>JADLSH010000382.1:3102010-3722413 GCA_016169945.1 Trachythela sp. YZ-2020 | reverse complement strand
TGCAATGTTCATTTATCATTGCTGAATGTCTCCCACAGTTTACTTACAATACTTGGTTTGAATAGAAAACATGGGAGATAGGGAATTATCTTTATCGTTTGAATAGAAAATTGGGCAATTTGTTTCTGAATTGCGTCAGCACATTTCATCGAACCATATCAATCCAACTACAACTATAAATAATACCACACAACTTTGACACAACAATGCAGACAAATTTCAGCTTGTAATAAAAAGACTAAAAGGTGAATCATGCATGCACAGAGTTGACTAAATCTTGTTTCTTTATAGAGAATATAGTTATTTCTCTCCCAAGTGGGACAGAAGAAAGATATTTCAAAGATTTATAATTTTGGAATGGTTATATATGGCAGGGGTTTAGAACTATTTTGCATGATGCATGCAATGTTCATTTATCAATGCTGAATGCATATAATTGTATAGTTTATTTACAATACTTGGTTTGAAAAGGCAACATGGACCATAGACCGAGACATCAGACATACTTTCGCTCGCTATATACTCTGCAGGTACTTATTAAGTAAATAAATTTAATGCAAAGCCCAGTCGAATTGCACCCCACAAGCCAACGTTTCGATACTCCGATCTATATATACGGGGTCTTAATTGATGAAGACGCGAGACCGGGGTGTCGAAACATTGTATGGAGACGTCAATGCGTGTAAGTTTCGGTTGTAATTTTACCGGCTATTTTGTTCTTGTCTGTATAAATATCAAACAATAAAGGAAACTTAGACCTAGTCCAAACGTCACGCTTCTCATGTGCTGAATCTAATTCAAGTGTTTGGCAATTGGCACATGATAAGCGCGACGTTTGAACAATTAATTTCAACGATTTTAATTAAGTTCGACACCGATGTTAAGTTCGACAAAGACAGTCGTGCTTAATGTATTTATATTTAGTCGATCGACCAGGGATTATTTTAAGGTGCAGTGATAAGGTGCAGTTCGACCTAATTAAGTTCTATACGTTTGAATAAAAGTCGAATTTACCTGAACTTTGCCGAACTTAATGCGAATAGGTTCGACACATGAGAAGCGCGACGTTTGAACTACTTGACTGGAAAACATTTCGTTAAAAAGTGTTCTTATTCTGATAAAAATGCTTTCGTGATCTTCAATGATCTTTATCGAGACAAAATATAATTTAAAGATCGTTATATATAATTATAAGTTACACGAACGTGAGTTGCATAATTTATTGAATACAAGAGGTTATTATTACCATCATTTGATGGTGCCAATGTGTTTAACTTTTGGCAATCCAAAAATAAAATAAACAAAATAATTGTCTGACAAAATTACCGTAATTTTCTGAATTAGAAAACATCGAACTTGCATTCTTCCACGTATATTAAATCCTATGCAGTCTACTGAAAGCCTTATACGATTTTGACCTACGAGTGCTCAAGAATTTTAGTTATTGTATACGGTTCAGACGATTTTAGTAACTATACCCTTCCTCAAAAAGCTTCCTATCGAGAACGTTTTGGGATCCTTCAAGGAAAGTATATAATGTGTGTAGGCTATATATATGCACATGCATATATTAATTATACAGATAATAATATATCTAGGGACTATGGGAGGCCTCACATGCATATCAATGGGGGTTGTGATGTTTCTCTGTAGAACATCGTGGAAAAGCAATAGTTTTTTTCGCAAGTCTTAACATTTTGGAATAATGTTGGCAGAGTGTTGAACTGAATAAAACAACTTCATAGAAAAACGGGTTATCGAAGTGGCCGCTACAAAGCAAAAATGGGTATAACGAAATGTGGATAGGAATCATTGTATATAGATATCTTGAATGAGAACAAATGTCAAGTCTTCTTTACTGTGAACAAAAAAACTGATAAATTGATAATTTTCAAGCACACCCATTGATATTGCATTTGTGCAAGAATGGCACAGTATGGTCACAGTACATATATCAAGGACGTCTATAGTATTGAGAATATCTAATTTTATTATAAAGCTGTATCATACTTAACATCTCAACGCTGACCTTATAATTTTGTAACCGTATAGTTCAGTGTTAACCCCCCCTGTTACACCATACGCTTGCGACAAATAATAAGTAATAGATAAAACATGAGCAGTCGACCTTTATCTGATATACAAACTCGAGCCGAAGGGAAGTGTATATCAGATAAAGATCCAGATCTGTAACTTCGAACGAAAGGGCCTTCCGCTCGAAACGTCAGAAGTTCTTATTGTATTTTTCAGGCGAATTGATCCAACTTAACCACAGTACATTCGCTTCATATGTAGTTTGCCAAGATTCATTTTCGAATTAAATGATTGAATGCCAATTAAGCGCTTGTTTGTCCATTACTTATACCTATGTAACGGATCCCCCATTCTATATCTATGGGTTCTTGCATCCTTCCATGAGAAGCATCCATGAAAAGGAAAGGTGCATTGGGTATATTATTTTGCCAGATAATCGAATATCAGTGTGTCAGATGATCATATTGACGCAGGCAATAGTATCTTTGCCCCTAAATGGTTTTATCAATTATTGGTAAGAATTAAAATGGAAGAAGCTCCTGGGCATTTATTTCGCGTAAAGCAAGATTAATAACTCCAGCCACGCATGCAGCAGCCAGAGCGTTATAGTACCAAGACAAATAAGTGAACGCATCAATTTTCAGCTGGTAATGTTGCAAGATTTTAATCTAGCCAAGCACGCATCTTTGCATGAATGCTTGTTACACGAAAAATAGCCTCTCAAGTTTCTACAATATGTAGCTTATGGACCCGGTTACTGCTGTCTTTGAACTAACGTTTTGAACCCCGTTTACTTTAGAACAAAATTCCTGATTCATCACGAGCGAAACTTTGTAGTATCGGATTCTGGATTTTGCCGTTTACACGCTGCAACGACAAATCTGATACAGTGGTGAAAAATCATCTCGGTTCTAGCATACGTATCCGGAAACTTTGGGTCGGGAAAAAATTAGATACTTTGTATCCGGCAGCATTTGAATTCGATACAATTCATATTGTAAAAATTATGCTTCTTTATTTCAATGAATCCGCAAACTTTTCTGGCGGTAAAGTATCGGATACCGAATAATGTATCGTTTTGTTCAGATGCAAGCGAGGTCTAATCTATAAAGCCTATCAATGTTTCAGTGTCCCACCAGGCACAAGTGGCCGGAGGAAAAACAGTACCTCTTCTTGAAACAAAACTGCCACTTGCTGTCGACTATCCGGCACAGTGGCTGAAGCGCTGCAGCTGAAACTCGATCGGGGTTCGATTCCAGCCGTATGCTGCAGGTTAGATCTTGATAATATATAAGGTCTCGCTCGAAAATTTTCATCTACGAAGATATTTAGCATTATGTTCGTTCGAGCGATACCGCCGAAATTAAAATAGTACATAAAGAAGTTTATATAAAGTTAAAAATGATATAAATTGAGTAAATGTCTTACCTATATAGTATAATGTAGTTCCAGCCTCTCGTGTATAGTTTAACAAACACAGTGTGAACAGGCATTTAAATACATCATTAAAAGGCAGTGGTTACCATTACATAGGTGATTATTGAAAATTCTCAACGCTGATTGGTTGCCGCCTCAGTTAATATAATAATCACCTGAAGCGTTTTAATCCGCTTTTATCGTAAATATTCAATTAAAATATTTTTGAAATGTGGATTTTCTCTTTCCCCCCAAATAATCACCTATGCATGAATTTTACTAAAACAATTGTTCACCTCAGGCTCGGAGAATATCGTTAATAAAAACCTCGACTTCGTCTCGGTTTTATTCACCAATATTCACCCCTCGTCTTCGGCGAATAATTGTTAAATAACATGGAAATCATTTGAAATACCGACCATTCTCTTCTTGTTTGCCGATATAGTTAAACCATATCATTACAACATTGTTATTTCTACTACCAAGCCGTAATTCTTTTTGCCCAAGAATTCAGTGGGAGCAACGTCATATTCATGGTGACGCTGCCACGCATAACGTCGAATCGACGTTAGGTGGAGTGGTGGGTTTTATAATTGAAATCCTTCGACGTTATCTCGTGGCAAACTGGCAATACAAAACAAGGGTAACTCAAAAAATTGATAACATTTTAATATTTATCTACGTTTCGACTATGTTTCAGTCATCATCAGGATAAAAGCTGTTTATCTGTATGTAAGGTTTGTCTGATGATGGCTGAAACATAGTCAGCTGTGAATAAATATTAAAATGTTATCGAGCCCTGATTACTGTGTTTTGTATTTTATTAAAATACTCAGTGGTTCTAGAAAACTTGCAATATTATCACAAAGTTAACCCGCAAGGACCAGAGTACTGAAATAATTGTACTTGCCATTTGAAAAATCTACGCTACGATGTCGCTAACCGATGTGAAAATCGCTAAATTCTGCAAGCAATATAACGAAAAAATAACGATCGTAGAAATTTAAGTTCTTTCATTCGAATACCAAAGTTAAGTGCTGTGAAAAAATAATATTTTCAAAATACACTGAAACAATAATTACGATCGACATTATCTCAGGTGGGTCGGTGGGTGGTGCATGCCGTAACAATCGATTCGGCGTTATGCGTGCTTCAATATAGGCGTGGCCATGGCATTATTTACAATGTTTACAAAGTATATCATAAACATACAAAAATGTAGAAATGAAGTAAACCGTCGTATTAAAGACGCTAAAACAAATTACTACAAAACAGAAGTTTGGAGAATAGTACTAATAGTAGGATAAACTGGAAAATCATAAATGAATTACTGAATAAGAAATCAAGAACCATAATAAATGAGCTTATAATTAACCACAATAGATAACAGGTGATAAAAATATTGCCAAAATGAATTTAATAACTTTTTCACAGATAGGACCACAACTTGAAAAATATACCTACATCAGAAGATCGACCCCTTACGTTATGTATGATTCCTGGAACATGTTTTCAATTTAAAAAAGAAATATTACTGAGGAGCAGAATTGGCAAGTGTGTTAAAGAAGGTGAAGCTTCCTAAGGCACCGACATGATAAGATTTCTATTAAACTTCTTAAAGCAGCAGAACTCCATAACTGAATCACTCGTACTTATTTAATCTTGTTTTGAACACTGGTATGCAGATGATATGAAACTTGCAGATTACCCCAATCTATAAGTCTGGAGAAAAAGACCAGTTGTGGGAATTACAGACCTATTTCCATAATATCTGTTGTCGCTAAAATTTTGGAAAAAGTATTTATAATCAAATATTTGATATAAAACAAAAATTCAATTTTTAGCGAACCAACAATAAGGCTTTCGTCCTCCTCAACCGAAACTACACTTCTACATTCTGCTAACCAATGTCTTGTTAATATGGACAAGGTCTGATTAATGACTTTTATTTCTAGACACTCAAAAAAGCTTTCACGACACTGTTGATCATAAAATTCTAATGTAAAGCTAGAACAATACGGAATAAGAGGAACTGCTTTACACTTATTTCAATCCTACCTTCTGAAAGAAAACAAATATATAGCTTCAAAGTACAATGTCAGAGTTGTAATATAACTGCAGTGTTCCCCAGGGGATCAAACGCTAATTCCATTACTTTCTATTATACGTGTGGCCTCCTAACTGCCTAGAAGAAACACCACAAGCTTCTATGTTTGCGGACGATACAAGAGCTTGTTTTGTCAAGGTAAATCGTCACAGAAATCGAACAAAAGAGTGTTACGGACTTAGACAACGTACATAAATGGCTAATTGCCAACAAATTAACATTGAATCAGGAAAAAACTGAATACATGCTGATAGGCTCTGAACCCAGAGATTACAACAATCTCCAAGTAATCCTCAAATATGGATTGGTAGCAACCATATTATACAGCAGGTTCCAAGTAAGAAGTTCTTGAGGTCATTCTTGACGAACAGTTAAAGTGGAACATAATGATGCACAATGCAAGAAAATTTCACATTCAATTTATCTCTTGAGAAAATAAAAGCAATTTGTAAGTCAAGATACATAAACATGTTTAATGCACTTGTTCTCACACTCATTTACATACTCTGTTCGAATGTGTGGAATGATGGTAGTTGTGCACATATCCGAAAACTATATAAATTGCAAAACGAGCCGCTCGAGAGTAATGCCGGGTTCAAATTATGAAATAGAATCCAACCGAGATATTTGAAAAATTAGGATGGGGAAAGGATTGAAGTATTCTTAAAAAGCATGACATTATGACCTTCAAGGCATTACGGGGTGAAACGCCCTACTGACCTGTCGAACTTGTTTGTCGCCAGTCATAATGACGTATCAATTAAGTAATGACCAAAACATTTGAAAAAACCAAACACAAACTTTTGAAGAATAGCTTTTCATACCGCGGAGCTGTATCATAGACCAACCTTCCAGCTGAAATTGTGTCGATGCTTCATACGATCCTTTCCTTGTCTTCTTTAAGACTTTAATAAATCATTAAGGGCCCGGAGAAACACATCGACAACTTAATCAGTTATCTTTTGTGATAAAATTGTTGTAAATAGTTGAAATATTGTATATAGTTAGAAGCCAATAAGTGACTTTAATATATAGTAAAGTGTTTGTATTCTTAATCAATGTATGTATTGATAAACGGCCCCTCGAAAATCAGTTTTCATTTACCGCTGAAGGGCTACCGTTTTGATAATTTTAAATAATAATAACAATAATAATAATTATGGCTAGGAGCCTTTTGGAGATTAAACCTATCAGGCTTTGCACATATTTAAGGCAAACCTAGTTAAACAAATGTTTATAGTATAATTAAAAATAATTGAATATATCGAATAGGATTCACCGAGCCTGGGCGAATAATTGTTTTAGTAAAAATTACATGAGTGATTATTTGGAAAAAAATAAAAAATGAACATTCCGAAAATATTTTAATTGAACCCCGATAAAGAGGCTTAAAAACACTTTTAGGTGATTATCGCTATTATTAATCCGGGTAGCGCAACCAATCAGCGTTGAGAATTTTCAATAATCACCTATGTAATGTACTATCAAATATCTCAAAATAATAAACACCAGTCCTACGTTGAATGGGTTAAGGGGTTTTAAGTATCAAATTTAGGGTTGTTGAGGACTCACTAAAATGATCTGCTACTACAGTGTTCTCATCAGCCTCCCAATTGAGTTTGAAAGGATGACGGCCGTTTCTAGGCTCAATAGGTTTAACTCAGAACTCATTTTAGGTGAGTTTGGTTGGGAAAAGGAATGAAATAACGCCGCAACATTTGCCATCCTCGTCAGGAATGAAGGCACCGCCAAATGATTCATGTAGGTGTTTTGGAGCCAACTCTTGTAATCAGGACCGCCAAGAAAATAGTGGTGCGGTGCTAAAATAAGTTGTTAATATATTTTCCTTCATTAATAAAGTGGCTGATATTCTGCATCAATTCCCATATTGGTGATTCAGTTTCAGTTCCGCGGAGTCGAGTATGTTTTCACTGGAGGGAGGAGCAAAAACCGAGGAGGGCATGACAAGCACCTGTTTGACGCATAATTTCGTTAGTTAATGAAACTTGTTAGGAGACTCCAGAATGTAGAATATTTCATCCACTATATAGATTATACTACATGCAGTTAAAATATAGGGGTCCAGTGCCATGTTCCCAGGAAAAATTAGAATCTGAAGTCTGCTGAAGTGCGCATTTTGGATGATTTCAAATCATCATTTAAATACATAAATGGCATGACTTAATCCAAAATCACCCAAAACAGTTAAAAATGGCAAGATAAAAATAAAATAACAAAATAACGAAAATGTAATTCTATGCGCATTACAACTCCAAGAAGTGGCAGCAAATCCAGCTTGGAATAATCCTGCTAAGAATACATATTAATTTAATAAATTATGCTATGGGCGAGGTGAATATCGGTGAATAAACCGACGAAGTCGAGGTTTTGTATCTACCTGATATTCAATGAAGCTTGAAGATGAATAATTGTTTTAGCAATATTACATAGGTGATCATTGTGGAAAAGTAAAATGTGCCATTTCAAAAATATTTTACATTGAATATTACGATAAAGGGCTTAAAAAAACGCTTTACGGTGATTATCGCGTATTAATCCGAAGATGGTAGCGCAAACCAATGTAATTTACTTCAATGCAGGCTAGCGCTAAACGTCGGGAAAACTTGTTCCAGCCACGATAGCGTCTGTTACTTGAATGTTTGCAATTCTTTATCAGTCATCTGGAGGTATTTGAAAGGAGGTATTTTGGAGTTACAAACAGTATATATACCCACTTAAACACGTTTCAAATTTTAGCTGTTTGCCACTACATATTCAGTTGTATTTTCCCCAAAATAGTATGATCGTACTTTCTTCTTAATACAACCAGAATAAATTAACATTACCAGCTGAATGAGTGAGTAATACAGATATAGTTATAAAACCATTGAGCTAGCAAATGTTTACTCTCTTCCAAAAAGCTTCCTTTGCTCCAAAAACGTCAGAATTCCAGTTTATAATTTTTCACCAGTAGCATATGCATTTTGTTGGTCGAAGAAAAACTGGATTCCGACTCGGCTGATTCAGCTTAAATAAATTAGGAAAATATAATCCCTTAAGGGAATTACCTTTCCGTTTCTATTGTTGCTATATGTGAAACACAAATGGATGATTGAGTTTCCCCAATTCAATACAAAACAATGGATACTAATTCTTCCAGTCTCAGCTACATGTTATGATTCAACTGCTATCTTATTCAGACTAGTCTAAGCTACATGAAGCCTTTATGATTCAACTGCTATCTTATTCAGCTAGTCTAAGCTACATGTTACATGATTCAACTGCTATCTTATTCGGCTTCCAGTCTCAGCTACATGTTATGATTCAACTGCTAGTCTGCTATCTTATTCTTCAGTCTAAAGCTACATGTTATGATTCAAAAGCGCAGTCGACACTACCAGAATTGGCAGTTATTTTTCTTTAAACCCACTAATTGCGCTGACATACACCAACAACTCCACCAAAACCATAGCCGCACCAACAACAAACAGCAACAACAACAAACAACAATACCTAACCTGCGACGGGCATATTCTGGGTACGCGATTGTATTTGGCGTTAACTACTTCCAGACCTAGGGCCTTCGTCCTTCGCTCGAAACGTCGAAGTTCTTGTTACTAACTAGAAATACACGCATGCAGAATCCCCTCACCCATTCGAACCAAACAATTTACACCCAAAAAATTATTGTAACAGAAGTACTGAACGATCACTCTAACCATGGTAACACGCAACACAGTCAACACGACTGTGTTGTAATATCATAGATTAACTGTATATTTATTTTGTAAATTTGTACAAAATGGTAAAATATTGATAAGATTTGTACTTTTAACATACCTACTTTATACAGTTGGGTAATTGATTTAACAGTGTACTCTTTTAGCTTTGATTTACTCTAAAACTTCACAAAACTATTTTTGAAAAAAGTTTGCAAAATGGCAGTTAAGTTTCTGACGTATCATTAAAAAACAAATTCTTTGTGTCAGCCAAACACAAGGTTGCTAGTTACCAGTTCTCTCTCGGCCTAAACTCGCGCATGCGCATAAAGTAGAAAATCGTCCATGACGTAGGGTTCATGACATAATGCCGGACGATTTTGCATCAGTGAACTCTAAGTAAACTGGAACGCTAACTCCTACGATAAAGTCCTATGATTCGTTGAAGATTCGTTCGAACTTTCAAAAGGACTGAGGAGAGTTCCGAGGAGTGAGAAAAATTCTGTCAAAAGTTTGCTTTTGAGCGAAAATTTGCAAGAAAAATACTTTTTTCATCAGAAGACTTCAATGGTTGGGATTTAAACGTGCTTTTCCGATTAGTTTTGACTGTTTTACATCTATCTGCAGCAAAAATGAGGGGTATCGCTTTCCTATTTGCAAAAAAAATGCTTCGGCAGTCCCCAAAATGATTTTGCACTAAACTCCAGGTATTGCTTTTTATCTTGACCTTTTAGTCCTTGAACCTTGTAAAACATAAACAAATTGACGATTTTCAAGTGGTGCTATTTTAGGATTCGCGCCTTCTTGTGGCCATCAGTGAGCACTTTGTCATTCGGCTAAATTATATAGACTTTGTCATTCGGCTATAGACTTTGTCATTCGGTTCTTTGTCATTCGGATCTTTGTCATTCGGCTCTTTGTCATTCGGCTCTTTGTCATTCGGCTCCCAGCAGTCTTTGCCCGATTAGACGTGATGAGACGCGCCAACACAAAGACGCTTTGGTTTTCGCTTGTTTCCATTTATCAAACTGACGTTACGCAATTTTCCCGATTTTCAAAGATTTTCATATTCATTTTCTTGATTTTCTTCATCAATTTGGTTAGGTTTAGGTTGGTTAGGGGTTAGGGGTTACGGTAGGTTTTAGGATTAGGGTCAGTTACACAGTTTTAAACTTTACTTCAAAGTTGAAAAAATGACATAACGTCAGTTTGATAGATGGAAACAAGTGGCGACCGAAAGCAGGGCTTCCACTTGCCAGGAAATTTCCTGGCTAAGGAAATATTGGGCTGTGGCAGGAAAAATGGCAGGAAATCCTCTTTGGAAGGAAATTGGCAGAAAATATAATGAATTACCAGGATAATGGCAGGAAATTCTGAGATTCCAACCATTGGGGCTTTAAAATGGATTTTACTACATCCCGGGCGTTCTTTGTCAGTGCCCGCTGATTATCAGCGGTATATGATGAAAACATTGAATGTTTCCAGAACTTGCAGTAGTAAGTTAATATAAATAGTATTTTTTGCCGTTGTTTTCAGCGAGCTTGCCTGTGGCATAGCGGGTTAGGGTGTGCGTTTGCTGGGGCTAACTGTATTGTAGGTTCAAGCCCGCGCCCAACACTTTTTCTTAATTTTTCTTGCTATTTTTTCTCGATAATTTTAACTTTCTAAGATTGGTTAGGGTTAGGAAAGGGGTTAGGATTGGGGTTTGTTTATTTTTATAAAAATTTAAAAGTTGTAGTACAAATCATGCCGGATTGAAAGCCTGTTCGCAGGCTAGCCGGGACTAGATTTCTGTCTTTAGCCGGAGTGGAGTGTTTCCTTGTGTTTCCTAATGTTTCCTTCTGGGTTAGGGTTAGGGTTAGGGTTAGGCAATGAGGTAGGAGTAAGGATCAGAAGGAAACATTGTTCTCAATGCTCAATGTTATCATCATATACCGCTGATAATCCTAATTGTGATCGCAGGCACTGACAAAGAACGCCCGGGATGTAGTAAAACCTCTTTAAAATAGTCTATGTATGGCGTAGTAACTAGTAAAATGTTGAATATACAAGAAAGCTACCTATCATAGAGACAGAGTTTTCAAACGCTGGAGATTTGATTTGGGCCTTCAATTGGCGGCGTTTTCGCCTTCGTCAGACCATTATTAATTGATACACAAGGGACCTGGTGATTGGTGAACTATGATCAGCGCTTGTGAAGCAGTGGCGCCGTGGCCGGGGGGGCCATGGCCCCCCCTATCGTTGAGAGCCGTCGGAAAATTGGAAATTTGTTATGGTGTCGGAATCTTCATGGTGAAGCATAGCTGCATATACGAATGCGAAAACATGTTGATGAAATATCGGAAATCAGACTCAGTTTACGTTTTGAGAATATAAGTGTATAGAATAGCTAATATTTCACATATTCATAGCTAATATTTATTCAATTCAAGAACATTACGATACATTGTCGGAATTTGCCTGTATAACCGGTATAGTCCGAAACCCCGTCGACAACAAAAACAATAATGTTTTTTCCGAATATTGTCGGAAAATTCTGCGCTTAGCCCCTAAAACATGGGGACCCACGACGCCACTGTTGTGAAGTCCCAGTTGTCGTATGCCTCGGAGGTATGGTCACCGGTCAACAACGCCCAGTTATCGAGACGAAAAGAGAAAGTCCAACGGAGAGCAACGAAGTGGATATTGAAGAATAGAGAACTGACTTACAAAGAACGGCTGTTGACGTTAAATCTGCTTCCCTTATGCTACGACAGAGAAATCAAGGACTTAGTATTCTTTTACAAAGCTCTATTTGGTTTTGTAAACGTGAACTTGAGTAACTTTGTGTCGTTTGTCAGCCATGGTCGTACTCGACTGAGCCGTTCCTCTGAGTATATCCTCCAAAACCCACTGTGTAAAACTGCCACTTTCCAATCCTCCTACTACAACCGTATTGTCAAAAGCTGGAACATTGTATGTCAAGAAGTATCTTTTGACAGTTTCTCTAGTCCTAGTACTTTTAAATCTTATCTCAAGCGCAAATATTCAGTCTTAGTTAATTCTATTTATGACGTGGACATGTCTTGTACGTGGTCTTTGAGTAGGGACTGTCCTTGCCACAGGACCTAACTAGTTATTAACATTAATTGATGTATATTAATTAATGTGTAGCATTGTAATACCACAGTAACATAATTTGATATAGGCATAATACAGCATTATACTATTACTAACACAGTAATTACTGTTACTAACACATTATACGATTTATTAACACAGTAATTTTTCACTAAGTTTGGGCAGGCGCCTTGCATGGTTCTTACAGTCCCGTTTGCGCCTCGCCCATTTAGGGTCTTTGTTTTACCTGTTTAAGTATATTTAATTATATAACTCTTTGTAAATATACTTTAGTGGACCCTAATAAAGACAATAATAATATTATTAAGTAATTGGGCAGCATTCAATAAGTTTTGTGCAAACTGTTGAATAATACTCTTTGTATCCTGCTCTGCTCTGCGTTTTCACCTTGTCTGTTCGCCATCTTGGTGTTTGTGGTGCACGTGCAAGAGTGCACGTGTAGCACGTCACGTGTGTTTACAGCAGTGTGTATAATTTATTGCATAATTTATTCGTTGGAAACTAATCGGGCAAAGACTGCTGGGAAATGCTGGGATGCTTGCCGAATGGCAAAGAGCCGAATGACAAAGTGGTTTTCACTTGTTTCCATCTATCAAACTGACGTTACGCAATTTTCCCGATTTTCAAAGATTTTCATATTCGTTTTTCTTGATTTTTCTTCATCAATTTGGGTTAGGTTTTGGGTTAGGGTAGGTTTTAGGGTTAGGGTCAGTTACAAAGTTTTTAACTTTACTTCAAAGTTGAAAAAATGACGTAACGTCAGTTTGGTAGATGGAAACAAGTGGCGACCTGACAAAGTCTATAGCCGAATGACAAAGTCTATAGCCGAATGAGCGGAATGACGAAACCTATAGCCACAGAATAGACATGGGCTATAGCCGAATCTGGGGTGCAGAGGAGTCAATTTGATTAGGAAAATAACCCATTACCTTGTTGATTATAATATTTGATAGTCGTAACAAAATTAGTGAAATATAATCCATATTATCATATAAAATCACATAAAATACACCCTTTGTCGTCGAAATGGTAAATCGTACTTCATGTTTAATACTTATGTACTTCATGTAACAAGATGGCGGCTAGTCATAAAATTCCGAGCTCCATGTCTTGTGAAATTTCTCGACAAACAAACAACGATAATGATTCTAAAATGTCAAGATCTACATCCTTATATTTTTCTGAGGATAATTTGTTATGGAAGGGTGAGTTAGAGTCACTCAAACAGTTCATAAAAGCTGAATTACAAATCAGCGGAAGATGGTCGTCACCACAAGGGGAATCAATTCAGTTTAGCAATCCGGAATTTTGCTTAAAATGGCATGGTCAAACTGAGCAAAAGATATCCATAGTGCAGGATAACGAAGAGAAATAATTATACGCTGCCTTAAAAGGCTACGCCGCTTCTACAGAGTCTACCGACAGCGAAAACAACAAAATATAACCGAGCACGTGGTGATTGCCGAAGGCGAAACCAACCAAGATACAAACACTAAAGACAAACATTCTTGCGGTCAATGTGATTTCTACAAGGACGAAATTGCTAAGCTATCAACTATAGTAAATGAAATCCAAAAGAAACAAAACGAACATCGCCAAAATAACCTCTCCAAGTCAGCAGAAACTGATGCCAAGCTGAAAAGCCTTGTTGAGCGAAATGACAAGATGGCGGCTGAAATAGCATCACTACAGGCTAGCATAGAATAAACGACAGGAGATAATAAAATCATAAGGCATGCTGTGGATATTAAACAAAATGAGTGGGCAAAAGTTAATTCGAAGTATACCTCCGGCATAGGTAAGAAACCCCAGACTGTCAAAAATTATGTCAAATGTCAAAACCAGTTTGAAGCACTTACTGAAGATAGTACTAACCATGGTACTAACACCATAAGCACTGAAGATGCCACCAGAAAGAAACACAGAGGATGGTGCAAACCAACAAATGACCCATTACCGTGCACAACAAAAGAAAAGATTCCAAGACACCAACATTGGTGAAAACCAAAAGAAAATCAAAAGGGAAGTTAGTCCAACTGCCAAGTACCTTGTGATAGGTGACTCCATGGTCAAGAACATTGACAGCCGAAAACTTGAACCAGCTGCAAGAAGTAAGACCGTTTGCCATTCCTACAGCGGAGCAACTGTAGGGCAGATAAAAGAAAAAATTGAAAGCTACTGGAATGAGGACCAACATTATGAGAAAGTTATCCTACACGTTGGAACCAACGATCTGGCCCGTGAAGAACCCACTGAAGTTGCCAAGAATATGGAAACATTAACTGAGAAAGTCAAGGCCCATACAAAGGAAGTCGCAGTTTCCAGTGCCATAAAGAGGTATGATAACAGAGTTAGAGCCAGTAAAATTACCCAGTATAATAGGTTACTGCATGAGTTATGCATCAAGCATAAAATTATATACATAAATAATGATAGCATTGATAAAGTGTTGTTAAATGGATCGAACCTCCATTTAAACCGATGTGGCGACAGGGCTTTGGGAAGTGCATTTTGTGCATATCTAAAACAAAGAAACACTCCCATTAAATCTAGAAACCAAGAAGGTTTTTCTCGTCAAGCCCAGTGGAAACAGAAAATAGACCGGACAATGCACCACAGATATGTGAGTCTAGTATAGAAGTAGAAAGTTCTGATACTTTGACAAATGAAAGTGTTAGTAGCAACTTTTCGGCAACCCTTAACTCCATTCCTAATGAAAGAGGCTTTAAAATGGCCTTTTTAAATATTGTTAGCCTTCCTAAAAAGATAGATGAAATTCGTCATTCAATGTCTAACAAATGCATTGATCTGATTGCGTTTAATGAGACACGTCTTGATTCAAATATAACTGATAATTTAATTCACCTAGAAGATTACGATATTATTAGAAAAGATAGATCACGACATGGAGGTGGAGTTTGCATATATTTGCGCAGCTCCATCAATTACAATGTGAGAAATGATCTAATTCCTTCTGAATTAGAGGCCGTTTGTATTGAAATTACTAAGCCACACAGTCGACCATTTATTGTTACAACAGTTTACAGACCACCAAATACATCATCAGAATTCTTTGACCATTTGGAAAGGTTAATCAAACAAATCGATGATGAAAACAAAGAAATGTATATATTAGGTGATCTAAATTGTGATATGTTGAAAGAAAATAATCTTTCTGATATGCCAACTAAAAAACTAAATACTTTATATGAATTGTACCAATTGACTCAATTGATTGATGAACCTACGCGAATAACAATGTCAACCTCCACCCTTCTTGACCATGTTGTTACAAATTCACCTGAGAAAATTTCTGACTCTGGTGTTATTCACACTGGAATCAGTGACCACAGTTTGGTATTTGCAATC
Organism: Trachythela sp. YZ-2020; assembly: GCA_016169945.1. NCBI lineage: Eukaryota > Metazoa > Cnidaria > Anthozoa > Malacalcyonacea > Clavulariidae > Trachythela > Trachythela sp. YZ-2020. The sequence goes on along the minus strand of JADLSH010000382.1, from coordinate 3,706,648 downwards.
AGAAAAATTGGATTTCTTCAAAAAGAAGAAAATGTTACTGAAATAAGAAACATGAAAAATTTTAATGAGGAAAATTTTGTAAATGAACTCTTAACTCAACCTTGGGAATATGTTTATTTTTTTGGTCATGAGCCAAATACTATGTGGGAAATTTGGAAAGAACTTTTCTTAGAAGTATTAGACAAACATGCTCCACTTCAACAAAAAAAACGTAGGTCCAAAAGAGTTCCTTGGATTACGAGCAAAATTAAAAATCTCATAAATGAAAGAGACAGACTAAAAAGAAAAGCCATAATTAGCAAATTAGAAATTGATTGGTCAAATTACAAACAGACTAGAAATCAGGTAAATATTGAATTAAGAAATGCTAAACAAAGTTATTATTCCACAAAAATTGCTGGTCAAAAAGATAATCCAAGAAATGCTTGGAAAACAATAAACAATTTACTAGGCAAACAAAACAAACAACCAGTAGTGAATGAACTTACTTTGGATGAAAGTACTTTAAACAATCCAAAAGATATTGCAGAGGGCTTCAATGAATACTTTTCAAATGTTGGCCCTGATTTAGCGAGCAAAATTGACATGTCCAATGACAATTTTGAGACATATGTCAAAAGAGCTAATTCCGAATTTACTACATTCAAACCTATTAGTGTAAACAATGTTTTCCGCCTCTTGCATGGTCTATCTAGTAATAAAGCCACTGGCATTGATAAGATTTCATGCAAAATTATTAAGATAGCTGCACCTGTTATTGCAGATTCACTAACATATATATTTAATCAGGCTATTACTCTATCCTCTTTCCTAATGAATGGAAAATGGCTAGAGTAACACCTCTTATAAAAATGGCCATCGAAATGTACCAGGAAACTACCGGCCAATTTCAGTTTTGCCTGCCATAAGCAAAATCATGGAACGAATTCTGTATGATCAACTATACAATTATTTAACTGAATTTGGACTGCTAAGCAATTCCCAATTTGGTTTTCGCAAATCTCACTCTACAGCTACAGCATTACTAGACTGTACAAACGACTGGTATGTTAACTTGGACAGAAAAATGTTTAATCTAGTAGTTTTCATTGACTTGAAAAAAGCATTTGATACAGTTGATCATCAAATTCTATTGAAAAAGTTGGAGCTCTATGGAATAAAAGAACAGGCTCTTTCTTTACTAAAATCTTATCTAACAAATCGAACACAGAAGTGTCAAATTAATGGATTTGTCTCATCAGAACGTTTGATTAGATGTGGAGTACCTCAATGTTCTATCTTAGGACCACTATTATTCTTACTCTATATCAATGACTTACCTCAGTGTCTTAATAATATTAAACCTAGGTTATTTGCTGACGACACAAATCTTACTGCTTCTGGAGACTAGCTCGATAACCGGTATTGAAACTGCAGTAAATTCGGATTTAGAAAACCTTAGGAAATGGTTAATGGCTAATAAACTTAGCTTAAATGTAGCAAAAACAGAGTTTATGTTGATTGGCTCAAAACCAAAGATAAAATGTACTGCAAATGCTCCCCCAAATATTTTCATTGAAAATAAACAGATTAAACAAGTTTATGAATGCAAAACTCTTGGAGTAACTATTGACCAGCATTTATCTTGGAAAAATAATACTGAAAATATTTGCAAAAAAATAACAGCAGGAATTGCTGCTCTCCGTCGTGTCAAACCTTTTGTTGATAAAGGTACACTTATTTGTATATATAACGCTATTGTTCGCCCACACTTCGATTATTGTTGTGAAGTATGGGATGTGTTTGGCGAAACACAATCAAAGCGACTCCAAAAGCTACAAAATAGAGCTGCTCGAATCATCATGAACATGAGCAACGATGTAGATCATTCTGTAGCTTTACATGCCTTGGACTGGGAGCCACTGAAAATGATAAGAAAAAAGGCAAAAGCAAAAATGATGTATAAAATCTTAAATAAAATGGGTCCTGAGTCACTCACTGACCTATTTACTTATAAAAATCAAGTGACAAACTATAAACTTCGAGATATTTCAAGTGGTCTTTGTTTACCACAACCGTGCACAAATAATATGAAAAATAGTTTCATGTATGACGGTGCTCATCTCTGGAACTCTCTTCCAAACGAGTTTAGAGAGAGTGAATCCCTTTCGAGTTTTCAAAGGAAAATTGCTACTCACACTTTTCAATCGTAAATCAACATTATTATAACTTTGTAAATAGATTACTTGTAAATTATTCCTGTTCTGCACTATTAAATATTATATTAGTGACACTATTGATGACATTCTATATTGATATACTCCTTATTTTGTAAATAACTTAAAATGCTTATGTAATTCTCTTTAACACGCCCCCTGTGGAAATCAGCTTCGGTTGACAGGGTTAGCGTGTATAAATAAAGTTATTCTATCTATCTAGATCTATCTATCAACCAAAATTAATATACTCCGCTGTCTTACATTACTGTGGGCTCGCGCTTCCCGGAATATTCGTCGCCCTTCGGGCGATGTTCGTTCCTTTCGGAGAATACGAGTCTGCAGTAATGCGGGCAGCGGAGGAGAAATATTTTTTATTATTTTGTTTTTTTTTGTTGATTTCAGTGTTGATTTCAGTGTTGATTTCACGACTTTAAGACATGTTTACTGAATGTATTGGAATTTTATCGTACTCTGCTATCAAAGATTATAATCAACAAGGTAATAGGTTATTTTTCTAATTGAAATTGACTCCTCTGCACCCTGTGGCCGAATTACAAACTCTATATCCGAATGACAAAATCTATAGCCGAATGACAAAGTCTATACCAAAATGCCATCAACCTGATGGCTAATTTCATATGTCGAATGATATCTTGTCAAACAATTCAGATTAGCGAATATTGACACTGAAAATGCACCATAGGCTCGGGGATTAATGGATTATACGTTTCTCTGGTTTCTGGTAGTTTGATCCTAAAAAAAGTTCGTATACATGTACGCTTGCGTACCTATTTTTGCTGTGTCATGGCACTCGGAAATGACTCATCATTTCTTAAAGTTATGTAACTGCACGCAATGTAAATACACGCAATGTAAATACACGAGGGAATTGCGAAAGTACATTGATTGTAACTTTGGCAGTTGAGTGTCCTGTTTATAGAAACAAAGTTGCTGAAAATCTACTCAAGAACTCTCATCATGTCGAGCAAGCATTTACAAGCTGGAGATCCAAAACCTGCTTTCGATGACACGAACAAATTTCGTATTTACAGTATGAGATATTGCCCTTTCGCACAGGTAGGAAATGATCTCATCAGACTTTCAAAACTACTAATGTCCTAAATGTCGTAGTTTCCCATTTCCCAATCAGAAATTTCGCTATTGATTTCTACCTCCTTCATGTCGCTGTCGCAGTTGAACAAAGTTCGTGTCGTATGTCGCTACATTTATATTCCGTAGATGTCGCTATATTATTCTCTAGTTTAAAGGGCTTGTTTTAAATATGAAGACCGTCCCACAGTGCCACTCTCACACTCTAGTAGCAGGGTTACCCTATCAAGAGGATAAAATAGCAAGGGTCTACATGATGAAGGGTCACCTGACTGGCTAACCCTACTACCTTGCCTTAGTAGGATACTAGGATAACTCACTAAGCATGTTGCATATGAAAATAGACCACTTTCATAATTATGTGCATCTTAATAAGCCTCATTGACCTCGTTCAGGTTAATGAATTCTATTCAATTTCAGTCACAGAAACGAGGCTGATAAGGCTTATTAAGATGCACATAAAAGAATATTTAAACTCATCTGAATTATGAAAGTGTCAAAGTGGTCTATAGCTGGTTGATTCATGCAGTACGATTATAATTCCTTTTATTTCATTGATATCAATTAAAAATTTGCCAGGTTGTCTGATTGCAGTTGCATTCATAGTGGAATTGAAACAATTAAGTCCCATTTGGTAAGGTCCATAGTGGAAAGTAGATCCCTTTGGCTGCAGGAGATCTTGCACAGTTTTCTGGGTGTCGTGTTGGAGCTACCGCATAACCACACCCTCATGAGCTTTGCTGCCACAGTCTGTGTTTTTGCCGTTTCACATGTTAGGCATATTTACATCATTTGACAGCCTCAATTTAACCCAATAAGCTTTCACTACTGACTATAGCTTCCTAGTTTCACAATATCCTACTGCAGGGTTTGAATTGGCGGGTTGCAGTTTGCAAGCCAAATTTTGCCACTATGAATTGAAAGATTCAGTTCTGTGAATGAAGATTATTTAGTATAATGCATTTATTTTCAATTTCTGGTGTCCAATTTCTTTTTTCTAAGCAAACACACACAAAATGAAGGAAAATAGCAGAAAATCCCTTTGAAGTTTGAAATTATTTGCTAATTTGGTATAGTTGTCTACCACATTATTTTACCACATTGGGGCATTTGCAAAGCAGCTTCCCACAGGAGATCTTCTGCTAAAGTTGCCTACTTTCCAGTAGTTAATGCGGCCCTGTATGCACTGTATACACACACCAACCTCAGTTACAGACTTACAGTACCTGGATGAAAGCAGAAAGAGATGCTGCTGCAAGCTATTTTAGAAACTGTGAATGCAACCAAATTGTCCCAGCAAGCAGGATGAAATTTTCTCATATTAACACAAGTCAAAATTCATCTTGCATGCCAGACTCTCTAATGCCTACCGGGCTGGCCCATATAAACAGTCTTTTAGATAAGTTAAGCTATTATTATAATTGCCTTATTCAGGGACTTTTTTAAGAATTTGCCAGTGGGGGTGGGGGGATTTCATCATAGAAAAGGGACCTAACAAGCAAGTGAGGTGTGCAAACCTATAGGAGGGTCTAGGTGTGCTCCCCCAGAAAAGTTTTGTATTGTTGAGCTTCTAGGGCTCGATTTCTGCATTTTCAGCAACAACTTTTTTATATATTCCATGTAGACGGACTGAGCTCTCAGTATAAAAGGTTTTGCTGTGGGAATATTGTAACCAGGGTTGCCCAGAGATGTTTGGGGACCCCGGGGCAAGCCCTTGTGATTTTCCCCATCATCAAAGATCTTTGATGTCATGTGCTTCTTTAGAAAACTGATTTTCATATTGTTGAACTTTTTGACAATCAGCTGAATTTATGTCCTTTAGGCTTGAACATTTAAATAACATTCTCAATTCACATTCAGTGGATAAATACTTACTACCCTGGGAAAATTTTGAAATATAGGATCTCAGGAATGGCATTTGAAAGTAATATCTATGCATATTTCATGTAATTTTATTTGGGGGCCACCTTTAGCTGGCCTGGCCCCTGGTAAAATTGCCCCTCTGTGGCCCTGATTATAATACTTTTCTGAACTTCCCCTTTTTGCTCATATTTTAGACAAAAATGACCTGGGGGGGGGGCAACATGGTGGCTGAGGCAGTGGGGATCTTGGAAATTGAAAATTTCCCTTATGAACACATCAGGCCACTAACCAAGATAAAGAAAATTCTCTGTAATTCTCATAGTCTTATATATAGACACTACAACAAAGTTTTTTTCTTATACAGTAATTATAATTACTTTACTAGCTCAGAGAGCTAAGATGGTTGTGGTAGTCAAAACACCGTACTACTCCAGATCTACGGTCTTTAAGGCCTCGAAAAGTGAAATTTTATATACAAAACGGTGAATTGACTTTCAATTATTTTGCTCTTCTATTCAGAATTATGAGTTTATGAACACTTTATTTACAGTCTTTACTGACTATATTTTTATTCTAGTTTTCTGGAAACTAAAACAGACTGTATATTATACAGTCATGTACTCTTTTAAAACTTCATGCTACATCAGTGCATGTGTGGTAAGCACTTCAAATAACAACTGAATGAAAGTTGCCACTTTCTCGAGGTATATGAGCAACTAACCCTAACCGAACCATAACCCTAATAAACCCTAACGCCTACATGTATTTGCTCATATACCGAGAAAGAGCCTGAAAGTTGGCCTTTATGCGCTAGAAAACATAGTTATGTAACATTCAAGACATTTCCCAAATTCGAGGCCTTTGTACATCAATCCCATGGCCATGTCTAAGTTATATGCTTCAATCAGACCTCTGCCAGAAGGTCGTGTATTCACTTGTGTTTTTCCTTGCCTGTCAAGCAGGATGACTAAAAATAAAATATAATTGTACAGTTTAATATGAAACTTGGTTGGGCTGATAGCCCTAAATTGAAAGAACACAATGCATCATCTCTGCCTAAATTTAACATGCATGATTCCATGAATATTTCATTTTTGTCAGCAAGGTATCTCAACCGACAGAACTTCGTAAACGTTTTTCCATGTACGATTTGCTTATAGTTATGCTTATAGACCAAAATATTATAAGGTCTTTGGGAAAAACAAAGCCATATATTTAAATGTGATTGAACTGTTCGGTGGCAGAGGAATACAATATCTGAGTGCACTCTCAGGAACTTTATAACTCTTTTACAGAGAGTAAGATTGGTAGCAGCAGCCAAATACCTTAAAAATTATGACATTGTGAATATCAAATTACGTGATGATCTGCCAGAGTGGTATCCTACAATCAACCCAGCACGTTCAGTTCCTGCCGTGGAGTTTCCTGATGGTCGAACTGTTAATGAATCTCTGATTGCTGCAGGTATGTCGCTGTATGTTAGCCTCAGTTCAGTTATTTTATAAAAGGTCACCAGCAACTTGCTTTAGCCATATTATTTCTCTCTGACCCATAATATTTACATACATAATCATGTAATGTTATTTTCTTGGTGGTGCGAAATAAATTGTTGTTGTTGTTGTTGTTTATAACTTAGCTGCATACATTACATGTGATATCTCAAATCCAGATCGGATTTTTAGTCCAAGAAACTTGTTCCAGTCCGAAGCTAAGCTGAGAAGCTAATTAAAATCTGCTCTATTACGAATTTGAAATTTTGAAATTACATAATTATCATCATTCTTCCAACTGAATCATGACTAAAGTGTAGTGAATTAATTTTGACGCAGTCTTATAAAGACTAAATTATTTTAATGTTAGGATTTGTTATTTCAGAAGCAGTCATGGGATTGGATAAATATACTTCACCTTGTATCCACTATATCCAGTATCACCATAATTATGACCAAAATTTAGCAATATGTTTGGCTAATTTGCCATGAAATATTAAAATGAGTTTGAGGTGTACAATTTAAACCCTATATTAAACGGATAGCCTCCCTGATGTGAGCGCTTAAGAAAGGTGCATGCTTAATAGGGGGTTTGTAGTAATATTTGAGATATATCATATGTCCACTGTGGGGTGTCCGTTGATGGGGGTTAACTTTCCGCTTTAATATGGTGAGATTACACTACCAATTCAAATCGTTTAAAAAAAACACAATATACTGTCAGTAATATCAGGTGACAGTTTAAAAAACATATAAAATACAACACAACAATCAGCCAAAGATTGACATCGTGAGACCCAAGGGCAAGGTGTGCGGCTTCGGTGGCGCAGTCGTCGCCTTTCACCTCTGAGATCGTGTGTTCGATTCTCGCTGGGGACTCGTGACACTTATGTAAAAAGAGTCAGTCAACGCTCTACCGAAAGTCGTGGGTTTTCTCCGGGTACTCCGGTTTCCTCTCACAGGGAATGTTGACAGGGTGGGTTTGGTTAGCCCCAAACTAACCCAACCATCGTAACTGTCATGCTCCCTGATCAGACATCACTTACTTGCTTGCCCAGTGGCGCCTCTGCCTTCCTACCTGCCTGCCTACCTGCCTACCTTAACTTACTTGCCTTGCCTTGCCCACTTACTTAGTTACTTACTTACTTGCCTGTTACTTACTTGCCTTACTTGCTACTTACTTACTGAGGATGCCACTTGAAATCCGTTTGCCTTGCTTACTTCTTTCACTTACTTACTGATACTTGCTTGCACTTACTTGTTGATAATCATATCAAATTTTTCCATTATGCTCTGGTGGAGGAGAAAATAAAAATCTACCTGTACACAGTAAAAATGAAGTTGGATTATTGGGGTTCGTGTGACTTAGTCATTGGTTATGGAATGCACGTTTCACCCCGGGACTTAATTATCTCCAGGAGATTTAATGACCTGAGCGCATGCATATGAACGGCCACTTTTTAAGACGGCCATCTTTCCAACTCCAAGCTTTGTGTCTTGTGACATTTCTTGAATAATTCGACAGTAAGGCTACAGTTCAATTTAGTTAGTTATTGTAATATTATATACAGACCTGTGTGCGTTTCGATACTTTTGTGGAAAACACCCTAAATAATGAGTATATTGCAAGGGTTCCTATAACGTTGTTAAACGACATGCTACGTTTAACATCGAGCGTATTCTATTTTGTTTAACAAAATCATATACTTCATATACTTCATATACAGTTATTAGTTACAGTACTGCCAATACATATTGTACAGTACTGCCAATACATATCGACCATAACATTTTGTTACATAAATTACGGGAATTAGATATTCCTCTAACCATCTTAAATTGGGTCCGAAGTTTTCTAACAGAAAGGATGCAACGGGTAAAATTGAGTAACTATTTATCGTGTTGGAAACATCTTAATGGGGGAGTACCTCAGGGAACTGTCTTAGGACCTGTTCTCTTTTTGGTTTTGATCAACGACCTTCTTAATGAATGGCCCGATAGATGGAAGTATGTAGATGACTGTACAGTTACAGAGAGTATAATGATAGACAGTGATAGTAAACTCCAATGCCTTGTTGATTACATTCATAATTGGACCATTCGAAACAACATGAAGTTAAATGTAACTAAATGTAAAGAACTTGTGTTCGATTTCGCGAGGGTTAAACGAAACTTTCCTCCGCTATTAATTGACAACATTGAAATAGATCGTGTAAAATCTGCTCGAATTCTCGGGGTTACGCTTCAAGATAATATGGGCTGGAACGAGCATGTCGGCAAAATTGTTGGAAAGGCAGGAAAAAGATTATATATGCTTCGGCTGCTTAAATGTGCTAAGGCTGATGCAAAACTGTTATGCACTGTATTTATCACCATCATACGACCTGTTTTAGAATATGCTTGTCAAGTCTGGCATTACAATATTCCCGACTATTTGAGCGATGACATTGAAAAGGTGCAAAGAAGAGCTATGAGAATAATTTTACCATCATTAAATTACAGTGAAGCTCGGGAACTATTGAATATTCCGCTATTAAAGACACGCCGTGAAATTTTATGTGATCGGTTCTTTCTCAGAAAAGAGAACCTTGATAAATTGGACGAATTTCTGCCAAACAAATCATCCTTAGTTTATGATACAAGGGGACCATGTAAATATCAAAACTTTTATTGTAGAACAGAGCGATTTAGAAAATCCTTTTTACCACAAACTATTTCTAAATATAATAGTATATAGCATAATTTCTATAGATAATTCATTTAATGTATTTATTTATTCACTGATGTAATTTAACCTTTGGTTACAAGTCAGCTGATATTTTTTATTAAAACATTAAAACATTAAAACATTAAATAACTTAACAGTGCGTCTGCCTGCGTTCTGCCTCCAGATCGCCCGCATCTTGCGTCTGCTCTGCCCGCGTTCTGCCTGCAGAGCGCCCGCGTCTGGCCTTCGGCTAATAACTGCGTCTGCTGGACGCAGTCGTCGTAACATATTCGAAAAAACGAACTACGCATATATTTGCATGCTCGTAGTTTGTCGTGAAAACACAGATCGCAAAGCCAAAGAGTGAAATATTGAATCCGAGAATGAATTTGTATGGAACCTAAACAACTTACATTTACTAATCCATTATTAAGGGTAATGTTGTCGAGTTTTGCATTTAATAAATTTAAGATTCAACATGTTGTAGCTAAACACGCGCTTAATAGAAACCAGTAGTCTAGGACCTGTATATGAGTTTGTATGCATTTCATTTAGGACAGATAATCTCACCTGTTTTAGGGTAAAATGACCATGACGGACAACATATGTGCCAAAACCCGAATCCGGTGCGAAATGCCCGAAAATTACCACACCCAGAAACGGCACTGCCGGCATAGCTCTATCTCCTAAACCATCAAAGTTACAGACTTTCTGAAGTGCTTATAGTGTTTAGAATGGTTACTTTTAGGGGTGGTCATAGGAGAGTGCATGAGATATGTCTATAGATATAATATTTTACAAGAAAATGACTATGCACCATCCCAGGTCAACTGCTAATTATACATCACATAACTTCATACACCTTAGAAAGGCCATATTTTCTTATTTCCTAAATATTTCTGTCATAGGATAAAAAACTATACTTATTTCAATATAATACTAATAGATTTCATGAGGGTTGATATTGTTTTGTTGAGATATATTAAATAATGTTCATTTCACTTACCCTCCGCCACAACACGATTTCAGCCATATTTGCCGTTTTATTTGCTTTTTATCACCGAGCCTCGCAAATATTATCCACAAGTTGTACTTAACGATAGTTGACTAAAGAATAATCCAACCAAGTTTCCTCAGGTTTTGAAGTAATGCAGTGTATTTATCTTCGATATTGTAGAAGCAATGTTTTGCTCAATTATCGCGCCAGTGGCAGCATCCAAAAATACTTGATTGTAGAAAAGTTCCAATCGAAAAAATGAACACTATGCTGCCAAATTCGTTGCAATAAACCACTCCACGTATTTTATAAACATCAATAAAAAATATAATGTTCAAAGTAATTTGGAAGTCACGCGCAATCTTCACGAAAACACACCGTGTGTTTGATGACAGGGCTGTGGAATATTTTCACGAATACTTGAAACTATAATTTGAGGCATAGAAAACCTTGAAACCCATAAATCGAGAAGAGAAGCGGCGAGACATTGCACTGGTGCGATAATTGAGAAAATCATTGCTTCTACAATATCGAAGATAAATACACTGCACTACTTCAAAACGCGACGAAACTTGGTTGGATTATTCTTTAGTCAACTATCGTTTTGTTCAAATACAACTTGTGGATAATATTTGCGAGGTTCGGTGATAAAAAACAAACAAAACTGCAAAATATGGCTGAAATCGTGTCGTGACGGGGGGTAAGTGAAATGAACTGTATTATATCTCAACAAAACAATATCAACCCTCATTAAATCTATTAGTATTATATTGAAATAAGTATAGTTTTTTATCCTATGACAAAAATATTTAGGAAATAAGAAAATATAGCCTTTCTAAGGTGTACGAAGTTATGTGATGTATAATTAGCAGTTGACCTGGGATGGTGCATAGTCATTTTCTTGTAAAATATTATGTCTAGACACATTTCACTCTCCTATGGTCGACCTCCCCTAAAAGTGACCATTCTAAACAGTATAAGCACTTCAGAAAGTCTGTAGCTTTGATGGTTTAGGAGATAGAGCTATGTCGGCAGTGCCGTTTCTGGGTGTGGTCATTTTCGGGCATTTCGCACCGGATTCGGATTTTGGCACATATGCCATGCTGTCCGCCATGGTCATTTTACCCTAAAACAGGTGAGATTATCTGTCCTAAATGAAATGCATACAAACTCATATACATGCAGGTCCTATAGACTAGAGGTCGTTTTAATCATGACGCTCTATTATTTATCTCTTCGTACATTGATCATTTATAGATTTACTGGACGAACTCTATCCCAAGAAGCAACTGCAATCAAAAGACCCCATTGAGAAAGCCAAACAAAGAGTTTTTGTTGAAAAATACGGGAAAACGGTGAGTCAAAACGAATGTTGTTCTTTTTTAACATAACTGATAAAATTAGGAAAACGTTTAATAATTTGGGTATAACGTATGTTTGCAACTATTATACTTTATACAACTTTTTACCAATTGTATTCAGAAAGTTTAGAGAGCTGTGTGTCTGTCTATACCCTCTTAAAACATAGTCTAATCAAATTAAATCAAATCAATAAAGTAGTATTCTGTTTTTAGTCTTCGCACGCATGACATTTTTAACTGCGGGCATCGACGGTTTCCTGTCTATCAAAATATGGTACTCTTAAATAATATCTATAATAGCATCGACTTCTGCGAAAAAGCGTCTCCTCAACTTATAAGAACAAAGCAAGTTGCCTCTTAAAGTGTGGACAAATTCATACAGACCAGAAACAGAGCACTTTTTGCTTACCAATAAGTACGTATGGCATTGCAATTTTTACGTTGTTATCGCGCTACCATTTTATATATACAAAGGGGACTAAAAGGCTGGGATATTTTTTAGTTGAAAATATTACAAGTTTTCAACTCTTTTTTACGCCGATATAGTAAATGCGGTCTGCATGCTTTTTATCCTATTTTGTCATACAAAAACATCACGAGTATAATCGAATTCTTACTTTCGCGTTGTGTTCGTCATTTTTTCTTCATTACGTCACACGATAGGTGATTGTATACTTGGCACGCTCTATTTTTTTAGCAGGAACAACTAAATTTAGTTTGCCTATTTTGATACGTATGGTCTCCCATTTCTTCTATGTGCATGATTTTGTAGCCTTATGATAAACGTGCATGTAGTTGACAAAGTAGAATTTTGATAATCGTATACGACATGTCACATCATTACCCAAAAGAAACAGGATTGTGTGATAAGGTGGCTCGATATAGTAATCACAAAAACCTTATTCAAGAATCGCGAAAACAAAACTTCATACTCTATGAACAAATCCGTGTCATCATTTGTGCGCGTAATGATCTGACGTAAGCAGGTGCTCGCGCCATCTCGCGTCATTGTGCGTGTTATATACCGTTTCATGTCAATTGCTGACGTCATTAAAAATTCCATTTTTGAAAAACAATGCGCTATATCTCATTATTTTGTCTGGTGACCTATGTTCAAATTTTGCATGCTGTATTGCAGCACAGTTGCAGCACAGCATACCTGGTGGTGACATCGGGTAAATAGGCATTGTTTCAGTCCAACATACCTGGTTGTGACATCGGATAACTAAGCATTATTTCAGCACAGCATACCTGGTTGTGACATCGGGTAACTAGGCATTGTTTCAGTCTAGCATACCTGGTTGTGACATCGGGTAACTAAGCATTGTTTCAGCACAGCATACCTGGTTGTGATATCGGGTAACTAGGCATTTTTCAGTCCAGCATACCTAGTTGTGACATCGGGTAACTAAGCATTGTTTCAGCATAGCATACCCGGTTGTGACATCGGGTAACTAAGCGTTGTTTCTCCACAGCATACCTGGTTGTGACATCGGGTAACTAAGCATTGTTTCAGCACAGCATATCTGGTTGTGACATCGGGTAACTAAGCATTGTTTCAGCACAGCATACCTGGTTGTGACATCGGGTAACTAAGCATTGTTTCAGCACAGCATACCTGGTTGTGACATCAGGTAACTAAGCGTTGTTTCGCCACAGCATACCTGGTTGTGACATCGGGTAACTAAGCATTATTTCAGTCCAGCATACCTGGTTGTGACATCGGGTAACTAAGCATTGTTTCAGCGCAGCATACCTGGTTGTGACATCGGGTAGCTCAACGTTGTTTTGGCACTGTAACAATTTGTTTCTACTAAGCATACCTGGTGTTGTGACATCCCGGTATCTATGCATGGCCTTTGCATTTATTTAAGCTCATTGTCAGGTTGTGTGTTGGTTAGGTGCAAACGGGAAAAAACGATTACTTGGATGGGTGATATCGTACAGATAGTGATATCACTATTGGTGGTCAGGTCAATACTCGAAATCGCTACATGCCCCTTGACCTGAATCCAAGTAATTGCAAATGTTTGGTAAACTGCCAACCTCGTACCCAGGGCTTCTCGGGTAAACTGCGGACCTCCCACCCGTTGCACCTAACCATCCACACGGGTAAGTTATGTTACTGTAGGTGTTAATAATTTCAAATTGTTGATCACCTGAATTTTTGAAAACTGTATCGCGCCACCTTAAGGCCTGTTCACACGATCCGATTTGTCGGATCCGATTCTCCTCTTGACGCATGTGATTTACTGGATTTGCAGACAAAAGTTAAGCCTGGTTTCTATTTAGTCATAACTGTCGTGAACATATCAAGGTGACCGATGTAATAGAGTGTCGATATATCTCTACAGTCAGTAAAGACTGATTTGCATACTGCACACAAAAGACGAGATATATCCAGACTATTTCACATCGCCGAAATTGACTTGTTCACGACAGTTACGACCAAATGGAAATCAGGCTTAAGGCTCAGTATTGACTCATACCTGGCGAAAAGTGTAGTTGTTGCACTATTGTGTGAAATCACATACGTCATGAGGAGGAGAATCGGATTCGACAAATCGGATCGTGTGAACAGGTCTTTATAACAACCATATTATTGACCTGTAAAGGGATTTGCTTGAATTAACATGTTGAGGCAATGGTACGAGGTCGAGTCTGGCAAGGTCTTAACCATGACTAAAATACGATATCTTTGTCAGGCTCGAGTTTGGTCTATTGTTTCGTCTGTACTCAAGCAAATTCGGGGAGTGTCTACTTGTTATTGTAAAATTTTTAAACCTGCTTTTCGTATTATTAACTGGCATACCAGTCCAGTACAATAATGTAGTATTCATTAGGTTCATGTTGTTAATTTTACAGTTCATTCCATCATATTACAAGCATTTGAGAGGAAGGACAGAGGAAACAAAAGAAGAATTGTTAAAGAATATTTCTGATGCTGAACAATATTTAGCTGAAAGTAAATCAAAATATTTTGGAGGTGGGTGTATAAAAATATTTTACTCTTTTGGCGGACAATTTAAGTATATAGCAATGCTGCTGCATGTGATAATGCAATACTGCTGCATGCAGCCGCTTCGCAGCCCAAGGAACTAACTCTTGAATTGAGTTTTGAAATTCAATCAAGTATGAAGGAAACGAACATACCACATGTCATTCATTTTGCAACATATGAAATACAGGCAGCATGAACAAGAACGACGACACATGCACGAGTGAGCTTGGTAATTTCGTTTTAGTATGTGACGCTACGGTTGCGCCATCTTTAATTCCAAAACGAAAGTAATTTTGAGCTGTACGCTCTACGCCCTTTAACCTAGAAACTCATCGGAACCTGGCATGATATGATTAACTCGATTCTCTGGAACAACGGAACCAACAAAAACATTCTGAAAAAACCCAGTTGATATTCATGAATTCTCTGTGTATGATTCTCATCTGAATGTTATATGACTGAAAATATCTCAGACTTTGGCCACGAGCTGACCGCAAGAATTGTAACACACCAAGAAAGTTACTTAGGTGCAATGAGATTGTAGGATTGATAGCTAATATCCAGCGAATGTCTACATTAAAGAGCTAAGATTCTGTTCGGTCACTTTCTACCTATATGAACAGACTTTGTGATTTGTTGATTATGACAATAAAAGACAATGAATTATAGAAATCGTCTTTATAAAGGACGAGTCACAAAAACTGGTCACTTCAGTTTCAGTAGGCCAATCACAAAACTTGATCACTAGCAGGTAAGTATTTACTGCCTGCAATTAAATCGAGGGCGAATGAAATTGTAGAATAGCTAATATCCAGTAGATGTCCACCCGTTTATTTCATTTTTCCCGTCATTCCCCGCGCACTCACTTCGCTCCTTCAGGAAACTTCATGTAAGTTATTTGTAAATACTTAAGATGAGTCTGCGGAGGAGAGAGGCAGATGTCTATATTATAGAACAAAACACTTGGTTTAATCTATTCATAGAGAAAAGCGTTACTATAAGTTAACTTTTAGTTGAATTAACTAATATTTGTAAAATCAGCATTTACACTTCCACACCTTATTTATTCACCAATAGACAAATTTGGCTAACGCTGTTTACATCGTTGCTACCCAATTCATAACTTTGGATAACTCACATGCCTAGTTACTATTGTTCTAGCTTCCGAAAACATAGAATAGAACAAAGGTAACTAAGCATTCAAATGATCTACATGCGTGAATAGCTCTTATATTGTAATTCTAATGTTATATGTTTTATAGTAGAAGGTTTAGGTGGATGGATATTTGGAGTGAAATATTATAGACAATATTTTAGACCTGAACGGGAACGGCTGCGAAAAATTCAACTCTAAGTCCTCCGACAGGAATTGAACCTGCGGCCCTGTGATTCCGGTGCAGCGCTCTGACCACTGAGCTACAGAGTCCAGTTGCCAAGCGTTAACCACAAGTTCAGGTATATAGATGCGGGTACTGCGGAGGACTTAGAGTTGCATTTTTCGCAGCCGTTCCCGTTCAGGTCTAAAATATTGTATATAATATTTCACTCGAAATATCTATCCACCTAAACCTTCTACATCAATTTCAATCGAGTGAGATGCAGAAAAAAACATCTATATGTTTTATAATCTATGTTTTAGCAAACTAAAACAATAGTAACTAGGCATGTGAGTTATCCAAAGTTGTATATTGGGTATAAACAAAAGTTAGTCAAATTTGTCTATGTTCCGTTCATGCCCTGTAACATCACTATATAGTCTAGTGTGTAAAAGGGGTTTCGTGCACCCCGGGAAGTCAACTGTTGAAGGGTTTCAATGGCTGCTGTTGCTAAAATACAAGCAATAAGCAATAATGTCGATGCCGTTAACGTCCTATTATATATACAGTATTTGCTTGACGAAAATTCCTAAACTACGACATTTTCCCCATACACCAGGTGATGAGGCAGGAATGCTGGATTTCATGGTGTGGCCTTGGTTTGAACGTCTGCCTGTAATGTATCCTCTATCTGCTGACGTACATCCAAACCTGACTAACTGGTTTAACCTGATGCATAAGGAGTCTGCAGTGAAAGAAACAGCATTTTCAAAAGAGAATCACTTGAAATTTTACGAAGGATATCTCAATGCTAAACCTGTCTATGACTAATTCGATTATTGTCTTTTTACAAGTTTGTGCAGCTATATGCAGCTAAACAGACTCTCCCGTCTCACCATTGTATAATTAGCTTCTTGTATTGATTTCAAATCAAGTCATGAATGATTAAGCGAATATAGAAGGATAAATTAATTCTTTATGCATACTGACTTTGTTTTGATTACATTCATTTATATTTACCATGCGTGCAGGTGACCGCCTACCCACGAAAGTGTTTTCTATATCTTTTACTGGTAATTACACCCTTCAAAAAATTCATTCTGCTTTTAAAGGCTTGCCTACACTGGAGCCCAACTGGAGGCTTGAGATAAAATTTTAACAGACCTTTTTCGTAGTACACACTACACAGTATTATACGGCATTAAGTTCTTCCCAATTTTGAAAACTGAGCAGCAAAGCATTGGACAAGTCCCTCCAAAAAATTCCTTTAAACATTGACTTCGTACTTCGGCAAATATTTTCCATGTGAAGCATATTTATTAGTTTCAGTAAGAATGTAGTGTGCTAGGTCATGGTTGTAGCGGATGTTAGAATACTTCCGAACGGACTTCTACGTTTTTCTGAAATATAGATTTTATCGCATGAGCATTCTCCTTCTAAATCCATGAACAATTGATGAAGTAAAGGCCCAAGTAAACGCCTTTTCAGGTCACATTTATGTCTTTTTCGTTGAATTTAACAGAATTTTACCGGTTTTCAATGGACTTTCATTCTACTGTACTGTGTTGTACTTAACACTTCTTCGTGTTTTGAATTAGCATGTTTTCGTTGGTGCAACGACTCCGAAAGTCCGAAATTTTGATCGCCGAGTTGCCTCGATCGCACGAGTTGAATACATGAATCTGAACAAAATACAAGGTATATTTAAAAAAAGCTTTTCAAAATTTCTCCCATATTACATACTTATTGATCTTAAATATCAGACTAGAATTAGTGTGGTTTTTCACTGGGCGGGGACAGGTAAAGCTAACCCCTCAAAAGGACAGTGATTGTGTCGTCCTCCGAAAAGGGCTTTTTTCTCTTACGTGCGGTGCCAGTGTGGGTAGAGTGTAACAAATATTCGGCGGTTGACTGTTGTGTAAAACTACCTGAAAAATACATTCAATAAGAACTTCGACGTTTCGAGCGAAGGCCCTTCGTCTGTAAATCGAAGGCCCTTTGTCTGTAATAACGAAGAGTGTGTAATTTAAAACTGTCCTATACTGACATTCATGCAGCTTCGTTATGACCCCCTCCATTATATTACCTGTCGTCGTTTATGAATTATGGTAGTATAGAGCTTTCAACATTTATCATGCTATCCTGAACTATGAGATACTTTTGACAAATTGGCATTGCCCGTTCATTACATGGCTAATTTTAGCGTGTAGTTCTAAACAAAATGTGGGGTTCTAAAGTCTTAATGGATTATTTAATTTTCGATGATTTCAAATTCGTGCAAACTATTCTGATAATTCTCAAATTTTTCACTGCACATTAATATTTTAGAGCTGCGCAAATTCAGTAATAAGAAGTGCACATGCGCACTTTCAATTGCTTGTAAAATCTATCGTGGTGCCCGTTATTGAATATTTGCAAGTGCCTCCCTATGCTGAGTAAAATTGTCCTGTCCTGCCTTTGGCAGTGATTCAAATTAATACAACTGAATTTTAGAGATTTGGCTAACATATATTTTGTAGTAAGTGTTAACAATCGTTGTACAATATAGGTATATATTTCAAGTATATATTTCATTAACTTTTACAAGAACCCTATTCCCCGCATATAGGTGGCCGCCAGATATAGGCGCATGTATGCGCTTCAAACATTACCTTCCAGTATAAAAATATCCCTGTTTAATGCCATTATTTATTAGAATATTAGATATTACTGTTATCTTTTTATTAACTATGATTAGTGGCTTATTTTGGGGGAGAACGAGGGTGCACCTATACACGGATTTTTGTAGGCGCGTGTGCCTCTAAACGGCGATTTATCTCGAAAAAACCTCGAAAAACGTAAATATCCGCTTATAGGCGCATGCGTTTATAATGAAACCGTCTGTTTCAAAACGGTTTTAAACCGTCTGTTTCTGAACGCATTCTCATCAATTGACAAGTTTTAAAGCGTTTTAAACGGGTAAGTGTCTATTTTGCATACTTGCTTTTGCCGATTGTCATGCAGTATAGTTTGTGAATTTGAAAGTGCATATAGGTCATCCTGTGTAGTCAATAGAACATTGATTAATCTTAAAAAGTATTTTAGTATTAATTCAAATACGTTTTAAACGGGTAAGTGTCTATTTTGCATACTTGCTTTTGCCGATTGTCATGCAGTATAGTTTGTGAATTTGAAAGTGCGTAGGTCATCCTGTGTGGTCAACAGAACATTGATTAATCTTAAAAAGTATTTTAGTATTAATTCAAATACGTGCGAAGACAAAGTATAAAAATACTGTTAAAAAAACAGTTGAAGTTTTTCGTCTAAGGTTGAATTTTACAGTAAATCAAAGCTAAAATAGTACATAATAACATACCTACTTTATATAGTTGGGTAATTGATAATTTTATAGTTAAAAGTACAAATCTTATCAATATTTTACCATTTTGTACAAATTTATAGAAAAATAATTACAGTGTTATCGTGTTGACTGCGTTGCGTGTTATCATGGTAACAGTGATCCACTGAGTACTTCATGTTACAATAACTTTTGGGGAGTAAATTGTTTGGTTCGAATGGGCGTGGGGATTCTGCTTGCATGTATTTCTAGTAATATTGTTAGGGCCGTATGTTAAATAACTACTATCAATGGTTAATACGTCACACTCGTGAAATAAAGTTTTACTACACTACTACTACAGTCCACGTTTAATAGTAAGGCGAAATCGTTTAGAGACTGATCACCAGATGCATCGAAAACTATGTTGGAAAAGTTTCCGTCCAAAAGTATTTGATATATATTTAAAAAATAATTCATTCTCAGTTTAACTTTTCAATTTTAAGCAAGTTTTTCTATTCTAGTAAAAAGAGAGGTAACGCCAAATGAAACAAATCTGAAACCTTCCGAGAATAGTAATTGAAGGGTTTTGTACATGGAAAATTTTTCCAGTGTAAATTATATACATTTATTAGACCTAACCAGGAACAGCTACGAAAAATGCAACTATAGATGTATATAATTTACACTCAATAATTTTCCATCTACAAAACCCTTCAATTATTATTCAATCGGGTGAGATGCCAACAAAATCTTGATATTTACCCCTTCCGAGAATAGGTTAGAAGGGATATTATTAATACGGTTAACTGCGTCAAAACTGTCTTGTATATAATTTGTATTCGTTAAGGAATGATCATGAGAGGAAAAGCAGTTTAGATAAGTACTTAGCGGCCAAATTAGTAAGCAGCAGCAGTTGTGTCAATAATATAGGACGGCTGATCTGCTCGATTGTGGTCTATGTTGCGTCATCAATCTCATTACGGTTATGAATTGTTGTAGTGTGTTTAGTTGAGTTGAGAAAATGTCTGAATGGTTTGAATTAATACTGAATCTGGTAGTGTCAGCGAAGATGGCAGAGATGCTATCTTTGTAGTAATTTCTTTTAGTTTCTTTGTTAATACAAATAAATGTGATCAAACGTCAAATTTGAATACAGAGTTAAGACCAAAGGCAACTCGTAAGCAATTGGCAAAACCAGTCAATGCTAGTGCACCTTTTTCGGAACCACCAACCCAGGCATGTGCAACCTTACCTAAAGCTTCGTTAGCTACTATAAAACAAGCTCGTGAATTAAACACCCCGATTCAACCGTCTGTATGGCTATCCAACCCTTGATTGAAGTACCAAAATATCGCAATTTTGCTAATAGCCTTAAAAATGCAACGTTACCTAAAGCTTCGTTACCATCCAAAACAGGCTCGAGAATCAAGCACCCATATTCAACCGACTGTATGGTTATCCAACTTACCCTTTATTGAAGTTCCTAAAAATCGCCATTGTCCCAATAGCCATAATAATGCAAACAATATAACCAGAAGCCGGTCATATCAAACTCCTTTTCGGAGGCGTACATGGAAGAGACCTCGTCCATTTCGGGATGGGATGGGATGGACCAGTGAACTCTAAGTAAACTGGAATGATAACTCAATTGACGAAGTCCTATGATTGGTTGAAGCCGTCGCGCGGGAAAATCAGCTTTCAAAAAGACTAAGGACAGTTTCGAGGAGTGAGAAAAATTCAGTCGAAAGTTTGTTTTTGAGCAAAAATTTGAAAACACTTTTTCCATGGAAAGACTGCAATGATTGGGATTCAAACCTGGTTTTCCAATTACTTCTGACTGTTTTACATCTATCTGCAGCAAAGTCCTACTCTGACTGTTTTTTTTACATCTATCTGCAGCAAAAAGTGAGGAGTCTTACTTTTGTATTTTGAAAAAATGATGAAAGTTTGGACGTGCCGAAGGAAACTTCGCTCTTCAACTAAATAAAAATATACTATAAATCAGTTTGACAGTCCCAAAACTTATTTTTTACTAAACCCCAGGTATTGTTATTTATCCTCAGCTTTTAGTCCTTGTTTTATTCCTTCTAAAACGTGAGTAAATTGACGTTTTTCAAGTGTTGTTATTTTCGGCAATTCGGCATCGCATCTTCTTGTTGGCCATTAATAATAATAATTATTTTTTTTACTTATTAAATTACGTTTCTGCATGCTTGAATGTACATTATAAAAAGCGCTAATGCTTTTTCTATATAAAGGATGGTATAATATCCCCGAACTCTTTCTAGGAAGCCCAAAACCACAAAAAAACGCGGTTTTTTGCTCGATGTTCGTTTTGTTTGCGTTATATTTCTGCAGTAAAACAATTTTTGCATATTTTATGTGTCTGGTTTGAAAGTACTGTTGTACTACTATGCTCTTAGATAAAAATTAAAAGCATCAAAGAAGGAAAAGTGATGAAATTTATCGATTTTCAACCTGTATTTTTCGACAAAATTTGTAAAAAGGGACTGGGGCTACCTACAAAAAATCACTCATGAGTGGCTTCAAACATGGCGGCCAAGTTATCATTCCAGATTACTTAGAGTTCACTGGGATGGACTAACAACTCCAGATATCCCCATTCCTTTGAGTCCTGGAAGACGAAATCAACGCCAAACACAAAAAACTCCTGTGAGAATTACCTGACGTAGAAGACAACACGATCATACAAGACGCATGGGTGTACAGTTTTCTGAGGTCTGTACAAGTGAATAAAGCTGTCCCAAGCTTACCATGCACGCTTAATTCAGCGTTGTTTAGTGTTGAACGCTAGATCTTTGGTAAAATCTGATGCCTTTCCAGCTTTGTATGCGAACATTACGTGTAATAACATCGATGTTTGTTGCATATCGGAAACATGGTTTAAACCTACGATACCAAACTCTCTTGTCTGTCCTGCTGGTATTTCTATCATTAGGAAGGACAAAACAAACTGTCGTGGAGGCGGTTTCGCGATTTTATGTAGGAATGATTGGAAAATGCAGATATTACCTAATTTGGACAACCCATTTGAATGTTTGTGGACAAAATCATTAGACAAAATTCAGAATTCTATGTTGCAACTATATACCACCCCCCTGATTGCGATTATAATGAGCAAGACTTAATTGAATTTCTGATTGACTCGTGCAAACAATTATTGTCTGCGAAACCAAACTCAAAAATAATAATTGCTGGAAAAATCAATAAATTGAGCATTCAGAGTGTACTCAATCAGCTATCATTTGCTCATCTTCTTAAGGTCCCTACAAGGGGCCAACATTTATTACAAATGCTCCTCATTATTAGAAGAAGGGGCAAGTGCACTTTAGCAGTTTAGCTGCATCGCCTGCATGAAGAGCATACCTGTGAGATGATATGTTCAAACTCTGGCATGGCCATATAAAACTCAGAGCATTATGCATCTTCTAGGATTAGCTAACTTCTAGGTATCTTTAGAATAAAATGACCATGGTTATACATAAATAATACAGTCGAGGTTCGACGGGGAAAAATACTTAGTGTTTCATTCTTTTGGGCAAATGACGGAATCATGCCGAGTAGCTGTCTTATAATGATGGATCCCCGGCGTAATTGTCAAGATAAAAACAGGCTTGTGAACTACCGTAGTATGTTGCTGATATTAGGAAAATTTCCTTCCTTTTCCATGTCTATAAAATTGTGTCCTATTGCACTCTTTATAAATTTCTACTAGGCAAACATGGGTGAAAATGTACTGAGAACTAGACAGAAATTCAATTATACTAAGGATTCTCATTATTTTGAATGCAATAGATACGAAGTTTAAACTACTTTCTCACCGCGAGGCCGGACAAATTCGGGACCGTACGCAAATGTCTAAACTGTGCTCAATGATTCCTACGGTTGACAATGCTCCAATTCGTGTGGTTTCATGCCTTCCGTGTGAACGCATGTAAGTGAGAATCGTGCAAATTTAAATACGGGTCTGAATTCATCTCGTGTGGCCTAGATGAATATGTTTTGTGATTGTCTTCTTTGAAGAACAGTGATCAATGTGTGTGACTCGAGTTCTTTGGAAAGACAATTTCTATAGTTCATTGCCTTTTATTGTCAAAATTAACCAATCACAGAACAATTCCAATAGGTTTGAGCCGACCCTTTTGCAGATCTAGTTATAGGGATGGACTTGCATGCGACCGAACTGCGGAAATTTCGGTGTAAATTGTTCCGGCATCCTTTGCCAATGTGCAACCATGCAGCATTTGTGGGAGTCCGGCCTGTCCGGGAGCAAGAACTACCCATGAAGATACATGGTAATATTACCTGAACTAACAAACTGAGAACATATATAAATCCACAATTTTGGTAAGTTTGTTCACAAAGTTTGATTCATACCGATTACTTATTTAGTATTTTGTTTGGTTTTGTCCATCCAGATTATCAATAATTTACACGAGACGTGACGGTTTAAAACAATTCAAACCCTTTAACGAGTTACGAAAGTACGGACGAAAGGCATCACATCTTACCTATTTAGTATTTACCAAACTTCACTATCATAGCTTTTGTATTATAGACATTCTGTTTTCCGATGAGGCAATTCAATTATTTAATTCTTTACATGTAAAATACGCCGTCTGTGTAAATGTCGCACCAAATCGGTGACATATAGTATGGCAAGGCTTGCCGAATGCAATTTTTCCCCATACCAGATTATTTGTCGATTTCGATATTTGATTAAGCATATACTGATACTTTCAATACTCTGTTTTCTATGCTTGACAATACTCTAAGATACTTGGGATGTTCTCAAGAGTTAGACCATTGCTAATTGTTTAGTCTGCTAATCGTTTATATAATAAAGTTATGGTACTTCCAATGCTGGATCACTGTGATATTGTATTCCACGAGTGTGAGCAGGGTAACCAAGATGAACTGGAACGTTTACAAAAAAGGGCGAGCAAAATTGTTTTGTTGCAGCTCAGGCTCGCTCTCTACGAACGCATTATTTGCGGCTAAAAATCGCATGAAATGTCTAACCAAGTACGAAATGAACGTTATTTAAATGCTAAACATGCAGTTACAAATAAAATAATATTTTCTTAAATAATCACGAAATAATCATCGTCTTCTCGATCGGTAAGCGTTTCAAAAAAGGTTCTTGACTAAAATGAAGCACCCAAACACGCCATAAGCATATATAATCCGATGATCTCGAAACACTGAACGGCGGTGGAAAGGATCATGCAAAATGGTGGAAGGGATCAGATTAAAGATACAAAGGCAACTATCGGCGCAGAACTACGTTAGAGTCATGGCACACCGCAAGCACAAACAATTCGGATAACAATTCTAAACATTTTCCTGAAGCATACCGTTTTCTTATAAAAGAACGTTAAGTATTCTGAACGTTCAAACCTAATCATTAGTCATGTATGTAGGCGGAACTGTCAGTTATATGTCACTTCTATCGGTTTGTTTCCATACGTAACTGTAAACCACTGTATGTGGAATCACGTTTTTCAATCATTCTTATTTACCGTCTGTGCGTCTGTCAGTCGAAAGCTCGTATAATAATATATTAAACCAGAGAGCGTCCAACACTTAGTATGAATCATCCTCGTTTCGCTTCAAACATCTTTAGATCAAGCAAGCTTTTTGCTAAGCAATGTTAAGCATGCGCGTGAGGTCACTGACTATACATGTTAAGTAGAATTTAAGTTTCGATCTTTTGAACAAAATTGTTTACTTTACTTACATCTTCTTATTACATTATAAAATAAATACAAAAAATCGTATCGTGGCTTGATAGAGTTATAATTCACTCAGCATGGCGGGAGAACACGTGGCTATATTGCCTCGCTTTTAAGCCCACGTTAAGCATCTCCACTCTCTTTCGATAATTACGTCACAAATCCCTGCTTTTCCCGGCAGTGTCGTTCTCGTTAATCGTGAATGAAGAGCCTTTCGTCTTGATTCACGAGAGCGAAGTTCACAGACAAAGAAAGTATTCGTGCAGGCGTAATTATCCAAAGGGTGTATTCCAAACTTATGTGAAAAAGTTACAAGATCAAATCATGCCGTGTGACAGGAATGACGACTGGAAAGAATCCATACAAAGATTGAAACGCTGGTTTTGCGTTTACTCGATGCAGTACAAGTATTTGAAGCTTTCCTAGGTGGCCATAAATTTGCACCGATATAGGTGGTCAAACATTTGTCCGGATAGGGCAGTCCAGTATAAGCACAAGGTCTATATCCTCAATAATATTTATCCGCGTTAAAAATTTGTCCCGTGCCGTTTAAGCGGGACCTAAATGAATTGGTTCTAGGTATCTTTAGGATAAAATGACCATAGTTATACGTAAATAATACACTTCAGGTTCGACGGGGAACAAGACTGGAAGTCTCTGATACTTTTGGGCAAATGACGGAATCATGTCGAGTACCTGCCTTATATAATGATGGATTTCCGGCGTGATTGTCAAGACAAAAATCTTGTGAACTAGTATGTTTGCCGAAATTAGAAAAATTTCCTTCCTTTTCAATGTCTACACAATTTTGGCCTATTGCTATCTTTATAAATTTTTACTAGGCAAACATGGGTGAAAATGTACTGAGAATTAGACAGAAATTCAAATATACTAAGGATTCTAATTGTTTTGAATGCGGTAAATACGAAGTTTAGACTACTTTCTCACCGCGAGGCCGGACAAATTCGGGACCGTACGCAAATGTCTAAACTGTGCTCAATGATTCCTACGGTTGACAATGCTCCAATTCGTGTGGTTTCATATGCGTTCCGTATGAACGCATATAAGTGAGAATCGTGCAAATTTAAATACGGGTCTGAATTCATCTCGTGTGGCCTAGATGAATATGTATTGTGATTGTCTTCTTTGAAGAACAGTGATCAATGTGTGTGACTCGAGTTCTTTGGAAAGACAATTTCTATAGTTCATTGCCTTTTATTGTCAAAATTAACCAATCACAGAACCAGTTCCAATAAGTTTGAGCCGACCCTTTTGCAGATCTAGTTATAGGGATGGACTTGCATGCGACCGAACTGTGGAAATTTCGGTGTAAATTGTTCCGGCATCCTTTGCCAATGTGCAACCATGCAGCATTTGTGGGAGTCCGGCCTGTCCGGGAGCAAGAACTACCCATGAAGATACATGGTAATATTACCTGAACTAACAAACTGAGAACATATATAAATCCACAATTTTGGTAAGTTTGTTCACAAAGTTTGATTCATACCGATTACTTATTTAGTATTTTGTTTGGTTTTGTCCATCCAGATTATCAATAATTTACACGAGACGTGACGGTTTAAAACAATTCAAACCCTTTAACGAGTTACGAAAGTACGGACGAAAGGCATCACATCCTACCTATTTAGTATTTACCAAACTTCACTATCATAGCTTTTGTATTATAGACATTCTGTTTTCCGATGAGGCAATTCAATTATTTAATTCTTTACATGTAAAATACGCCGTCTGTGTAAATGTCGCACCAAATCGGTGACATAGTATGGCAAGGCTTGCCGAATGCAATTTTTCCCCATACCAGATTATTTGTCGATTTCGATATTTGATTAAGCATATACTGATACTTTCAATACTCTGTTTTCTATGCTTGACAATACTCTAAGATACTTGGGATGTTCTCAAGAGTTAGACCATTGCTAATTGTTTAGTCTGCTAATCGTTTATATAATAAAGTTATGGTACTTCCAATGCTGGATCACTGTAATATTGTATTCCACGAGTGTGGGCAGGGTAACCAAGATGAACTGGAACGTTTACAAAAAAGGGCGAGCAAAATTGTTTTGTTGCAGCTCAGGCTCGCTCCCTAGGAACGCATTATTTGCGGCTAAAAATCGTATGAAATGTCTAACCAATTAGTACGAAATGAACGTTATTTAAATTCTAAACATGCAGTTACAAATAAAATAATATTTTGTTAAATAATCACGAAATAGTCATCGTCTTCTCGATCGGTAAGCGTTTCAAAAAAGGTTCTTGACTAAAATGAAGCACCCAAACACGCCATGGCATATATAATCCGATGATCTCGAAACAGTGAACGGCGGTGAAAAGGATCATGCAAAATGGTGGAAGGGATCAGATTAAAGATACAAAGGCAACTATCGGCGCAGAACTACGTTAGAGTCATGGCACACCGCAAGCACAAACAATTCGGATAACAATTCTAAACATTTTCCTGAACCATACTGTTTTCTTATAAAAGAACGTTAAGTATTCTGAACGTTTAAACCTAATCATTAATCATGTATGTAGGCGGAACTGTCAGTTATATGTCACTTCTATCGGTTTGTTTCCATACGTAACTGTAAACCACTGTATGTGGAATCACGTTTTTCAATCATTCTTATTTACCGTCTGTGCGTCTGTCAGTCGAAAGCTCGTATAATAATATATTAAACCAGAGAGCGTCCAAAACTTAATATGAATCATCCTCGTTTCGCTTCAAACATCTTTAAATCAAGCAATCTTTTTGCTAAGCAATGTAAAGCATGCGCGTGAGGTCACTGACTACATGTTAAGTAGAATTTAAGTTTCGATCTTTTGAACAAAATTGTTTACTTTACTTACATGTAAGTGGCACTCAGCATGGCGGGAGAACACACGGCCATATCGCGTCGCTTTTAAGCCCACGTTAAGCATCTCCACTCTCTTTCGATAATTACGTCACAAATCCCTTCTTTTCCCGGCAGTGTCGTTCTCGTTAATCGTGAAGAGCCTTTCGTCTTGATTCACGAGAGCGAAGCTCACAGACAAAGAAAGTATTCGTGCAGGCGTAATTATCCAAAGGGTGTATCCAAACTTATGTGAAAAAGTTACAAGATCAAATCATGCCGTGTGACAGGAACGACGGCTGGAAAGAATCCATACCAATATTAAAACGCTGGTTTTGCGTTTACTCGATGTAGTACAAGTATTCGAAGCTTTCCTAGGTGGCCAAAAATTTGCACCGATATAGGTGGTCAAACATTTGTCCGGATAGGGCAGTCCAGTATAAACACAAGGCCTATATCCTCAACTAATATTTATCCGCGTTAAAAATTTGTCCCATGCCGTTTAAGCGGAACTTAAATGAACTGGTTCTAGGTATCTTTAGGATAAAATGACCATGGTTATACGTAAATAATACACTTCAGGTTCGACGGGGAACAAGACTGGAAGCCTCTCATACTTTTGGGCAAATGACGGAATCATGCCGAGTACCTACAGTAGGTGCCTTATATAATGATGGATCTCCGGCGTGATTGTCAAGATAAAAATCTTGTGAATTAGTATGTTTGCCGAAATTAGCAAAATTTCCTTCCTATACAATGTCTATACAATTGTGGCCTATTGCTATCTTTATAAATTTCTACTGGGTAAACATGGGTGGAAATGTACTGAGAATTGGACAGAAATTCAATTATACTAAGGATTCTCTTAGACTACTTTCTAACCGCGAGGCCGGACAAATTCGGGACCGTACGCAAATTTCTAAACTGTGCTCAATGATTCCTACGGTTGACAATGCTCGAATTCATGTAGTTTTGTGCAAATTTAAATACGGTTCTGACTTCATCTCGTGTGGCCTAGATGAATATGTTTTGTGATTGGAACAGTGATCAATGTGTGTGACTCGTTCTTTGGAAAGACGATTTCTATAGTTCATTGCCTTTTATTGTCAAAATTAACCAATCACAGAACCAGTTCCAATAAGTTTGAGCCGACCCTTTTGCAGATCTAGTTATAGGGATTGACTTGCATGCGACCGAACTGTGGAAATTTCGGTGTAAATTGTTCCGGCATCCTTTGCCAATGTGCAACCATGCAGCATTTGTGTGAGTCCGGGAGCAAGAACTACCCATGAAGATACATATATGTTATTTACCGGTTGCGAGGTCCGGATGAGAAAAACTGTGCCCGAGGTCTTGAAAACGGCCCGAGCCCGAAGGGCGAGGGACGTTTTCAAGACCGAGGGCACAGTTTTTCTCATCCGGACCGACGCTGCCGGTAAATAACGTGTTTATTTTTTAAAACATAGGTAAAAATTTAAGAATTTATTAAAATTGAAAATTCCAGTGTGGCGAAATAATTTGAGATCAGTGCAATTGTGAATTCAAAGCGAGGCTGACAAAACTTGAACGTTAACGAAAACTCAAGAAAACTGGCAAGAAACTCACAAAGAACCATGGTTTCTGTAAAAATGTACACGATATTTTTAAATATGGGAGTAGACTGAAAAGCATAGGAATGAAAGGTTTTGGCCTGGTTTTCTGGTATTCCGTGTTTCTTCGACAAGGATATCTTCGTGTTTACTTGCTTTGGCCATAAAAAACTCACAAAGTGAATCATGCAGTGAATGCATATATGTTTTGACTTCGATCAACGCTTTCTACTAAAACTGGACAATGAACAAGGTATGCTGTAATTTTTTTCTGGTCATTTCACGGTAAAAAACATCCTCAACTTTGTTTGCCAAGGCCAAGGGCCACGGCTTTTTTTTTGTTTACAACATGTATACGAAAAGTACTTTAACAAATGGGCAGAAAAATCATGTTTTCACTACAGTTGGTCCATATTTTTAAGTTTTATGTATGGAGAAAAGTTTTTTCTTCTATGATATCTGTTTAAACTGTATTTTTTTAACTTTAATGTGGCCAAATACTGAAATACATGAGCAATATAACAAATGTGTTATTTTTAATACTCGAGCATTTAAAACAAATGTATTAGTTTTCTCGACGCATCGTGCTTAGTATGAAGCTTTTGGAGTTGATGCAATTCATTTTTGTACTCTAACTATCGTTAGGCTAGCTTTTTGAACTTTTTGGGCAGATTTTTTAATCTAAAAATTGTTTCACTCCTGTGTTTTGTCGCGTAATCCAGAGCGGGCCGGATGAGTTTCAGAGCGGGCCGGATGAGTTTCAGAGCGGGCCGGATGCAAAAATCCGGACCGCTCTGAAACGCTCGCTAGCCAATCAGATTGCTTTATTTTCATAGATAAAAAATAAATGGTAATATTCTCTGAACTAACAAACTGAGAACATAATATAAATCCACAATTTTGGTAAGTTTGTTCACGATGTTTGATTCATATCGATTACTTATTTAGTATTTTGTTTGGTTTTGTCCATCCAGATTATCAATAATTTACACGAGACGTGACGGTTTAAAACAATTCAAACCCTTTAACGAGTTACGAAAGTACGGACGAAAGGCATCACATCCTACCTATTTAGTATTTACCAAACTTCACTATCATAGCTTTTGTATTATAGACATTCTGTTTTACGATGAGGCAATTCAATTATTTAATTCTTTACATGTAAAATACGCCGTCTGTGTAAATGTCGCACCAAAGTCGGTGACATAGTATGGCAAGGCTTGCCGAATGCAATTTTTCCCCATACCAGATTATATGTCATTTCGATATTTGATTAAGCATACTGATACTTTCAATACTCTGTTTTCTATGCTTGACAATACTCTATCGTTTAACGAGCATATACAATTTGTGAAAAAATTTCTAAGATACTTGGGATGTTCTCAAGAGTTAGACCATTCAACTCACCATTGCTAATTGTTTAGTCTGGTAATCGTTTATATAATAAAGTTATGGTACGTACTCCCAATGTTGGATCACTGTGACATTGTATTCCACGAGTGTGGGCAGGGTAACCAAGATGAACTGGAACGTTTACAAAAAAGGGCAAGCAAAATTGTTTTGTTTCAGCTCAGGCTCGAACGCATTATTTGCGGCTAAAAACCGTATGAAATGTCTAAGCAAGTATGAAATGGACATTATTTAAATGCTAAAAACGCAGTAACAAATAAAATAATATTTTGTTAAATAATCACAAAATAATAATCGTTTTCTCGATCGGTAAGCCTTTCAAAAAAAGGTTATTGACTAAAATGAAGCACCCAACACATATATATAAATATATATAAGCATATATACTCCGATGAACTCGAAACAGCGAACAGCGGTGAAAAAGATCATGCAAAATTGTGGAAGGGATCAAATTAAAGAAAATATTGCACAATTTAACATTT
Source organism: Trachythela sp. YZ-2020 (assembly GCA_016169945.1). NCBI lineage: Eukaryota > Metazoa > Cnidaria > Anthozoa > Malacalcyonacea > Clavulariidae > Trachythela > Trachythela sp. YZ-2020. Next base: position 3,675,197 of record JADLSH010000382.1, on the reverse strand, counting down.
AACAATGGTCGCCTCAACATAATTGACGATTTTCTTAAATTCTTGCTGGCGCTTGCTAGGCAAGCCTGATTCAAATGAAGTATACTGTAAACGGATATTGGCCCGGCAAGGGGTGTCGGTTTGCATGCTCATGCATGTGAACAGCCTGTACTTATTTACCAAGTAAATTTAAAGGTGTCAGGGATCATACTTCATGCAGTCTGGGCGTTTACATTCGTTTTTTCACTTTATCGTCTCCTTCGCGGTTATTCTCAAAATTATCATATCTACAGTACATGCACAGGAGCTATTCTGCAACGCGTGATTGGCTCGTTACTAATTGGTTAATGAACAATTATGCTATGATGTTGAGTCCTACAGTATATGAGTTTATAACTGACCAGATGCGTATCATGCACCGATAGTTCGTCGTTCTGACATCTAAAACTCCCTAGCTAGTGCTAATATCCAGGCGAGATGACATAATGAAGCATAAATTTATTGCCATGAATTTTGGGAGCTAATTTGCATTTCAAGCAGATATACCCTTTAGATAACGGGTGCATATGGTTATATTTGTCGATTCCAAGCTTTAGTTACCCATTTCCTTAAAATTTGTAGGGTTTAGTTGAACAATTAAAAGCAATCCCAGAAGAAATATGGGTTAAATTTATTAACGCAATTAAAAATTAAAATGTTAATTAACGAGAGATTTTGTACAAAGAATACTAATGGACGTACCATTTTATATATTTAATATAAGATTTTAGTTTCTTTAATAATTCCAAAACATTTGACCAAAATACATCTGAGGAGGTCAACTTGAATAGATAATCAAACCAAATGCATATCGTAAAAACATTTTCAGCTAGTGAGAATGGCGTGCTAATAATGGTTGATCATCAAAGGCGATGTATCATAAATTACAGATACAGAGTTCTTAAAAGAACTGCTAAACCCCATGCATAGTTTTCAACAACAGTAAAACACTCAAAGGCGTGCTTTGAATACTACGTTAATATTTGACGCTGATAACAACTATGAGTGCTTATACTACTTCATAATTACCTAATTTTGCCCGATGCCGACCGGTAGGGATAGAATCGGTCGCTGGTTATGATGGGTTTATGTCATCTTCTTGCCCCCGTAACCACGCGAGGAATGGTAGATAATTTATTGCCAAACAATGGTACCTCCTCCATCCGCGACAAGTAAACTTGTTTAGCACAGGGAAGATACTGTCGCCGATACTGTGGTTAGCGAAGGGAATGTTATACAATAATCGTTAATGCGATAAAATACATTAATCATACTTGCTTTTATGTTATAAAATACATTGATCGTTAATGCGATTTCAAATATTTTAGTGGTAAATTCAAGGGAGGGGCCTCGGCGCCGCTGCCCCCCATCCACCCCAACGCCCATGCAATAATACCTATGTTGTCTCGCGTACATCCAAAATTTGATTGTAAATGCTCTAAACAAATGTTGTCTGTTTCGTTTAGACCTATGGACACTGAAATGGAGACGAACAGTAATTTCATGAAGGAAGGCCCAAATACTCCTGATCAGTACCGTAGGTATCCTGTAGTCTGCAAAGAAAATGCAAGACTGTCGCAGCATGGCCTTTCACCTGAGAAAAGAGAGTCTGCTTGGAACCAACTCCACAACAACTTATATTCTCATCAAAATACATTTCTAGGTTTTCAGGCCAACCAAACTTTTGACTGCGATGGAACGAAACCATTCTTCGATATGTCAATCAACAATGATGGCGATCCGTTTTCGGCTATGGGACTAAACGCTATGAACACTAAAATCATGGAATGCGCGGTGCTGGATTATTTTGCTGAACTTTGGAGGATACACCAATCATATTCTTCAAACGAGGAAGAACGCGCATACTGGGGTTATGTTACGTCCATGGGCTGTACCGAAGGTAATCTTCTTGCTTTGTATAATGCAAGAGATTATTTAGCAGGCATGCCACTCACTAATCCAAATCTAGATCCTAATAGCTCGACAGCTCCAGACAGAGAAAGAGATGTTGATAACACTGAAACTCAACCAAGCTGGAGAAGAGACGTTCATTCTATGGTTAATGAATCACATAGTCCTCCTGTGAACGCATCTGTTTCATCCCACGATCATGGCAATGTAGAATTACCAAATACTCAATTGAAGGACAATTTCACCACCTTCACACCAGTTGTGTTCTTTTCCGAAGCAAGCTATCACGGACACGTAAAGGCATTGCGAATGTTACAGATGAAAACATTCTGTGATATCGGCAGTGGAAATTTTTCTTGTCCGTTGAAATATCCAGATGATTACCCGTCCAGTTTCAGTGAAGAAGGCCTTGATCAAAATGGCTGGCCACGTGCAGTGCCTGTTGAAGTGGATGGCTCGATTAGCATCCCATGTCTTGTGAAACTCGTAACTGCCTTCGTATCGAGAGGCTATCCCCCGCTGGTAGTTTTTACAAGTGGTACCACATTTAAAGGAGCTTATGACAATCCAAAAGATTCCATCAATGAACTTGTGCCCATCTTGAAACAACACAACATGTACGAACGCCTAGTTTATTCTTTAGAAGATCCAACAAAATTTGATATTCGGAATGGATTTTGGTTTCATATTGACGGTGCCTTAGGCGCAGGCCATCTCCCGTTTCTTGAGATGGCAATAAATCAGGATTTGGTTAACAATATGTTTCCAAATGGTTTCCCTGTGTTTGATTTCCGTATTCCTGAAGTGAAATCCATTGCAACGAGTCTACACAAGTGGTTTGGCTGTCCTTTTCCTGCTGCAGTATTTATGATGAGAAAGATGGATCAAGTGAAACCTCTTAACAACCCTTTGTATATCGGTGGCCAAAATAGCACTCTGTCTGGTTCCAGAGGCGGGCATAGTGTATTAGTCATGTGGGATCTCCTTTCAAAGAAATCTTACGACGATCTTAAAGAAATAGCCGTGCGTGAAGAGCAAATGGTGATATTTTCACTGGATAAGTTACAAGAGCTCGAAAGAGAACTCAGCTTAAACTTGTGGCTGTCACACACACCGGGTTCATTGTTTATCTATTTCAAACAACCAAGGCATGATATCGTGCGCCGTTATTCTTTGGGTTCAAAATCGTTGAAAGTAAAAACTATGGACGGTACATTTGAACGTGGGATCTATTCCCACATTTGTCTAATGCCACATGTAACCAAGAATTTAGTTCTACAATTGATCGAAGAATTGCGAGCACCTGAAGCATTTCCAAATCAAAACTAACTTACTGCGTATAATGTTACATGTTTTTGCCTGTATAATAGTACCATTGCTATCTTATTCGCAGACGTAACGCAGACAACTGTCTAGGCTATAGAATTTATGGAATGGTGAACAGTTGATAAGTGTTTGGTGATAAGCATAATAGTTAATAATTATTTGTTATTAGTATAAACCTACTAGTAGGCGATTACAAATCCTGCGTTCTGATTGGCTCCGTAAGTTTTTCTCATAGTTTTACAGTTTTGAACATGAAAGTGACTGGCGAATTTATGAACATGGACAATTTTTGTTCATATTTCTTAACTGTATTGTCTTGGCGTTTAAAACATTTTCTTGATTTAAGAATGTTTTCATCCATCTAGCTATAAAATTTCAAGGTGTTTTTTTCCGTTTAATGATATATTTTATGTGCTTAGAGATTTCCCGCTATATTATTTACAGTTTGAAAATATCGAAGGTTTTGGCCTGCCGAGTTGACTATTCGCTAAGAGACAACGAGGCCGCGCTGTCTAATTGTTAATTAATACAATTTTATTTAATATGTACAGCGCAAATGTCCTTTAGATAACTTTGTAAAACAATACCGAATTCCCGCTGTCCATCGTCATTTCCAATATACTGGCCACCCGAGTCCGTTTTTAGGATTTCATACGGCTGCATCATTAAAATTCTGGCATACGCACAGCCCAGACTGGTTTCAAGTCGATATGATGACTGTTGTTCAAGTATTGTTTATTGTGTGTGCTTAGTATACCTTGTAAATTGTTTTCGTATAACTATTGGTGCCGCTGTAATTGGCAATAGCTGTTGTGGTTTCCCAGCCAATGAATGTATAAGTATGATGGCAAAGTAAGTAAATAAATATTGGGATTTTGGATTTTGGGGTTCTGGTGCCAACAAAGCGTGTCAATATATATCGACAGGGCCAAAAACCGGTCAAGTCAACAAACAATTTGTGTCTACAATCAACGATAGAAAAACAAATTAAAACTGGTCTCCAATTATGTTAGTGACTGTTTTTTCGTCACGTCCGAGTTGTAGATTAAGCATATCTTAAAGTCCTTATTAGGCTATAGTTGGGAAAACGCGAAGGGGCTGTTGGGAAGAGTAGGCTTGAAATTTGTTGTAGCGGTGTAACTTATTAAGTATAGAGGTTATCTTGCTATTTGTACGATTTTAAGTACTATTTACAACATGAGCGGCAGTGTTGTATCGGATATACAAACTCGAGCCGAAGGCGAGCGTTGTATATCCGATACAACACTGCCGCTCATGTTGTAAATAGCTTGTGAAACGTCTTGATGAGAACATTCGTATTCTTCAACAATTTAAAATAAATGAATGATATTTGGTGAGAAAATTGAACTTAAAGTTTATGTAAATCGGCATGATTCTGTATCAGATATACAAACTCCTTCACGCTACTGATTTCTTTTGTGTTTTCTTCATGAATTATTAATGAGTTTTGCAAACTTAAATAGAGAACTAAAAGATTTACGGTTGTATATATACATTTAAGGTACGTTAACATGCTGTGATTTGTTGGGCCGATTTGAGATGCACGTTAATGATATTTGAAAATGAGTAGCGAACGTCATCTGACGATTTCACCAACTGGAAATATTCGTCCTTATCATTCAGCAAATCTCCATTAATCGTTTTCCCGGTTTAACACTACTGTGGACTAGTGGTTAATGTGTGGACTTAGAAAGGTTTAATTGCAAAGCACGAACGTGTTGTTACTTTATTTCAACACACACTATACAAACCAAAGAGAAATACAGCAGCGAATGAGGCCACTCATCCTAGCAATGAACAGACGGAATTTTACGATATTTTGACCACGGTTCGGTATTGTAGGGAATGTCAAAAGGAGTGAAGGCAATTTCTAAACCCCAAAAGTTATAAATTTGCTTTAAAAAACTTTTCTTCCACGGAAACACGGTATAGACAGCGCTATAAACTTGTTTCGTCATCTAAACGGTGTCTAGTCTTAGTTGCCGAAATTTCAAAACAGCAACAATATTTCCAAAAAAAAAGAGTCGAAGATCTTTTCAAACCGAGCAATTTATTTCCAAGCAAGTTTCTATATCAATGAATCATCATAGGTATAACATTTTAATCATGTTTTAAACGCTTTCAAGACGATTTGCAACTTTGACAGGTTTTGCAAAGCGCGTATCAGCTGTAAAATGAAATAATTTAAAATTGTCTTGTCATCCACCTTTGATCAATACTGCAGGCATGGTACAAATATTGACATATACAATTACTTTATGGTTTCCGTGTTTGGATGGCCTGATCCAAACACGCGGGAATGTTGCGAGAGTTATTTTTCCCTAAACCAATCAGAATTTACCTTCCAAATTCTGGAAAGTGACGTTTTGCGTTATATTCAGCATAACTAGAAATACATGCATGCAGAATCCCCTCGCCCATTTGAACCAAACAATTTACTCCCCAAACGTTATTATAACATGAAGTACCGAATAGACCACTGTAACCATGGTAACACGCAACACTGTATATTTCTTTTATTTTAATTTGTAAAAAATATTGATATTTTGTACTTTTAACTATAAAATTATCATTATCTCAATTGCCCAGCTATATAAAGTGGGTATGCGATTATGTACTATTTTAGCTTTGATTTACTGTAACAATCAACCTTAGACGTTCACAAAACGTTTCGAAATTTTCATAAAACTTCCAACTGCTTTTCAAGCAGTATTTTTATACTTCGGCACTTGCTTTTGAAATGAAGTTTTTGAGATTTAATATGTTTTTTTATTTTTCTATAACGGTATTTGAATCAATACTAAAATACTTTTAAGATCAATCAATGTTATATTGACCACAGAATGATCTAGTACGCATTTTCAAATTCACAAACATACTCTGTATGCTATAAATCGGAAAGCAAGTATGCAAAATAGACACTTACCCGTTTAAAGTAAGACACTTACCCCTTTTTCGGTCTTTCGACTGTTTTTCTTCTTGTAGATTTGTCCTCTAAATACTTTATCTTGTTTTGAGTGTTATAAAATAAGTGCAAAACTATTTTTGAAAAAAGTTTGCAAAATGGCAGTCTTCTCTCGGTCTGAACTCGCGCATGCGCATAACTTAAAAAACCGTCCATGACAAAAACAAAAGGCGGACAACTTTGCATTCCGCTATGTTTTCACGTACCCGGGTGTAAATATCCGAGCGGAATTAGTACCCTCGCACGGCGCTTCGCGCCGGCTCGGGGATTAGCATAATTTTAAATTCAGTATGGAGTTCAACGAAGCTGTGAGCAAATTGTTATAATTAATTTATGCATTTTCACAAGAATCACGCTTTTATATCAGAGATTCTGATTGGACGATCAAAATAGACGTTGTGAAATAGCAGAACTCGTTCTGGCGCTCGGTTCAGCAGACGTTTGTTTTTAGTCGCTTAGCGTGAGAAAAACAACATCTGCGAGCAGGCTAAATAAGTGTGACGCTTGTAAATATTTCATTAAACTGCTTTTGATCATTTGCCACGAGTCATATCTTCGTCACGTCGGATGTTTTTGATGTCTTTTGTTCTTCAATGGTACGTATACTAGTAAAATTCATTGTAAAACCATTAGGGTTTACAGTATTTAGTATTTGTTTGTACAATTTAATTACAGTTTCAAAATTGTAGAGAGTTACTAACAGCAAGGCTATATTCTGATAAAGTCAGCATCAAGTAGTTTAAACGCCAGAAAACCACTAGCTGGTATATTTCTAGTGTTTTCAGTATTTTCTTACAGTCTACTATTCCTTATAAAATTGATTCTCAGCAGAATGGACGATTTTATTGACTTGAATTCTTTAAACACGGGGTTGCTACATTTACTATTGGGATTCCCTGCAGTTACCTTTATTGGATGTCATTTTATCTCTTACATGTCAGAGCAAACATAATTCACTAATCTTAAACCGGATGCAGAGTTATATCCGCGCGAAGGTTTTCAATGCATGTCGAGTCAAACTATTTGATATCTTCTATAACTGCCTGAAATTCCTAGAGAGAAGATCCGTCGTCATGTCGTCCTAATCCGTACGCGCTGCATGACGTCATTAGGTGATTTGTAAATTAGTTTTCCTTTGTTTTTTGATGCTAAAATTCATCTAATGGCATAATATCCGGCAAACCTGACAGTGAAAAAGTTGATCAAGATGAGGATGATTTTTACTATGAAGATATATTGCATTTTTTCTCAGAATGATCCAAATATTACACATACCAAACATCATATTTGGGGTTAACTTCAACTTTAACTTTAATAATTATGCCGCCCTGGACATCTCTAATATTATTACAAATTGTATCTAATTCAGTTGAAAATGACCTAAATTAATATATTACAAATCTACATTGTCATTACTTGTTTAAACACCTATATTCGTTTGAAAATTTCGTCTGATAGTTCCCAAAAATTATTTATATTGTTTCCATAAAGATTTGTCTGTTTGTAATATTCCAATTTTGTTTTTAAGTGCGGTCTAACTAGTGCATGACTTATATATTGGTAGAAGCACGCTCACAGACCATGACACAGTATTCCGAAGCACCCATGCAATCGTCTGGTTCGCTTTTTCCACAGCTTTTTCTATCTGCCCTTTCCAGTCACATTGATGGGACATTTCAACACCCAGATCGGATTCCTGCAGTACCGATTCAAGAATTTTGTCATTTAAAATGTAATCCCGATTCTCGTCAACCAGTTCCATGTGCATTACAACACATTTGCTAAGATTAAATGTCATACACCACTTACACTCCCAGTAAGCTAATTTATTAAGATCTTCCTGAACTTTGTCTGGAGTACCAGCATTGCCAATAAGCTTAACGTCGTCAGCGAATAATTTAATTGGGGATGCAAAAGCATCGGGTAAGTCGTTTATAAAAAGCAAAAACAATACAGGCCCTAGTACCGGCCTTGGCCCTTGGGGCACGCCTGACTTAACTCTCTTCCATGGTAAAACTGCGTTTCCAACTCGAACAGCCATCCACCTGTCTGACAAAAATCTTCTACAATTTTCAAAACGCTTTCCACTATGCCAAATCTTTGCAACTTAATCAAAAACCTACCATGAGGTAACCAAGTCGAATGCTTTCTGGAAATCTAAATAGATTATATCTACTGCATAAGGGACCTTTCCATCATTTTAGTAATTTCGTCCAGAGTTTCCAACAAATTGGACAAGCATGATCGACCTTCCACAAACCCATGTTGACTAGTGGAGACATGTTTAACAACATGATAAAGTATATGCTTTCGCAATAGTTTCTCATACACTTTACCGTTAATGACACTGGCCTGTATACAGGGTGTATCAAAAAAAAGTGAACCCTTTGAAATTTAATACAATAGTGAACCTTTTGAATTTCACTTCATATTATTCTTTTTTCTTTCAAATAATATATGTAATTCTATTGTATTTAATTTCAAAGGGTTCACTTTTTTTTGAGACACCCTGTAGTTCTCGGAGTGAGATATTGAACCCTTTTTATGTAGCGCTACAATAAGTGCATATTTCCAAGCTAATGGTATCTTTTGTAATTTAGCACAAACCTTTAAACAATTCCACAATTGCTTTTATAAACAAATGACTTTCACCCAGTACTTTGAGTATTCCAGGATGAATCTCGTCAGGGCCCGGTGATTTAAAGGGATCTACTGTAACTAATAGCTGCTTGACCTCAGATTCATTAATTTCAAAATCCTTGATCAATGTTACGCCTGGATAGGCCTCATAGCAATCCTCTGTTAATGGCCCAAAGGGTTCCTCTTTGAATACCGAAGAAAAGCATTCGACAAAGACTTGTGCAGTCTCGGAAGGACTATCCGTACGATTGCCATCAACAGGGTTTATAACTGATCCGGCAGATTTATTTACTTTTCGTTTGGCTCTCAAATAGGAATAAAACTTCTTGGGATTATGTTTAACGTTCTGTACAACCTTATACTCGTGATTTCTCTTCGCATTTCTATCTCTATTCTCGAATAAGCGTTGTGCATCAATTGCTTTTTTTTAAATTTATACCGCCGTAGTTGGTGAACATTCAATAATATTCCCAGAACACAGTTAATTAACGTATACGGAATTTAAACATTGCTGATTGACACCCACTGGAACTAAGATTTACAAAATCCGCGTGCTGTTTCTAGCCTTGACACTATTTTCATTGCAAAACCTTGTTGAGTGTTAGGTTGTAATAAAACTAAATTTTGGGCATGGCACGATTAATTACCATAAGCCTCAGTTTGTGGTTTTTCAAAAAGTTAAAGTGGCGGATGAAGGGTCGTTTAGTTTGGTTTGTGAATGTATCCTGTTTTTTGTAACAGATACGACACTGATCAAATTAACTTGTAGTGACAATGGTAAGGTGCCTATAACAACTCTTGTACCTACTGTACTGAACCCAGAAACTGAAATACTTGCTGCAACTACTACACACGTCAATAATTAAGATGTACTCGCAATACACTATAGTAGCAGGGTTGCCAATAAGTTGCACGCGAGTATAATTTGTTGCCAAAAGCTGCTTCGTTTGAGGTGTGACGAGTTTTTCAAAGCCCCTAGATAGCAACATTTTCCCCTTTCGATCCGGACGCACCTCTCGTGCGCAGTGGCGTGCTGGCAGGTGGCCGGGGCCGGGGGGCTATGCCCCCCCAAGCGAAGATTTTTTAGTGGGCGCCAAAACATAAATGGGGCGCCGAAATTGCACAAAATCACACAAAAGTGCACACAAAAGCGCTAGTCCAAATTGGAATTTTGTCAGATCCGATGAGTCAACGAAAGAAAGAGTTTTGGATTGTTAACTAATTGATACAGTGTTGTTTATCTGATAAAACTTTATCCGATAAATATTAGTGATTTCCGACATGTCAGGTTTTCTTGGCAATGTTGGCTATCGCAATATCGCATTACTTACGACCGCACTGCCGCAAGCACTGTTCAAAGTGCTAGTACGTGCGCTTAATTTGAGTTCTGTTATTCGGAATACGACTTATACCAGGATTACAAAATTAACCAGCCTACCTACAACTACAAGCATTACTGTCCAGTCTGTAATATCTCAAAGGATATAAATTGTTAATTGTGAAATGTGAAGTGATTTGGCTTATGATCACTGGTAAGTTTGCCGTCTACTTCATGAATATTCGCCGTCTACTTTTCTTTGTTTAAGAAAAAAACTAAGTCCTTCTATGAATTATATATTTATTCAAACTCCTGAATGTGTTGTTTCTTGCGCATTTTTATTTTATACGATGTTTTGTAATTCTCAGAATTCCGTCAAATCGCCTCACAAAACGCAAGAAATGGCATTTCAGGGGCTCTAAATTTCGAACTTTTTCCGGGGGCGGCATGCTCCCTGACCCCCCTACAGGAGGCGCCAAATTTTCAGCTGGCTTCCCCTGGCGAACACAAGCCAGCACGCCACTGCTCGTGCGCCAATCAGGGACCGTGCGCCAATCCAAATTTTTTTTACCCAATCAGGTAATATTAAAAATTTTAAATTACCCAACCATGTATACATAAAGAATGTTTTTTACCCAGCCCTAGGGCGGCGGTGACACTGACGAGGGAGGGAATGTGGGGGCAAATGTGGGGGAGGGGGATCTTGGGGGGGTACCTCTTTGAACAAAATAATATCATATACCTTTAACAACCTTAAAATACAAATACAATTGCTGTATATCTAATTGAAATTAGAAAAGCATATCTCTGTATATATCATAGAAATTATGTCTTGACACTACAGTATTTCAAGTCAATCAAATGACATGCTGCAATTTCTGCAAGTGAGATTGCTCTCAAGTCTCAACTATCCATATTTTCCCCAAAGGGGAATTAAATAACATACCATGAATCCATGATTTTAATGCTGAGACAGAGCCCAGTTCCTGGCATAATTCATTAACGTGTTTGAGCAGCTAAAGGGACGTTCTATAGCCGTTTCTGCCTGTTCACTCTCAAATTTTATATCTTTATCGCCTGGGGCGCACATTTCAAAAAAGTTTGGGGGTGTTCATTGTTCAGGGACCGACTTTTAATATTTGTTTGACCACATCAAAACATGTATTACGACGGGGAAAATTTTAAAAACTTGAGTCTGTAGATCGTCGGAAATGGCATTTTCAGAGTCTTCTCTACCTCTTTCGTTATAGGCCCTGTCATTAATATATATAAGATTTCAAACATTCTAATTTCGAATTCAAATATTTCGCTGCAATTTTCTTTAAATGCTGTTATTTAAAGAAAACGCCCCCCAAAAGGTCATAAAGACCCAAAGGCTTAATTTTACTCGAGAATACTGACGTGGAAATAGAACGCACAATGCGGCAGAGCAAAAGTTAGGAGGTTTTGCGCAGTCGTGTATGGCTATGTCATCTTACATTTGAGTATATTGCTTTAAGAGGAAAACATATCTCTGGGTTTTGCAATGTTGATTTCTTTTATTGACAATTTTTGTATTGTTTATTATACGCTTTTTAGACAGGATGTTTCGGACAAACTCGGAACGAATTAAGTAGAGTAATTTTACAATTTGGGATCGACTTTTAGTTTGGAAAATTCACAAATGATGGGGGTGTCACACCCCCTCCCCCACCCCCCTAATGTGCGCCCCTGTTTATCGCATTATAAAACACTGTTTTGCTGACCCAAGGGCCAAGGCCAAGATACAAGGTCAAGATTCTGTTCACTGTCACTGTTACTGTTGTATTTTTTAACTTTGCCCTCTGGCAACGAGCATGCTTTTTGCTTTAGTATTGTTCTGTTTCTTCTATCAAGCAGACATTACCCGATCATCTGTATTTATCTTCTTGAAATATGAATGTATAAACGTAATCATAGAATAATGAATTGTTAGCATGTTGTTTAATTTCATAATTTGGCGTGTTAGCGGAATTTCGCGCGTGAAATTTACATAATTGCTGCGGTAGCGAGCAAGCCTGAAGCGAGCGAGCGTAGCAGCAGCCTAATATGTGCAGAGAGGGAGTTTTGAAGTAAATTTTATTTAGCGCATGGAATTGTGGCCGTGCGCGCTTGCTATGCGCAGAACACAAATTTCGATTTTGACGGACGGAGTCTTCGAATTTTTATCGAATTTCTAAAGCTTTTTCAAGTCTATTTTGAGCATTCAAGGTAGGATATTTTGTCCTTTGTTTATATGTTACGTTTACATTTGTTTACTCCTTTTTGAAAAGTTGGCAATCTCAATTTATATATCTATGAAACGCTGAAAGCACACAATCGATCGCAGCTAGATTCAATGTCTGTTTATATATAAACTATATATTCTGCTAATGTGCTATCGACTTTGCTTGAGCTGTTAGTGCTGTAAAGCATGGAAGTCTTACATAGAGATGTCTTTAAAAAGTTTTTCTATCCATTCGCGTTTGCTTTCTCTTGCTGATTTCCATATTTTGCATCAAGTGATGTTTCGTGTATGCCGCTTGACGATTATGACTCCGTGTGAACTTGACACAAAGTCACAGATATGCAATTGATCGTCGTCTAAATTGTCTGACTGAATCATTCTGATTTGTGCAAGGTTTGACCTATTAAATAGGCTACTGTAGGCATATAAATATGTTTTTATTCCTATTTTACAATGGACTTAATATTTTTGTCTGGTCGCGTTCACATATTATTGTCAGAACAGACAGGGTCTCAGTTTTGCGCGCACTAAGACAAATATTCGAATGGCAATGAGTTGAAATGAGTTGTGCTTTACATGTAGGTGACTCGCATATCCAGCAAAGTAAGAACAGAATGATGGAACAACGCTTTCGTTTTATAGCTTTCCAAATGCAAAATTATTTTGCGCACATGTATATATTTTGAACGCTTTTATACACTACAAAAATATGCAGTATCAAATTAATACTCATCGCAGTAAACATGGGTTTCATGTGGGAATTCCATGTGGAAGAACAATACATGGAAAATATTGATATTTTGAAATAGATGTTACAAAATTTGATGTCTTTCATGTTTAATTTCGTGATATATTTAGCTTGTCTCACCCTGCAAACTATCTACTGACATAGCGCAAGCTACTGGGTCAATGCCAATAATTACCGTCTGACTGAATATAATTTGTGTTGCACTATTTGTTTGCATGTTTGTATCAAGAAGCTAAAGAATAATAACAGTCCCCGCAGCATTCTCTACCTTGCAGGTACTCTAGTTATTTGTTGTTTTTTGTCAATGGTTGTTTATGAGTTGTTGTGTACTTTGGATTCCGGGGTGTTCCGTTGCCTGCCGATGACGATACGATTTGTTGTGACGAGATGGAAGTAAACATGGGTTTTCACTTTTTTCCATCTATCAAACTGACGTTGCGCAATTTTCCCGATTTTCAAAGATTTTCATATTAGTTTTTCTTGATTTTTCTTCATCAATTTGGTTAGGGTTAGGTTTAGCGTTAGGTTTTGGGTTTTAGGGTTAGGGTCAGTTACAAAGTTTTTAACTTTACTTCAAAGTTGAAAAAATGTCGTAACGTCAGTTTGGTAGATGGAAACAAGTGGCGACCGTAAACATGGCTGCCGAAAAAGAATTTGAAATTTGTTAAAGAATATTTCAAAAAAATAGTGGTTTAAACAAGATTGATCTTGTGAACAGAGCTTCCACTCGGAAGGAAATTTCCTTCCAAAAGGATATTTTGGCATTTGGAAGGAAAAATAAGAGGAAATGAGATTTGGAAGGAAATTTGGCCATTTCGAAGGAAAAGGGAGGGAAATTTTACAATTTAAACTTTTTCAGTAATTTCTAGTAATTTAATAATGGTTAAACACTTTATTATGAACTTTTGAGTTAAAAAACATGTATAAAAATAATACATGGGGGTAATTTGGGACTTAATAGGTCTTCAGTGGGTGAGACTGTGGGTGAGTAGAGTACTTGTACATAAATAACGCGGGCTCAATTTTTTTCGCGGGTTTTTATAAACTAAAAACAAACAGTCGAAAAAAGGGAGACTGTAATTTCTAAACCAAAAAAAAGTAATTTGTTTATTATGATGGCTTATATTGAGTCAACTTCTGAGTCAAGCTCATCAGAAGATGTTTTTTCAGGTTAATTATCCTTATTCAAATTAATTTTGAACGGTATAGACTAATGACTATATACTACTCTACTCTGTAGTGATCTGGAACACTAATGTTGGATACTTGAATTTTGTACCGTACAATGGTTAATTATTTTTCTAATATTAAATTAGAGATTCACTATTTGAATACTGCAGTACACCTTCAATTTACATCGGGAATACAGTACAATACAAAATTTATTATACTATTTTAAAAAAAATTGGAAGGAAAAATGGAAGGAAATTTAGGATTTTGGGAAGGAAATTCTGCGAAAAAAAGGACAAAAACGAGAAATTTTACTTTGCCAAAGTGGAAGCACTGCTTGTGAAGTAACTACGGTAGAGTCGAATGGCCAGCGCCTGTAGTTGATTATGTGGGTCCTTTTGGTGGAAACATTTATCGTAGGTTGGAATGCGAAGGTTATTTATAAATACAAGCGAGCAGTGACAGTGAAGACTGGAGTGAAGGGGAGCAGTGGCCGTGGAAGACGTTTTGTATATACTGTATATCAAATGTCAAGTCTGAAAATTTGATTTGTACACCATAATGACCAAATGTCAAAGGAAATCTGTCTTTCTGGCTTGGGGGACCTGTATCATTAGCATATATTTAAGTCGGCCCCAGGACTGGGCTCGACACTCCTTCGTTGTAAAATGAGACTACCATTTTGAATTATATTTTGTTTTCTTCTTGATGTTTCAATCTGTGTGAATCCTCGTTTGAGATTAGACATCCAAACATTACATGGTGTCAGGTGTGTTAAGAAACTATTAGAGAATACATCACATGATATTTTAGAATGGCAAATGCAGAAAAACATGTAGGACCGCTTGTTTTTGATCATGGATGTTTGGCCGAAAATTGGGCAAGATGGAAAGAACTGATATTGCTAGTTTTTGATGGCCCTCAATCGTCTAAATGGAAAGAATCTGAAAAAGCGGCATATTTCCTGATATCTATTGGCCAGAAAGGCAGAGATATTTGTAGAGCTAGTGATGTTCTATCAGAAGAGGACAAAATGAAGCCAGCCAAGCTGATTGAAATGTTTGATGCATATTGCAACCCAAGAAAGAATACAACAGTGCAACGTAAGCTATTCTATGAGAGAAACCAAGATGTGCAAGAGCCTTTAGAAAAATGGATCACACAGTTAAGACTTTTAGTCAAGGATTGCTCTTTCCACGATCCTGATGATATGATAAAGGATAGAATTGTTCTGGGAACAAATTCTAAAGATGTGCAGGAGAAATTATTACGAGAAGACGACTTAACGTTGGACAAAGCATTAAAAATTGCTCAAGCATATGAAATTTCCAAAGCACAAATGAAAGAAATCAACAAAGAAAGTGAGAAGGACATTCATTCAGTCAAAGGTGGCAAAGGAAAAACTTTAAAAGTCAGACAAAGAAATTTTCAAGCAGGAAAAAGTTCAAAAGGAAATCCTCCAGGAAAAGGATCTTGTAGCAGATGTGGAAAAGATCACACTCGACAGGATACTTGTCCAGCGATGGGAAAGGTTTGTTTCAAGTGCAGTAAGAAGGGACATTTTGCTCAAATGTTCAAATCTTCAGCAGATGCCAAAGTTCAAGGTGTTGAGCAGGAGAGTTGTCATGAATACTCAGAAGAAGGAAGTGATGACTTTGTTCTCAACACTGTAACTTGTGATCTCATTGAGGAGAGTGAAGTTTTGGTCCATATTAAGCTGAGTCCATCTCGACACAGGTGCACAAGTGAACTGTATCCCAGTGTCAGTGTATAATAGCATTTTGGCTAAAAGTGTCAAACTGGAGAAACCTGGGTTGGTGAAGCTTTCGGGCTATGGAGGACATCAGTTGGACGTTTTGGGTAAATGTACAATGAAATGTCAGTACCAAGCATTAATTAAACCTTTGGAATTCTACATAGTGAACACGCTTGCCAAGCCAGTCTTGGGTCTTCCCGCATGCAATTCAATGAACTTAATCAAGATGAATGTAAATGCAGAGGTGAATATAAAGAATGACAACCAAACCAAGATTACAAAAGAAGTTGTTCTTGACCAATACGCAGATGTATTTTGTGGTATGGGGGAGCTGAAGGGTGAATGCTCCATAAAGATAAAAGAAGATGCTGTTCCTGTTGTCCATCCACAACGAAGAATTCCATTCACTATGAAAGATCGAGTGAAGAAAGAATTGGGAAGGATGGAAAGCCTTGGGGTGTTAAAGCGGGTTGACCAGCCTACCGAATGGGCGAGTTCAATGGTTGCTGTTGAGAAGAAAGGTACAAATAAGATACGCATATGTCTGGATCCAAGTGATCTCAACAAGGCTATAATGAGAGAACACTACCCACTTCCAACCTTAGAGGACATCACTTCAAAAATAAGTGGTGCAAAGTATTTTAGCAAATTAGATGCTTCTTCAGGCTACTGGCAAGTGAAGTTGAATGAAGAAAGCAGTAAGTTAACCACGTTCAACACACCTTTTGGAAGATGGTGCTTCAGCAGAATGCCTTTTGGAATTGTTTCAGCCCAGGAGATTTTTCAGAAGAAAGCAGATGAGACTCTGGAAAACCTGGTCGGTGTGCACGTGATAATCGATGATATTTTAGTTACGGGTGAAACTCGCGAGGAGCATGATAAGAATCTAAGTGCTACACTTCAACGCTGTCGAGAAAGGAAGTTAAAGCTCAATCCTGACAAGTTGGAAATTGGAGTTGAAGAGGTCATCTATTTTGGTCATAAATTCACCGCGAAAGGTCTGCGGCCAGATCCAAGCAAAGTTGAAGCTATACGGCAGATGAGTTCACCCACGTCCAAGAAAGAGTTAGAGACGGTGTTGGGCATGGTGACGTATCTAGCCAAGTTTGCACCGAAGCTCTCGGAGATTACAGCACCGCTACGGGGTCTTCTAAAGAAAGAATCAGTGTGGCTGTGGGACGCGAATATGGAGAGTGTTTTTTACAACGTCAAAGCTTTGCTGACGCAGTCCCCTGGTCCAGTCTTGCAGTATTTCGATCCAACGAAAGAGGTTACCTTGCAAGTTGATGCTTCACAGTATGGTTTAGGATGTGTATTGATGCAAGATGGGCGACCTGTGGCGTATTCCTCCAGAGCAATGACGGCAACGCAAAGAAATTATGCGCAGATCGAAAAAGAGATGTTAGCCATCGTCACCGGTTGTGAAAAATTCCATCAGTACATATATGGTCGTGGAGTCACTGTCGAGACAGACCACAAGCCTTTGGAGAACATTCTACGCAAGCCGATGTTAAGTACACCGCCTCGACTGCGACGAATGCAACTGCGTCTCCAAAAATATGATCTGAACGTAGTTTATAAACCAGGGAAAGAAATTCCAGTTGCGGACAGTCTCTCGAGATCATTTAATCCGAGTGAAGCTGCAAAAGATGATGAAAGCCTCAACGAGTTGGTTCATACCGTGTGGAACAATGTTCCAGTCACTGATGAAAAGTTACAGGAAATTAAGAATGAGACGACGCAAGACGAAGGTATGCAAATTTTAGTGAGGGTTATTCAACAAGGATGGCCAACGAAGAGATCAGATGTTCCCATTGAAGTTAGAGATTATTGGCCTATCAAGCATGAACTGAGTGTGATAAATGGGGTCGTTTTCAAGGGAGAAAATGTTGTCATACCGAAAGTTCTGCGGACCAACATTCTCAGCAAGATTCATATTGGTCATCTAGGAATTGTTCTGTGCAAGAGAAGAGCAAGAGACTTGGTCTATTGGCCAGGGATGTGCAAAGAAATACACGAAATGATATCGTCATGTAATACGTGTTCAGAGTATCAGTCGTCTAACCCGAAGGAACCACTGCACAGCTCTGAAGTACCTCAAAGACCATGGCAGCGTATAGCGTCCGACCTGTTCACATGGAACAATAAGAACTATGTTCTCGTAGTTGATTATTACAGTCGATATTTCGAGATCCTACAATTGCGAAATACGTTGGCTGGTACCGTGATAGAAGCTATTCAGTCGATGTTAGCCAGACATGGAGTATGCGACGAGTTGGTGACGGATAATGGCCCACAATACAGTTCGAGTGAATTCACGAATTTCGTGTCCACCTGGGGAATAAAGCACACCTTAACCAGCCCGTACCACCCAAAAGCAAATGGATTGGCCGAGAAATATGTTCAAATTGCAAAGAACATTCTAAAGAAATCCAAACAAAACGTATATCTGGGTTTATTAAGCTATCGTACGACACCCTCGGATGATTTGGCATCACCTGGTCAGTTGTTGATGGGACGGCGTTTAAAGTCAAATATTCCAACTGCAGCGAAGAAATTGGAGCCAAGAGTGATTGATCCAGGTGTTGTAAAGGAAAGTCGCCAGCGAGAGCGTGAGCTACAGAAGAAGTACCATGATCGGACAGCCAAAAGTTTGTCTCAGTTAGGCGAAGGCGATTGTGCTTGGTTACAGCATCTAGACAAACGATGGGAAAGTGTGAAAGTGTCCAAAGCTCATGATACGCCGCGATCATTTACCGTGGTCACTCAGAATGGCAGACAGTATCGGCGCAATCGGAGTGTGTTGAGGAAGTCAGCAGTGTCAACAACGAATACAGCAGTGTCAACAACGAATACAGAGGAAGCACAGCCGAGGCAGGAGATATCCAAACAATCCAGCAGGGAACCATCACCCCTTGGTACGAGTGATGATCAAGTGAAAAGATCGAGATATGGGAGAGTCATAAAGTCAACTCAAAAGGAGGACTTCATATACAAAGTTTGATATTTAATATTATTTGCTTTATTTATTAAGAACTATTAGGAATTAGAACGAACATTTAGGATGAACATTTATCAGGAACTGTTAGGGTTCTTTTTGAACAATTCAAAGTCATAAATGATAGTTAATCAATTAGGTAAATGTATTATATGTATGAATATTATTTTTAAAGGGATGTAATGTATGCTATCTTGGGGGACCTGTATCATTAGCATATATTTAAGTCGGCTCCAGGACTGGGCTCGACACTCCTTCGTTGTAAAATGAGACTACCATTTTGAATTATATTTTGTTTTCTTCTTGATGTTTCAATCTGTGTGAATCCTCGTTTGAGATTAGACATCCAAACATTACAAAAAACGAGAAATTTTACTTTGCCAAAGTGGAAGCACTGCTTGTGAAGTAACTACGGTAGAGTCGAATGGCCAGCGCCTGTAGTTGATTATGTGGGTCCTTTTGGTGGAAACATTTATCGTAGGTTGGAATGCGAAGGTTATTTATAAATACAAGCGAGCAGTGACAGTGAAGACTGGAGTGAAGAAGAGCAGTGGCCGTGGAAGACGTTTTGTATATACTGTATATCAAATGTCAAGTCTGAAAATTTGATTTGTACACCATAATGACCAAATGTCAAAGGAAATCTGTCTTTCTGGCTTCAGTAAACAACCAGGACTCCTGTCGACTCCAGTTGGAATCGGAATAATGAGAAGTCAAATGTAACATAAACAGTAAACACTGAGGTCTGTGGATACTGTGTTGTCATACAAGGCTAGCCAAATTCCTGCAGAAAATATAGACTGCGCACAGTGTGCGATATTTCCCGATTATTTTAGAATTGAATATATGAATTACAAAAAAGTAAACAGGCATTCCACAAAACAATTAAATAACTATGAGGAGAAATGTAGGCAGTAGGCTGGCAAATGGAAAGAAAAAAAACACATGTTGATGACAATCTCAAGCAATTATTATGACATATCATTAGCCAATTAGCCATAGATTCTCATATTGAGGAATGGTTATTTACTTTCTCATTAATACAGAATATTATGTTTATAAGAGCTGTAAAAATGGTTTTATGCAGCTTCTAAAAGCAGCAAGAGTGAAAGAACAAAAAACAGCAAAGACACCCTTCAGATATTGAGAGTGACATATACCCATTGATATATCGGATGAGAAATACTGATTGAATTGTTCGGTGATGAACACACTGAACTGTAGTAGAAATTGACATATAATTCTCTTTATCCAACCCTGAACACCAGTAAATTTCAATTTACCCAACCAATTTCTCTTCGGCCCCAACCCCTGGTACAATAATGACTGGTCCCTCAGTCATTTCCATGAAACTCAAAAAGCCGGCAATACAACATTGTATATGACCAAGTACAAATTGTTCTATAAATTGTTAGACAAAAAAAGTGTTATTGAATATATAATAAGCTTAATCGAGAAGTAATTCGAGAATATGTTTTTAAATCCAGCCTGATTGCTTATCCAATGACGGCTTAGACATCACTTTTTGCACAGTTAGTGGGCATTCACACTGTTAGTGGTCGAGGTTATGTCTTATATTTCTTTCCATTTAGCACCATGAAGCTTTTAGCGCGTATCTTCGTCATATCTTTCCTGCTTCCAGCCTTGGCTCTGACCACAACTAACGGCGATGTGGATCAAACCGTACAAGCAAATGCTGATTTATTTCTGAACAATGTCAATAAAATATTGGCGCAGAAATCCTACGAAAGCAGCCTGGCGTCATGGGCTTTCGCTACCAACATCACAGACTACAACTCTGAGGTCGAAATCCAAGCCAATCTCGCCTTTAGCGAAGTTAACGCAGAAATCCAAAAGAATGCTTCCAAATTTGACTTGGGCAAACTGAAAGAAGACACCGCGCGACAAATTACTTTCCTGAGAAATGAGTCGACGGAGCTGAAAAATCAAACAGAGCTTAAAGAGGCCGAGAAGCTTGGTTCCGAATTGAGCAAATTGTTCAGCACGGCTAAAGTGGGCAATAATTCACTGAGTCCGGAGTTAATTCGCATCATGGCAAATTCGCGCGATTATAACGAACTGCTTCACGCTTGGTGGGGTTGGCGCAATGAATCCGGACGCAAAATGAGAGACATCTACAGACGTTTCGTTGACTTAACAAACAAAGGTGCGAGAGAGAACGGTTACACGGATCGCGGACAGGCATGGAGAGGAATGTATGAGGTTGATAATCTTGGCGATATTGTGGAAAAATTGTGGAATGAACTGCGGCCATTGTATCTAGAAATGCATGCGTACGTGCGACACAAGTTGACAGAGGCCTATCCTGGCAACGTTTCCCAGAATGATTACATTGAAGCCCATTTGTTGGGTAACATGTGGGCACAAAGCTGGGTTAATATATTTGATCTTGTGGAGCCCTATCAAAACAAATCTAGCCAGGATGTTACGTCGAATTTGAAGAAAGATTCGCGGTATAATACTCCTAAGAAATTGACTGAATTGGCAGAAACATTTTTTACTTCACTTGGACTGAAACGTCTACCAGCGACCTTCTACAAAAAGTCGTTGTTACAGAAACCGAAAGACCGTGATGTTGTATGCCATGCTTCTGCCTGGGATTTCAGATTGTACAAGGATGTGAGGTAAGGTGCATGTATTTTCTTTATAGCCTTGACATTCTGAGCAACCTTCAACGCAAGTCTGAACACACTCATGTATGATGGCTACTATATAGTATAAGTTTTTCCCAAGCTAGCGCTTCCACCAGCCGAATGTGTTGTGTGTCATATTTCTGATTCCCTTAGTTATGTCAGAGTTCAGCCTGGTAGAATATGAACAATACTGACAAGTTATACATTTAACTTTTATATAAAATTTCTATTGAAAATATAATTGCAACGTAAGAGAAACGAGTACGAATATAGACAATAGTGGTTAGTAATTATTTTTCAGGTATATTTTATCCTCACAACAGCTATACCTTAGGCTCCAATGATGATGTTCCGCGACACAGAAAACAATGCAGACGCAGCAATTGTTCCGTTCCAGCTTTATATACATCACGCACACACTACGATTTGAGTTGTCTGATTCTAGATATCTATATTACAAAAGGTAGTCATATTTCAATTGGGCGTTGTTCGTGTTTAGGTGAACAATTATTCAATCTGAAAGGAATTCAGTATATATGACAGAAAATGAGATAAAATACTTATAATTTCTACTGTTTCAGCTATTATAAAATCAGAATTTGTCAGCTGGGTGGATTCGATTAATCAGCACAGCACGTTCGCACCTTTGTCGGCCTGGTTCCACTCTGTCAATCATGCGCATATATATATTGCGAATGCAGATATATTGCCATCGTGCTGTTAGCTGTTGGCTGTTATAGCCATTCAGCGACGAGCTTATTTAAATTGATAGCCAATCAGCAAGTGGCTTACAATGCAATGACGTAATGTTCTTATAATTTCATAATAGAAATTCATATCGATAGGCAAATTCTCCTCTAAATTACTAAATCGCTTATATTTAATGTCTTTTCAAGCAATCATTTGCCTGTACTTTACACACCACTCTCATATTTGTATTGTAGGGTGAGCAAACATGGAACACTGCAGCTTTGACTAGTCAATTCTAGCCAATTTATGGATCTGATATGCTGTGTTTATATATACTTTATACATTATATTCACAGACTATATAGCAGAGGACCTAGTGTTGCATTTTTCGCAACCGTTCCTGGTTAGGTCTTAAATTGTGTATATATCTACTCACTTGGATTATCCACCAAACCCATTATTCTAGTTCAACCAAGTGAAGTGCAAAAAAAACAATCTTTGAAGTTTACCTTATCACAACCCGCACACCCGATAACCTATATATACAGAACTTACGGTTACAGCTCAGCAACTGGCCTCTGTAGCTCAGTTGGTTAGAGCGCTGCACCGGAATCGCAGGACCGTGGGTTCAATTCCTGCCAGAGGACCTAGTGTTGCATTTTTCGCAACCGTTCCTGGTTAGGTCTTAAATTGTGTATATATCTACTCACTTGGATTATCCACCAAACCCAGTATATATATGTAATATATACAAACCGCGCGAGAGGTCTTTATCTGATTTAAAACATCGAGGCGCAGCCGAGTGTTTTAGATCTGATAAAGGCCGAACTGCAAGGTTTGTATATGACTTCTAAAATGACTCGTTTTGTATACGCTCACTGGCGTTGGAATTTTGAAGATTGATGTTATCTACGCTGTAAAAATTGAAGGAGAAAATTTGAGCAAGTCTATATCAAATATATATAGATCCGCTACGGGTCATGAGTTTCCTTTGTATTTTGCTTATGAATAATTAATGAATTTTAGAAATATATATATACATGTGTTAAATTATACTCCTGATTTTCAACGTAGTTAACATTTGCTACTGATGAATAGACTTCAATAATATGACCTATTTGTTAACACATCCATGTGGAATAAATAGTTCATTTGTGTTCCTCCATCCCTGAATACCACATGTTGACGTCGTGTATCAATGTGTTTAAAAAGGCTTTTGAAACTGTGCGAGGATGTGTTAGCGACACCTGGTATTCTGACAACATCCATGCATCCACAATTTTTTCACATACCTGATTGTAGTATATTATGGACTATCGAGAAGATTGTGAACCTAACATGTTTCAGCAATGACATCATAAAATTAAATAAAATATTTGTTGTGTTATGGAAATAGTCTCTGCTAGTGAAATTTATATCAGCCATTTTATTTGTCATATGTACTAAACTGTCTGGCATAGTGATACTGTAAATTGTGAACCCCATTTAACAATTAATATGAAAACCTTGTTCTACTGTCTATGATATATATTTTTGTGATATTTATAAAAATATATTCTTTTAAGTTACTGGTCGGCCGGTTATCGCCACCATAAATCATGAACATGAGCCAATTGTGGAATTTGTATCAAAATATTAGAGATTCAAAATTGGAAGAAAATGCTAGGTAAACATAAACACACTATTTCTACGCCCCTGCGACAAACTAAGAGTAGCGTTTTATTACAAATAATCCTAAGATCGCGAAGTGTTTGGTGTAAAGTATTAGCTGGCACCTGGCGGAAGTGTCATCTTATTGTATTACAGACTCCGAACTTCTCATGCGCCGAACCTAATACGATTATAGGTACGGCGTGGGAGCGACAGTTGATTTAGACGCAGAACTTAATTCCGGCGTACCGTTATAGTCATAATAAAATGTGGCAAAATATTTAAAATACGTTTAAAATGTGAAAAGCGGGATTTTCGGGACCCTCGACTTACCCTCGACTTTTTACCCTCGACTTTGACCCTCGACCTCTCGACCCTCGACTATTACATAGACTCTTTCAATACACATACCAATACGTCCACACGAACTGAAAATACTGTTGACACTTTCAGTGATTACAGAAGTTCGAGTAATGAGATAAACAAAACTTATATATTGTATTATGTTTGCTGTGGTTACTTCCTACTGACCGTTTAATACAGTTTCAAAACAATGAAAAATTAAGTTTGGGACCGTGGAAAAGGTGACCGCGTTCGCTTAATAGAGGTCACCGTTCAATAAAGGTCACTTAAATAGTATTTATATTATGAAATTTTCGGGACTTTGCCACATGACCGCTTAACAAAGGGTGACCGCTTAATACGGTGCCGCTTAATGGTAATTGATAAAACTAGAATAGTGAGGCGAATAGTGCGAATAGTGCGAATAGTCGACGAATAGTACGAATAGTCCGCGAATAGTCGACGAATAGACGAATAGTCCGCGAATAGTCGACGAATAGTACGAATAGTCCGCGAATAGTCGACGAATAGTACGAATAGTCGACGAATAGTGCGAATAGTCGGCGAATAAAAATATGCGAAAAATCGACGCAAATATATATGAATATATACAAATATATATGAAAATATATACAAATATATATGAATATATACACATATATTCATATATATTCATTAATGGATTAACAATTTAAATATGAGTTGCGTTACGTTGGTTTAACGATTTTTAGGGTCTGTTTCTATGATTTTAGCAAGGTGGAGCGAGAAGTTTTCATCCCGCATCGCTGGTAAACTATAAGCTATATTTGATTCCGGAAAATAGTTTCGTGCGCGTCCTCGGAAATAAAATTCTCACAACCTGCTCGGATAGTACTTTATTTATAATATGGGGATTTTATTGCCAATTGACTATGTGATAGTACGAAGCGGAATATTATGTTCTCTACAGCCTTTGATGTCACAATATTAAGTGTAATTGATTTATTGGGAATTTATGATAAATTTTTGTAATTTTTGGCCAGTTATTAAAAAAATCCTCTTGATTACACTTGCAAGTAATTCAATTCTTAAGACATGCAAAGCAGTGCTGTAGAAGAGGGGGGTGCTGGGGGGCGAAGCTCCCCTTCTTCAAGCTATGGGGGGCTGAGTCCCCCTTCTACTTTCGAAAATCAATATTAAAGGTAATAACATAATAATCAATATTAAAGGTAAGGGAACTATTAAACAAATATTTAACAAATATTTAATCACGAATGTTTTCACGATTTCATGTTCGTCAATAGAGCTCCCCCCTCCGCTAAATTTAGTTCTACAGCATTGGTGCAAAGCCTTGCAAAGTCTCGTGTTATTCGTCGACTATTCGTACTATTCGTCGACTATTCGCGGACTATTCGTCGACTATTCGTACTATTCGTCGACTATTCGCGGACTATTCGTACTATTCGTCGACTATTCGCACTATTCGTCGACTATTCGCACTATTCGCACTATTCGCCTCACTATTCTAGTTTTATCAATTACCAATTTATAATCGGATTCAAATTCCTGCAAGGGAAACGAGTCTGTCTCTCCTCTCCCGATTTTCTCGCCTCCCGCCCGCCCGCTGCCCGCTTTCATTTCCTCCCGCCCGCATTCTCGTGCGCCCTTTATAACTCCCCAATCCTTTATAACTCCCCAATAAAAACCCCTTTAAGAGACAGACTTGGAGCAAGTCTAGTTAAAATACTATAATGTGACAAAGTTAAATGCATTATTATTTACATCTTTGGAGTTAGTGAATTTAGTAGCGATGAGTACAGATTTTTCTTTCAAAACAAGAACGTGATTTACTTTTCTTATATATGTTTTCTGGAGGCGAGTTCCACCTATTTGTGTATTTCTAGTATGACAGCTCGACGTTCGGGTATAAGTAGTCTCTCTTTTATGTAGTCAAAAGCAACTATATACCAAGTTAACTGGAAGTTACTATCGCAAGTGAAGTGCTGCGAGTTGCGACCATTTACTATTTAGTAGTAAAATACTTGTAATCGGGCGAAGTATTTTCAATTGAAGAGTTTAAGCATGCGACGTTCTCCTCAACATGGACGTCACGCATCTTTAGTGCTCAGTTTTTGTAGGCGTGATGTCAGTGTTGACAATAAAGTCACATGCTTAAACTGTTAAGTAAAATCATGTGACACAATAGTGTCAAGTGTCATATAACCCGCAACCCCAACAGAACAGAACAGAACAAAACATCAATATTAAGATTTAAGATAAAGTACTTATTACAAGTGCGTTCTTCTAGTGGTTCGCAAGTCTCAAAAGTCAATGCATGAATTAGATCATTAACCTTGCTCGTCAATCATTAACCTTGCTCGTCAATAGATCATATGAAAGTTTGATTTGTTAATCCAACCCCAACAGAACATCAATAATTTTAAGAGTTAAAGTAAAGTACTTATTAAAAGTGCGTTCTTCTAGTGCTTCGCAAAATGAATCATATGAAACTTTTAATTGTTTGGCATCTTTTAAAATAGCAAGCATGATGCTTCTTTCAGATAACGTGGTTAAATCCAGTGTTAGGTCGAAGATCTAATAAAAGAAGAAAGACTCATATAAGTACATTGTTCCCCTATTAAAGGCATTCAAATACATCTTGTCGCCTTCTATCAAAATTTGTTCGACAGTACAAACATTCCATATATTGTTCTACCGGCCATGTGTTCGCACAAAGCAAAGCCAAAAGACTGAAATAAGTACACTGTCTCTGTCTGCCCCTTGAAATGTTCCTAAATCTTTTGTCCCCTGGATGTACTATACTACCAGCAACAAGTAGAGTTTAATTTGACATATTGATTAGAAAAATACACTTACATCTCTTCAGTGATCAATAGTCTTCCAGCTAGAAATAGAGTTGGGTTTGATATAATAGTATAGTAGAAAAATACACTTACTTCTCTTTACAAAATCAATATAACACAGCGCCAAACAATGCCAACTTGCCAAGAAAAGCCTACGGTGTTGCGTAGCGCACAATTTAATAATGTTCGCCGCTGATCGGTAGTCATTGCGTATACCGAAGATCATTGCCCACGAAATGGTGAGAATCGAAATTGCGAACGCATATATATATATACTCAAGAGACCTCGTTAAGATTAGTGAGCTGCACGCCTTGCGGCTCGCAGCAATTACTAATTAGCGGCACGAAAATGATATATATATGATGAATATTATTAGTCCGTCAATAGAGGTGTTGAAAACCTTTTGACATAAAACCTAATCCGTGTCTATTATACTTAAGGCGGGATCATATGAACAGGTAGGCCGTATTCTGTGCCACCGAAAAATGCTTAGAAAACAATTCCCGCTGCCATCGGTCGGGCACTAACTTTAATTTACACAAATCTATAGATTTTTATACGCTAAATAAGAATTTAATTGTTGTCACGCGTAAAAACCTGCAGTTTTTTTGTATTTCGCCACCAAACATCGACAATTTTCACTGCTTTGAAATTGGATCGCCGCCATTATCCGTGCGATACTTTATGTAATATTCGGTTATTGTACTAGTTCTAGTCCCCTACCTGGCTCATCTTCGCGCGGTCCGCGGCAATCTATAGATAGTTCTGCAACTTTCAATCCAAAGTTAACGCTGAAAAATAACAAAAATTACAGTTAAAAAATGCAAAATGTATTTTAACTTTCAAAAATGCCGTTTGTCACAAAAAATAATAACTTAACATTACTATTTTCACTCGTAAAAGTCGTCGATGTTGTCCAACTCCCCATCGGTACTGTCGCTGTCCGAATTCTCTTTGTCTAAGCTCTCTACGTCTTCGTCTTCGCTGTTAACGCCTTCTCTATTCTCGCAATCAACACAAGAACATAAATCTGTGCACACTAGGTTAGCCTTCTTACAGGAACATCGCTTGTTTTTGCACCCCGTCTTACACTGGCAGTCAACGCAATCAAGCAGGAGTCTGGAGCTGGAGGACGCGTCATCCACACGATGTCAAGTTCTCCATTTGAAAACTGCCAACCATTACCAATTGGGAAGGGATAATAATTTGGGCAGACAGACACTGAGACCACACACCAGCCTGGTAGTTTACCCTTTCGATGTGTTTAAAAGGCTGTCGCATGGGAGGCAACACTTCATCTGAACATTTGCCACTCTTGAACAATGCGTATCGGCATTCGTCCACGTTTGCAGATATGTTGTCCCCGTATAAAGGCAAGTGAATTTGTTTAGTTCACGTACAAGAACGTCGGTAGGAGGAAAATTGCAACCAAGCAAAGCAAATGTCTCAACAAATTGGGGATTGGCAATCAGCGTTTTCCATGCCTTAACTTTCCCTTT
Organism: Trachythela sp. YZ-2020; assembly: GCA_016169945.1. Lineage (NCBI taxonomy): Eukaryota > Metazoa > Cnidaria > Anthozoa > Malacalcyonacea > Clavulariidae > Trachythela > Trachythela sp. YZ-2020. Next base: position 3,646,402 of record JADLSH010000382.1, on the reverse strand, counting down.
TCCGTAGAACGAACTTGTGCAGTCACTTCCTAAATATAATAGCATAATGTCAATGTTTTAGTAACCCAGAAAAATAAAGAAAAGATTTTTAAGAATTCAATTGATTAAACTTGTAGTGACGTCGTCACCCATGAGCTTATAGGGGACGATAAGGAGCAAAGGGCAGCCGCAACCCTACCATCAGCCCCGGCATATCCACATCATATATTCTTACCTGAAAACGCATGGAAGCCAGGCAAGCAACGACAAAACTCTTCACCCATGACGTCGGTAACTGCATTTATGCGTCCTGTACGACATTTGTTTCCAGTACCAGTCATAAAGAACAAGTCCTTTGAACCCAGGCATTTTTGCATTGCAGTACAAAGGATGAAGAGATCCGTATCTGGACTCTTAATAATCACTGCATCGTTGGTGTCCATTGCATGCTTGGCATGTAACAACAAACGGGTGTCGGCCTCCTCGTGATTGCTTTGTAGCGCGCCACACTCAGAACTTGAAATAAGATCATCTTCAGACGCTGAACAAGAAAGTACATGGCATTTTTCTTTTGAAGTGACATATACACTTGAAACGCGTACGAGCTGAGATGTCTTATACGCTCTCCAATGCTCGCTCAAGAAAACCATAAGAGATTCCTTGTTTTCTCCGCAACTTAAGAACTTTTTCCACTGCTTCGGAACTGGTTGCTCTTTACCAAAAATGCGAATTCGTTGAACACCTTTCTCAGCCCTTCTACTTCTTTCAGCATTTTTGATGCTCACGTTAGGGTAGCGATCTGCCACGAAATCCAACCTTGTAGCATTGCATTGTTGCGCAAGTTTAATAAGAACTTGGAATATCGAATCTGATAATTCGCCGAAGGTCTTCCATTTTCCTTAAATAATAAATCAGAGACAACAGGACTGTTACTGGATTGCACAAAAATTGAGCTTTAGTATAAATTAAACTTTTTAATAGCGTCATCAGTTTTTCTTTGAAATCAAGAATGTCAAAGAAACCAGTTACACGTTTATGATTTCAAGAAAAGAATCCTTCAAAATGGCCTTAATTGTATACGCGTATGCCCTTATGAACACCAAAACTGTCACGCGCTTGATTTATATAATATTAATGATGAGCTCCGCGCAAGCAACTATCTGTAAGGACTTACCTTTCATGGTTTGCAAAACAGCCATTGCATCCACTATAAGGGCATTGTTGTGAAAGTTACGAATATCAACTTCTGGGATGTTTGCTTCTCTCTCCATAATTTCAAGAAGTTTGGACTTCGCAGTTTTGACGAGACCCCCAGTTGGTGTTGCAAGTGACAGGGGAAATGAGCCAAGACTGTATGACAGTACCTCCTTCAGATCTACCTCGCGATTTTTTGCTATGACTAAAAGCCTGGCAAAAAAGTTCCTGTTCATTTTGATGCTTATTTCCTTGCCTTTGCTGCCAGTCAATACTTGTTTCTTCTTTGTCGAGAACGTTTGGAGCTTGTTCCGCTCTAATTTTGTGAAAATGTCCGGCTCGTCACAGAACAGATTTTTTTCTGTAAATTCCGAAAACTGCTGCTCACCAAGTTTCTCTGCTGACAGAAGTCGGTCTGCTACATCGGTTTCTAACTCTATTCCGCTTGCCAAATTTATCAATTCCTTTTGTTCGACATCAAACGGGTTTGCCATTTGTGAAACGGTGGTCAGTACGTCTTGTACACATTTTTCATAGCGCCTACATTTTGACTCATCAAGGTCTTTGCGCTTCCTGAAAAAAAGAGCATGAAAATAGATTTTGTGACCCATGCTATCTTCGCTCATCGTCTAACGCTGTATCATGGCTGGGATTTCTCCGCCAACTAGTAGGAAGTTCTACCTGCATCAGGCATGAAAACATTTATAGACACAAAACTGTGCTTTTCTATTTGTACTTCAGAAGTAAAATCCTCATTTTCACCTTGGCTTACACTCCAATCCAGCCATGTAATTACACTTGCTCGTAATTGCTGCTCTCTCGGATTGTGATAACATCCATCTGTGCACCGCTGCTGAATTCATGGAAATTCCAGTCAGGCCACCTTTCGTCTTTGAATCGCGGTTTGCAGTTTGCTCAATCGTTTGGTCGCAGGAACAGCCGAAAATCCATAATTGTTTTGACGCTGTACAGCAAAGTTGGATGATATTTCAGGTAAGATTCCTATATTTAATATAATTCGTATATTAGATTGACATATATTAGTATAGCCTTTTGTGCATTAGGAATGTTGTTTATAGGCAACAGAGAAATTGGAATGTATAAAACAAGTAAAATAGCGACCAAAACAAACCTGGATGTGTTTGATCCAACGCCATCATCTCCAGCCAATATGCAGATCCATACCTCGCATAGTTAACGCGATCACAAGCGAAAAACCACGGTAACATTGCTCTAAATGTTGTCAAATGAAGATTCCAGTTGATTTCTCTGGTGGCTCTGATAAACATCAACAAAATATCTAAAAGTATTTAAAATAAAAATAAATTTGATAAATGCGCGAATTCCAAGTGTACGTCACCTTGGTGCCAGAGGGTTTTTTCTCATTTATAGAAACAAAATGCCTATCAGATCTCGCAGTTCTGACTGGATGGGATTTTATCTACGAGACCGGCAAAAACAATGTAAACTGAATGATTAAAACTTATATTTACCCGCCATTTTGATGTACATACTCCAAAAAGCGAATGTCCTTGATTTGACGGATGCATCTAGTATAAAGTTTTCATAATCTTTGCAGATTTCTTCAAACAGTTGACTTTCAACACGATCGCGGAAACTCTTCTCTGGAAAGGAATCTAACATTTCACCAAGAAATTCCATAATTCTTCCTTCTTTTTCTTCCTCGAGATTATCCAGAAATGCTTGAAACCTCAAGCGTTGCAGTGCTTCGTACACAATTTTATGGCAAAATACAGATCGGTTATAATGCTTTCCCGAAAGGACACTTTTGACAGATCCTTCACTCACAACACCCGACTCGATAAACAAATCCTGCAAAAATGTTTTGAAATCAATATTTACAAAAGCATATAGACGTTCCACTTCCATGAATGTGTTGCAGTAATAAAATCACGAGTATTAAGAAATATAAGTGGTTTCTCCGAGTGTAAAAGTATTATGAAACACGCTCTGATGCTGTCAGATCAAAACTTGGTTGGGGAACTTTACAAGAGAGAAGAGATAATAAAATGAATTCTTTAATGAAACAAATTATGAGAAATAATTCTATTGATTATTTACGACAGTTATTCACTATCTCTTTAAATCCAAATTACCTGTTGAGAAGTAATAATTGTTCACTTTCCTTACCTAAACCCAACACTAATGCCCTTAAAAAAAGCTTTTGTTACAAAGGTGCTGCAGCTTGGAATAACCTCCTATCGATGAACGTAATTGTGGTAGGGAAGGTTGACATTATTTGCATGTGCATATTTTTAAAGAAGTATTTTTATCGACTACATTTTTATCGTTATATTTTTATCGAAGCATATTTTTATCATTATATTCTATATTTCTATTTTAATATATTTAGTCATACACATGTACGCACGACCATCTGAAAATCAACCTCATTAATTTGACTTTTACGATATGTAGATTTTCTTATTCTTACTATAGATATCGATAGCTTTTAACTTTTAAATTTTAGTATTTAGGATATGGTTTGAGATGTTACCGTGGATAAATAAATGTAAATAAATAAATAAATAAATTATTCGTACCTTAAGTCCTCCATCTTCAAAAAGCTTTGACACAGCAGATAGGAAAGACATGATAGTATGAAATTCGCCAAGTCGTACCACAAATTTGTCATAGAAAACGGGTTCTTTCCATCGAACGTGCTGGACTTTCGAATAAACAGCTTCATCAAAGACTAAGACGGCATGTTGTAACTCTAGCTTCTCCGCGATATCCTTGCTTCGTTTGAGAATTTCATTTATTGTGGAATATTCGGTTGGTGGTGCGTTAATAACTGGCAGGTAGCCGATTCTTGATACATCGGGTATTTCGTCAATAAGTATGGTGTTAAAGCCAGTCCATCCCGGGAGTGGTGCATCATCAATAGCATGAACCATTTTAGTCAGAACATAAGCTAAATCGAGCTTGTAAGCTGCCTGATGTGAGCCATAATTCAGTTCAATCGACATAGACTGAGTATCTTCATGGATATCTTGAAAGTTAGGGGTATTTTTTGCTCCAATACTGTATCCTGCAATGTCAGTGGTTGGTATCTTTACAGTTCGTTGTGACTTTTTGATGATGCTGGTATTATGCAAACTATTGCATTGTTGCACGGCCAATTTCTGTGTAATGATTCCATTTGTAACGTGTGTTTGCTTTACGATTTCCTCACCAAAATCGATATTGTCGTAAATAAGGTTTACATACTCTTTCTCTACAAACTCCTTTGGAACAATGTTAGATGTATTGATAGTTGTTTGTGCAAGAGCAGAATCATAGGCCATTGTTGATGACAAGGAAACGCAATGTCCAAGACCGTTCAAAATGTTAATCAGCCTTGAACAACCAGAAATTTGTCTTACAGCTGTTGCCAATGCTAAAGATTTAGGCGTTTGGATTTTCCCTTGCTGCTAACGTTGATCAGATCTTGGCATATAGAAAAAACCTTTACCTCGTGCTTTTCATCAACTTCAACATACTCTGACGATTCTGGGTCGTCTGAAAATCCGAGCAGCCATGCAAGAAAATTAAAAAGAGTTGGTGAAACTATTTTCCTAACATTTTCACCAGTGATGTCAGAAGCGAGGAGGCCAGTTTTCGTACCATGTTTTTGCGCTGGCACGTAAGATGTCACGCAACGTAAGGGCCACGTTATAAACTTCTTTCAGGGTAGTCGTCTTATTATACCCGCCTTGCAATACCTCATCGTCCAGGATCTCGTCTTCCGTATCCATCTCACTCTGTGAAGTTTCAATTTCATCATTTAGATAATTTTCTGCAACGGCACCTTGACAAAGAGTTTCAACATACACAATTTCGCTTTTGTTCCGTTCGTTTGGGGTAAAGAAAACAATTTGAGGGAATCTCTGCTGCAACCTTTGTTTCAAACGAAAATTCCTATAATTCGATGCATAAGTGTCCTCAATTTCGGCAACTGTCTCCACAAACTCTTCTTTAATTCTCTTCATGAAACAAATCTCCTCGTTTTTGATCAGTTTTTCTTTCACGAACCTTTCACAAAAAACATCGAAGGACTTCTCATATTTGCAGGCGTATCTGTCATAACTTTCAGTCTCATCAGCTACGTCCGTTAAATTGCCGCGTCTTAAAAAGCTTGTGTATCGTTCGTAACACCGTTTATGGTACTTGACCTCCAATGCCACGCAGTCTTTATCGGCAATATGAACAAGTATACTTTCATCTGATTTTCTCGTAGCCGCTTCTCTCAATCTTCCCCCATCTGTTGTCTCTGCACTCACCAGTCGATCTTGCTTTCGTTTTCGAGTGTTCTAGTTGAGCAATTGAAGATAAACGCAATAGTTATCAGGTATAGTCGGCGTATACTTCCACCATCAGTACATAAGTATGTTTTTAGCAAGTTCATACTAAAGCCTTTTGTGAACTATTAAATACAATAACACTGTGCTACTACACTACAACAATGTGCTACTTACCGTTTCAACCACAAATGACTTTTCTTTTTTACAAATGATGCATATCGGAGGGAGTACGTGTTTTGATTTTGGTGCAATAGTTTGCTTTTTGACAGCAGATCTCAGTAATTTTCTTGATGTATCTGTTTCGCTTTCATCATCAGCAGGCAATAAATGTTCTGTAATTGCTTTGGTTCCTAATTTTTCACTCTCCTTCTCACACCGAATCTGCGCTCGTTTTATGAATGTTTTATTTGTAAACTTCGAATAACAACCTCTGTGGTAAACTAGGTTTAGAAATTGTTCATTTTCATTGATGGACGCCGTTCTCTCGGCGATTTCCCTCTGATTTCCATCAAGTGTCAGCCAAATTTCTCTGCATTCCAAAAACGTTTTATAAGAAATTTCGGTAAAATGTGTAAGTTGGCCAGTTTCTCCCTCAAAGTGAATTAAACACCTCAAAGGCACAGATGCCATCTTTTTAAAGTCTGTAAGTATATTTTTTCCACTAATTTTACCAACACTACTTCATGTAAAACTTAAATAAAGTGAATCATAACACAGAAACCGCGCGAATATGAGCAAGGTAAGGGACTAGAACTAGTACAATAACCGTATATTACATAAAGTATCGCATGGATAATGGCGGCGATCCAATTTCAAAGCAGTGAAAATTGTCGATGTTTGGTGGCGAAATACAAAAAAACTGCAGGTTTTTACGCGTGACAACAATTAAATTCTTATTTAGCGTATAAAAATCTATAGATTTATGTAAATTAAAGTTAGTGCCCGACCGATGGCAGCGGAACTGCACGAAAACTGGCCACAGAATACGGCCTAAGGCCTCTCTCCTTCGCAGAGGCTTGGATAAAAAAAATTATAAAAGGATAGCGTATCCTTTTATAATTTTTTTGTCCGCGCTCCGATTTTCAGCGGTTTCCTTATTATATTACCATTTAGCGCGTTTTGTTTATTACCATCTAGCGCATTCTTTTATTTATTGTCCAATATTAGCGTATCCTTTTATAAATTTTTTTTGTCCAAGCCTCTGCGAAGGAGAGAGTGAACAGGCCCTAAGAAAGCACTGTCTATAGTATGACTTTTATTCAATAAAACCAACGGGGGTATGCAAATTAGCTTTGCTGACAAACAACCTATTGTATTCAATTCACACATGGGTATAATTAAGAAAAACTTGAACATGTCGAATTTCCGTTGAATTTAACTCGTCAAGTTTAATATGAAATATCTTTGTGGACGGAAATTCGTCATCTAAAACAGGCCTCAAATGAAGAGAAAAAGCTTCTGAAAACTTTCTTAACACACAGTTCAAGTTTTTCTTAATTATACCCATGTGTGAATTGAATACAATAGGTTGTTTGACAGCAATACTAATTTCAATTTCAAAGGGTTTACTTTTTTGGGGACACCCTGTATAGTGAAATAGGCAACAGTAAACAGCATTTTTCACCACACGAAGAATAACGCAAAGTACGAAATTTGTGTACAGACTTTGCGAGATTTTTTAACATGCATTTGCGAGAGTTCAAAGTATAAACGGGTATAGCGCGCCGTATGGCTGCCATATAGTTAGCTTCAATCTTTGACAGAAACTATATACAAAGCTACAGATTATAAAAATATGATATAAATGCATGTACTTATGTCTAAGGAACATACCTCTTGTGCAAAACAACGGTAATCCGCATCACATGACTAAAACATAGTCAATAGCTATAATATCAAATAAAATGTTCATTTTTAGTGGAGTTACCGTTGTCTTGTATTTTGTAAAAATATTCAGTGGTTCCCTTGCTTAACCAAAGAACCGTTAAATGGAATTGTTCGGGATGAAAACAACTACAGTACATTTCAATCTTTAATCAGCGTGGGACATTTATTATCCTGTACTACAGTGTTCTTAGTTCAAAATAAGTATATTTTCAATGCTCTGTCGTTTGACTCTCTCTCTCTCCAGAACTTACAACAACTAAATATTTAATGAGCGCCGCGATGCCTCCAAATTAATATCCATATTGTGCAGAATAAAATCACAATTTTAGTTTAAAATACGCTTACACTTAGCAATTCTAATTCTTACTAATTCTAACATTAGGCCACTTAAAAAAATAGTTGGTGATCGTCCCCGCACGCCATGATTTTGGCATGAAAAAGACCCGCTCAGGATATTTTTTTATTTTTATTTAAGAAGAACAACGTTTGTCTACATTAAGATATTTAAAATTTTCGTGATTTTCCTATATAATGGAGCGTCACCGCAGGACCATTTGGACATATTGTCCCACGTTTAATACAGTGTGTTTCTAAAATAAAAACTTCTATGAGAGTAGTAATTGCGAGTTAAGTTTTCGTTTAACATTGTGTTTTGTTTTGATTGAGCCAAATTGAGAAGGACAATTTTACTATAGGCCGGATAGTATATATTAAAGGCGAGAGAGTTTAAGGTATTATTTTAACGTTGCGGTTTTGTTGTACCAGCGTTGTGAGTTAGTTAAAATATATAAATGATGCGGCTTGATCGTTTGATATATATACAGCCAAGAGAAGTTTGGCGTAAGAGCTGCGGCCAGTTTATATAGTTTTTCCGATTGCTTTTACTAATATAGAAGACAAAGTACTTTGCATGTCATGTGTTTATTTGACCAGCTGTGCATAATTAAAGTTAAATGTTCAAAATAAATGATTAAATCTTTATATAAAAAAATAAAATCCGACCGCCCGCCCGACTTTTTGCAAAAGTAAAGGACGATCACCAACTATATTTTTAAGTGGCCTGAGCACCTTTTTAATCTATATAATTTTTAGCCATAAAACTTTTGCGCAAGCTTAGGCGACGCTCGTCTTTCCCTTAAAGTATATACGCATTTTATTGCTTGATGAACCATGCAATCACAAGATTTATGTTCCTTAGACATAAGTACATGCATTTCTATCATATTTCTACAATCTATAGCTTTGTATATAGTTTGTTTCAAAGATTGAAGCTAACTACATAACAGCCACACCGTTACGGCGCACTATACCCGGTTATACTTTGTGCAAATGCATTTAAAAAAATATCGCAAAGTCTCCACACAAATTTGGTACTTTGCGTTATCCTTCGTGTGGTGAAACAAAAAAATTGGGGGAAAAACGCATATTCCGATGAACATTAGGGTTACAATTCCATGACACGCACGAAATAGGGTTAGGGTTAGGGATTGGGTCGGGATTGGGGTCAAGATCAAAGAGAAATATTCGTGATTGCGTGTCATGGAATTATAACCAAAATTGCCGTTTACTTTTGCCTATTTTACTATATATTTATCAAGGCTCGCGGTTTGTTTGTACAACCTCACGCATACTCCGCCCCCCTCCGTTGGTTTTGACGTCAAAGCCATGGAGATACAGTCGAACCTGTATTAAGCGGCGGTAATTGATAAAACTAGAATAGTGAGGCGAATAGTGCGAATAGTGCGAATAGTCGACGAATAGTGCGAATAGTCGACGAATAGTACGAATAGTCCGCGAATAGTCGACGAATAGTACGAATAGTCGACGAATAGTCCGCGAATAGTCGACGAATAGTACGAATAGTCGACGAATAACACGAGACTTTGCAAGGCTTTGCACCAATGCTGTAGAACTAAATTTAGCGGAGGGGGGAGCTCTATTGACGAACATGAAATCGTGAAAACATTCGTGATTAAATATTTGTTAAATATTTGTTTAATAGTTCCCTTACCTTTAATATTGATTATTATGTTATTACCTTTAATATTGATTTTCGAAAGTAGAAGGGGGACTCAGCCCCCCATAGCTTGAAGAAGGGGAGCTTCGCCCCCCAGCACCCCCCTCTTCTACAGCACTGCTTTGCATGTCTTAAGAATTGAATTACTTGCAAGTGTAATCAAGAGGATTTTTTAATAACTGGCCAAAAATTACAAAAATTTATCATAAATTCCCAATAAATCAATTACACTTAATATTGTGACATCAAAGGCTGTAGAGAACATAATATTCCGCTTCGTACTATCACATAGTCAATTGGCAATAAAATCCCCATATTATAAATAAAGTACTATCCGAGCAGGTTGTGAGAATTTTATTTCGAGGACGCGCACGAAACTATTTTCCGGAATCAAATATAGCTTATAGTTTACCAGCGATGCGGGATGAAAACTTCTCGCTCCACCTTGCTAAAATCATAGAAACAGACCCTAAAAATCGTTAAACCAACGTAACGCAACTCATATTTAAATTGTTAATCCATTAATGAATATATATGAATATATGTGTATATATTCATATATATTTGTATATATTTTCATATATATTTGTATATATTCATATATATTTGCGTCGATTTTTCGCATATTTTTATTCGCCGACTATTCGCACTATTCGTCGACTATTCGTACTATTCGTCGACTATTCGCGGACTATTCGTACTATTCGTCGACTATTCGCGGACTATTCGTCTATTCGTCGACTATTCGCGGACTATTCGTACTATTCGTCGACTATTCGCACTATTCGCACTATTCGCCTCACTATTCTAGTTTTATCAATTACCATTATAAATTCGGCGCGAAAGTGGAATGAAAGTTTGTGCCTTGCGGCGCTGCTATTTGACACCAGAACCCATTGGCGCAGACATGAAAACATCTCGTTCAGAATGATATGTTTGTGCTAGTTGCCTTTGCTGGTCTTTTGTAGTTTTGTAGCCGCATTTTGTCGCTCCATACACAATAGCATCCTTAATAGATCTCATTCTAAGCCTCAGACGAAAACAAACACTTTCAGTTCGCCACAAGCTGTGATTATTTCCTCACTACCGAAGCTACAGATGACAGCTTATATTTCATCTATTTCCGAATAAGCAACGGGTTACTGGCCCCGCCTCCAGTGGAAAAACCAACCGGTAAATTTGGCGCGCTGCAAGGAAAACAAGTCTGTCTCTCCTCTCCCAATTTTCTCGCCTCCCGCCAGCCCGCCTCCCTCCTTAATTTCCTCCCGCCCGCATTTTCGTGCGCGTTTTATAACTTCGTGCGCCTTTTATAACTCCCCAATCCTTTATAACTCCCCAATAAAAACCCCTTTAAGAGACAGACTTCCCCATTAAAACCCCTTTAAGAGACAGACTTGGAGCAAGTCTATATTTTAAAAACCTCGCGCGCCGCTTCTCGGCGCGCTCGATCCCTCGGACTCTAGAGAGACGGACTTGATCCAAGTGTATATTTTAACTTGCGTTGCCTCGTCTCGTCTCGTATGACGCGCGAAAGCGGACAAAATTACTTTTCTCAAATATATATATGACATCAATATCAAATATAAAACAACAATACAAATATAGTAGGAATTGCCGTATATATGTGCTAATTCTTAACTATAAAACGTGTTCTTAAATATATAGAACGTTCCTCAAATAGCTATAACATATTTTCGCAAATAGAAACACTGAATGTTGCCGATTGTTTAACGTCTTCTCTCATATCTAAACAATATTGGCATATATAAATCACCACACATATATAAACAATTTTCCAATATATAAATCAGCTCACATATATAAACAATTTTCCAATATATAAATCAGCTCACATATATAAACAATTTTCCAATATATAAATCAGCTCACATATATAAACAATTTTCCAATATATAAATCAGCTCACATATATAAACAATGTTGCCGATTATATATACAACGTGTGCCAAAAATCGTTTCTCTTATAAATCTGTGCCGGCAAATGATTATTTTTAGTAAATCTATCAACTCAGTTATAGCTGACAGAAATAGATATCTCGACCACTCCAAAAATCAATCAATTGACATGATAAACCCTTGGCCTTGGGTTCTCAAACACTGAATTAATGAAATGCAAGCGCCGGCTTGTCGTATAATTGACCATTCTACAAGCAAAATGTCATTCCTTATAAGTTATATAACTATATCAGTTTAGGCGCTTCGTGGGGTTTTTAAAATGTCGGAAAATGCTAATTTTTTCAACTCCTGAATTAAAATTTGACAATTCAAATATGTCGAACGAGAAGGAAATGAACGAAAACAAGGAACGGAGGTTCGCTCTAGCAACAGAGGAAGACGTTGACAAGTTAGTCGAAAATGCAGAAGCAGAAAGCACAAAATACACGTTGTTTCTTTGTCGTTATTTTATAAAATAATTACCAAATGGTTTTCCGCGCAGGATTGTGTGATTCTAACACTTGGGATGTTGCTCGACTTTCTGAAAGCTAAAAAATACTCGCCTATCGGCTCGTATTTTTTTACGCTTTCAGAAGGTCTCGCAACATCCCGCGTGTTAGGATCACGCAATCCTGCACGGAAAACCATTCGGTAATCCTTTATTAGTTAGGGATAGTTCGATCATAGTTTGGCTATTCCATTAAATATATTAGAGTGGTACAATAGTACTAGAAACACATACGTGCAGCAAGAAACCCCTTGCATTATACTCGAACTATAGTTCAACGTAATCTATTTTCCAGCAGACATTTAAAAAATTTGTACTTTGTTATTTTTTGTACTTTGTACATTTAGTAATAGTGCTAGCAGACCGCTGAGCGAGATGCTGATTTCGCTGTAACGAATTAGTGGTATAGCCATGGTAAAACTGTTATATATTATTATTATTATTATTATTATTATTAGAAGGTATATCATACACATCTTCGCATAAGAAAATGAATTACAATGTGTGCACAGGTTTTAGACTTAAAATTACAGATCAAACTTAAGACATATGTGTAATAGACTAATTAAGACCTACAAGTTATTATTAAAAATACGAGTCATAGTGGGAAAAAACGATTATAAAATCTATCTGTTCGACATTTAAAAGAAGTGAAACAATTATTATTCCTTAGGTTCAACGAGTGCTGTTGGTTTCTCTTTACGGGTAAATGGTTTGATAGACGGTTTCCAGGTGCTATAGAAAGTAGAAAGTTCTCTTGTAGAAAGTTCTGTTCGGCGGATATCGAGCCTCGGACAGTCGAAGAACTGTAATGCCTCAGAGTATGAATAGCCTGGTAAGATTATTCTCATAGCACGTTTCTGAATTTTCTCCACTTCCTCAGATAGGTATTTTGGAAGTTGAAAATGCCAAACGGCACAGCAGTATTCCAGAATAGGCCTTACCAGTGTATAATATAAAGTTATAAGGTCTTCTGGGGGGATACCCCCACGACGTAAAACACGTAAGATATGGAGGCGTTTTGATGCTTTGCTGGTTATCGTTGCAATATGTTCATTCCATTTGAGGTTATCCTGAAAAATTACCCCCAACAGTTTATGTGACGATGTACACTCCAAGGTATCATTGCCAGAGGTGAGGGCCGGCAGTTCGGGTTTATCTCTAAGGAAGCAAATTAGCATCTCTTTACATTTTTTAATATTAAGTTTCATAAAGTTGCGGGATGCCCAGGAATCAATGGAGTTAAGGTCAACTTGGATCTGGGAGAAATTTCTGCAAGTCGTAACATATTCTGCAACTGAAACGTCATCAACAAATTTCCACATGCTAGATTTCTCGGTGCTGCATTGTAGATCGTTTATCATAATTAAAAACAAAATCGGGCCCAATTTTGTGCCCTGGGGTACCCCAGCATTGACTGGTAACCAACCAGATGTAATATTGTTAAGTTTAACGCACTGTCTGCGGTCTGATAAAAAGCTAATGACCCATGGAATTAATGATTTTCTCACTCCAATATCAATCAGTTTCAGAGTAAGGACATTGTGGCCAATACGATCAAATGCCTTCGAAAAATCCAAGAGGCATAAGCGAATGAACCGGCTAGGGGAGTCTAGGTGAGAAAGCCAAGAGTGTAGCATATCAAGCAAACAATAAGTGGCTGACGACCCTTTCAAACAACCAAACTGCTGAGGATCGATACTTTTCTGGACATCATATATAGATCAACCACTGGACAACAAAGTCCTCCAGAACCTTCGAAAGGCACGATGTTAAGGAAATAGGCCTAGTATCACCTTCACAGGTTGGCTGTTGAGATTTTGGGACTGGGGTGATCAACGAATCTTCCTATGTTTTTTAAAATATTTTCCATAAAATGACTTTAAACAGTTGAAAGATTAATACTTTTAACTATAGAATTTTCAATCCCCGCAACATAAATTGTAGGTATGTCAGACATTATATAAACTTTGGCGTTTGCCGTTGGCAAAGCCTTTTGAAAATTTTCATAAAACGTAACTGCTATACGTTTTGCCATTCACAGATAAACTTCGGCTTTGAAATGAAATTTTTGAAATGAACTTATTCTGCTCTCCTGTAAATTATGAATTCAATGTTCTAAATATAAGATCGGGCAATCTGAGAAATTCACACCTACACTGACATGAAATGGAAAGCAGTGCATAATCAACATTTTTCATACCGATATTAAAATACATAAACTCGGAGTTGACATTGGTGAAACGAGAATAGACAAAATGCTATTTACATCGTTCCTACTCAATTCACAACTTTGGATAACTCATCTTCCTAGCTAATTACTATTGTTCTAGTTTGCGTAAACTTAGAATGGAACAAAGGTAACTAAGCATTAGAATTACAGTCGCCGCACATATATGCAAGTCACTTATATGCAAAAGTCCCTTACATGCAAATGTTTTGTAAATCCAAAACCAAACCTTAAGAGATTATGTTTTTTAATCCGCTTGTATGCAAATCGCTTATACACCTAAAGTCGGTTGTATGCAAAATAAAATTGGAAATTTTGCGGTAAAGTCCCTCATATGCTAATAATAAGAGCTATTCGCTCGTGTAAATCGTTCTAATGCTTAGCTGCCCTTGTTCTATTCCATGTTTTCGCAAACTAGAACAATAGTAACTGGGAGTGTTAGTTATCCAAAGTTGTGAATTGGGTCAATAAGAAAGCATTAGCCAAATTTTTCTGTTGACAACAGTCAATTGTTAACAAAACGCACTTTTAATACACAAGTCATAGAGTCACAAGGGTACGATTAGACAACTGTAACTTTTTACAATTTAGCATTCAGTGGATTGTATTTGTATATTTATAGAATAAAACAGTGCGTCGAAATAACGCAGAACCATTTGGTCACTTTGCATCATGAACTTGGTCACATCCAATACTTCTTGCAATACTGGGATTTGCCCTATGTTTATCGTACTGGTGCCAACCCAGGATTCCACGAAGCTGTAGGGGATTTGATGTCACTTTCGGTTGATACGCCCACCCACTTACAAAAACTTGGATTACTAAAAGACTACAAAAGTGATTATGGTAAGCTAATATTATATTTAAATTTAGTATTTATACCTTAACCAAAATACGGCTTTTGTTTTCTGTGAAGCTAGATAATTAACAGTTCAGTATACAGTATTACTTGCTTTAAGTATTGGAGAATCTTCGCAGGGACGATTCCTTACCCTGCATGTTTATTCAATTCGAGCGTGGGAAATTTTGAAAACTAGAAGAAGGGCAGAAATTTGGGAAGGTAATGACTAAAAAAGATATGAATGATTGAAGCTAGACATCCTCAATCGCTTGTTATTTGCTCAGAATCTAAGACTCTACAGAACATTTGCAATGGATTGCCTCTCTCTGCTTTAAGACTGTGCTTGAACAACTTCATGGCCACTAACATTTTTACCATAAATATACAGTTACTGTAATGTGAAAATACATTCCAATAATTGATGTCAATAATTGATGCAGGAGCATTTCACGCAATCAAAATTCAAAGTTACGTCACACGAATTTGGTTAACCCAAACAAATGATATCATTATCAATGCTAATTAGTTACAAGCACTAAATCGCCTGGCTAAATATTGCATATTTAAATGAAATTCTAGAGGAGGATATTAATGCACTGATGAAGGTGGCGATGAGTAAAATAGCATTCCTGCCGTTCGGCTACCTTATTGATCAATGGCGGTGGGATGTATTCAATGGTAAAATCAATGAAAAAGATTACAATGCAAAATGGTGGGAATTGAGACGTAAATATCAAGGTATTAAACCGCCTGTACCGAGAAGTGAAGACGACTTCGATCCTGGTGCCAAATACCATATTCCTAATGATACACCTTATATCAGGTTTGTAATTGTGAACAAAATGAATGTTTTTGAATTTCCATCGCCAGAGGCTATATACTGCAAATCCCTTTTAACTTAGTCATTGGAACTGCAGCTGTTCTTTTCCAACTATAGCAAGCTGAAAAGAAGCTCAAAATATATTTAGGATGGAAAATTCGTAGGACACGGTAAAGAATACAAATGTCATTTGATAGTGATACAAAGATAGTAACCGTTAACTAAGCGAATGTTTACACTTTTGCAACAAGCTGCCTTCCTGCCAAACGTCTGGGGCGGGTTGTTCGAAAGCCAGGTTAAATTTAAACCCAGTGTTAGCAGTAATCCTGCTTTTAACAACCGGCCCCTGCATGAATTATAGTTTTTCATTTTCCACCAGTGGTGGAAATATACTTAGCATGTAGTGTCCTGGAAACTTCAAGGACATGTATTTTATCTATTAAGTATAAAATGCCCTGGAAAATGCAAGGACATGCATATATTATTTATTAAATATGAAGTGTCCTGGAAATTACAAGGACATGCATATTATCCATTAAGTATAAAGTGTCCTGCCGGAAAATGTAAGGACATGCATATTAAGTATGAAGTGTCCTGGTTATTACAAGGATCTATAAAGCATGAAGTGTCTTGGAGATGCAAGAACATGCATATTATCTATAAAGTATGAAGTGTCCTGGAAATTACAAGGACATTCATATTATCTATTAAGTATAAAGTGTCCCGGAAATTGCAAGGACATTTACGCATGGTCTAGTTATTATATATTGAGTATGAAGCGCCTTAGGGATTGCAAGAACATGCATGGTCTAGTTTATTATGTTTTAAGCATTCATGAAATGTCTTTGAGATTTCAAGGCCAAGCATGACCTCGATATTTTTTATCTGATATTTGATAACATTGAACTTTGTCTACTATGTCCTATATCATGATGATGATAACTTTATTTCAGTGTCAAGAATACATAGCCGACATACAGTCTACTAATTGCAGGGGACACTATTTAGTTATATACAGTTATATACATAATCTAAAATATATCAAAGCATGCAATACTTTCTAGATATTAATTACTTACTATACATATTACACAGTTCCGACAATTTTCAGTCATAAGATATTCTATACTAATTTTTCGAATTTTTGCTTTAAAAGTCTCTTATGATGCACTGCTTTTTATCCCTGCATCTAACTATCGGTTCTGAGATAGAATACTTTATGTCCAACTTTAGTCTTGTACACTGTACTGCATTTGCAACAACATGAATACATACCTCTCCCTCTTTTTGTTCTTTCTTTTCTATATAGATTGTATATCCATCTTTGTTAATTTACAGCTCATTAGGGAATGAAGAGTCCATTTTTGTTTCACTAATAAAAGCAACATGCATATGCAGTGCTTTGACCAACTGTGACAACTCTTCAATTTTCTGTATACTATTTATGTTTAAATAACACAACATAAAATCTTTACTTTCCTTAGTTCTTTCATTCTCCAGAGTATACAGATCGTCAGCGGATGAGCAACTGCTAACAGTTGTACTTATGTTGGCAGGACCGTAGCTAAGGGGGTATTGAGGGGGGAGGGGTGCCGCACCCTCCAAGATTTTAGAATTTCTCATATTCGGAAAATTTAGACATCTATTCGGAAATAGAAATGTCTCAGAGAAAAAAAAAATGTCACGGCGTTTGTATATAGTACTCGCAAACTATCAGATTCGTATTCAGAAAATTGAATCCTATTAAGAAGTGCAAAGTTACAAAAGCGACTGAAATTGTTTGTTTATTGAGATCATTTCCATTGGAATGTGTCACAAATACGAACTTCATTTTCCGAATTAAATTACTAATCATTGGTTTATTTAATCGGAAATACTGAAATTGTGGTCCAAAGCAATTATAGCGATATAAACTGAAAATTGAAAACTTAACTGTTTGAACTGAACGAAAAATCCCTTTCAACCGTTCTGCACTCTGCAGCCATTTAACTGCCCAACGAAAAGTGATGTTGATGAGCTTATAAAACTCTTTCCAACGTGATCATTCTAATTCAGTTTTGTTGCAAAGTCTGATATTTTTGTCAAAGATGACAAAATAATTTAGCATAAAAAATTTAAAAGATGCTGGGTGAATGTTTTATAGCATTCAGAGTTAAGTTATACCCATCGTAAAATACACAATGTATGTATAATTTAATTTTGTCGGGAAAATGTGAGGAAGCTGTAGCTGTAGCTGTTTATACTCACTTGGTTTCTCCCCACTACATTGAAAAGATTGCAAACCATAGTCCTGTGCGTTCGAGCCAATCTATTGCCACATACTTGGCATTTTGTTTTAAAGCAAAAATTATATGCACCCTTGTGATATAATGCAATTGTTGCTAAATAATCATCCTATTTCCCTATTTGCGATTATTGTTATTATAAAAATGACGTTCAAGAAATAATGTCTCCTAGGATAAATTAGCTTTTTTTTGTCTTTCATGTGATTTTTGTGGGCAAAAATTATATCATTGCACACTATCGAATATATGACATATAAAGCAAGTTTTATAATATATCAATAAACGCAGATTTTTAAGAATAAAAAGTGTTTTGAGCACTTAATAGTTTGAAATTCAAAGCCAAATTTGTGGTGATTCTGTACGTTGTAAACGAGCAATTTCAACCAAATGCTATACAATTCAAAGCAAACAACAAACTCGTGCGACGACCAAGTACAGTATGTAAATATAAAATCTACCAGTGAATTGTGATATCGGCTATCGCCCTCGATAGTGAAACTTTGCAATAACTCAGTGAATTGTTCATGGTTTCGTTCAAAAAGCTACCAAAAGCAAGAGCTTGATTAGGATACCAATTTGATATATACTTATACACTAAAGAAGACTTTGAAGTCTTAATAAAAAACCATTAAATAATTTTGGTAAAAATGACGTAATTTTGCATTTTGTGGACATCTACGATCCGAGATCCGTGATCCATGATCGGAGAAAACACGCGAGCCCAATTTGTAAGTCGCCGGGCTTCCGCCCCAGCGACTAAAAATGATAAGAAGAAATATATGAAATTTTTGAAATTTTCTTGAAAAATAATTACTTCCGTTCGTAATCTTCCAATGAACTAATGTACCATGTTTGTTTGTCATAATGAAGCTAATTAATCAAGAGTTGTTTTAATGTCGAACTATAACTTCATGACTAGTTAAGATCACGGCTTACGATCTAAAGCAATGCCAAAACGGTACGTTTTCCCATAAAACAAACCTTCTTACTTACAGATTAGTAACCTAAGAAATACAAATTATTTGTCATATAATATGCCTGCAACTGGTTCACAGCGACGTTTAAGCATCGCTTAAGCGACGCTTATACCACTCCTTAAGCCCGTTTTCCACTAGGCTAATTTGTTCGGCAACGTGATTGTTTAGTAAAAAATTCGCAACGAAAAATGAATTTTCGCTTCGCGTCGCGCGAACAAATTTGCCTAGTGTAATGCACTTCGTTACTTGTCACCACTGGGAAAAACGATAGGAACCTTTGTTGGGAGAACACCCAGGGTAGTCCGTTCACAACAAATTGAAATTCTTATTTTTTCACTTTCTCCGTAGATACTTCATCAGTTACGTCCTTCAGTTTCATTTCCACAAAGCAGCTTGTAAAGCGGCAGACTTCAAAGGTCCTCTGTTTAAGTGCTCAATATATAATTCTAAAGCTGCTGGAAAGAAGATTTCGTAAGTAAATTTTTATTAATTTTAACGTTTTACTTTTCTGAATATTGGATAGGAACTGATATTGGATTGAATACGATTAGTTAACTTCATTTTTGTCATCTTCC
Source organism: Trachythela sp. YZ-2020 (assembly GCA_016169945.1). Lineage (NCBI taxonomy): Eukaryota > Metazoa > Cnidaria > Anthozoa > Malacalcyonacea > Clavulariidae > Trachythela > Trachythela sp. YZ-2020. The sequence goes on along the minus strand of JADLSH010000382.1, from coordinate 3,626,829 downwards.
CGTGATGGGAACGAAATGTCAACTGAAACAGAGGAATACAATTTTAATTTATACTGTATGTTTTTGCTTTATAGTGCAATGCTCAAGATGGGTAAAAGTAAACCATGGCCACATGCCTTGGAGCAAATGACGGGAAGCAAAGAAATGTCTGTAGCTCCAATTAAGGAATATTTTGAACCACTCCAAAAATGGCTGGTGAAAGAAAGATGTAGCAAAAAATACAAGATTGGTTGGCCTGGGCAACCTGCGGATGACGTCAGAGATTGTAACAGTGGTCTGATTCTACACAGTACCACACTGTGGTTGGTTGTTGTAGTAATTAGTCTGATCCAATTACATGGTTGACTATAAATAATTTATATCCGAGGAAAATAGAAATTTAGCTTAATTTAGCTATTCCGCCCTTTTCGCAGCTCTTTTGAAATATGGTATTGAAAGAGGCAACTAGGTATAGTAACGGCATTTAGAGGGGTGATTAAAGGAATTAAAATGTTGTGGATTAGTATAGATTTTGTAGGATAATAATAGTGGGTTTTAATTACACGTTCAATTCAATAGCATATTGCTAAATTACAACGCGTTTACAGAATATTATATAGAATCTATTAAAATTGATTACACAAGTCGATTAACCTAAACTATATTATATAAAACTATATATGTATTTAAAAATATATCTAAAAAATCTCTACCTATCCCTATTTAGAATTGTACTCGTTAATAGCATGAACTAGTGTACTATTTTTAAAACGCTCATTTTTACAAAAAAACTTGTAAACCTTTGACCATCTGTCCTGGTCTGCCTTTCCCTTATATCATTAAATCTTTTTGGTAATAGCCCGTGAAGTCTATGCGATGGTTCTAACATATCCTCAATAAGCGAAGCACGTAGATTATTAATTCTTGCGTTCTTCTAGGGTCAATAGATTGCTCTCGATCAATAAGCAGTCGTAGTCGCCATGGCCTGTGTAGATTATTCTGAGAGCATGCACGTTTCTAAAAGAAGTTTGTTAACTTGATTCTTTCTAGACATGTTTAACTGTGTATCAGGGCATTTTTAAGAATTCCTTAGTGTGTGTGGGGGGGGGGGGAGCATCAAGGAAAAGGGACTTAACAAGGACATGGTGAGCTCGAGGTGTGAGGGCTTCTCCACAACATTTTCGTATTCTAGAGCCTCCAGGGCTTGATTTCCTGCATTTTCAGCAACAATTTTAATTTTGATGTATCCCATCTAGATGGATTGAGCTTTCAGTATAAAAGCAAGGTTTTGTTATATGGGAATATCATAACACTCTTCTGAACTAAGTCATTCTTCCCTTTGGCCAAAAGAGACCTTCACTGAGTGGGAGTGATGGGAAAAATAGTTTACTGGGTGTCCAATATGTGGGCTCCCTCTAGTTTATATGTTAGAGAAAGCTCTGCTGTATATACAGCTAATTCGATTAAGGTGGTCTTTTCAAAGTCAAAACTGAAAACCGCAAAACCTCGACCTCTAAGCGCAGAAGTACAATGAACTTGTTTATGTAAAATGGGGACATGGAAATTGTGTTTTACAAAATGCTACGAACAAATAGAAGCGTTAAGAAAGAGGCACGTCCATTGTGCTTTTCGTGCTTAGAGGCCTAGGTTTTGCTCTTGTGAGTTTTGACCTTCAGTGGACACTGGGCAGTGACACTCATTGAATGAATGAGCTGTATACCATATTTGTGACATCAGATTGCATATAATTATATTTTTGAAAGAGTCAACTTCGTTAAATATTTGCGCACAAATGCTAACTGTTTAAGTGCCAAGGATTATTGTTTTCCTCATGTGCAATAGCGAGGCCAATACCTGCACCAGGAGCGAAGTTCGATATTTTACCATAAAAACCGAACGCTTATTAAGGTTACAGGACACTTTTCGAGGCTCTTTGCGAAGAATCGTTGCTACCTGTTTAATATTTATCAAATGTTCGCCAAATGTTTTTAACTACATGCGGAATATGAGGAAGTTGTTAAATAGGATATATTATGAATTTCTATTTTGGATAATTTAAAATTGCGGTATCTTCACGCCGCGGCCTAATGGTGGTGACGGGTTTAACATGTGTTTCTGAAAATGTCATTTTTATACAGCCAAATAGTTGTTTTAAAAAAGAGTGTCTGGATTTTTCTATTTTGCCGTTCGTTTGATATGGCTATTACATTGAGGATTACATATATTTGAGGTTTTTAGAAAGAATCGCCCAGATCTCATTAAATATTGAAAATGAAAAGAAAGCCGAACATCTTTTGAAACCGAGATTCTCAGCTTTATATGCAGTGCATCGAAAATAATCCGTTAATACCGGCCAGAGCATGCATAGTCTTTTAAAAATCAGAAGTTGTCGAAAAGATTGGTCGAGAAAATTGAATCAGTCTATAAACTACAGAGACTTCGCGGATCAAAACAGTGGTACGTAGACGGTTCTTGGTTAAGGCGCTTATCTGAGAAGAATTCAAGGGCCCTCAAACCATTACATTGTGCAAGCATTTGACGTCTATGTCAAAATGAATTGGTGAGTGCCCTGGAATTGAATTGGATGTTTTGAAAGACTTGGAGAGCGTGTTTAGCATCATTGATACAGGATGGTAAGTCCTTAACCAACGGTGCCATGACACGATCAATGAAGGTAGCTTGATGATGATGAGCTTGGTGAGACAACACGAAGCAGAGACAATGGGTCCAATGCAACCAAGAACCGTCTACCACAGTTTTGATCCGATTTGGCGGAGTTAGTGCTCACCCTCAGCAATTTTTCTTTTGATGGTGAGCATTATGCGATGGGAACCAAAATGGGTCCCAATTATGCCAATTTATTTATTAGTTTTGTGGAAAAACAGATCTTCGAACAGAGGTACGTCGATGACTGTCTCGACACACCATTATTATTAGTTTATTAGTTTTTTTATTAATTTAAGTTTATCAGTTGTCAAACTATTATGTGTTACCCTCGGTAAATAAAGTTTCAATTCAATTCAATTCAAATATTAACTTTAATAACTTCCATCCAGCACTCCAGTTCACATGGAAGATCAGCGAGACCAATGTATTGTTCTTAGATGTAATTGTATCAATCAGTGGTAATAAACTTGTAACTTCCGTGCTCTACAAGCCAACTGACTACCATAGCTCTTCCCACCCCCACCACACTAAAAGGTCGATCCCCTTTTCTCTGCAGTTCCTTCGTCTGCGCCGCATTTGCAGCGAAGATGAGGACTTCCAGACCAGAAATTAGGAAATGAGAAACATTTTTGTCCAACGTGGCTATCCAATCCCACTCATAGACACTGCCATTTCGAAGGTCTCCCACATAAACATCAATGCTTGCCTTGTGGCTTTCTGTTGGCAAGTATATTCTGTATATCAGTGGTCAGAACTCGAGCTGAAATGGCAAGGCCACACATTCGGCAAATTAATACATGAACGACATGAATTATTCCTGAATACATGAATGACATTTTACTTAGAAACTGTGATATTCACAAACGATCCACTCGACATAATGAACATAATTTTACACGTCCACGTTACAATTTTGAAACTGAAGCTGGCAGATCTTTTACTCTACTCTCTGCCAATTTAAATTAGGAAATTGACATCTGTAATTAAAGAGTTTTAAGTCTTCTCTTTTTAATATAGCTTTAGATAATCAATTTCAGCTTGACCACTTTTAATATAATTCTTGTAACCTAATTATTATATTGGGATTTTATTAGTTTTAATTTAATTGTCTTGCATAATTTTGTAATCTTTTAGGTAGTTTTTGATAGTTAATATATTTTTATGCCTTCCCTCTGAACATGCGATTACGAAAGACAGTATTGTTCCCGCATTAGGACTTGAGTGTTGCATTTCCTGCGCTCTGTTTACTGGGCGAAATTACTCATAACACACACATAAAAACATTCAACACGTTGTTGGGTTAATCTGGCTGGGGGTAACGATTTCCCCCAGCCGCTTTATTAATATTTAACTTTCAAAAATATAATTCATATTATATATATATATAATTAAAATGTTCTAAAACAGTTTTGCCCAGTAAAGGTCAGGGCAAAATTACGCCATAATACCTACAAAAACTAGCAATTAACAACAATGTAATATGGGAGGAGGTGCACCTCAAAATTGTACCATCTATTTAAAGGCAAATTCGCGGGTATCAAATGTCATCTTAATACCATTCGTCTGGCGACTGACTAGCGTATTTACATATATATTTACGCGACGGGCAGATAAATAAATAAAAGGGCCATCAAGACAATGTTCTGAGCTTTCGTTGCATATCAAACTTGTCGGCTAATATTTCAGTAACATAGCCGAAAATGTTCGATATTTTGTTGATATTTTGCGCCTACTAGGCGGTTAAGAATGCTGTGCCCATAAATTGCCTAATTTTCGCTTCAATAAACTTTTTCTTGGAGCAAGTTATGAATGCACAATTATGGCTGATTATTAAATCAATATCAGGCGAAGAATCGTATGTTTTTTTGTTTTCAGTATTATTCATATATTTAGCCCAAATTACGTCTGCCGTGCCATGAATATTTGTGTTAGCGATATGTTAATGTTCATATTTTAATGTTATATTCCTTGTTGCCTGCGAGCAACAATAGACCCAGCAACTACTACATTTTCGACACGCCACAATAATATCATCATAGAAAATTGTTATTCAAATACAGAAGTAAAAAAATTGTATGGAAAACGCTTGCGCACAAGACGTACAAGCTTGACCACGGATACTTCTGTGATAATCATAAGACATATGAGGTCTGAAGCGCTCTTAAATTAAACATACGATCTTAAATTTTGGAAAATTCAGACAAATATACAAAAAAACAAAAAACATACGATTCTGGTCCTGTGATATACCAATCATATGGGTATGATTACATCCTCTATACTCGCATGTGGAAAAAGTTTTATGAAGCCGAAATTCTGCTATTTGCAAGGTTTCTTCCGTTGCCTAAAGGAGCCTACATTTCCCATAGCCTTTCTCATTTAACGGTAGACTTGCTACAAGTCGACTCCATTGACGCGCGGTAAAGTCCAGACGCGCAGTTAAGCCCAATTCAACGAAAGCGCGAGTCGGAAATTGGTCACTTGATGTGCAGGTCCGTATTAACCCAGGTCCGTATTAACCCAGTAAACTCAGTCCGTATTAACACAGTCATTATGCGAGTCGACTTGTAGCAAGTCTAATTTAACGGCTGAACATTTGTTTAGTATATATTTACTATCAATCGAAAGCGAACAGTCTGAACGTTTCGATTGTCTCGCTTATAGATCTGTACTCTGTATCGAATTTCCATTAGAAGCGCTCTTTTATATGATAGTTAGCTAGTCACCACACTTCTGCTCTACGACGCGCATTTCTCTGGAATTTTGGCTTCAAATCGATGACACAATTTTGGCCTCTGCTGACCCGGCGTGGTGGGTTATTAATAATCCCCGAGCCGGCGCGAAGCGCCGTGCGAGGGTACTAATTCCGCTCGGATATTTACACCCGGGTATGTGAAAACATAGCGGAATGCAAAGTTGTTCGCCATTTTTTTTTGTAATGGACGGTTTTTTAAGTTATGCGCATGCGCGAATTCAGACCGAGAGAAGACTGCCATTTTGCAAACTTTTTTCAAAAATAGTTTTGCACTCATTTTATAGTACTCAAGAGTCAGGACATAACAAATACAAATCAAAAAGTATTTAGAGGACAAACCACAAGAAGAAAAACAGTCGAAAGAACGAAAAAGGAGCGCTTTAAACGGGTAAGTGTCTATTTTGCATACTTGCTTTGGCAAATTATGTAGCATACATTATAGTTTGTGAATTTGAAAATGCGTAGATCATTCTGTGTGGTCAATATAACATTAATTGATCTTAAAAATATTTTAGTATTGATTCAAATACGTTATAGAAAAATAAAAAACATATGAAATCTCAAAAACTTCATTTCAAAAGCAAGTGCCGAAGTATAAAAATACTGCTCGAAAAGCAGTTGAAGTTTTATGAAAATTTCGAAACGTTTTGTGAACGTCTAAGGTTGAATGTTACAGTAAATCAAAGCTGAAAGAGTACATAATAGCATACCCACTTTATATAGTTGGGCAATTGATAGTGATAATTTTATAGTTAAAATTACAAAATACCAATATTTTTTACAAATTAAAATAAAAGAAATATACAGTGTTTCGTGTTACCATGGTTACAGTGGACGATTCAGTACTTCATGTTAGAATAACTTTGGGGAGTAAATTGTTAGGTTCAAATGGGCAAGGGGATTCTGCATGCATGTATTTCTAGTTATTGATATATTCAACCAGTGGTGTTCACTTGACAATAGACTGATTGCGACTGATTCGAACCGCAAACAAGGGTAGTTTATAACCCTTTGCAATTTTGCTTAATCATCCAGCCTCCTAGAAGTATTTTGGGTATTTCCTTTGTAAGACAGCACTTACCTTTCCACCACCTGCTTATCAATTATAATAACCAACTTATCTCCCCAATGTCTCAGAGGGAAGGCATAAAATTCCTATTAGCAAGCAAATATTCTATTTATGCCTTCCTCTCTGAACATGCGATTACGAAAGACAGTAAAATTGCTACAGATTGTAAGTGCTATTAAAAGTTATTGTATGTGTATAAAAACATTAAAATGCAAACAGTATTTTGCATTAAACAATATTTAATATTATTTAATATACAGTAAAATTACTACAGGTAGTTATAAACCAGCATTGTGAATTCCCGCCTCCTACAATCAGAGAAATGCCAGGGAAAAGTTTGGGACCAACAAATGCGGATATAAGCCAGTTCTCGCAAGGTTGTTGTTCTCCAATATATACAGCTAGGGGAATTACTGGGGGAATGCACTCACTGTTGTTGTTGTTTGTAAATACCCGAGGAATTGAAAAAGAACTAAAGAAACCAGGAAGTTAAGCTGGACTTTTTAGCAATGCAGAAAAGTCCAACTTGGCATTTCCCTGGCTGAGAGTGATTCACATTTTTATTTTTATTCTTTATTAACTTTACAATCATATGATTGATGGTCAGGGGCCGGTTGTATAAAACTCTTAACTACGTTTTAACTACCCATTTTCTAGTTAAATGGTAGTTAACTTTAACCACGTAGTTACGTCGGTTGTATAAAAACCTAGTTAGCGTTAACTGCAGTTAAAAAGTAGTTAAAGTTAACTATGCTCAAGGGCATAGTTAACTTCCCAAAGCGTAGTTAAATATGGCGTTTTGTAGGAGTGATGAACTTTAATCAGTCAAAAAATACTAAAAGCAACGCTTACCGAGGGTTTTCAATCATCATCTTCCCTAGAAAGTTTTTTCTGATACTCGTGAGCTTTTAAAACGCTATAATTTTGGTCTTTTCGACGACAACGGAATATATTTTTTGCATAGGAAGATTTATCGATGACGAGAGGCAACCCATAACAAAGAAAAACAATGTCGTTTTTACCAAAGAACTGCAGTTTGACTTTCATGGTAAATACGCCTTTTTCGTAGACTTTATTGGTCTTTATGTCTTGTTTTCTTGCATATTTTTCAATATTTTGAATCAAAATACCGCCATTTTTGGTAAATATGAGTCCGCGTCGTTTTCAAAAATCAAAATGCTTGTCAGCCGTTGCTAATCAGCGCTTACTTCGTGTTACCCACGCGAACCCCACGCGCAGTTAACTGTGTGATTAGTTAACTACCCGACTAACTACGTCTTGTGCAACGCAGTTAAGTCATGTAGTTAACTAATTATAGTTAAGGATTTAACTACGGTAGTTAACGCTAACTATAGTTAACTTTAACTACATTTTTATACAACCGGCCCCTGAACAACAGAACATAAGTTCCTAATTAAGCCCCACCAAAGAATTACAATATTAGATATACCTAGCTATTACAAAAAACATTAATATTTAAAAATTATTTACAACTATAGCCTATAGGAATTACATTTATGAACAACAGTTTGACTGCAAAGAACGACACTTACTACACAAAGTTTTCCAAGTTCTAGTCGGTCTACATCGAAAGTACTGTTCAGTCTATTCGTATAATATATAGATATAGTTTAGATTTAAGTATAGTCACTGAACAGGATGATCAGTTGATATCTGAAGGCAAGTTATTCCACAAAAATACAATTCTATTAAAGTACGAGTTTCTGAAGAGAGACGTTTTACACAGATTTGGACGCAGAATTGACTATCGCATAAAGCCAAGGGGCAGGCTAATGAATGGCAAGCAGTCACCCCACATTTTGTATTTCTATTCAAACTGCTTCTACTCTATGAGCATCATGGCTTACAGGCATCGTATGAGCTCATCAGATGCCACCTTATTTTTTGGGGTCCAGTAAGTGCACAACACAACACGTCTTGGGGAATAGTGTGGCGGGCAGACCCCCCACTGTCCATGGTCTTTCCATGGGGGACAGAGGTGCCAGACATTTTTCAACTGGAGTACAATTATTTTGAAATTAGTCCACCTGCCATTCAGTTCCCCATGGCCTAATCACTGATCAGATATATCATTAAGCCTGGTTCACACGCATCCCTTTGTTTTACCTTTTGTCTTTCCTTATGCTTGTGCTTATCTCACTCGTGTGAACCAGGCTTAAGCCAGTGGACACAATATAGTATGTTGAAGTTTGGTATTAGTCATCCATATTATTGTATCTACTGGTTCTTAAATGACATCATTACTCGCTAGCATTACAGCTACTGCACGCGCATCTCTAATATGCTAATGAGTACAGTTGTGCACTATTGTGAGAAGGAGAGAATTGCCGCAGGGATTGTAGAATTGCCTACTAGATATAGCCAGAATTATTATCCCCCAGCAACTAAACGTTCAATGAAACGTCTTGTCTTACATTTAACTCTTATCTGCTTATGCCTGACATCAGCAGACATGGACAGATTTTCATATATCTCTCGTTTTAATGTCTTTTTCACTTATTTTTCCATATTAATATATTTTTAATGTGATTTCCATATTTTGTTTACACGTTCGTTTTGACTAAATTTATCTGATTGGTTTATTTTTATCACGTGATTACTTTTGTCTTTTCCCTGACCTACGCTTCGAAGGACGACCTTCGCTCAAAACGTCGAAATTCTTGTTATATATTTCAGGTGGTATGATTCTACAAACCATATAGCATTAATATTTATTATGCTGGTATATTGCAAATATAAATTAATGCTATATATATGATTCTTTAACATTTTCCAAATAAGTATGCTAATATTATGAAACTGTTCCCCATTCTTGTTGCTAAAGCGGATATTCCTCGATCTAAGATTCTGAGATCCAACTGTTTTTCTGGTCCGAGGTAAAACTTTGCTAAACGATATATAGGTGCAAGGCATTCGGCCAAAATGTCCACTTCAAACCCAGGGGCAAAATGCAATTTTTTTTCGGGGGGGTGTGCGCACAAAGGACCGATTTTTTTTCCACCAGGGACCGACTTCGCGGCTCGTGCAAACTTTTAATACAACAACTACAACAACAGAATATCCTCAGTTGACTCTTTTCAAATATGAACTAAATAGCAGTGGGACATTGGTTCCGTTATTCGGACTGGTAATCGGTGATGTCCGTGGACTGTGGTGAGAGGCAGGGTTTAACAATATGTTTCAAAGTTTAATTAGTCTTCCACTCTTCGGCAGATTTGCCCATTTCGTAACGATGTGCTCAAGATCAATCTGATCAGTCAAGTCTTTTTCGCAAGCCAATGTCATTAAACTCTGAAGCCTTCCCTGGCACGTAGTACTACGGATGAGACGTTTAATTAATTTGAGCTTTGAGAAGCTTCGCTCGCTTGAAGCCGATGTTACTGGAGCTGTGAGAACAAGTTTCAAGCACCGCAATGTGAGTGGAAACAGTTCTTTGAATTTCGAACAATAATTAAAAGCATCGTGAATGGTAGCAATGCCTTGTTTTGACGCCAAGCAATGATTCCGAAAAACTTGTAGTTCAACTTCAAGTGAGGTTTCGTCCGGTTTGGCATTGGGTGGAAACAAGTCAATCAGGGAAGACACATCTCTGGAAATAATTTCACTTTCGTACGGTGGCTTTAACAAGGAAACAGCGGGCTCTATGATCTTAAAGGCCACTTTCAAGTTATCTTCAAGCAATAGTATTTGGGCGTCGAGCACTTGCAGGAACTCTTTTCTGTAAAACGTTTGCAACCCAAAATGAACAGCGTTTTCAGGAGTATCATCAATTCTGCGCGGTGCCACTCTCTTCCTGTGGTGCTTAGCAAATTCTGATTCAGCATTGACACCATGTTGAGCACTAAACGCAACAGCAGCTTCTATTTGGAGATTTATGTTTTCTTCTTTCTCTCTCAAATACTTCAAGGTGTTGATCGTGGCATCAAGAGCTTCCAAAGCATCAACAATATTCAATTCAATGGCTTGAACTTGCTTCGTTAAAATCTTCGTTTTAGACATAACATTTCTCATGAACATTAAGGCAACGATGAATTCGAAACATTTGACAGCTGCAAGTAGATTCTTAGCTTTAACCATTGTCTTGGCATCTTCTGATTCCGCTTCTTTATCCAAAGCAGCAATTATGCCATCAAAACTCGCCCACACTGCCACAATTGACTCTGAGCGAGCAACCCAGCGAGTGACAGAAAGATTCCCTTAGCTGAAGTGCCCCCTCTATCTCTTTATCCTTCACTTCCTGACGAAAAACCATGTAGCGCTTGGTGCTGGATGTGAAAAAAACATAAATCATTTCCAAGGTATCAAACATGCCAGCGATGACATCGCTTGCTTCGCAACTGTGTTCGACAGTTGTATTTATCCTGTGTGCAAAGCAGGGGAAATATGGTATTTCTCTTTCAAGATATTCTGTCATCTTTGCTTGGCATCCTTTGAATTTCCCTGACATTGAAGATGTGTAATCATAAGATTGAAAAACGATGGACTCCGTGTTGAATTCTTTGCCGCGAAGAGATTCGAGAATGGCCGTCGCTTGCCCGTCACCTGTTTTGCTGTCAATATCCCGCATGTCAACCAGTCGTTCACGAACAATGCAAGAAGGGGTAACATATCTTAAAACTACGGACAGTTGATCTAGATGTGAAGTATCTGGAGTAGTGTCTGCCATAACTGAAAAAAACTGAGCAGTTTCAACTTCTGATTTAATTTCCTTATTTACATATTCAGCCAGGAGCTCTAAAAATTCGTTTTGTGATTTCCAGTTGAGATATGTTGCACGTTGTGGACGTTTTTCTGCTTCATCTAACCACACTTTCAACGTTGGAGAATGCCTTGCAACTAAAATAACCAGCTGATGAAAATTACCATTTGCATCACTCTCAGCTCCATGCCCTCGTAGAGATAATCCCTGACGGGCCAGGAAGCGCACAATATCAATGAGAATCTTAACAGCTTCTCGATTTCTCTTCTTCTCTGCTTCAGCTTCAATGCACAGCTTCATATGCTCTTTATCCATCATTCTGTCAATGTGTTGAAATCTTTGCTGGAATGCGACCAGTGCTTCTAACGATGCCTTGTGACTATTGCTTCCAAAATGACTGGATAACTTTCCTTGCTTGGACTTTCCTCTGCTTTTCATTTTATGCCATTGGCGAACACCTTCTACAATCCAAACATCATTTGACTTTTCATGACCTGCTCCTGTCGGGAAAAGCTGACAAACAAAACAAAATGCAGCATCATTGACAACAGAATATTCCAAATGGGGAAATTCGTCAAACCACTCAGAAGAGAATCTACATTGCTTGGACTGTGAAATTTCGTTATTTCGAGGATATGACCCAAGCTTGGGTTGAAATGGGCCTAAATTGATAATAAATTCTCTGTCTTGGTCTGTAAGAATTCTCCGTCTATTCCCAGGGTCTTTACTGATAGGGACAAACTCGTTGACTTCGGCTGCATAAATGGTTGGACTCATCTCTTGTAGCTTGTCAAGGCTTTTCTTTGCATCAGATAGAAGAGCAGATGATGTTGCTTTTACCTTTTCGGTTACACTAACTAATTCTTCCAAGAGAACACAGGGTTGGGGAGCATCTGTTTTAGAAGCTTTCTCAAGAACCCTTTCGCACATTGAAATATGTCCACATAAAAACTTCAACTGCCCAAAACAGGAAATCCAGGAAATTTGAGAATCATCTTCTTGTTCACAATCAGAGTTGTTAGGTGACTCTGCTAAGTCTTCTTCTCTGGATGGAACTTTTTAATAAGATTTTATCTTAGTTTAAAAATCAATGCCTAATTCTCAGAAAACTGACTTAACTAAGTCTGACAGTCTGAGCAATGCTATTATCATGTCATGCCATTAATCCATTATTTAGATTGGCCCATTCAGTCAGCAGGCCCTCCATGTAAAAAAATAACGATGTTTATAATGTAAAACAATGAATTATAATAATTCCTAAGACAAATTATTTATAAACTAAGGAAAAACTTACTGAATCAGATTGTTGTTGCAATCTAGGTTGCTTCTCTTCCTTGCTGCCTGACTGCCCTTCTGGTTTATCAAAAAGCACACCATCTGCAGTTCTTTTACGATCAACATGTGCCTACGCGAAAAAGAAATATTAATTTTCAAAACTTTCTAGCTAGGTGGAAATCAACAAATACACAGCAAGAATATGCCATATCATTGTATTGTGTGGATTTCCAACTCGAGAAATATTGTCTCTTCAAAACACTATTAAAGGTGCTGGTCTTGTCTATTAAAAATGAAAAGTTCTATCGAAAATCCTTTTAAATGAAAACGTCAGCCAATTCTGTGAACTTTTTCCGGACTTTATACCAAGTACGTAACATGGTATCAGTTTCACTGGGTTAAAAGGTGAATTACAGCACAAAATGATTTATTTTATTTGAAAAATACCGATTTGGCGCTTGCTTTAATAGATTCTTCATCCGCTGACTTATCTTCATCCCACTCTAAACACTCAGGTATTGCTTCTTGCTCAATAGTTCCATCTGATTCACCGGTTTCGACTATAGCATCGTCTAATTGTAGTGTTCTTGTCTCATCTGCCTTTGATGTTGTGGCATCTTTATTCGGCCGGTTTCGCATTACTGAAAACCGCTAGCTGAAAATGAATATGAAATCTTCCAGTCAACAACGAAATATTGACCGAAACTGGAGCCTGCAGGTTGAACCCACGATAGATTGAGGTCACGAGACAAGAGGTGATTGGTATGTGGAAAGAACATAACATAAATTGATAAAATGACATTGAATGATTTACATGACTAGAATGATAAACAAGTATATATATTTATACAATAATATGTACAGTAATACCAGTGGCGCCGCCAGGATTTATTTTTGGGGGGGCAAACAAATTATAGGGGGGTCCGGGGGAATTTTGAATTTTGGGTGTCTAAAATGGCATTTCCTGCGTTTTGGAGGCACTTGGAGAGAAATTTACGCAGCACAGTTCATTCTCTATACACCCCGTCACCCCCCCCCTTTGTCACCAGATTTGGACGAATCTAGAAACCCATTCTGTAAAATATTGGGGGGGCGCCCGCCCCCCCTCGCCCCCCCTTGCCGGCGCCACTGAGTAATACTATATAATGTAGGCACTCAAGGCTAACCGGCAAGGCGGTAAAAATAAAAAATTTAGGGGATACATACCGTTGTCTTTGCTGTGTATTTTGTATGAAAACGCTTGCAATGTTGCGCTTTATGATCGTTGTCAAATTTCTTTTTGCAGAGAGCACAGGTCACTTTATAACGAGTATGCGGCATGACTTCATTTGATAAATTATCTCCATGACCATGTTCTCTGTGTTGTGAATTGTGGATGTTATGAATTTGAAATAACTTCCAAATGAGCACAACTTCCGGTTAGCCAATGCTCGAAGACATGGCACGAATCGGTGATTAAAATGAAACCTCATAAAAATAAATAAGCTTATAAGCCCCGTGTATAATAATAATAATATAATAAATAATTATTCGCTTATTTACGAAACAATACGCCTTGGAAATTGGAATATTGTAAAATTGTAAAAATCATATACAGGGCCGCACAGAGACATTTGGGGGGCCCTCGCTATTCTCAATCCTCAAAGATATTTGACGGCATGTGCTTGTTTAGAAAACTGATTTCCATACCTTTGAACTTCTGCATGGATTACATTCGTTTCAAATAACATTCTTAATCTTCATCCAGTGCTAAAATGGCATTCTCCTCCGGGAAATTTTTGAAATCTAGGATCTCAGAATGGCAAATTCCTGCATTCTGAGAGACTATTTACAGTAATATATATCCATATTTTACTTCATTTCTATTTGGGGCCCCCCTTTAGTTGGGGGCCCGGGGCAAATTGCCCCCTTTGCCCCCCCCTCTGGGCGGCCCTGATCATATAAACTACTCTCCATTTGTAAAACTAGAGAAGTTTTATTTCACAAACAATATACCAGTAACTATTAATAGACTTTGACAGGTTTTTGATTTGTTATTGTAGGAATTACGTACATCATGTGCAAATCACGCGTCCCGCGTGTAGCTATAACTGCCCGCGATTGGTTCCGACAAAATAGCACGCATTCAAAATACAGTAAATGTTATTTTGAGATGTTTTGTCAAAATATAATTACCGTAACGTTCCATACAGATCGGTGATTTTATCAGAGCCCCCCATCGCGCCCTTTGGACCGCGCATAAAACGGGCTCTGGGTACCGAGGATGACTGAGAGTCTCAATTTGGTTTGGGACCGACTTTATAATAACCACCAGGACCGAATGTTTAAATATTGGGGGGTGTGACACCCCCCACACCCCCCCTCATTTGCGCCCCTGTTCAAACCGCCCCGAACTCTAATTTATGATTTGCACGATATAAGAAATAGAAATTGTACAGAAATTATCCGGATTTGTCGCATTCTCTCATTATTCGCTTTAATCCAATCAGGAAATTAAACTAAAAAAACTTAAACCTTGTTCAAACATGTGGAATAAGAGAGGCAAATGCCGAAACAAATAGATAAAGCGTTCGACATAAGCCTTGGATATATGCATTAGCACAAGCCTGTATAAAGGATAAGCTAAGGTGAAACTGGAGATCTCAAATTCGTTCTGCTTTAAGCTTTGCAGCCTCAAGCATAACGTTTACGCTGTATTTTGACTTATGCTTATCTCACGCGTGTCAGCCAGGCATTGCAATTATATTATATACGTATATTACTCGTGCGGTTTTATCCATAAATTGACATAATATTGGACATGTCACGCAAACAATATAATAGTGATATGCATGATGCTACTGACCATAAGGGATTAGTGCAAAACCCGACAGTTCCGCCAACCATATATTTGCCGTATATTTGCAGTTGAGTATACTAATGTGAGTGAAAATTACGGATAGATACTTTGTTATTATCTACAAGGATAATTGAGTGCCGCAATGTTAATAACAGTTGAACTAATTGCCTTAATCACATGAGTTTTCCTAGTCTGCGCGCAGTTGCTATGCAACTAAGAAGACTAAGAACTGTGCGTGGATATTGACAACTTTCGTAGTTTATCTTTTTCATGCCGACGTACCAAATCATCCATTTTTATCTACACCGCGGATGATGCTGAATATTTTGGTTTACAGATCTGTATAATGATTTAGTTTGCGGCGAATTGAGAAACTTTTTAATAGATTGTCAATAATATTAGCATATTTATCTGATTGATCCAATCAATAGCGGCCGAGACTCTTTATATCTAACTAACCACAAAGTCAAGTATGCATAAATCAGTTGTAGTGGTACAGCTGACATACAACTCGGATACTCTTTCCAACAAGAAAACAACTAGAAAATTATGAACTTGGAAATGAGATTGCCGGTGATCATTGCGATGTATTTTTTGGTTCTTTTCAGGTCAGGGACCGTAACCGCCGTTGAGGAAATTGAGCAGGAAAAAGCTGAAGCTTTCCTTGGCTACTACAACAGTTCAATCCTGCAATGGAATTACAAAAAGTATACAGCATTCTGGAACGAAGCAACCAACCTAACAGCGTACAATCGAGAAGTTAAAATCAACACCAGTCTGGCTTTTGCATCATTTGAAGCCGACATTCGCAAGAACGCATCGCAATTTAATATCAGTCAGCTGGAAGAGGAAACGACACGACAGCTTAAGCTTATCACATCTTCCACTCAGTTAAAGAACGCAACTGAACTAGCACGAAAAGAAGCACTGGCATCTCAAATGAATACAATTTACAATACAGCAAAGGTAACAGCAAAGCCTATAATTACACTCGTTGGTAGCAAAAACGTTTGGCCAATCAAATTACACTGTATACTTCTCTTTCCATCGTTAGTGGTTTTCAGAAACTGAATAGCCGGAGTGACCCTAATTCTGTGTTAGTGTATAATCCGGTCACTGTTTTAGTATGCGTGTTAGGAAGTTTAGGTTGCGTGCGCTAGGACCTCACATGATCAGTTGTGCCACGAAATGCACATAACCTCTTCTAATGTTTATTGTATTTGAGAGCACCGACTGACTAATAAAAGTTGAGCTTATTCGCTAATCCTTACATTCTTCAACCGAAACAGCTAGAACACGACAGGACGACTAACTGTAACACGTTGTTTGTATGCATGGACATACGGATAGATGCATGTGTACTCATGCAAGAAGCCTAAATTAAAATTACAAATATATCTTAAAGTAAATAATAATCCATATTAATTAGCATTCTCCTTGCACGTAACAAAGACCAATTCAAGCTAAATAAATAAAAATAATTTCGAAAGATAATTTAAATTTAAACCTACTGTATTCATTTTACATTAATTCGGAGTCTTCGGTAAAACATGAATGGATAATATATTTTTAATATAACAATGCAACATATAATACAAAGCGTTAATTTTTTAAGTTTCGTATAATAGAGTCTTTTCTATTAACTGCCAATGTAAGTCACTGTCGAACAATACAAAATGTCAAAATGTCAGTTGGCTGATTGCCGAAGCAATTTCAATATTGCCCACGTCAATGTTAATTTTTTTCGCAGAGCGCACAATATGGCCGAGCGAAGAAGAGCAAAGTTAACCGACTTTGAACGAATCCACTTTTCGATAATCAGAGATGCCAGTACTGAGATAAACTTCAGTTCAGTTTCACTACTACTTTTACCATAGGGTGTGGAAACCAAAGGGTGGAATGAATGAATTACGTGATTATATTATACCTCAACTTTAAATTGTCCAGAAAAATAACATTTCACCACGTTACGATGTGATTTTTTACGGCATTTCACCCAATTGCCATGATTTCTCAATGCAGCGTGAAATATTATAATATCTCAAGGCAGGTCGGCCGTGGGATATTATACCTCACGCTCACACGTCACGCGTGGAAACCACACGCTTAGCATATCCTCAGGTGAGTTAATGCATGGGTCAAATTTTTCCTCGACCCAGGGTAGCCCGCGCGGTCAGATCGCAATTTTAGCGACATATTTGGCGTCTTGAAATGTGTGGCTAACATGCCACGCAGGAGCGATGATTATTTGTAAACAAAGAAAATCGAGCAAAAATACATAATTTTTCTATATTGTTTCTCAAACTATTATCTCATTAAAGATTTTGCTGATATATCCAACTCGGACTGGATAAAATTGTCTATTTTGTATGCGGCAGATAGTTGATTAAATACTCCTTCGATCAAAGGAGAAATTATTAGAATGCGTTAGGAGTCTGTTTTGACTTTTTGTACCTTATTTCTCTCCTAATGGACTTTGGGACATTTATTCAGTGTTATTGCTATTACTACTAAGGCTTAGTTCATATGTGATCAGATGTTAGGAGTCTCTTCTTGGATGAAAATTGAAATAATGAGCCTTGCGATTTTGTATTGTCTAATGTCACGCTGCGTTTGACTATATATATAGTGCATAATTTATTTAAAGTTGCATGCATACGCTGACCTTCATCATGCTCAATGACTTGCGGCTTCGCATTCTGGCTTCTTTAGATTACTCATGCTGCTTTCCAATAAGCCCCAATATCAGAGAGACCTTCCTCTTCCATATCTGAAATGAATTATTCATGAAACTACCAACTATATAAACATAAAATACAACAATAAATCATCGCACTTGTATCATTGCGCAGCTGAATATATATAACCAACAATGCGGACCCCCGCTGGTCGTAAATAATATACGGCGTGGCGAAAGAAATGGCGTTTAGTTTCTTGTTCACATGTATGAATTTCAGCCGTTTCCCCGGAAAGGTTGCAATACTTAAGCAAGTATAATTTTAGGCTAGATAGATTGAGGACATAAAAAACCTTATAGTTCCAACTTGCGCGGTGTACATTAACATGTATAATGTAGTATTATTGATGTAAAGACGCGCAGTTGCCGAATAATTTCAAATAGAACACAAAATATTTCCCGCAATAAACTACATAGACAACCAGGCAAGTTGAATTCGTATAGTTCAAGACCATATCTTTCACATTAAACCAATTCAGCAGTTGGGGAAATCGATTCTATGTTCCGGAGACACGGATTTCATTTTGACCCGTTTTTATTGACATTTCAGGCTATATATCTCCGAAGGCAAACGAGGAAATATAAAATAAAAATCAGAAAAAAATTCTCCAGGTCGAAATCTATAGCATTAAATCATAACGGCATTATATTAACTAAATTTTCACATCGAAAATCACCCATAACTTGGTATACTCATATTTTGGCCTTGGCTGAAATGTGACCCATGCATTAAGCTACCTGAGTCTATGAATAAATGGCTGGACAATACGACTCTGACGAAGAAATATATGTATTTTTGTTTGGATTTATGAATTCTTATTTTTTCGGTATAATATATCATATATATCCGGAACGAGAGGGATTCGGGGAAATATTATACGAAGTGATGATATTTCGCCCTCGTGAAATATCATCACTTCCGGTAATATTGTGCCGAATCCCTCTCGTTTCGCGTATTCAAATGATAAATAGCATTATGTGCTGACGTGATATTTCACTACTTTCGGAAAACACGAGAATTCCATGCAAAATTAATATAAAACCTTCGGTAGTAATAATTAATGTAAGCACATATGTAATAAATTCTTCCCTATTTTTTGCTTCTTGAAGGGGGTATGTATGACAGCACGTAATTAATATGAGGTGATGACCAAGACCAGATATCAACAATTTCATGTCTTCATTTCAAAATTCAAACCTATACCAGTCGTAGAGCAAGCGCCTTTCACCTCTGAGATCGTGGGTTCGATTCTCGCTGGGGAACACTTTTGTGAAAAGAGTCAGTCAACGCTATACCAAAAGCCGTGGGTTTTCTCCGGGTACTCCGGTTTCCTTCCACAGGAAATGTTGACAGGGTGGGTTTGGATAAGCTCCAAACTAACTTTGATAAGCCTTCGATTCGACCCCATCAAGCCGAGCTGCGTCCTTCGTAATTCAGTTCAGCTCTCAGCTGCAAGTAAGGATGATTAGCACACTACCACTTGGTCACTTGGTCACATGAAAGACAGAAAAAGTTTATAAACAACAGCTGAATGCTAAATTATTACACTAAACTGAATAGAACAAAACTGTAAGTCTATCATCGGTACCCTTCTAATTGTTTCAATATAGAGTTCTAGGTGATGTAGGTATAATCTATTTTGTACACAGCACATCCAGCTAAACATGTCCGATCTAAGAATCAAGCAATACAACCAGAACAACAAAATATGTCAATATCAAACGAGAAGGTAAAATTAATAATAGACGTTGCTGAAATATTTCCGTATAAACTGATTTCGTGAGATTCGAACGCTGGGACTACGTTGTAACATTTCCGTATACCGTCTCCAGATTTTTAGCAAAGCGAAAGTTCAAAATAGCAGCCCAAATATAAACAGAGCTATTATTGTCTTATTTCTTGAATTATTGAGTTATTTCTTTAATTTAAGATCTTTAATTTTCCATGCACGAAAGGCTTTCTTATATCATTTTGTATGTATATATATTTCCTGGGTTCTAGATTTCAAAATTGTTCTGGGAAGGATGCCCCCGGGCCCCCCCTACAAATGTGTGTCCTAGTCCATCAGTCACAAATTCTGCTGAATCTGTCCCTGCGCTTATGACTTCGCAAATTGTGGCCCTGTTCATTGTGTACAAAGCAAACACGTCTCCCTTTTTGGACCAGGAACTATTGGACCAGGAACTGGTCCCGAATCGCTGCTAATCTTGTTGTTGTTGTTGTTGTTGTTGTTGTTGTTGTTGTTGTTGTTGTTGTTGTTGTTGTTGTTGTTGTTGTTGTTGTTGTTGTTGTTGTTGTTGTTGTTGTTGTTGTTGTTGTTGTTGTTGTTGTTGTTGTTGTTGTTGTTGTTGTTGTTGTTGTTGCTGTTGTTGTTGTTGTTGTTGTTGTTGTTGTTGTTGTTGCTGCTGTTGTTGTTGTTGTTGCTGTTGTTGCTGTTGTTGTTGTTGTTGTTGTTGTTGCTGTTGTTGTTGTTGTTGTTGTTGTTGTTGTTGTTGTTGTTGTTGTTGTTGTTGTTGTTGTTGTTGTTGTTGTTGTTGTTGTTGTTGTTGGTGTTGTTGTTGTTGTTGTTGTTGTTGTTGTTGTTGTTGTTGTTGTTGTTGTTGTTGTTGTTGTTGTTGTTGTTGTTGTTGTTGTTGTTGTTGTTGTTGTTGTTGTTGTTGTTGTTGTTGATTTTAAGCGACATTCCTCATCGACTGACGGTGTTAGATTTTTGATATTCGATTTAGGGGCAACGTACAAGCAATTCTTGGCTGTACGCGTAGAAGAAAAATATACATATCATTAATATTCACAGCAAAATACAAGGGAAAATTAGAAATTTGCCGTGCTAAGCCCACTTTCCATTTCAATAGTATCGTACTTTCCATTTCTTTGTTGTGTGGGCTCTCATGTTGAACTAATGATTTTAAGGCAAAATAATACACTTTGTTGTGTTTTGTTGTGTTGTAACCTTAACAAACTAAACTGGCCTAATTTATCAAATAATGTAATATTATTTAACAATTATTCGCCGAAGACGAGGTGAATATCGGTGAATAAAAACCGAGACGAAGTTGAGGTTTTTATTAACCGATATTCACCGAGCCTGAGGAGAATAATCGAATATTAAATGTAATAAATAATGGTCCCCCCTAAAAACAGAAATTTCCAAAATCTCAATCAAAAGAAAAAGAAAGAAGATGGTGTGGTGGGTATATAAACAAATAAAAAAAAACCAATCTCTCGTTTTTTTTCTTTAACAACTTTTTATTTTTATTATTATCTATATCTAATTAACATTCGACCTTTGTTGTATTGATGATAAAAAAAAAAAACTCAGTCCCACCTCAGAGTGGTAAACACAATAAAGTAAAGTAAATTAAACCAAGTTCACCACGATGACGTCACTTTTAAGATTCACCACTAGCAGTTTTAAATTAGTGTTCATTCAAAATTGATTAGTATTAATCAAGTATTTAGATACTATCTACAGTATTATACATTGTACATCTTAATTACATACAATGTACGAATCGCTATTTCTGAACGAGCGATATTCTATGTAACTACAAACAGGAAATTGTATGACATACGCTGAACCATCATCACCTGATTACCTAAGTGTCCCTAAAAACGGTTAAATTATATGTATTTTCTCTCAAGAGCCGAGATTTAAGGACTGTTATCCTTATTTGGAGGGTCCATATTGTATAAGTTATTTTTAAAGAATACGAGAATATTTTGGCACATAAGAAATGTTAGTATTCGGGAGGTGTAACAGGATAGAATTGGCATCCGTTAAGCCGTACGGCGCTTCGCGCACTGGCATCCGTAGAATTCGCGCACTGGCATCCGTAGAATTGGCATCCGTACGGCGCTTCGCGCACTGGCCTCGGGAATAAATATATCACATTTACTTATACCGTTACATCTAATTAGAACTGCCTTTTGTAGGTCGGCAATAACTCGCTTGAACCTCAACTAGTTAACATCCTGGCTAATTCACGCGACTATGACAAACTTCTTTACGCTTGGTGGGGATGGCGCAACAATTCAGGAGGGAAGATGAGACAAATGTATAAAGAGTACATAGATTTAACGAATAAAGGTGCGAAAGAAAATGGCTATACGGACCGTGGCGAGGCGTGGCGTTTAACCTATGAAGTTGATGATTTTGCCGCAATAGTGGAGAAGTTATGGATAGAATTGAGACCATTTTATATGGAGATCCATGCTTATGTGCGACACAAGTTGACAAAGGCGTATCCTGGCAAAGTTTCCGAAGCGGGTTACATTGACGCCCACTTGTTGGGAAACATGTGGGCGCAAAACTGGGTTAATATATTTGATATAGTTATGCCTTACAAAAACAAATCTAGTCTGGACGTAACGTCGAATTTAATGCAGGATACGCGGTACAATACTCCTCAAAATCTGACGCGATTGGCTGAATCGTTCTTTGTATCTCTCGGATTAAAAGAACTGCCACCAAGTTTTTATGAGAAATCGATGCTGCAGAAACCGAACGATCGTGATGTAGTATGTCATGCATCCGCATGGGATTTAAATTTGTACAAGGATGTCAGGTTTGCGAATTATTTCTCTTAAGGTTACAGAGCACCTTTGAATTGTTAAAATTCACCCATAAACGCCCTGTAGTGTTCTAATATTTGACCAAGTTTGAAGAAATGTTTTTTGAAAACTCACCGAGTTATTAAGTAAAATATTTCGAGCTGCATTCGCAAGTGGCGCGAAGGTTTAAGCCAGTTACAGACGAGCAAGTTTTCTATGATAAGTTTTCATATGGCCAGTTTTATTTGCTAGTCTGTATACACAACATTGCCACGTTTTTCTATGACAAGTACACTTGTTCAAAAGCTAACATGATAGGTTTTGAACAAGCTAGTGTTAGTAGTGTACTTGTCACAGAAAAAATTGGCAAGTACAAATTTTTCTCGTCTGTATGAGTCGACAAAGAAAACTTGTCAATGTAATTTGAACACTTAAATACGGTTGGTCAGCAATCTATTGTTCTATTATTTAGCTATTATGGCGGTCAGAAAACCAAATATTTGTCATAGATGTTGTACGTACTGACGTACACAAGTGCAATTCAATTGACAAATAAAACTTGCCATATGAAAACTTGTTCTGGAAAACTTGCTCGTCTGTAACCGGCTTTATACCATTTCGGCTGAAGAAACTTTGTTTACATCAATCTGTGCCCTTATATGGAATGAACTGTTAAAACAAATTGCCTTTTTCTGTAATCTCATTGGTTAAGAGCTGTTGTATATAATTAGCGCATAGCGTGGCAGCCATTGAGCGAAAACATCCGCGAAATAACTCTAATAATATAAAAGCTATTTCAAACGAACAACCTCAAAGAAAAAGCTATATCAAACGAACAACTATTTGGCTGTATAAAATGACATTTCCAGAAATACATGTTCAAGTCAGGAGTATTAGGCCGCGGCGTTAGGGCAGCATTAGGTCATGAACGTCTACAGATCATGCTAGAAGACATAATTTTCTTTAAGATCACTTAAACTTGAATTTTTGTTTCGCAACACTCTATCAAGATTCCCAATTTGCAATTAATTTTAATCTACAACGACAATTTGACCATCTAAGGTTATTTATTACTCAAGATGTAATGCTTTTTAAACACGTGCTATTAGAGGTTCATTACGAAGCATACACTGCACCATTACACGTTGGTCCTCACTTATATTGGCGATTTGAATGCATGTTATCATAAATAGATAATCAGTAGTTACCCTAATATACATGCTTTGTCAAATTACTATATAGAATCAAGCAATGTGTGGAAATAACACATAACCATTTAGTGACTCTTCATCACGAGCTTGGACATATACAGTATATTCTCCAATATTGGGATTTACCTGCAGTATATCGAACAGGAGTCAACCCAGGATTTCACGAGGCTGTCGGGGATTTAATATCCCTTTCTGTCGACACTACCACCCACTTAGAAAAACTTGGTTTATTGAAAAACTACACGAGTGACGAAGGTGAGTTACTACTTATTAACTAGAAGTAAGGTTGTTTAAGAAATAGAAAACGATTCGCGTGTTTTTATGGTGTTATAATGCACGAAAGGAATGCCGTTAGAACACGAGAGTATATTCCATAGCATCCCCTAGTGCACAATAACTCCATAAAAGCATAAGACGAGTTCTTCAGTCTATTTCTTTTACAATATAAGAAGAAGATATAAGTAAAGTAAACGATTTTATTCAAAATATCAATGTTGAAATGTTTTCTGAAAAAACGATCAAATGGACAATAACTATGAATGACAGGTGGATAAAAATCCTCAAACATTTAAAAATAATTCCACAATGCTAAACAGACTGATAATTTGTCTCAGGCTCAGTTTTGCTCATGTTTCGGCATAAAAACAAATGTTTTCGTTAACAAGCTCTGTTGTCATTTGCCGTCGAGTTGGCTGATAGCTAATATTTTTCACCTGGTACATGCAAGGTACTATTCCAAACAATTTTTTGTGCTTTTTCTTCTCAGACAAATTGTCAAGAAATCCATTGAAATGTCATATATTCGTATAGTTTTTAGCCGTTGAACTGTTATCAAAAGCAAATGCCAACATAATTGAAACTGGCCAATGACCAATGACAATGTTTAGTTTTCACACGTAGAACTGTGACTAAATTTGTTTTGTTTTTGTAGTCTACTGAACTCAAATATAGTTTATGTACAGTACCTTTAAAAGAGGAAATAGTCAAGTTTTTTTGCGTTTTTGTCGTCTTTGAATGCGGATAGTAAATTAAGACTCAGAAGCAGCTGCAAACCATTCTACGCCGTTCTCCTCCTTTTTCTTTTGTTGGCTGGCTCTTCACTTTCGTTGAGGTCTCCTTTATGTTCCTTTTTTGTCATTTGATAAATTTTTGTTTGCATTGTTTTGGCAACAAGAGGAAGCAAAAGCCGAAGCGAGAATAATTAAAAAACAAAGAGCATTATTGGAATATTGCGTTATAATGCACGCTTATTAGCTCATCAAATTACGTAAAATATATCGTTGCAAGTTGCATGCATAACTTCTATATATACTGTTCGGTGAAACAGTTTTTGCTGTGCAATATCTAAAATAATTTTCACCAACATTGCGAGTCAAGGTGAATAAAAAGTGAACCATGTAACAGCTCCTTTTGGCCAGTGCTATTCACCTTCATGCAGTTTTTTGGTGAACGTCCAAAACAATACTTTGCTATATACTGGCACAATTCTATTGCTTTTCTATAACTCCCGCTTTGTAACATGGAATATATCATGACAAACGAAATACTTACTACTACGTACTTACAAGCTTTTAGCTCAGTTGACGCAACGATAAGCTAGTACGTTTGTGCGTCTTTTTATACAGAATCTGACATCAACGTCTTAATGAAGTTGGCTTTACGAAAAATAGCGTTCCTACCATTCGGTTATCTTATTGACCAATGGCGATGGAAAATATTCAGTGATGAGATCAACGAAACGAATTACAATGCAAAATGGTGGGAACTGAGAATGAAATATCAAGGTATCAAACCACCTGTACCGAGAAGTGAAGACGACTTTGATCCTGGATCTAAATTCCATATACCTGGAGATGTACCATATATAAGGTTGGTTTCTTTTGCATGGCGATTAATATAACTGTCTTGTTTTGACTTGTGCAAAACACAAAAACATCGGGTATTTCCACTGGTCAAAGTCCCAATTGGGATTCATTACAAGATAAATAAATGGGATGTTTTAATTCTGCAAAACAAAATAACAAGAATGACACATGCGCATGACCAATAAGTAACATATATAATAGCACTGAATTTTGCTATCTTAGACTAAAAGTAGACTTAGTAGGTGAATGTCGTATCGTATTAATTCGTTACGGTAGTGCATAACTAGGACCCGCTGTGGGTTATATCCACTGTTCACAATTTAATATCTTTCAATATCAATTTAAGCTTTTAGGATTCGTCCAATTCTCTGCATAGGAAAGCTGATTGGGTTTAAAATCCCATTCTTATTTAGTGACATGACTTAACGACATGAAATCAACTCATATTTATCCTCATTAAACTTCTCATGTTTTTGGTTTGTCGATTTCCCCATTTTTCTTTACGAAACGGTACAGGTACAGTAGTTTTCTCATTAGATTGGCACAAATTTGAAAATTCGTGCTAAAGTGTCCATATAATTCGATTGCAGTTAACCTTTAAACAAGGGTTTTAGATTAAATGGCCGTAGATCTGTTTCCTTTCATTTTCCCTTCCCGTCATCATAAGCCTAACAGCCTTTTTTCTACACGCTGCACAGGTATTTCGTAAGTGCGATATTACAATTCCAATTCCACAAAGCAGCGTGTGATGCTGCCCAATTTAAAGGACCTTTGTTCAAGTGTTCTATATATCAGTCCAAGGAAGCTGGGGCAAAGATTGCGTAAGTATAAATTTTCTGTTACTGAAACACACCAACTGAGGTGTAACATGCATCGCTGCAGATCATTGAAGATCGATCTTTTTCTTTGTTTATCTATTTTCCTTGTTCTTTCAGTTAGGTCGACACCTTTCTTCGCAATATCTTCACTGACGACCACCTTCAACAACATTTCACCAATCTTCCTCTTCATGACGTTCCTGTTAATGTTTGGATATGTCAAGATTGTTCCCTCAGTTCCCTCAGTCTCTTTCTTTAAATTTCCATTTCTTAGCCAATTCCAACTCCGGTTCCATTCTTCGTTGACTCTGTGACCTTTTCATACTGAACTCTCAGCAATCTTTTATTACCATGTTGGGCATATCTAATGAAAATTCCTTTCTCTAATTCATCACAATACTCTACACCGATAAGCTCTCTCTCGCCTTTCTTACTTCTTTAATATGATCTGTCCACATCTGCTTGGGAACCTAATTCATCACAAATTATGTACACATATTAAGCAGGTTTCTTTTTCTCTTCCAATTTTCTTTACTACTTTCACAGAGCTTGACGATTCGCGCTAATTTTGATTAGTATAATTTCTCTTCACACGAGAGAGTATGGGAGGTATAATTTCAAATTATTGTTTTACAGTAGCGTTAAATCCTCTATTAAACCGCATGCGGGGGCTTATTTATTTCAGGCACGTTTAAGGGCTGCGGTTATTTGGCGGTGGGGGGGTGTATTAACGAGGAGGGGAAATGTCTGTGCTTCCAATGTCATTGTCTGTCGCTCCGAAACACGACGAGTGAGAAACGCAATAAACAAACGTGAATCTCCAGGCCAATAAGTAGATTTAATCAGAATATATACGGCATTGTTGCCAGTCCGTTGGTTTTATAGATTTATTCTTTTTATATTTCTTAATAAATTACTTGGAAAACAGCTTTAAATAGGCGTGGGGCAACATATGTACATCCAATTATGTAAGACTATATCCATCAACTATTGATTTTCAAATAAATACTATGTTAGCGTTCGCATTAAAAAGTGTTGCAGTTGTCTTTTTTGAATTTCATTGCAGAGCCATGCTTGCGATGGGTAAAAGTAAACCATGGCCGTATGCCTTGGAGAAAATGACGGGAGGTAAAGAAATGTCTGTGGCTCCAATAAAGGAATATTTTCAACCACTCCAAGAATGGCTGCTGAAAGAAAGATGCAGCAAGAAATACAAAATTGGTTGGCCTGAGCAACCTGCTGATGGCGTCAAAGATTGCATCACGTTAGCGACATCGACCAAACCAACGACAGAAAGAAACAGTGCTCATGCTGTACAAGATTGCTTACTAGGATTTTTGCTCACTGTAGTTGGGTTACTCCAATTACTTGCTTGGATGTAATATAGAAAGTCATAGACTGAGCTGTTTTGTTTGAAAATCTAGGTGGGACTAAACGGTTGGGGTGTTCATTATATGACTTATCAAATATATACTAGGACACTTGAAAATATATAGACTTTTTCATTTGTTCACACATTAAAGAACGATATTCTTTTCCAAAAATAAAAAAACTAACCGGGCAGAACCTGGTGTGAAATCTGCTTTAGGGCCCAGTGCGCCCTGCGGAAGCGGGAGCCACCCGGCAAAATTGAAACTCAAAATCGCTCATAAATCCGAAATATTGCAAGAACGTGTGGTGCCAGTGTAGGCAGTCTCCATACGAAATACTGCGGGTCTTTCGGATCAATCTGCATGAAAAATACAGTATTAACTTTCAAAGTTTAAAAGTTGGAAGTTTAAGAGTTTCCGAATTCTTCAACATCCATTGTAAACAATTGAACATCCATTTTAAACAATTCAGCCTGCTTATATGTCTAGGCGGGATGGCGTGATTTGTATGGACAAATACACTGCTTGGGAGTTAAAATCACCATATGCTCAGATGACATCCTAATCTTAGCCTGCGAGGCAGGCTCTTCGATGGACGATGGGAGGCTCACAGGCTATGCTAATCCCGGTATTAAAACATCCCGGCTGGCGGGTAGAGTGTTTATAAGCGAATTCCTCTAGCGAATTCCTAGTCCCTCCACTCATGCCCACGGGGCGAAAAATTGCGTTTGGCAAAAATTTGCACGCAAGCCAAACTCGTTGCAAATCTAATCACTAAATTTGCCTCGGGTTTGCACACTGCCTATATGAAGTTTGTAAGTCTTCGGGTTTGCTACAAATTTGCGACAGGTTTGTACGCGTGTAAACTTAGTGGTTTGCTAAAATTTGCACGCTAGCAAACTTGCTGGTAATACAACATTTGCCCTAAATTTTGCAAATGGGTTTACATATTACGCGCCGTCAAATTTAGAGGTTCGCTCAATTAAAACTATACATGCTAGCTCACGCGATGTCGTTAAAAGCGGGTCAATAGACAAGTCGTTGTCATTTGCGCGTGGGCGCGCGGGGGGGGGGGGGCAAGCGCCTCCCCTGCCCTTTCCTAAGGGGGGAAAGGGGGGCAAAAGTGCCCTTATAATATAAATGAAACAATAATAATACTGACAAAGAAGAGAGAATACAGCTGTAAATTAGACGATGAATGCATAATGGAAAGCTATTGTTTTCGTTCCGTACTTCTTTATATCTATTTGTACATAGAAATAACAATTAAATGAGTTGAAATTTGAAAATCATCAAAATCCCATCGAAAGGGCTTGACAGCGAAAAATCTCGATTGCCCTTACGTTCGCATTGTCAAACTATCGCTCCGGCGTCCGTATCATTGGCTTCCCTTTACAAGATAGTGGTTCAAATTGATCAAACATGTAAACAAAACTTCTTCGCCTATGTTATAATTAATTAATATTTAAACAAAAACATATAAATCATGAACAGTATTAAAGTAAATTTGGTAATGCCTAATTGGCCACTGAATCCATAATTGGAAAATTAGCATTTGCGAATTGGTCTTTAAAATGATCACTGATAGTTTACCCTAACGGAATATTAAAGAATCTGCAAACATGCAAACAGCAACAAAATAAATAAACCACAGGCTTTCGGGTATTGTAAAATATGTGGATTAGTAGCTGTGTAAGAAAGGAAGAGTTCGAGAAAATTAAATGAGCTTGCAGTCTATTTCGGCGATTTTTCGGTGCACTGTAGGTAGAGTTTGTGAACATGCGTTGACTAAGTTTGCACACTCCCAGTTTGCTATAAATTTGCCACAGGTTTTCACGCGTGCAAACTTATAGTGGTTTGCACGTTAGCAAATTTATGGCCAAATACTAAGTTTGCCCAGATTTTTGCGAGTGGGTTTGCATATGTACATTTCAATTGCAAAGTTGGTTACAAATTTGTAAAGGAGTTTGCAGACATGGATTTATGAAGTTTGCACTATGAGACGTAAGGAAACTATAAGGAAAATAATGGAAATTATACTATATTTTTCACGATGTTTTTCGCAAGATTAAAGATTTTCTTGCCGTATATTTTGTTAAAAAGTACATTATAATGGCACAAATAAGAAGCTTAATAATTATTGAAATGTTTTATCTTATCTATTCGCGTTTTTAATGATTAATTTATCGATGAAAACAGCTGGAAATGATAGCATTCCACTGTCTGTTGAAAATTGAAGTCGGGTTTGAGAAGAAGCAGAAAAACTGCCTACCATTGATTTAATATTGCATGGTAAGAGCATTTAAACAATTTTCATTACCTTATTTTTGTTTTTCTTGACATATTAATATGCAGTTTGCAATTTTGATTGTAAAATCCTCTCCTGTTTCATTGTATTTGTATTAAAATAATATTTGACTGAAACCTTCCATTTTGTCATATTTACAGGTAAAAGAAACTGTAAGTTTCAAGATTTTTCTCGGCATCTCGTTCGATTGGATTAATAATAGAAGGTGTTAGTAGATGGAATACTCGAATGGAAATTTATATACATTTTTTAGACCTATGGCCAGGAGCAGTTGCGAAAATTGAACCTGCCGCCCTGCGATTCCGGTGCAGAGTTGCAATTTTAGGTTCAATTCCTGCCAGAGTTGCATTTGTCGCAACTGCTCCTGGCTAGGTCTAAAAAATGTATATAAATTTCCGTTCGAGTATTCCATCTACTAACACCTTCTAAAAGACACTGTATCCTCTCTTTCATATTTGTCGCTCTTGGGGATAAAAACGACAAAAATGACCTAGAAAACGCCATGTTGATTGAAGGTAATGCTTTTTCAAAACATTCTCATGCTTTTTGTATCTATACGAATTCAGATATATTGCCATCGCCTTGTTAACCGTAACCTGTAATTGTTAGCTGTTAGCTTGTAACCAATCAGCGACAGCCTAGATTAAAATGACGTAATTATACTGTTACTCTTTGATCTCTATGTACAACTGGATTTTTAATTCTATAACACTAGCCTATTAGTGGAAATATTATTTATGATCTTACAGATCATTTCCCAAATTTCTTAATTATAAATAAATTATTTACTCTTCCACGAAATGTCAAATTCTTTAAACGAAATTATTCGAACTACAATGAAAATAGTCTGATAAATTATTTAGAAGCAATCGATTGGAATGTGGAGTTGCCTGAATCAAATGATCTGAATGTTGTGTTTGAGGCTTATTTCTCTAAAATATCTACTATTATTGATAAACATATTCCTCTAAAGCAATTAAGTAAAAAGAAAATCAAACAATGTCTAAACCTTGAATAACCAGTGCCCTGAGGGTATCTGTAAATATTAATAATAGCTTATATAAAAAAAAATAGTAGAACAAGATCAATCTAAATTTCTATAACAAATTTAAAGTTTATCGAAATAAATTGAAACATTTGATACAGATTTAAAAAAAAGCTTATTATAATGAACATTTTAATTCGAATAAGAGTAACATGAAAAATATTTGGAGAGGAATAAAAATGATAGTTAGTTTGAAACACACCAGTAGCCTAATGGCATATTTTTAATTAACAATTATTCGCCGAAGGCGAGGTGAATATCGGTGAATAAAAACCGAGACGAAGTCGAGGTTTTTATTCACCGATATTCACCGAGCCTGAGGTGAGTAATTGTTTTAGTAAAATTACATAGGTGATTACTTGGAAAAAAATAAAAAATGCACATTTCAAAAATATTTTAATTTAATATTTACGATAAAAGCGGCTTAAAACGCTTTAGGTGATTATCGCGTATTAATCCGAGGTAGCTTAACCAATCAGCGTTGAGAATTTTCAACAATCACCTATGTAATTTTACTAAATCCTATTACTCAAAGAGAAATTGAGGATGAGATAGCATCTTTAAATACAAATAAAGCAGTTGGTCCATATAGTGTCCCAATTAATGTTCTGAAAAGGTTGAAACATTTACTTATCAGTCCATTGGACACTGGCTATTTTGTCTATAACTGACAAAATATACAAAAGGCTATAGAAGAAAATGTTTATTCTTGTGGAATCTTTTTAGACTTCAGTTTGCCATTTGACACGGTTGACCACAAAATATTATTAAGTAAACTTGAACACTATGGTATACAGCCTGTACGAGATGTGGCTTAAAGAGCGGTTTGTTTCTTATCTTAAATATAGAAAGGAGTTTGTTTCCATTGGGAGTGTCCAATCCAACCTGAAGTCAATTAACTGTGGAGTGCCACAGGGCAGTGTTTTAGGCCCTCTACTGTTTCTTTTGTATATCAATGATTTTAATAACAGCTCTAATCTTTTTTATATTCGTTTATTTGCTGACGATTCGAACTTGTTTTATTCTAACAAAAATTTAGTAACGTTAGAAAAACACGTCAATGAGCACTTGAATTATATTAACGAGTGGCTGTGTGCTAATAAGCTTTCACTGAATGTTGCAAATCAAATTTTATAATCTCTCATACAGCCCAAAAACTTAAAGAAGTTATTCAATGTCAAACTGAAAATATATGACCAATATTTAAAGGAAGAAAAAAGCATACGTTACGACATTATGTTAATATCAATGTTTTAATTAATTTGTACTAGGTCTATATTATTTTATTATTATTTTTATTAAAACTTTATTTAATGAGGCTAACACATGACAGCAAAAGCTTCTAAACTTGTGGCTCTCCTACAATTCTAGAATTACAATCACAATGGAATAACAATATACAAATTAGACAAAAAACATTATATATGTATAGGTAAAGTATTAAAAATCAGTGTTTCAAAATTATCAATATGTTCATATTTAGCTAAAAAGTAAGAGCGTATTGCTTTATTTAAAATATTAAATGTCTCAGACTTCTTAATTGAGTTCGGCAGACTGTTCCACAGCTTAATACTTGACACGGTGAAAGATCTACCACCTTCAGTCTCTCGTTTTTACCGTGGTTTAGTATTACCGTGCCTAGTTTGATGAACGTGAATGTCAGAGTTTCGTATAAATAATTGATCGATATAAGAAGGAGTAAAATCCTTCAGCCTTTTATAAATTAATTTACATTTATTAATATTTATCTCATCAAAACATGGCATCCATCCCAACTTGGAAAATAGGTCAACACTTCTGGCAATTTTGTCAGCATTTAGGATTGTCCTTGCACTTGCATGCAGCTCATTTTTGCAACCTGAGAACTTTCTGCAATTTTCCCTTAGAACAAGAACTCCATATAGTACTACCATACATCAGATTTGGCTTTATCATAGAATTATAGAATAGCATCCTTTCGCGAATGGGAAGACATCGCCGAATTTTGCGCAAAACACCAATTTTCTGAGCTAACTTTGTACACAATTTATCAACATGTTCATTAAAGGACATTTCTTCAACAATAATGAGTCCATGTAGTTTCTGTATTCTAGGCCTATATTCATTAGTTCATCCTTACTTAACATATGGCATTATTGCGTGGGTAATACATATTCTTCTACAACAAACCCGTTACTCATATTACAAAAAAGGCCATTCGGCTAATGACCTTTTTAGCTTTCTTCGATCACACAAATGAACTTTTCGTTAAGCTTAAATGACTAAAATTCCCGGATTTGGTCTTGATCCATACAGCATTATATATGTTAACATTTTTATGCTGGTAATCTTCCTTCCTCTTTCACAAACTTTTTTACTGCTACTAGCAATATAAACAATTATAACACAGGCTTTGCTTCGAGATCTACTTTTTCATTACCTCGCGTGAGGACAAACTATGGAAAATTTAATATCAGATATATATATAGGTGCTAGTATATGGAACTGAATTGATGAGCAAACAAAGAGCTTAGATGAGGCAAAATTTAAGAATGAATTTTAAAGACAAGCTATTGATTCATACTCTAGCTACATTAAAAAGTAAATTATAAGTAAGGAAAATTATAAGTACTTTTCTGACAATTGCAGCGTAACTACACAAAATTACATATTAATCTCCTCATTCAGTCTAATTATAGTTGGTTAATGACGATAATATAGCGTTAGCCTGTTAAGGTTATTTTATAATATAGCGTTAATTAGGTTAGCCTGTTTAGGTTATTTTAGTTGGCTATTAGGCTATCTTATATATATAAGAAATTATTTGTAACAATCTATATTGTTATAAAGGTAATAAAGTCCTTCTCGATGAACATACACATCCGCGATTAGTAGTATAGGAGATGGGGGTACGAGCACACTTTTCCATAGGCCTGTACCCTTTTCGGATATACAGACCCACGCCATAGTCATAATTTTTATAATTGCGTTTGCTCACCTCATCTCCCATAAATATGCAGATACCGCATCATGTTTGCGCACCACAGTCTAATCTGCGGGTTCAAACTTCTTCTTATAGACATGCTTTGCTGTTATAACTCCCCCACTTACTAGCCCCAATAATGGGATGTACGGACTCACCCGCTCAACTGCCTTAAGGACATCTCCCTTTAGAAGAGTATTGTCATTCAATTCTTTAGATAGCTCATCAGATGATTCTATAGCCTCAAGCCCACCAAGGATGTCAGCAAACTTTGATATAATTAAATCAGTTAAGTAATTATTCGCCTTCTTCATTCTATCCTTTTCCCACTTTTTATATAGTTTCTCTATTGTTTTATTACTTGCCTTCTTGAGGTATGCCACAGTTTTGTTATATTCTCCGTCTTCAGCCAGTTTAATTAACTCACCTCTAGCATCTATTTCTTCATTATCCCCTTTATCAGGCTTTAGTATCTCCTCTATATCACTATCACTATCTTCGCTAACAACCTTACGCTTCCTAGGCATTATATACTACACCAAGCTATATATTCCATTAACTAAATCAATATCCAAGTACTTAGCGTTGTTAAGACCAGATAACGAAGATTTTCCACGATCATTTGATATTCCCCCAAAGAACTCATCGGCTAGGACCTTCATACTGCGCTTATTATGCGTTTTAAAGAAGATAATTCGCGTAGTGTTATCCCTAACCCCAGTCGCTATGCTATTTAACTTCTGAGATACTATAAATAAGCTAATTCTGTGATGTCTACCACTATATGCTAAGTAGCTAAGCGCACCAAAGTTGCTATGTTGTTTGGTTTCATTAGAGATGTCATCAATTATAACAGCTACTCTACTACCACCGGCATCGGCACAAAGGTTTTTAATGATGTATTTAAGCATACTATCAAGTTTATCACCACCCACCTCAACCGCTATTACCCCATCATCTGTGTCAATTGGTTTCCATTCCGCATACGTTTTATTAATCCAAATAGTTGGACATAATATGATCACATAATCAAATTTACCTGGTTCTATTAAATGGTGTAGTAGCGTGTATGTCTTACCAACTCCTGAGGGACCAACAATAAGTGTTAACTCCGGTTTATCCATATACTACTAATATTGTATTGATTGCAGGTCCTTATTAATAAGATTAACAAGTCCGTCACTCACCACAAAGATGTGGCACATCACATTAGCTACAGTTACCTTTTTAACAATCTCAAGAAGTATACCAGATTGTGTATTTACTATCCGCTTACCATTAGCTGTAACATTAGCCTGATTACTTCTAAGATCAACAACAAGAGCAAACGAGTCCTTATAAAAGCCTTTTATCCCCATGTACTGGTCTGCAACCGGTGAACCGATACCAAACACTCTGCTAGCCTCCTCATAGAATCTCTCCTTGGTAATTCCCTGAGAGTAGACAGAGTTTGGTACCCCTTCGATGGTGACCTTCACATTGTCAATATTGGGATAAATATACTCCTCTGTGTCACCTCTTGTTTTATTGGTGAATAGCAGAACTACGCTCTTCATTGATTTCCTAGGTAGGTTAATACTTTCATTAACAATAGTCTGATCCTTACCCCATTCTACTGTTTTCATTAAAGTTACATGATTGTATGATAGTGATCGACCAGCTGAGTATAAATTAATTATTTCACCGGCTAACTCTTCATTATCCACAGTCTCATACTCCAGTTCCAAGTTCTCCAGTTCATACCCGGCCACAGCCTCACCACCCTGCGCCTCCATGATATCAATAGCTTTGCTGAGTGTCAACACATATTGGAATCTATTATTCATATAAAATGGCGCAAACAGCCCATGATCACTAATGATACGGTCTATTTGAACTCTTAGCTTATTCCCATATACTGAGAACATCAAGCCATCAGACACTTTCCCAACATTACCTGCTGCGGCTCCTGTGTCATCACCAGACATAAGCTTTCTAAGGTTCTCACTACCAATTCCATACTCAACTCGTTGGTCCCTTTCTGACTTACTCAACCATAGGTCCTTATATACATTATACAATCCCTCACTCGAGCAGTCATATACTATCTCCCCAGCTAACTTTACCCTAAACCTTTCTATTATTGACTTCGATAGGTTATTCAGGAACCAACTCTTTGCGTTTTTATTTTTAAAGTCAGACAGCAAGTGAAGTGACTCGGGAACTAAGCAAGTATCTGGCTTTAGCTTTGGGATGTCTACATAAAGCTCTTCACCTGGTGAGACCTTATTGGGGTTCATTGTTATAACATGCCTAGTCCTCACTCCTTTAACGCTAGACATTTTCATGCGTCGATAACCCGGCTGAAGTTCTGACTCTGTGTTGTTCATATATTATTACTACGTTTTATTATTTTCACTGTGCTGTACACTGCGCTGTACACATTTGTGAAAAATTTCGTGCTAAACAAATACAGCTTGCCATCTGTGTTTACTTTACTACGCATCAGCGGCGCTTATAATTATCATAAATAAACCACGCTACAGCTAGAGCCAATAGCCATAAGTTGTTGGCGAGAAAAGCGAGGCCTTTTGCTCCATATTTTAATAGTGTACTTAGGATAGTGCCAATTGCTGACACTATTGGCCCCAAGTAAGGACCAAGTGTAGCAGCGATCTTTTTAAACACGTTATAAACAGCCTTGGCTAATTTACCAACCGCCGAGGCTCCTTTGTAAACTGCCGTGCGTCCACTGACTATAATACTAGTTATAATCCCACCAATACTCAAGGCAACAGCGGATAACCCAACTGTGAGCTCTTTGTTATTCTTAAAGGACATTGGCAACGAAAATTTTTATTCCTTATATTTATAGAGCATGCCTACGGAATACTTAATTTCATACTTTCCCTTGTCCATCGCATTTAGTTGTTGAGAAAATTTGTGACAAAGTTCAACAGTCGTCCGCCATTTTGAAAAAAACGGCGTATGCTAATTTATGCATGAATACATTAAATGACGTCATTAGATGGGTTGACACAATTTCTCTAATATAAACTCTATAGTGTTTACCACACGCGGTAAACTTTGCGGCAAAATAGACGGCAGAAAGGTTTTAACAAGTGTGTAACATGTTTGTACCACTACTTTTGATACTATTTGTTCCAATTCCGCGTGAAATAGACGCATAAATTCGAATATCACATAGGAAATCCTTATGCAATGTTATGCTATTATTGTCTATATCCCCTGAATGTCTCGCTGGTAAATGCATAAAAATTGCTCAAATTGCAAAACAATCAAATCTCTATCAGCACGTTCAGTTCCAATTATTATTGAAAATACAACAGTAAATAAAATTGTCACAATGTAGTCTTGTGTTAATAACTGTTTACGTATTGTTAGACGGCAAAGCTTAATAAATAAATGTAGTCTATACTAATACTAACTATTAAACCTAAGTAGCTGGCGCAATTATGATATACATTCAAAATACACAAGAATAAAGGCCTAAAAATTTGGATAGTTCATCATTGAGATTTGAACTACTCCTTTTATACTTTCAATGCAGTTGGACAGTGTAGTATAAAGAAGCGCTATTACATAAAACAAACTCCAAATAGCATGCTGTATTCGCATTCAAGGTATATTATTGATTGTTGTAGAGTATATCGCTTCATCGCTTGTATTGACAGTGCAAATTTAAGTTACCCATGATTATTGAAATAAAAGTATAAAACAAACAAGATTAATACAACTACAGTCATTTTGAAAAGCGAAGAGAATACCGGTATGTCAGTTAATAGCAAGTCTTCAGTGCGGCAACGCATTAAATTATTATTTTCTATTTTAATGATCAGTTATTCCCTAATCCCTACCCATATGCGCGTCTTGACTTTTCGTAAAAAAGAGTATAACAAAAGATCTAAAAATATTAGAGTTCTCACTTCTATAATTGATATTGTGTGTTGACGCAATTAATAACTATATTTACTGAATTACTGAAATGGGAATCGCTACATTTTCGGCAATATTTTTACCAGCTTCATCATGTATAATTCACCAAACTATTTAGCCACACATATGAAACTGAATTTAAGCCAGAGAACAGCTATAGTCTGGCTTTTTTCTATAAACTAGCTAGATATACTAAATAATGTACTATATTGACAGCTTCATATTTCCCGTCAAAACAATAGAAGCTCAAAACTTCATAATTATATGAATTGCGTGAATAACTATTCTTTAAAACTTGAATATAGATTGTTTTCAAAAGAATATTACTTGCATCCAATAATTCTGCACCAGATTTATTTTTCAGTAGTTTAGCTCCAGATATTTATAGGTCAAGGTGCTCAAAATCGCTGGTTGACAATTCGTTCAACCTTTCTCGGTGTCTCGAGTTTATAATTATATAATATAACATTTCAAACATCTCTTCTCGTGTCTTCGGTTAAATAATGTATCCTACAACAACAGATGGTTCCTGAAACCTTTTCCAGAGTGTATGACGACACAAAATACTATAGTATAGCTTCAATAATACCCCAATCATTCACAAACGCGTGACACAATTAAACCACGCAAGTTGTAAAATTCGCCATTCCTTTCCTTCTTACACGCTTAATATGGCTTTACCCGATAGTGTAGCATTTCCTTAGTTCTCCTGCCTGGTTGTGAGAATTTTTGTTCATTATAACACGCAAAAACGACATATTTTTAGTTACCAAAACCTTCACGCAATATAGATCCCTATGTTGTTTTGAAGCGAACCCATCTAATGACGTCACAAAGGTCATTGACCCCAAAGATAATTTTTTGAGAATTTGATCCAAGATGGCGGCCGATGAGCAAATTTATCACATTTTACTTGCACTTTACTCGCAAACAAAAATGTTACAGCAAAAAATAGTAACATTCTCATAGTTAGGTGGCCCAGTAAGATTAAATAAGCCAATAAAAATTTTCGTTGCCAATGTCCTTTAAGCCATTCCTTAAACCTTTCATACCTGCTGATATCCTCTTCTTGTTCAGCGCGAACCTCCTCCACTTGCCGTTGCTCTATTGTTCTATCCCTTGCATTTCGTAGCCCAATAACTCTTTCCTCTAATAGTATAAAATCCTCCACGGGTGTATCCGGATTATCCCTTTGGTCAATTACTTCATTAATTGTGTCATTAAAGTGGTCTGCCTGGATCTGTAAGGACCCGTTGGGACCAATTCTTGATTCAGGGTTCATACTACTTGACGGGTTTAGCACACCCTCAAGCTCTCTGTTTTCCTGTGGCGATAGTTCTAGTATGTTTTGGTATTCTCTGTGTGTCTCAATTCTTTGAAACCCCCGGGACTCCCAGGAGTCTGGGGGCTCAGCTTTTTGAGGCTCTGAGGAGTCTCCAGGGATTTTACTTACCATATCTCTGAACTGTTCCAACGCTAACTTAACGGACGGGTCTTTACTTTTATTAATGACTAAGTTTCCTTTAGAACTTGAAATGAAGATTGGGGCTGGTTCACTTAGGTTACCGTCACTATCCACCACCTTGAAAGATATAGACCCCCGGGAGTCATCTGTGGCATATGTTCGTCTGACTATGTCTCTCGACACAGTGTCCTTACCTAATACCTTTCCACCTTTCATTTGTCTGAGCTTCTTATTTATTTGCCATACGCGCTTTATTTGGTCAGTCGCCACCTTTCTTTCATGTTCACCTATATCGGCTAAAGTAATACCCCCAACTCTACCATCCCTTAATTCAGTCAAGCGTTTGCTTATGTCATCGGTATTATATGAATCTATCGCTAAATTATAGTTTTCATCGGTCACATCATCATAGTTACCCGCTTTCTTTACGGACATTACCTTTGGCGTACTTACCTCACCATTTATTGTTACACTACTGCTGTCACTAGGGTTGTCTATAAATGACGTATTTGCCACACCTCTAAATGATGGACGTCCCGGGTCCCTAAGCAGTCGAAACTGATCCACTATCTTCATTCTATTGGAGATTTTTCCTTGCTCCCCTGGTGTTTTCTCTAAAAGATCACTTAGTCGGTCGTATTCCGTATTCAACTCACCATAGTCCATATTGCTATATTCTGAATACTTTCCTAGATCTCCCATTTCAATGTCTTCAAACTCTTCGTCCATCTACTACTACTCAACGATATTACTTTCCGGAATCCAACTATTGTGTTTATTATCATAACCTAACCACTTCACCAGAATCATCTTCTTCCCTTTGAGTGTTTTCCTTTTTAGTATTTTTTTCAACTTTAAACACGCCGCCGTCTCGCTTATTACTAACAGCTGATAATTCCTGCTCATAAAATTTACCAATAATTGGCTCACCGGAAAGATCAACAATCTCATAAACGTTCGGATCACCACGAATAACCTTCGCAATTTTAAACAATTCCTCCGTAAAGTTAGCCTCGTAACCTTTAGTAAACGTGGACTTATAACTAGACACTCTAACAGTATCATCAACCTTAAACTTATTTAGCGGCAGGTCTCCATATATATGACCATAAAGCGTTGTCCAAACTTGACCTTCGTTATCCAGATTAACATCTTTCGGCTTCATCAAAATAATCCAGTAATATCCTTTGTTCTTACCCTTGTATTTACCCATATCAACAAGGTCCATCTGTATTTGCTCGCCGAGGTAGTCAGCGCGTGTTTGTCTAAACTTATGTCTTCTAACAACAGATTTATATCTTGTGTAGGTGTCTTGCGACTTTAACCACTCTTTTACTTGTTTCCTACTTACTTGTAAACCGTCCTCCAACGCTCTCTGATACAATCTTTCAACACCGGAATATCCTGTTTTAGGATTATAATAAAGGTCCCTCAATCCCTGCTCCAACTCTAGTTCCATAAGTATAGTTCTAGTAAGATATTTCCTACATCAACAGGATTATCATTCTGATCAGTAACATTGAATACTAATTGATTAATAACACCATTCCCTACACTAACCTTAGACTCGATGTCAACAAATCTCTGGACACTGCCAAATAGACTTTTATCAATGGTCACCGGTAAGCTACAGATTCTTCTACTTTTCCTACCTGATTCATCTATATCACGT
This sequence comes from Trachythela sp. YZ-2020, assembly GCA_016169945.1. Taxonomy (NCBI): domain Eukaryota; kingdom Metazoa; phylum Cnidaria; class Anthozoa; order Malacalcyonacea; family Clavulariidae; genus Trachythela; species Trachythela sp. YZ-2020. Next base: position 3,585,584 of record JADLSH010000382.1, on the reverse strand, counting down.
GCCGGATCCGCAATGTTGCAACTAATCTTAATGTATTCCAATCCGTTGTTAATGTTAACAGGATTATCACTGACGGTGGTTGTACCTCCTTTGAAGCTTCTGTTATCACTACTATAGCCCAGTAACGCAGCCAACCTTTCTGTTAGATTCACAACAATACCAGAGTGTGTCGTTATTCTACACTTTCCTGTCTGCTCAATAGCCTCCAATGTTGCAGGTTCGCCCTCAAATAACGACTGTAAGCTCTTAAAGTTGTGATACCCAGCAGTCATTACTATAACCTTTCCATCAATAGACATTGCTGTGAAGGCAGAGGGGGAGTTTTTAAAACGCCAAAATATGGTCGCCTTCTTCACGAAGAGACTAACCGCTGACGGAGTGACAATTGATTCCTGAAGGTTCACAATAGTTGTATCTCCTTGCAGTAGTACTGTTATTTTCAACATACATTTAGATGAGATAGGCTTCTATTATTATCCTACCTATATCCCTGGGTTGATCATCCTGATCTGTCACCACAACATGGAAGCTGCTGATTTCATTACCGGTATTAACCTTAACCTTGGACTCAATATCATTGAACTCCTGTATTTGACCAAAGACATTACCATCCTTAGGAATTGGTAGATGCAACACAGTCGAGCACTCAATAGCAGTCCCGCTCAACTCCTTAGTTTTTGCGGTGTACGTTTTATTATCCAATGTGTCAAATACAACTGGTCTGCTCAGATTGGAGATGTTATTAGCCTCATCTATTAATCGACCGGGGAAGTTGATTTTCAGGTATTCTAATCCGCGATTCATATTAAGCTTAAGGTGTGCTGTTCGGGCTGTATTGACATCCCATATTGTATTACCAGGTGTGAAGCCTAGAAGTTCAGCCAATTCAGGGTATAACTTCAATGTCTTGCTCTTGGTTGTGATTTTACAAAAGCCAGTCCCACTATAGTACTTCACCTTTATGTCTGGATCATATGCATGAATTACCTTAACTATGTCAGAGAAGGTGGCGTGACTAGCCTTAGTAGTAAATGTTTTATTGCCCACGTCAAACAGGTCTGTATTTTCAGGGAAATTCCAAAACTCCCAAAGTGTTACAACCCTTTTTACCAGTAAATACTCATATCTGTCTAAGGATATTGGGACCCTTGGTGTGATAACAGCCTCGGGAGTTTGCACTACCAACGTAATTTTTCTCATTATAGTAGTATGGTGGATTATTCTCAATGGATAATTGATGCTAAACGCAAGATCGAGCTTGATTTTAAAACTAAGTATCCTTATGCTGACACAAGTAGGTTTCACTTTGAAACATGGGCCGCCACTGATGGGTCAAACGCTAGAGGTACTAATGTTTATTTTATAACAAAGAATTGGATATTACTCGACATTAAAAAGAAGGAATTTACGGGTAACAAAGAGTACCAAAAGTATCTAACAATAAATAAGTACTATCACTGGCCTAAGTTGTGGCTACCCTCAGGCGGGGGTATACCCTTGACAACGCTCAATGATATGAGTGTTGGTGCTGTACTAAGTAACTTTGATGTATACGTTAACGATAGTGATAGATTTCAGAGTGACCTTAGTAAAATTGAGATTGCGGCGCCCAAGAAACTAATGCAGAGATATTAATACCGTCATTACCGAACCATATTACACCAGTATTTGTGCTATGTACGTAGCAACACATCTCTCAGGGATATCCATGGAGCATCTAAAGGTGGGCACGGTAGTTGAAAGTCTTATTAGGTATCATATTTATTTTTGGATTAGAAGATTCCTAACAGCTCCAGACGGTCTTAAAAGATACTCCAATCAATTGCAAGCGATTGACTGGAGTAAGGTGCTTCCTATTGTCACAAAGTGGTCTGGTAGAAAGTTGTACCAAGGGGTTCCTACAATTGGTACATTTAAGAAAGATCGTGGATGGAACAAAGTTAAAGATGTTACATACGCCATAAATAGCCGAGGACGACCAGTTGGAATATACTACAAGCAAAAGGTGGGTGAGTCGGTGAGAAACGCATCTGCAGACTATAAGTCATTTATACCAAAAACTGGAAGTACTGGACTAACAACACTTGGACAGAAGCTCCTACAGGAAAGCATAGAAAGCTACGTATATGCAGTCCTTGGATCTCAGGCAAGAACTAGGTGGCCGATAGTTAACAATGGGGCAAAGAGTTCGCAAACACAAGATGTATTCCGTAAAATTGTTGAGGATACTGTAGTACAAAGCGATACAACCGTTACTATTGAAAACATGAGGAAAGCGATAGCAGCTACGAATGTGGTGCTTAACACTGCCACTAGCCCAGGCATTATTCTAGTTCCAGGAAATATGATTATTTTACAGAAGCCAATTGCCGGTTATAATAACATATTGACTATTGCGAAGAAGACTTTCGGAAAGAACGCCAATGTGAACTACACAGCAAAACATGCACACCCCACAGTACCAGCGGGACACGCACAGCCCGCGGTGGTGGACCACCCCCGGGAGGAGGAAACTCCGGTCCCGGGAGTCCCAGGGGTCCCGGGAGTGGAGATATTAGTTATATCAGCTTTGTCGGTTATAACATTGTCGAGACTACTACTATAATGGCATTGTACTATGGTTATGATGGGGGGTCCACTGAAGTTGATAAGGTAATACCAAAGGGAATCATAGCAATGTGGAGTGGTACAACTATACCTTCTTATGGAGTCTGTGTGATGGGACCAATGGTACACCTAATTTAACGGACAGATTTATTATATCAAAGGGTCTCGCTGATATGGGCCAAACTGGTGGCAGCAAGGAAAAGACTCTGAGTGTAGCGAATATGCCCGCTCATTTCCATAAAATAGGCGGATTCTCAAACTTACCGAGTTTAACTCCCAAAGCTGATATAGCAACAAAGGGGGCTCATAGTGAGTTTAACACAGGAACAAGTGAGGGTAATGAAAAGCGAATCACAACAGACACAATTGGTCAGGGGCAACCAATTGATATTACCCCACCATATTACGTACTAGCCTTTATCCTGAGAACTGGATGAAACTACTCCCGGAAGTATCACTATATATTATGAATGACCAAGTGACCAAAAAAGAGAAGGATCCAAAACGTGTTGAGGCTGGTAAAAGGTTAGCTGAGTTCTCTAGGCAGGCACGTGAGAGGAAGAAAAAATTACTAGAGGATGCCGCCGCCGGTGGTGACACATCTTGGTTTACCTACGGTCTTCCCGGGAGTGAAGCAATATATATAGGTGTAATTGGGGTATTGATCGCCTTAGTAAGCTTGTATTACACTAGACAAGCTGCAGTGGAACCGGGAAGACCGGAAAAACCGGAGCCGGAAAAACCAGAACCGGAAAGACCGGGACCAGAACTAGACAAACTTTAAATATAATACAACAGTATGTCGGAGGAAAAAGATTTAATGAACCGGGTGTATAATTCAATTATGATAACATTTGGTGCAGTGGGTTTGAGTATGATTAGTAAGAAGATACTAAAGGAGCCATTGTCAACTCCAGAGTCACTAATGGGGACTGCGAAGTTGGCAGTGGCTGTGTCTGGTAGCGCTTTGGCGGTTAAGTATCTACAGGACAAAAAGTATCTACCATCAGACCCTTTTAAGTAATACCTCCGGGAGTGGTATAATGCAATCAGTGGTACAAACAACATTTGCAGCGATATCGTTTGCTGGTGCTGGTTATTTGTTTAAGTTTATTGATAAGAACGGGTATGAATCTGAGATGAGGAGACATAATAAAGCACTAGAGGACCTTGCCACAGCTAAGGAAAAGTTCTATGAACAGGAAGTACTGAGGCGTAATAAAATACAAGAACTGAGGGATAAAATAAAGGATGCGAATGATGACATTGCACTTACTAATGACTCTTTAATATTATTGAATAAAATTCAGGCACAAAGTAAGCCGTCAGTACCACCAAAGTTGAGTGACTACTACCATCCTAGTGATGAGATGAGTGAGTATCAGCTATTGGCCACTGCTGGGGTTGGTATAGGCACTGGGTATGCTATTTACCGGTATTTATTATAGTGTGTGGTAGTATATATGACACTACTAGCAGTAAGGGAGTTTACACACAAAACATTAGGCGTAACATTAAATCCGGTGATGAAAGGTGAACAGGTCTTATTTATGGGGTGTGAGGTGGCAAGGGCCTTAGGGTATAAGGATACGGATGGTGCTATAAGAAGGCATGTTCCGGAAGAGTTTAAATGTCGAATCCCTTCCCCGGTGAATCACCGGGGGAACACTGTCTACATAATGGAACCAGGAGTGTACTCACTTATATTCCGATCTAAGCTGGAGTCTGCTAAACAATTCCAACGTTGGGTGTTCTCTGAGGTTCTTCCTAGTATTAGAAAGTATGGAGAGTATAAAATGTTTAATGATCCTAAGACATTCACATTTAGAATAGTTAATGAGTTTGACTTGCATGCTAAGGTGGTTAGCTATATAAGGCGATTCCACAGTAATGCATTAATTATAGCTGGTCTTGGTGAGCTTCAGGACACATCATCCAAAAGAATTAAGTCATATATTAAAGGTTACCAAAAGGGGCAACCTGATTTAATAATTGGGAATTCACATAAGTATTATAGCGGGTTGTGTATAGAATTAAAAACACCTAAGTGCGGGGCCAATGCTGAGTCAAAGTTATCTATCAGTCAAAAGGAGCTACTTAAAAGCTACAGTGTGAATGGATATAAGTGTATTGTTAGTAGTGATTATGATTATATAATCACTGAGATCTGTGATTATATGAAATTGGTTAGGATTATGTGTAAGAAATGTGGTAGGGGGTTTAAAAGTGAGAAAACACTAATGTCACATTATAATGGATTCCACTCCCGGGACTCTCGGAGGTGCGTTTAAGCACTTAAGGACAAAGTGTGTACTAATAGTATGAGACAAGTGAAAGCCCTGCGTGGATACACCAAATCAGTTCAAATACATGCTCACATTCATGACATAAATCCTATAAGCGTATTAGAGGAAACAAGGAAATCGGTTCGTAAAGTAATAAGTGAGGAATTGGAAACCTCACTGGGTATTAAGTTTGTTAGAACCATTGTTATTAAGTTCTACAAGGAGGGGGAAAAGGCACTTACAACTTATAAGGATGTGTATATTAATAGTAAACCTGATATTATCCTACCATCATCGGGTGGCAGTATAGATAAACAACTACAAATTGGAGAGGAACGGATTCTGAGCGTGATAGATGCATGGATGGAAGCTGGGTCTGGATGGGCAATTGAAAGCGTTGATGGTCAGTATATTAACTTAAATAAATACACTCCACTCAGAGGTAGTAGTTATGTACCATTACCTAAAGAGCTGCAAAATAGTCGTAAAGGATTAATTAATATACAGAACTCTGATAATGAGTGCTTTAGATGGTGTCATATAAGAATGTTGAACCCTCAAAAAACAAATGCATTAAGGATTAAAAAGGATGATCGGGCCTTTGTTAAGACGTTGGAGTTAGGGTACAGTGGAATTAACCTCCCAGTAACCATGAAGCAATACCCCAAAATTGAGGAGCAATGTGGGATAAATGTTAATGTATTTGGATACTCACAGAAGGGGGAAAAGTACCCTTTGTATATTAGCAAACGTGGTAATGATAAGGTTCTTAACCTACTGTTATACAACGGCCATTATGTACTTATAACGGACTTCAATAGGTTTATGTATAATCATACTAAACACCGGGAGAAAAAGCATTTTTGTATGCTCTGTCTACAGTGTTTTAGTAGTGACGAACTACTTGGTAACCATAAGGATGTTTGTATAACTGTTAATGGCAGACAGTCAGTTCAGATGCCTAAATCCGGTAGTAAGGTTAAGTTTGTTAATTATCATAAACAGCTACAAGTCCCCTTTGTCATATATGCTGACTTTGAGGCTATTCTCCGCAGTGGTGATAGTGAAGACCCTGGGAAACTTCAGGAGCATGTTGACTGCGGATATGGATATAAGGTTGTTTGTGGGTACGATGACTCATTTAGCAAGCCGGTTCAGATTTATAGAGGGTATAATGCTGTGAATAAGTTTTTGATGGAAGATGTTAGGTTGAGTACTGTAACACAGTTAGAATGGAAGAGTTTAATAAGTGTTTAGTAATGAGTAAAAATGATGAGAAGCATTATAAGTCTCAAAGGAGCTGTCATATTTGCGGTGTGAAGTACACAAGTGAGGATATTACTGTTAGGGATCACTGCCACGCCACTGGAAAGTATAGAGGATCAGCTCACCAATTGTGTAACAGGAACTTTAGGATGACTAATAAAATACCTGTGATCTTTCACAACCTGAGGGGCTATGATAGTCACCTTATAATGCAGCAAGTTGGTGAGGTGGCTAGTGAATTTGGGTTGACTGTTAACTGCATTCCAAATAACATGGAGAGATACATGGCTATTATGCTTGGTCCTAATCTGGTGTTTCTAGATAGTATGCAGTATATGAGTAGCTCTTTGGATAAGCTAGTTGCTAATGTCCCTCCTGATAAATTTAAATACACCGCTCAGGAGTTTGGTGATGACATCACAGTAATGTCTAGAAAGGGGGTTTACCCGTATGATTACATGAACTCTTTTACAAAGTTTAGTATACCAGAATTACCTAGTATTGAGAAGTTCTACTCCAAATTGGATGACCGCAGCATCTCAGAGGAGGACTACGGTCACGCTAAGAAAGTTTGGGAAACATTCAAACTGCGGGATATGGGTGAGTATCATGATCTATATTTGAAAAGTGATGTTGCACTACTGTCTGATGTATTTGAGAACTTTAGGGAGACATGTATTGAGAACTACAAGTTGGATCCTTGCCACTACTTCACATCTCCTGGGCTGGCATGGGATGCAATGTTAAAGATGACTGGTATTAAGCTTGACCTTATTACAGACATTGATATGTACCAGTTTATTGAAAAAGGTATGCGTGGGGGAATTAGTTACATATCCAAGAGGTATGCTAAGGCAAATAATCCCTACCTTAGTGACTATGATGAGAATAAGCCAACTAAGTATCTTATGTACCTGGATGCTAATAACCTGTATGGGTGGGCAATGAGCCAATCCTTGCCAACTGGTGGATTTAAGTGGTTGGACCCTCAGAAGGCTAACCTTAGCAAGTACACTCCAGATAGTAATAAGGGTATTGTATTGGAAGTTGACTTGGAATACCCTGAGGAACTTCATGATATGCATAATGACTATCCACTAGCCCCTGAGCATAGGTTAATTGATAAGTCTGAGTTATCTAAGTATTGTCTTGGTATCTGCAATAAGTTCGACCTTAAAACTGGTAATATGAGAAAGCTAATGACTACATTATATAATAAAAAGAAGTATGTCTGTCATTATGAAAACCTTAAACTGTATATGGATCTTGGTATTAAGGTCACTAAAGTTGATCGAATTCTAGAATTTAATCAGAGCAAGTGGTTAGGAGAGTATATTGACTTTAATACAGTTAAAAGAACAGCTGCTAAGAATGCTTTTGAGAAGGATTTCTTTAAGCTAATGAATAATAGCGTGTTCGGTAAAACCATGGAAAACCTGAGGAAGAGGGTTGATGTTAGACTCGTGACCATTGAAAAACAACTGTCTAAGCTAGTCGCTAAACCAACATTTGTTAGTAGCAAAATAATTAATAAGGACCTGGTAGTTGTTCATAAGATTAAGGAGGTACTAACATTAAATCGTCCAGCGTATGTTGGGATGTGCATCCTTGATCTATCTAAAAAGTTAATGTGTGACTTCCACTATAACTACACCAAGAAGGTCTACGGAGATAGTGTTAAGTTACTCTTCACAGATACTGACTCTTTATTGTATGAGATAGTGACTGAGAATGTCTATGAGGATCTAATAAAGGATAAAGAACTATTTGATAATAGTGACTACCCTGAGGATAGCCCCTTTTACTTTAAGGAGAATAAGAAGGTAATTGGTAAAATGAAGGATGAAACAGCTGGAAAACCTATAGTGGAATTTGTTGGCCTTCGAAGTAAAAACTACTCCGTGGATGTTGGCAATAGCAACGTAATAAAAAAATGTAAAGGAGTTAAAAAATCTGTAGTTAAGAATAATATTAAACACTCCGACTATAAGAAAGTGCTATTCAAATCAAAGATACTTAGACATGATATGAAAAGTATTAGAAGCAAAAATCATGACCTTGGTACTCACAACATAAATAAAATATCATTGAGCTGTTTTGACGATAAAAGATACTTATTGGATAACGGAGTTGACTCTCTAGCATATGGGCATAGGGACATATCCGCTGAATAGTGCGCAAAAATACCGAAAAGGCAGTATAGAAGATGGGTGCGCAAACATGATGCGGTATCTGCATATTTATGGGAGATGAGGTGAGCAAACGCAATTATAAAAATTATGACTATGGCGTGGGTCTGTATATCCGAAAAGGGTACAGGCCTATGGAAAAGTGTGCTCGTACCCCCATCTCCTATACTACTGCGATTCCTAATGATAAAACTGGAGAAGACAATTTAAAAGGTTGGTACCTTATATACCATGCATGTTTCCGCACTTGTAGGTTCAATTCTTCAAGCTAATTAAGAGTTCTTCTTGCCATTTTCAGGAAATGTGTGCTCTTTCTTTCAAATACATAAAAAATATTTCAGAGCCTTTCATCATTTTTTTCGTCTATATTTAGTTTATATGTTTGAAGTTCTGCTTCTTTTAAGTCTGTAAATTGGCCGAAGACTGCGCCATATTGTTTTTGTTCGTGTTTGGCATGACGTCATAACGTGTACTATCTACTTTTCATATCGCACGCTATGACGTCAAATCGTGCGGTATGTTGTTGCAACTCCATATTTCGCAGCCACTGCGTTGATATTTCACCGTTGGTTGTTGGCCAATTAGAAATTATTTTAAATAAATAATAGCATGGTTTAAAAAATGTTCAGTCCTGTTGGCCAAACATCGACCGTTGAAAGTTTTTGTCATCCAAAAGACTGTTTCTGTAACATTCTAGTTTTCCAGGAGCTTAATTAAAAAATTATATGCGCCGTTCCGGGTGTCAGCCCGGGGCGAGGGTACTAATCCTGCTTTCAAAGTTCATCAATGATCGCGGGCGCGTCGCTATGGGTTCATCGTCATTGAGATTATAAAATAATAGAGGGGGCATCCGAGGATAAATTGAGGGGAAAATTGAAGCTTCCTAATCGGGGCCCTTGTAAGTCCCGTATGTAAGTCCCGTATGTGAAATCGTGCGCCCATTGGCTACATTTGAAATCTCCTTAGTAACACTGCCTTAGTCTAAATGAGGCAAAATGTTAAAAAAACCTACCCAAATTCAGCGAAAAACTATTCCTTTGTGAGCCAATTTGTTTTTAATTTGATGTTTAAAGATGTGGACTTGGTGTGATCGAAGCAATGAAACTGCTCAGTGGAACTGGCATTTAACTTTAAAGGCGGGTGTTTTCACTCTGCAGTCTCTCACTTGTTTCTCACTTGGTTGCTCAACTTTAAATAGACAAAGAAGGAAAACAAATCAATTATATCAGTTTTTTGCAGGTCAATTCTCAATATATATTAACACATTCTTTTAAAATTTTAAGACACATAGGAGTGATTTTTACACATTTTTTTAGGCTTTTTTCGTGTATTTTTTCACGTCCAAAATCAATTTTTTGTTGCTAAGGCAGTGTTGCTAAGGAGATTTCAAATGTAGCCAATGGGCGCACGATTTCACATACGAGAATTACATCTGGGACTCACAAGGCGGCCCCATTAGGAAGTTTCAATTTTTCACCAACCTCGTCCCCAGGGTAATCTTGGTAGACGCGCGACGAAGGGAGGAGGAGATGACCCTGGAAAAGGGTGTAAGAATCTTCCATCTCATTGGTCCACCTTCATGAGCACGGTGATTGGTTGCAATCAGTGGTTGCAATGCGCCGGAGACTTCCAGCGCAAGCTTCCGGCGTTCCGCACTATGAAATTTTTCGTCTGGTTTTAACTCGAATTTTCTCATTGAAAATTGGGTATTTTCACAGATATGTATCGATAATCTTGTTACATGTGCATCGAATGTGAATATTTAGGTTAGGTATGGCTTCTAATTTACAGTTTGGTTACAATAATATAGGTATTTATTGACCTGATTTTTTGGTCACTATATCAACCCTCGATATCAACATGAAATATGTCCTTAAAGCATGCAGGAGCCTTTTTAGTTCTCATTGAGGAAAGTCAATAGAAGTCATGTTACTGAAATCTGTAAAACTTTTTCTTTCAAATGATACCAAAAAAATAAAAAATGACTCCAGATCTAGAAACTAACAAGAAATCGGGTTTTGAAAATGGAATATTTTCCGTACTACGTGCCTTGGCCCTTAGTTGAAATAATAACATATACAGCATAGTTGATGTGCACATCTTGACCTTGATTACATGTACTGATAAAGATGTACATTTCTTCTGATAACACAAGAAATTAGATCTCCCAGTTAAGCCTAGTACAAATTACAGATTTCTAATAGCATATTTCCCTTAGTTATTGTAACTGCTAACTATTATTGTTTGTGGCATTTCTATTTTAGATGTTTAAACTAACATGGACCTGGAAAAAAGCAAGTTTGAATTATACATAAACTAGGTTACCTGAATGGTATGAAATGCTGCCTTGGCAAAAAGGTATATTAATTTTGTACTAATGCGGGAAGAGTTTGAGAACAAAGTAAAGATACGTACAAGTAAAGAACATTTTTATTATGTCATTAGTACAACTACCATTTGTAGCTAAAATAGAAGTACAATACTACAACTAAAATCTCAACAAAAAATATTTAAAGGTAGGTTACAGTCCGTTCTGCGCAATTGTTCTGCGCATGGTTTTCACAACTGCGTTTGTGTTCCGTTGTAGTAGAGAGAACACAGTTGATGTGTTTAATTTCCACCACGTCCTCGTCCGACTGTTCCTGTACGTCGAAAACGACTTCTTCTTTACTTGGGTCTTCCAACTTAGGAATGAATGCAAGGTCATGATTAGTGAGAAATATCCAGCCTTGTTTGGCCCTCTACACATGCATACCATGTGGGCCACAAGTTTAGTTTAATATGTTTACCACTCTGAGGTGGACGGAAAGCCTTAACAGGTTTTGCAACCCAATTGACAAAGGTTCCGAGGGTTAGTTAGTAGTTAGTGCCTAAGGGTTAGCTTTTTTAGCGTGGGAGAAATACCGGAGTACCCGGAGAAAAACCCTCGAAGCACAGGAGAGAACCAACCAATCTCAACTTACATGAGTTTATCAAGCGCACTGACGTTACCCAACCTGAGTAAATCCATGCCCTCGACCTGCTGTATAGAAAGCTTAACTCAGAGGTAAGAGACAGCACGCTAACCGCATCTGCCACCCGTGCTTCCCTAATATATTCCACTAAACTTGCAAACTGTTGGCAGACTTTGATTCCTGCATTGTGCCACTAAAGTTAACCATCCCAAGTACCCAACTTTGCAAGTCAAAACATACATTGAAAGAAAGCTGAGAGGCAAACAGGCTATTTACCATAGTACTGGCATTAATTTATTTTGTTCCTTTTATAAAATATTTACAATGGTCAAAATTACAGTTTAAGGTTCATTTTTAATATTTCTAGTGATATAAATACAATTTGTCTTGGGAAAATAAATGTTGTCCCAGGCTGGTAATAAAACATCAGCTGGCGAAAGTAACAATATAACAGGTGTATGAAATATACCTACATAATCATGCACAATGAGTAATTATTCTGTATATTGTAAGTCCTTTAATCATTTCCAATAAAATAGAGTGCAGTAAAGTTAATATATTTTGTAATTGTAGATGGCTCAAACTTGATTTAAACATATGTAGTTACAAGGATTCAAATACACAAAATATGTTTTTATTTTGGTCAAGTACAAATAAAGCTGAGCTCCTTATGGACACCTCTCTAATACAGTCACGTCTCTAATACAGACACCTCTCAACTATGGACAATTTCCAATGTCCAGACAGAATATATTGTATTTCAAAACATCTCCATAAAACAGACACTTTGGCAACGATATTAGAGAAGTATGACTGTATACAAATGAGCTGGTGATGATCTATGGTAAAGTAGTGGTACATCGGATAAGTTGTTTATACAGTCTGCACCTTGAGGTTGTGTTGATCAGAATGTCAAATTCCATCATAATTATTTTGATCCCTTAAATATATATATAATTACCAACAGTTGTTGCAAATTATTTACCCATTTAAATTGGTGAGTGGTGACAAGACATATTAATATCTACTGTAGTCTCAATGATTAACTGATAAAAAAATATAGAACACACCATTGAGTCTTGCTCAGTTGCTCTATATTAATAAAGTTTTTATAAACGAGGTTGATTTTTCCCTTTTCTTGACTAACATATGTCAATTGGATGCCTCTTCTATTCTTTTATAATCTCTATGTTCATCGTTGCATGGGTGGACCTTTCGCGGATTTTTATTGTCAGAAGCGGAATGAGTGAAATAGTTTAAAATGGTCTGAAAAATATTAGAAATTCTGAATTAAAAGTCACTTTTAGGACTTTAAGAAGAACTGTGGAACAAATTTTATCGCTTTTACTTCATAAAAAGGATAAGAAGAGATGTATGATCGAAAAAGTAAAATATATAAAGCATTAAAGGCAAGTTTGTTATAATTGTTGTTGTATTTGTTGCTCTAAAAACTGTTGCTTCATATGCATAGTTTTTCATTTAATTCCAGTTATAGTATCCTATATTTTGTGTTATTTACAAGCTATAAATTAAAAGGAGAGCGATTTTATTGTCGACTGATTTCATTTCAAAAAGGAATTTATCGGTAAAATGCAGTATAATTTTATGAACTTTTCGAAACGTTTTGTAGAACGGAAGACTGAATATTGAAGAAGAAGCTTATTGAATGCATTATAACATACCTACATGATATACTTCAGAATTCTATAGTTAAAACTCAGAGGAGGAATGAGGGTCTTCCCGAAATGCAACGCGCGCCGGGGCGGTTTATCATATATACTCAATTTCTCGGCCTGCTCCTTGCTCGCTGCGTTCACAACTCAGAGATTAAAAGTAAAATATTAAAAAATGGCGAGTTTTCGCAGTATTACTGGGATGAAAGCTTCTGAATTAGATGGGCATGAACTTCTTTATGTTCATTGTGTGTCGAAAAACCCTGTGAATATGATCACAGATGGATTACCGTGCGTTCAACTAGAATGCTGCGAGGTTCATATAAGTTTTATGGATAGTTTGGACATTCGACGAACAGCCCTTATTCCATCAGTTGTTAAAGGCATAAAAATCGAAGAAATGTTCGCTCATTGTAGTAGCCCTGCATTGATAGAAGTGCATACCAGTTGCGTTTTCAAGGTGAGATGATTTAAACGCATGCTTTTAATACTGTAGGCTATATACATAATTTTGATTGAAATACATTTTGTATATTTCCAAAAAATAGAAACTTTAAAAACAGATAAGAAATACATACAATGTGTTTACAGTACATAAATATCTTTGAATAAGAAAGGATTTAATCAGTAAAAATGTAGTGAAAATTGATTATAATATATAAATATATTTGATATAATTCAGGGCATAAAATAAATTTTTTATTTGTTTTTTATATTAATATTAAACACGTCATTGTTAGACTGATATTTAAGTCCTTTACCTTGACTTTGTTGTTATGTTCCTACTCAATGTGTTTCTTACTTCCATGTGTAGTTTCATGACCCCATTGAAATCAGGGATGGATGTGGCCGGCTATGTAATATTGTCATGTTGTGGGAGTTTGATATTTTATCATCACCAACATCCCAAGCAGTCCCTCCAGGTGACCTGGATATTCAAAATGATGAGCTGGATAATGTACTTCCACCAGTACCTTTAAACAAGCCAACTGAATGTAATTGTTTTAAACAAGCCAACTGAATGTAATTGTTTTAAACAACTACTAAATCCTGTTTGTTTGGCAAATATTGATACACACCGAGTGGTACAGAACGAAGACCTGTCTAGTGGTGCTAGTGTTGGTGAAACTGAGGCAGTGAATGTAAATGAAGTTGAGGAAATTCAACAATTGACAGAAATTTTGCATGTGGAAAATACTGCCTTTGGTGATGAGGACAATAGTTCGGATGTTATATCTATGTATTCTGAAAAGTTTGTTGTTGTTGGATCTTGGCAAGAGAACTGATACAAACCTAGAGTTGACATTCAAACCTAGAGTTGACATTCAAAGCGGAACATGAACCAGACTCACAATGTTTGAGACACAAATGCATTGAAATTTTTAGTGTTTCACAATGACAACTGGCATATAATTGGCTATTATATTATATTATATTATACTATTTTATATTATATTGGGTGGTATTCTTGGTGGTGGTGGGGGCGGTATTCTTGGTGTTGGTAGGGGTGCCGAGGGTGGTGGTGGTGGTGCCGAGGGTGGTGGTGGTGCTGAGGGTGGTGGTGGTGCCAAGGGTGGTGGTGGTGCCAAGGGTGGTGGTGGTGCCGATGGTGCCGAGGGTGGTGGGAGTGCTGAGGGTGGTGGTGGTGCCAAGGGTGGTGATGATGGGGGTGCTGAGGGTGGTGGTGGCCTCTTATCAATCACTAGTTCTGCTAAACTGTCAGATAATGTCAAACCATAATGGATTTCAGCATCTTCCAATGTTGCAAACTTTTTCCTGTACACAACAGTTACTCGTGATTGCAGACGGCAATCTATATAAAAGGCATGAAAACAAGAATGAAGTAACATCATATCTATGATTGAATAATATTTAAAAAACATCCTTGATCTTACTCTTTTTATACTAAGGGCTTTCAAAATAAGCCGGCAGCCGCTGGGTTACTTTGAGCTTTACCGCTGGGTTACTATGAGCTTTACCGCTGGCAACTGTGACCTGTTGGTCAAATTTTAGAACAATTTCAATAACAGACAACTTAAAATCCACATTACCGCCTGCTAATTTATTATCACAACAGTCTATATTGAACTAATTCTGAAATTCCTGTATATTTATATTAATGAATTAGACATCTAACAGTAGCATTAACTTACTTGATAAGAGAATGTTAGAAGAAGTACCACATTTAATATGTTTGGCACCATCGTCCGAGAAACTGTTCTTTTTACCAAATGCTGGCCACTCTCCAACAGACATTTTTCCATATTTTGGATCTGTTTTGGCAATCACTATGAACTCAACAAATGCCTTGTCTTCCTCAAAGGTCCATTGATGAAATTTTACTGGGGGCTTCTTTGTAGGAGTAAGTTTCCTCTTTCTGAATATCTTTCTACTAGGAGACTACAAATAAAACCGATTCTACATTCAATTATTAAATACGAAATAGCTTTCAGTTGAACAACAGTTGACACACTGTATTTATATTTATCTGTATATATACAGCAAGTGCTATAAATGAAACCTTTGTATAATTTTTACCTTTGGTGACATTCCAGGACTCTGAAACAAAGCTCGACTGGATGATGAATTCTCCGTACGTGCAACTCTTCGTGACTTGTTCACAGGTTTTCCCGGCGTATCTCCTTTAGAAATATATGCCCTCTTGGCAATATCATTTTCCTCATCAACAAGGTCAATAATGGGCTATTACATCTAAAAACCATACCCCCCTGTCGAGGACCTCTGCTTTTCAGGATTTTTACCCCTCTGGAATTACTCCTCGATTTAGTGGAGCTATTTAAGGTTTTAAAGTACCGATATAAAGACCAAAGGTTGCTGAATATGATGACGTGATTTTTTCCCCGTTTCTGTTTAAAAAAGCTAATTAGCTCCAGCATTGTTTCAAGGTCACTTTTGTGGCGTGTCCTCTGACCCGGAACAAGCATAAATACAATGCGTAATTAACATAACTAAAAAGAAATATCTGTACCAAACAAGTCAAAAATAACTAAATTAGATACCTAAACAAAACAATTATTAAAACATACCTTCCAAAAAATCAGATCTTTAGGGATAAAAATCGCAATATATTTCAACAATTTTTCACCTAACTTTGTTTAAAATCGCAAATGTGAATATTAATGAGATGCAATGCATTTCGGGAAGACCCTCATTCCTCCTCTGGTTAAAACTAATCTTTAAATATTTTTGCCGTTTTTGCACCTGTTTTGTACTGCACAAAAATAAATGTATCTTATTGATCGTGTTGCCAAGACTACAGTACTTCCACTGCTTGAAACAAAATTTCCATTGCTTATCCTTCTGAAAATCCTTAACCCAAAATAGATTTCCCAAAATTCTGATAAAGTATTAATTATGCTGGTTTCGAGCAAATCATCCTTTGCATAGCAGATTTTGCGACGAAAATACTTAATAATGTTTGGGAAATGTCGTTGTTTGGCTGTGGCAAGGGGTTGCTGCATGCAAGTGTTTCTAGTTTACTGAATATGGGTCCGCGCTATCATTGTCAGACGTTGTATCCTCTCCAGACTGGCTACCATATATCCATATTCATCCCCAGTCCCTCCCATAGAAACACAGGTGTTATGATATTCCATTTGAGAAGCAACGTGAGCTCTGACAGAACCATGAAATTCCCTCGCACCAGTCTCTTGTAATATCTTTGATAAATTATCTTGATGAATACCGCCTCCTAAATGGGAGATAAAACAAAAAATAGACACTAAGTAAAGTTGTATAAATAATTGTACGCTCAGTCAGGATGACGAAAAACTAAGTTTTTAAATCCTTTGTACCCTCTGGGAGTCAATTACCGTAGTGAATTAGGAAAACAAAATTGCTCAAATTACTTGCCTGGCATAATAATAATCCGTCTTCCAGCCTGCGAAGAAAGAAAAATGGCGTTTACCCTTTATCACCTTGGTTCAATCGAAAACATATGATCGGATTGAATCGGATATATCAAAGTAGCATAGCATCAGACAAAAATTCACTGCTCGTATTATATGGTGAAGTGGAGATTAAACAACGGCGTGTGAGATAAAACAACATGCATTAAGCCGCTGTTACACTATGCAACTTATTCGGAATTTTGCCTTGCTATTTTGATACCTGAAAAATACCTGATTAACAAGGTCTTTTAAGCCAAATGCTCCCTGGAGTACGTCAGGCTTTCCACCACTTGTGAGAATGCGATCAAATCCCAAGTTTATGATCACTTCTAAAGCAGCACTCTGATCACAAACCATGTCAAACGCTGTAGGAAATGAAATGTACATGCATGTATCATCGACATCAAGAAGCATTTTACGAAGTGTGAAAGAAATCGGACGTATACAACAGTAATTATGCGGACGCTAAAACTTGTTGCGTAAAAAACCCGTAAACACGTAACACACCCCCCTCCTCCCCCCTCACATCATATACTCGAGATATCATCGGCCAACAAAGTGGAGAATCCCAAAAATCTGATACAAAAAAATATGATTTAGACAAGGCAAAACAGATCACGTGTGTTAAACACAACATGCGATTGTGTTGGAAAACTCTCGGGTCATTATTACCAGAGGCGTTGCCTGCAAACGTGGCAGATAAATACATGAATATGAATCATCACGATTTGCATAGGTATGGCGGAAGCTATTTCCCACTAGTGTATCTCGACCTTGTTTGCCGATGACGTAATCGCTCGATTATATAACGATGTCGCTGAGAGGCACCAGGCGGAAGTGACGAAATGGGCCGTGAGTGCAATTTTGTCGGGAATTGCATGTATTTACTAAAATCAGAGTAGCGAGCGTAAATAGGTCCAAATATAGTTAATTTTACCTCTATGAAATGTCACAGGAAGTGGCTTGATGATACCTATTACAGAAGGGAACGGAAAAAATCACACTATATATTGCCGTGCTAACAAAATAAATATATATTCATATTCGTAACGTATAGAGTACGTTCATTTATTTGTCAAAGCATTCGATCCGTTAGCCCGGATCTTCATCACTGTCAACAACATTACTCATTGGACAAGATTTCAATTCGTACTTTCTTGTATGATAAAGCAGTCGTGATGTGTTTGCTTGTGTTAATATTTAAGTATTAATTAATCCGTAACATAAGTTATGTCATTTCAAAAGTGTCCCGTAGTTCTAATGAACGCATGTTCAGAGGCATATTATTTTACATTATAAATATGACTTAGTGGTTACCTTACCTAATAGCTTTTGACACCGAGGAACATCGATTTCGCCTTGCCTACAAACAAACACATGCAGATAGCTTGAAATTCTTTAAAAAATGTTTGATGTTTCAGTGCTTTCGTAGTTTAATGTAAAAACATGAACAGATACCTATATTACATTAGGTAGAAAAGTTTATATAGTATCTTGGCCTAAACTTAACTATACAGTAGGCCTAACTTAAATTTTGATAATTAGCATTTGAGTTCCAATTTGAGTTTCCGTCAAATTCTTCGAGTTATCATGTTGACACACAAACAAATACAGAGACAAACACAGAAAAGAGACAAACAAACAAAAAACCCAGCCCGAGGTGAAAAATAATCACCTTGCGGAGGTGATAAACGTGGTGTTTCATCAAAAGAAAAAAATAAGGTTATTCATAATGGACTGCTTTTATAATTAAAAAATGGCAGCCAATCTAAAATTTTTATGTTCCCCAACTGGTCTCTTTTATCATGTTGTCAATTGCAACTCTTTAATGAGGCTAGTTCAGCTAATTTACGATGAAATTATTTGAAAGAGATCAGGATGGGGTTGACTGACGACTACCGGTACCAATAGGCAATTTACATGTTAGCAAAGCATCATGGGAAAAATGGTAACCCGTAACCTTCACTTGCGCGCGAAATGGCCGCCGTGGAACGAGCATTTTGCATGTGAGAAATATCGCTCATTTTTAACACTTTTTTCGTAGCGTTTGAAAATTTTAAAACAAGGAACGTCTTTGTAATGCTATACCGTTTGTTTTGACTCAAGTACAGCGAAATCGAACCAAAAATGGACGAGAAAATTCCTGTAGAAGAACCGAGGAGCGAACAATGTGCTCATAAATACGTTCCGAGAGGAAGGTTCTTCCCAACATTTTAAGGTGAGTACGCTTAGTAAACATCGGACCGCTCACCATTTTGACCTACAAATATGTGCGTGTTGTTTCTCGATGTATATCTTGTTTTCGCTTGTTGAAATAGACTAATTCATGACAAAATGTCTGTCGATCGTTCGATCAGCATGGCGCTCAAACACAATGTTTTTAAAGAGACCTTAAAATGTTTTGGCGCGAACTAAAATCAGTTCAAACCCGTTTTTTCTGTCCCGGCTCCGTTACTTTGTAAAAACGCCAAAGAGAAAGCACTTTGCCTCAGTTGTCGCTTATTTTTCTGCTGCCTTTGTTGTGGTCGCTTTATTTCCTTTCAAAATAAACAAGTAGCTTTTTAGTATTAAAATATTAGGCTGTAAATATATTAAATTAGTAGTTAAATTAACGTAGGGAAAACCGTTTTAAATTTACATAGGTACACTCACTGACTGTTATTTTCAGGAAGTTATTTTAACTCCAAAAACGGGGGTTAGCAAAAAAGTCTATCCATAGTCGACCAAACTGATCCATGCATGCACATGGATAGCTGAGTGAGACTTCCGCTTCAGGAAAGTAAATTGTTTTATGAAATCCAATTGTTTTATAAAATCCCAAGATGCGTGAGAGAAAAGTTGTCTGGAATATACACAGGTAGATTTAAAAGTAGATTTGTCATCCTAATAAACAAACATTTGTGGTTCGATAGTACCTTTGAAGCCTTCGATGTTTAACAAAATAGAGGTATTACCTTTACTTTACATGTGGCCAATTATAGATTGGTCAAAGTTAAAATATAACAGGGGTGGCGCCAGGAATTCCCCGATGAGGTGGCTAGGGTCCACGACGAGGGGTCTAAGTTCTTAGAGGCTGTCAAACTTTTTATCTGATGTTCTAAAGTAGAATTGTCACGCTCGTTACAAGACATAGATTCTTCCCCCGATGTAATTAATAATATCACAAACAGCATTGTCTTCAACGGGAGTAACAGGACTATTTACAACTTTCTAAATTCACACTGGAGTGATGCTGTAATCAACACAGGTTACTCGATAACTATAGTGCTATGTATCTAACAGTATTTTGAAATAACATGTTATTCATGCTGCTTAATTTCATTTTTATTTTCAATGTTTTTAACTAATATTTAGTCATCAAATTACTAAAGCTAAGTACAAAATAAGACAGGTAAACTATTAGTTGAAACGTCGAAAATAAAAATGAATTATATTTTATCAAATCACGTATTGTCCAATTCTTGGAGCAAGCGATTTATGCATACTCTCTTTCTTGCCTCTTCTGGGTTTTCCAATAGTGTCGCTTCGAGAAATAAATACATATTCTTGCCTTTGTTGGGATACTTGATGTTGAATATATAGTAACCACAAATCAAAACCACCAATGCGTTCACAATGTTGGTGTTCACGATTTCCCCATATGGCCCTGCTCCAATGAGCATTAGCGAAATTGCCATTTCAATTTGTTGATCTATTGATTCATCATCCTAAATCAAATGTAAGAATGATAATTGTTCAGATTACAATACACCCTTCCTGGAAAGTGTCTGAAAAGTGCCTGAAAAGCTTCAGACTGGCTTTCATATTGTAACTAATCGCCTAAATAAAGGGCTTTTTAATAAAGGGTTAATTAATATATATGTTACCAGTAAATATGGTTGGAAGCAAAGGTCTCAATAATGAAAGAGAGTTCATCTCCATTACCTCCATCTTTGGAACCAGGATTCTATTACATCATTTATAATAGAATTCTGCTTCATGGCTAAAATGAGTCATTTCCCAAAAATATTCTGCAATTTCCCCCACCGAGGAAATTGGTAGCTAATCCCCCTAGTGGGAACCCGTATATTTAATGGAATGATCCAATTATTTAAGTAATCTGCCATTGAAAGAATAAAAAAAATAATTAAGAATAATTTTGGCATTAATGAGTTAAATCCAATAGATCCAATCTATCATAACATACCGAGCAGAGTTTAATCACCGACTCGTGCCCTGTTTTGTTTTTCATGAAATTTGCAAAAGCATGATTGATCCATCCTCTTCAATATCTACAGAGAAGGTAATAACAATAGTTCATTTAGTTATTGTAAATTTGAACTATCATCAGTCCCTCCGCCTTGAAGAACGGTTTTAACCGATCGGGCCACCCTGAGTGCACGAAGCTTATCTTATATTTATCTATTATTAAGAATTGTACATACCATTTTAGTTCACTTCAATTGTATTTACGCATTCTTTGATTATTTTGCTAATATGTACAATCTCTTATGTTACTATGTTTAATACCTGACTTTTTACGGGGATTTTCTTTAATCCTCTCTTCCATCTCACGAAGAATGGGCTTCGTCGTGCTTTTTTCTCTAGCCAGGTTCAGCGGACTTTTCCATTTATTTCATTTTTAAACTTTTCGATCATTTTTCCACACTTTCCACTTGATCCAATTATTCTTTCGAACTCGGCTTTTATCTAAATAAAGTTACAAAGGACATTTGCATGTCTTCAGTGAACTTATATAATACTGACGTATGTTGTTAAAGTAATTGCCCAGCAGGCACATCAAATGATTTTATTGTATGTAGTGGATCCATACTCATAGTGACATACATATATGATGTTCATACTATATAACCTTCATCATACACTTCATCATGCATAACTACAAGGATTACTTTACCTCTGACACTAGGTTAAATGCAGGATAATCCTTCAACAATACATTAAGAGTACACGGACTCGTCAGAATACGTTTTCTTCGTTCATTAAACGTTATTTGCATCAACTCCTTAACGAGGCTCAAATTTCGTTTTTTTGTCGAGATTAAAACTAGGAGAATTGCTAAACACAGGATACATGTTGAGAGGGCTATCCAAAGAATTAAAAGCTTTCGCATTCCCAAACATGACTTGCAGATATCTATGGCTTCAGACTTAAACAACATTTTGGTTATTTGTTCATATTTAAAGGGACACTCCACCCCCAGAACAATTGCCGCTCATATAAAAGCCCTATATGAGCCTACTTTGGAATGAATGTTCCTTCGTCTCAATTCTTTTCGTTTGCGAGGAATTTAACTTTGTTTCACTGATTTCCTCGTACATTTTCGCCGCCATGTTTGTTGAATCGAGGACGAATGCGGTCGTTCCTATGAGTGCTGTGACGTAAGTGTGGGATATCAACAGCGACTCACTGCGAAAAACAACATAAAGCAAGCGCGTCTTCGTGATTAATTTCGGTCATATAAATTCTGTTGTTGAACGTTTATTCTCTGTTTGATCATTTTTAATCATGTCCCGATCGAGTACTAGCAGCTCTTTTGAAGTAGACGAAGATATAGGACGATCTGAGCAGGACATAAAATTTGAAGCGGACGAAGCTAAGTTTTCTCTTCAGCCATATTTGTTCGAACCAACAATAAAGAAAGAATCGAGTTCTAGCAGCAACAGTGAAGCTGAAGGGGATGAACTACGCGAACAATGTTAATATATTTGTCTGTCTTGTTGAAAATAATTGTTCCCTATTTATATAATATATAAAATATCCTCAGGTGTAAATGTGGTCATTGCCAAATCATGGATAGATCTGACGAATGTGATTGCTGTCAGGAAATCCCAGAAATGTTATCGCTCAATGACGCATGACCATTGATAAATTAAAAGAGCCCTTGACTTGTGTTACTGATAATCCAGCCTTTGCTGATGTGTGTTTGAATTTGTGGGTTCTCCGAACAGCATGGTATCAGTACAAGCAGCAGTATGAGAACACATTTGAAGGACCAGACCACCAAAGAACAGGCATATTGCTTATCGGCAACTTGCACGATTAGGTTGGGGGGTTCTAGGAAGACATGTTCGAGTTGTCATGCCATCTTGCACTGTTAGTTGTATCAGAGCACATTTCCCACCACCAGGACCTGAGGACGAACACGTTTATGTAGGGTTTAGGCCAGCATCTGATGAAGATGATTAAATAGTAACAAAATGGGCCCTTTGCGTAGCACTTAACTTGTACATATTATTTGCTTAGTTTGTAGTTTGTGCATTATTATCTTCTCCTATTTAACTTCCAGATGAAGGACCTTCGCTCGAAACGTCGAAGTTCTTATTGTATTTTCAGGTAGTTCTACACAACAGTCGACCGATGTATATCTGCTACACTCTATACCCACACTGAAACCGCACGTTTGCGATAAATACAGGTTTGTCACTTTGACTGAAATCTGCTTATGTGAGCGTTGATAGCTGTTTCCTTGTCTGGTTTTTCTTTTGTTGCAATATTTTTTGCATGCTTGGTAGACTTTTTGGCTTTCTTTGATTTCTTAGATTTTTTATACTCGAGGATATTTTCCATCAACGTAGTAATATAATCAAAGTTTTTGGCCTCCTTAATTGATTTTACAACCAATGTTTTGCTAACCTTTGGGAAAACCAGATTATATCGTAGATTGCCCACTGCGGAACCTTTCTTGACCACAGCTTGCTTCCTGGAAGAATTGTGATTATTGTCAAGGACAGCAAGCTGTGTTCTAGCAACACTGATTCTTTTTTAGACACGGCTTTCCATTCACTATCTCTAAACAAAATGATTTGTCACCGAATGCATTGATGATACTCATCCCAGATTTAGATGCAGGGCATTTTACCTCGACAGTTCCATACATTGACTCTTCTCTCTTTTCTCTGGAACACAAGTACAATCTACATTCTGAGTTAATTTTTTAGAATACTAGACCTGATCGCTGTTTGGTCCAGTTTGTCACCCACTTCCCCTGCCTTCATTATGCGCTGTCTAGATGGTAATTCATCTGCAGTAACTCACAAGGTTCACAATTGGTGTTGCCTAGGATACCAACCAAATGACAAGTACTTCCTGCTTTTCCAAGCTAGCTTTAAGCTGCTCCAAGTCATCCTTTGACACCTTCTCTCTTCTTGAACAGTAGTCCTCCCTCTTCCCTTGGCAATATCTCCTGAATGTTGATGAAGGTGGACATAAACAAGGTACAGTTTTTTCTTCATTTCTGCATTTACATGGCACCGTACAAGACTAGGGATCCAAGGATTGTGCAAAGTTTCAAAGAGCCATACGTTTTGGTGAAAATGGGAGTGAAAATGGGGGGAAATTCAGTAAGAAAAACGAAAGATTAATATGGAAGCACTGAAGTACTCTGCGGCGAAGACATATTTTTGTTGAATTTTGGATCCTGTATAAACACCATAATTTACAAGTAAATGCAATCTCTCCTTGATCCTACAGATAAAGAATATTTCACAACTCGCCGTGGGAAGTGTATGCGTATTTATTGCTGACGTAAATAGATGAGTTATGCATGGAATTATAGCTAGCAGTATTTATATGTCAAGATTGTCAAGTTCTCATGACATTTGTTTTTCGGCCTATTTTTAACTTCGCTTTTGAAAATCGTGTTTTTAACGCCAAGCGTAAACATACGCAGGCAAATTATGCCCCATTTATAATTACTTGTAACAAGAGACGGACCCTACCAAGCTTTCCAAGAAAATGATCATTGAAACTTTGCTTTTAGTAAAAAAGACTTAATTTGTAATCTTGAGAGAGGACAAAGTTATCAAGGCAATGAATGTTGTGGATGAATAGTTACAGTAAATATTACGTTGTCGTTGTGTTGAAAGAAAAACATTCGTTAATCGTTATGTTTATGACTTATACTCAGTATTAAGTTATAGAAGGACAAAGAGTAAAGAGTAGTTAAATGTATGATATAGTTTAGTTTTGTAAATATTACAGGGTTCATATTATTATTAAATGTTGTGTTGAAAATTTTGTTTACAGTAATATGACTCTACGGTATATGTTTGTACTCTATAATTCCGGACTGTCACTTCAAATTTTGCACATGGGCGGCTATTATATATTAGCCCAAGTTAAGTAAGTCCAAGTCGGAAATCTGAATTGTTTGGTGAAATAGTATAAAAACTAAGCCTAAGGGTGTATAGTCGGCCACTGCCTTCAACTAGAACACCGACACAATTTTTAAGGGGATTTTTTTCAAAGCGGAAATACTGTGTAACTTTCGTTTTCCTAACAATGTCAATGACAATGCATATATAAACAGTACTGTTGTTTACGTTCGCACTTCAAACGTAATTATTTATATCACAGAAAATCAGATTATACATCCCAATACAATTATATCCCACAATTCAAGGTATACTGTAAAGTTTAAATTAACACGACTATTGGGACTGCAGGCTTTGCAGCACGTTTATATGATTCCGTTTTATACCATGGAGGTTATAATATAAATCGGATACTATCACTGATCTAATAATAGACTGGATATAGCTTCTATACCTATGAAAAATGAAGCCAAAATCAATCGGCGCAAATTTACTTCCGGTTACCACTTTGCAGCGAAAACAATATGGAGTTGTATGGGGAAATGAGTCGCCGAGGCTGGTTTTTCACAATTTTGAGGCATTTCCAAGCGCTGGACTAAACCGTTCGTCTTGTAATGAAAAGAACAGGATATTTTCTTACTTTTGGAGAGACACGTTTGTAGATTTCGGTAAAAAATCACCGCTAAAGACGTTTGACAAGTTGCATACGCGGAGTCCATTTTCGGCCAAAACTCTCTGCCAAGTGGTCTTTCATGCTGGCATTTTCGCTAAACAAATACTGGCTGGATAGAAACTCAAGTCGAATGGTTTAAACGAAAGGTAAGCAATGTATAATAAGCGGTTGTCTTTCTCAATCAAGCGAAAAAGTATAGAATATCGGTGTTGCTCTCGGGTTATGTTGTGCTATGCCAATATGAACATTTATAGGAACAATAGCTGTATAGATAATACTGGCTAATTGCATTTTGTATCTCTAGATTGGAGTTATGGTTTTTGTTCTTGACCGAAAAATACATTTAAATAATATATAAATGGATTCGTTTCTAAAACAAGCTCTGTATCATTCATATTATAAACTGCTTCAAGTGTTTTTATGCAGAAAACAATCCAGTAGAGTCTGAGAGTAGTATGGAGCACAAGTATACACCATATTAAAATGGTGTATGCCAAGTTTGACTGGTGAGCTGCTCTCCTCTCTTGTAATATTCCATAGTCTAACATTTTCAGGGTTTCTTGTAGAAGGGAGAGAAGGCCATGGGTGGGGTTGGCAAAATGTTGACCTTTTCCATAAAGTATACATTACATGTATGCAAATTAAGTGTGGAAATATATCACTTTCCCATATACATAAGAGTACCATAGACTGCAACTGGTTGTATTGTGTGTTCTGTTGGTTGTTCTCGTGCATTTCCTTGTTGGTAACAAATACTGGTCATTAAATATTGGTGCTTGGCAATTTGGCTTCTTTGGGGTCATTTCAAAACCACCAAGATGGTTGACATGCTACTTCATGTCTCATAAAAAATGCACAGAGTTCTACTAATTAACCCATTGAAGGTGCATAATGCTTCCCTTGACAACTAGAATTATCTGGTGTTAGACAGAGTATCATAGGCATAGGAAGCAACTTCAAGTTGGGGGGCACTTTGTCTTAAGGACACCTCTTCTATTAGAAAAGGGCACTTTTTCCATTGTTTTAGCTGATGATAACCATCATATTCAAGTTGATGATAACCACATATTCTAGTTGATAAAGATTATATCAGAGTGTTATAGTAAATAGTCTTGTTTAATCACCAGTGAATCGCAGTGATGAAACTATCCACAATGAAGTAGTGTATTGGATTGCTGTAGAAAGCTCACTGTGTCTCCTCGATGTGAAAGAAGAAAAAAACCATTTAAAAGTTTGCAAATCAAATTTTGATTGAGCTCATACAACTTTGTCCCATGTCCTTTTACAATTTTAGTATCATATCTGCATAAAAACACTTGAAGCAGTTTATAATATGAATGATACAGAGCTTGTTTTAGAAACGAATCCATTTATATATTATTTAAATGTATTTTTCGGTCAAGAACAAAAACCAAAACTCCAATCTGAGATACAAAATGCAATTAGCCAATATAGATTTATAGCTATTGTTGCTATAAATGTTCATATATGGCATAGCAGTGATAGCACAGCATAACCCGAGAGCAACACCGATATTCTATACTTTTTCGCTTGATTGAGAAAGACAAACGCTTATTATACATTGCTTACCTTTCGTTTAAACCATTCGACTTGAGTTTCTATCCAGCCAGAGTATTTGTTTAGCGAAAATGCCAGCATGAAAGACCACTTGGCAGAGAGTTTTGGCCGAAAATGGACTCCGCGTATGCAACTTGTCAAACGTCTTTAGCGGTGATTTTTTACCGAAATCTACAAAAGTATCTCTCCAAAAGTAAGAAAATATCCTGTTCTTTTCATTACAAGACGAACGGTTTAGTCCAGCGCTTGGAAATACCTCAAAATTGTGAAAAACCAGCCTCGTCGACTCATTTCCCCATACAACTCCATATTGTTTTCGCTGCAAAGTGGTAACCGGAAGTAAATTTGCGCCGATTGATTTTGGCTTCATTTTTCATAGGTATAGAAGCTATATCCGGTCTATTATTAGATCAGTGGATACTATAGTCTACACTGTTTTGATAGTTCATAATACAGATCGAATACATGCAGTATACTATATATATCCAGCCATCGACTTGCACAAGTTTATTGACATTGCCACATTGGCATTGCCCCTATAGTTCATAAGGCTATAGTTGTATTTGAAATAATATAGCCTTTAAACTGCTACCACATTTACCTTCCTTATCATTTATATAATCTGCAAACTCGCATTTGAGATGCAGTCTTTAAATATTTTGTCATAATCATATGTCAAATAATGCTCAGGAAGCGAAAATAAGTGAATTTCTACAATCCTTCCCGTTGATTATCCAGTGCTGAATTGAAGGCAAGTTGGTAAGTCAGTTATAATGACTGATTTCTCTCCGGTTCATCGACATACTTATAGTTTATATACTTATATTGATATAATGATGTTCTTGTCGCTAGACTCGCTACACGGCACGTGTACGAATCTCGCAATCACCTCGCGGCCACGCACTTGATAGCGCACGTGCATTTGTGATTGCACAAAAAATCGGGTGTTCCGGGGGAAAGGTCGCCAATTTAATGTCAATTCAACGTCTTCAGCAAATGTTTCAAGTTCAATATAAAGACTCTAATTCAGCATAGTTTGTGTAAAATCGCCATAAGATCAAAAGAATATTTAAAGAAAAATGTGAAGCCCTGTCTTGAAGCACTAAATCACTAAATGTTAATGAAATTTAAAAAGAAACATAAATTGTATGCACCCCCCGGAAAGTTTACACTATGATTGAATGAATGAATGAATGAATGACTGACTCGTTTGAATTTTCGCCACTCAACACAATACTGCAAAGTTTCGAAGAAACTTTGCACTAAAAATGGACTGCTCCATTTCCTTTTTTTACATTGGGTTTCACCATAAACTGCCTTGGATAACCAGCTTTAAATAGTTGTATCCACTTTTCTTGTGTTTAAATGCCTCGGCAGGCTTGCTCTCAGGTGTTTTTTTTTGCTTCTAGTACCAAATGTTCTTCTAATTTTTTGTACGAGAATCCAGGAATAAACTTTAAACTCTTTGTCCAACCATCCTCCCAATGCTGTCAAATCTTTATCTGCCACCGATGAAGTACCCGGCTCAATATCCATAAAAAATTTATATCATTTAAACCTATACCTTAATTATGTATTTTACTATTTACAAATTTAATTCTTAGGGCCTGCCTGCAGATACAAAAACGTAATACTACAAATAACTAAATTATAAAAATTGACGATATTATATTCTACTACCTATGCAAATTTAAAACGGTTTCCCTACGTTAATATAACAACGAATATAATATATTTACAGTCTAATATTGTAATCCTAAAAACCTGCTTGTTTATTTTGACAGGAAATAAACCGACCACAACAAAGGAAGCAGAAAAATAAGCGACAACAGAGGCAAAATGCTTTCTCTTTGGCGTTTTTACAAAGTAACGGAGCCGGGGCAGAAAAAAACGGTTTGAACTGATTTTAGTTCGCGCCAAAACATTTTAAAGTTTCTTTAAAAACATTGTGTTTGAGCGCCATGCTGATCGAACGATCGACAGACATTTTGTCATGAATTAGTCGATTTCAACAAGCGAAAAAATCCGCAGGAAACACTCGATCGTTGTCAAAATACAAGATATACATCGAGAAACAACACGCACATATTTGTAGGTCAAAATGGTGAGCGGTCCGATGTTTACTAAGCGTACTCACCTTAAAACGTTGGGAAGAACCTTCCTCTCGGAACGTATTTATGAGCACATTGCTCGCTCCTCGGTTCTTCTACAGGAATTTTCTCGTCCATTTTTGGTTCGATTTCGCTGTACTTGAGTCGTTACATTACAAAGACGTTCATTGTTTTAAAATTTTCAAACGCTACGAAAAAAGTGTTAAAAATAAGCGATATTTCTCACATGCAAAATGTTCGCTCCACGGCGGCCATTTCGCGCGTAAGCGAAGGTTACCATTTTTCCCATGATGCTTCGCTAACATGCAAATTGCCTATTGCCCGTATTAATGATGAAACAGGAATTTGGAACAGACATTTTCCGAAATGTGTAACGAACAGCTGACATTTGGCCTGCGTTGTGGCTCAGAACTGACATTTAAAGACCCCTATAATGCACCTTTTGAATCGGCAGCCACAAAGTTAATAAGCTGTACGATATAGGCCTACTGGTGCTTTTTACTAGAGAAAAGCAATATCATGCAGCAGATGGTGGTCTATATATATATATACTAGAAGTAATCACAGTGAAAAATCATACGAATTCTTTTCAAAATTGATTTAGTTAAATATTCTTGCTCCCAAAGATGTCAGCATTTCTAAAGTTTACTACCAAATATAAACATACAAATACAGCCATAACAAACATACAAATAAGTACTGTTACTTTGTGAGAATACCAAACACGATGCCATCAGCTCCTGCATTAATAAGTTGTTTACAATCTTCAATCATTACTTCAAACTCTGCGTCAGTGTAGAGAAAATCTCCACCTCTTGGTCTGATCATTACATAAACTGGCAATGTAACATTGCATTTGATCACTTTCAATAAACCTTAAAAAATAAAGCCTATTTCACTGACACTGTGCTAAATTAATTTAAGTAATCACAACAGATTTGAATAAAAATTGATTAGCAGAGCGGAGCCACTCGTGGGCCATTTCCACAACTTAAGGGACGTACCATTATAGTGATGGGGGGAAATTAGGAGAAAAGGCATTAGTGTAAAAAAACCCTGCCCAAGGAAGATGGGTGCTGGCAAAAATAATACAGACCAACTGTGAAGTGAATATTAACAACTATTTCAGACTGGAAATAAAAACTCGACTCGTGAGTAAATATTGGCAAGGACTAACTTGATTTATAGGCACAACACTTAAAATGAATAATTAAACATTATATTATTGACCAAACAAACATATTACTCTCCAAACAAAGTTACAATTTGCTTAGCATGCAAGGGCATAACCCAGGGGAGGGTTCCAGGGGTACAAACCAACCATGCAACCAAACAACTCTTAATAACTTTTTATAAATAACTCTTTATAAGTTGTGAAGCTTTGTGCTTTCCACAAAGGAGATCAGTCTAAATTACTGACTTTCTTTGTTGATGTTACAACCCATGAACCCCCCCCCCCCCCACCTACAAAAATCCTCGGTTCATCTTTTGTTATTAATAATTCTATATTCTAAATACAAACTTCTATTTTTCATCCCATGTAAATGGGTCGTATAAACTAGGCCTTTCAGCCATTGCGTCTCCAAAATTCCCCTCCATCACCTTTCTAATGGTCCGTCCCCAATGCACTTTCCCTATATAATTAGTAATATTCAATTGCAGCTAATTTAAAAAATAAAAAACAATACAAATCTCGACAAAATGTATGTTACGCAAGATATGAACTTTAAAATCAAGAAAAGTTGATATTTCAACTTTAGATCAAAGTCGTCTTCAGGCAAACAAAAGTCTTGTTCAGACCGATTAATTGGTTCAAAAGACTTCGAAATTATAGGTCGAAATACCCTCGGGCACCGGAATATATACTTTTATCTTATTCCATATCATGGATTATTCAAGGTGGATTTTTCGTAATTTGTCATATTTTACAAGCCATTAATCATTATAAATAATACTGACAATTTCCACTCTCACCAATACTTCATCTATACTTGACGTTTATACTGTAAGTAACTAATAATCATGCAATGTCTAAACTTACCAATACTTGGTGTTGTGCCTCCCTCTGATAGATTACAACACAGTTCAATTCGTTTTGCACCTATAAAAATCAAGTTTTCTGTTCATCTAGTACTACAAATATGTTATATACTAAGGTGCGGACAGAAGGATATTGGTTCGCTCCTATGGACCGAGCACGTGTCACAGTGGATAGTATCCCCCTTCGGTTAGTATCCGCTAGCGGATAGTGTCCCTTTTAGTTAGATTCCCGCGGATAGTGTCCCCCACGTGAAGCTCAGATATGTGATGAAGCTCAGATATGTGATGAAAAATTCTGCTAAATAATTATACTAAAAGGAGAAGAACAAGAAGATGACTATCAATAATGAAACTATTTCCCTATATAAAAGAATATAATTATAGTTCGGAAAGACTAAAATTGATCACTGGACTCTATATTTTCCATTTACGTTTCACATCTACGTTTCTGAAAGCGCTTTCAGTAGCTATTTCTATTAGCATTAAGACTTTGTAGAGTGTCGATCAAATCTGTTGGGCGATGTTTTGATTAACAATACCTCCAGTTTCTTAATTTAACCCATATATGTTTTGGGGAAACGGTCAAAAAAGGTTTATATTAGTCCAAATTTCTATATTTCGACCAAAGAACGCAATAAGTAGAACTTAACTCAGTATATATTTGGGGGACAGAATACGCGAGGAGGGACACTATCCGGTCGCGTATAGTGTCTGGGGAGACAGTATCTGCTAGCAGATACAGTAGTGTCCGAGGGTACACTTTTTGCGGGGTACATTATCCGCTGTGACACCGGCACAGACGAAGTTCATGCCAGCGAAAAAAGCAAGGAGACTAATAATCTTCTGTCTAGACCGAACAAACTCAGCATATACTATATAAGTTATTGATTGTATGGAAAAACCAGTAAGAGCAATTCAGCTAATTGCTTCCAATTGTTATTATATAATAAGTTGTTTCAAAATTTAGACCTTTGAAAACGAAGGCCTGACACACTAAACTGACTTGCAAATGTTCCGTAACCTATATAATTGACAATTAAAAACCAAGAACGAATGGTTTTGAAGTTTCAAAATTAAAAATTGCAAAAACAGCTTTATTATTTCTATTGTGTACAGGTTTACCTTAGTTCGGCGAAAAAGGCAGTCTAAGTGATTTTTTGCTTTGTTAAACCCAATAGAAGTTTAAAAAAGCGATAGCTGCATTAACATTTCTATTTTTGTTCAATATATATAAATGAAAACCCCTGAAATATATTTAAAGTAAAGTTACAAGGTTTGAAGTAGGTGCATGTGTACAGCGACAACAACAATGGCGAGTTTTTTGCAGTTCAAAATAATACGCATGCACTCAAAGGGACAAAGGTGATTTTTTGCTTTGTTAAACCCAAGAGAAGTTTGAAAAAGCGATAGTTGCATTAACATTTTTTTGTTCACAATATGTAAATGAGAATTCCTAATACTTATTTAAATTATAGTTACAAGGTGTGAAGTACAGAAACAACAATGGCGACTATTCTGTAGGTAAAAATAATACGCATGCATTCAAAGGTCCGACACTTACAAAGATATTCCGAGTCTATAGATAGTGGCGTTGTACCAAAGAAATGGAAAAACGCAAACGTCACGGCTATTTTTAAGAAAGGTTCTAAATCTGACCCTAAGAACTATAGGCCAATTTCGTTGAAATGTATCGCTAGTAAGGTGCTCGATAGCCCTATCATGAAATATTTCGACCGATACAACATCTTAACAGATTTCTAGCATGGTTTTAGGGCCAAAAGGTCGACTGTAACTCAATTGATTGGTACTATCCACGATATTTCAAGTGCTATTAACAATGATACCACTGTACATGATGCAGTCATTCTGGACAAAGTCCGCATCAACGCCTGTTGAGAAAATTACAAAGTTACGGAATACAAGGGCCCTGAATAATTGGCTTGAATCATTTCTCACAGATCATTATTCAACAGACAGTTGTTTGTGAAGGGGAAGCAGCCAAACCAACATCGGTAACCTCAGGAGTCCCACAAGGAACTGTTTTGGGACCTTTATTGTTCCTTTCGTACATCAACGATTTGCCAAATGCACTGAATTCTAGAGAGTAGTGTTCGATTGTTTGCGGACGATGCGCTTTTGTACGGTCTAATCTCGGGAAGCTCAAACAGTGATGAATTGCAGGACGATCTTAGCAAGTTGGAAACCTGGCAATAGAAATGGCTAATGAAGTTCAACCCAAGAAAATGTAAAGTGTTATGCAAAGGAAATATTCTTTTTGTAACACAGAGTTGGAGCAAGTCGAGTCGGTCGCTTACCTGGGTATTACCCTAAACTAGAAATACATGCATGCAACAACCCCTCGCCACAGCTAAACAACGACAGTTTCCAACATTATACTAAGCTTTTTTGTTGCAAAATCTGCGATGCAAAACGCAGGAAAAAGGCCGTTACACCAGCAGTTTTTCTGCTGGAAATGGAATTCGGTAAATCACTGGCCGCGTGTTTGGTATCTTCGATTCAGGCATAATTTTCGCTAAAAAACAGAATTGAATTATCTACCCTTCCCCCCCCCCCTCCATTTATGACGCACTCAAAGGACAGCGTCATATAAGTGAACTTCTTGACATAAGTGTTTTCGTTCATTTCAAATGAGTTTGAAGGAAAACAATACTATTCTAAGTGTAACCATGCGTAACATAGGGTATAAAAGACTGAGTCTACATTCACTCGGGGTCAGTTTGTTAAACGAGACTCCGGGTGTCACTCTATTCTTGGACATGGCCGAACCCGTAGACGTACCAGTCGTTTTGCCACCACAGCTACCTAATCCAGCTCCAGACGAGAACCCACCAGCAGTTGAAGTGGGACAGCACGAGGCCGAACCTCAGCCTCAGGCGCAGCCAGTACAGGTATGTTGTTGTTTCAAGAAGTGTCTACGTGCACTTTGGGATCTTTGTTGCCTGTGTGAGGCTGCTCGGCACGTGTATCTTGTATTTTTCTTGGTTTATGCTTTGCGTTTCGAATCGGCCAGGCGTTTGTTCAATTCCAGGGCGATCGGACGCCTATCGAAGTGAAAATTTTCAGGCGCTAGGTCATGTCTTTGGTCTTGTAAGCACATTACGCAATTGACTTAAGCTGTTCCGCTTCGCTCTCCTGCTATCTCGGCGGAGCCCATGCGTATCGTATAGTAAAATATTTGTTTGATTTGGCCTTACCTTAGTGTGTTAGTCTTGCGGTAATTTACTCTGAGCGAAACACGGTTTTTCCAGTTTGTTACGACCATTTGTGCAGATAGTTGGATAATACAGTGTGCAGTATATCAGTATTCTAATGGATTGTAGCTGCGTGTTTACGCATTTTACATACATGGGTTTAGTTATGCTTGGTTGAATCGTTCATTTTCTGTACCTTTTGCAATAAGTGAGTCGGGTTCCTTTCACATGAATCATGGGTTTCATGTTTCATCTCCCGCTACAGTTAAGAACCACGATCCGTTGTCTAGCCGTTAGGGCCGCCCCGGTCGTGCCTTAGTGCTAGTTGAGTGTTGTTCAGTTTAATTTGCGATGGGTCGGGAACATAGTTTATTGGGTTACGGCCAATTTACGGCTGTGTATGAAAAAAGTGTATTGGTTGTGGCCAATTTACAACTGTGCATGAAAGTATAATGTATTGGTTGAGGCCAATTTACAGTTGTGTATGAATACAGTGTATTGGTTGTGGCCAATTTACAACTGTGCATGAAAGTATAATGTATTGGTTGAGGCCAATTTACAGTTGTGTATGAATACAGTGTATTGGTTGTGGCCAATTTACAACTGTACATGAAAGTATAATGTATTGGTTGAGGCCAATTTACAGTTGTGTATGAATACAGTGTATTGGTTGTGGCCAATTTACAACTGTGCATGAAAGTATAATGTATTGGTGGTGAGGCCAATTTACAGTTGTGTATGAATACAGTGTATTGGTTGTGGCCAATTTACAACTGTGCATGAAAGTATAATGTATTGGTTGAGGCCAATTTACAGTTGTGTATGAATACAGTGTATTGGTTGTGGCCAATTTACAACTGTGCATGAAAGTATAATGTATTGGTTGAGGCCAATTTACAGTTGTGTATGAATACAGTGTATTGGTTGTGGCCAATTTACAACTGTGCATGAAAGTATAATGTATTGGTTGAGGCCAATTTACAGTTGTGTATGAATACAGTGTATTGGTTGTTGACAATTTACAACTGTGCATGAAAGTATAATGTATTGGTTGAGGCCAATTTACAGTTGTGTATGAATACAGTGTATTGGTTGTGGCCAATTTACAACTGTGTATAAGTATAATGTATTGGATGAGGCCAATTTACAGTTGTGTATGAATACAGTGTATTGGTTGAGGCCAATTTACAACTGTGCATGAAAGTATAATGTATTGGTTGAGGCCAATTTACAGTTGTGTATGAATACAGTGTATGGGTTGTGGCCAATTTACAACTGTGCATGAAAGTATAATGTATTGGTTGAGGCCAATTTACAGTTGTGTATGAATACAGTGTATTGGTTGTGGCCAATTTACAACTGTGCATGAAAGTATAATGTATTGGTTGAGGCCAATTTACAGTTGTGTATGAATACAGTGTATTGGTTGTGGCCAATTTACAACTGTGCATGAAAGTATAATGTATTGGTGGAGGCCAATTTACAGTTGTGTATGAATACAGTGTATTGGTTGTGGCCAATTTACAACTGCATGAAAGTATAATGTATTGTTGAGGCCAATTTACAGTTGTGTATGAATACAGTGTATTGGTTGTGGCCAATTTACAACTGTGCATGAAAGTATAATGTATTGGTTGAGGCCAATTTACAGTTGTGTATGAATACAGTGTATTGGTTGTGGCCAATTTACAACTGTGCATGAAAGTATAATGTATTGGTTGAGGCCAATTTACAGTTGTGTATGAATACAGTGTATTGGTTGTGGCCAATTTACAACTGTGCATGAAAGTATAATGTATTGGTTGAGGCCAATTTACAGTTGTGTATGAATACAGTGTATTGGTTGTGGCCAATTTACAACTGTGTATAAGTATAATGTATTGGATGAGGCCAATTTACAGTTGTGTATGAATACAGTGTATTGGTTGAGGCCAATTTACAACTATGCATGAAAGTATAATGTATTGGTTGAGGCCAATTTACAGTTGTGTATGAATACAGTGTATGGGTTGTGGCCAATTTACAACTGTGCATGAAAGTATAATGTATTGGTTGAGGCCAATTTACAGTTGTGTATGAATACAGTGTATTGGTTGTGGCCAATTTACAACTGTGCATGAAAGTATAATGTATTGGTTGAGGCCAATTTACAGTTGTGTATGAATACAGTGTATTACAGGTTAGGCCAATTTACAACTGTGCATGAAAGTATAATGTATTGGTTGAGGCCAATTTACAGTTGTGTATGAATGCAGGGTATTGGTTGTGGCCAATTTACAACTGTGTATAAGTATAATGTATTGGTTGAAGCCAATTTACAGTTGTGTATGAATACAGTGTATTGGTTGTGACCAATTTACAACTGTGCATGAAAGTATAATGGATTGGTTGAGGCCAATTTACAGTTGTGTATGAATAAAGTGTCTTGGTTGAGGCCAATTTACAACTATGTATGGAAGTATAATGTATTGGCTGTGGCCAATTTACAGCTGGGAACCAATATTAATAGTGTATTGGGTATGAAAATCATGTGTTCGTTGAGGCCAATATTTGGTCCTATATTAGTCTATCATATACTGTATTGGTTCAGACCATTTGCAACTTTGAACGTAAATAACGTGTGTTTGCCGCCAGTTTACATATTGGTATATGAGTACCATGTACTTGGTGAGAGCAATTTTTCAAATTGTGTAGACGTTCAATTGGTGCGGCTGTTTACAGGCATGAATATATTGTATTGAATGGTTGAGCCTAATTAAAGCTGGGCATGCGTTTCACGCTTTGTTTGAGGCAACATTGTAATGGTATTTGAATATCTGAGTTATAACAGTTGTTTTACTTTTGAGTTGATGTTAATTTTCTTTGGGGACCCGTTGAATTAATTCGTGAATTGTTGAATTAATTCGTGGAATTAATTAGTGCCTTTGTCGTTGGTTAACTACGGCCACTTTTGGTTTATGTTTGGCTGTTGGATTCCTTATCGTTATCTACCGGTTTCTTGAGGCTAATTCCTAACTTAATTATATGTACATCGATAGTTACAATTTTAGTTGTGTGTGCATAGTGCTTATTGGTTACGGCAATTTTTCTCGTTTTGGATTTGGCATGATTTAGGTATGGTTTTTAGACCAGTTTTAACAGCGTTGCCATGGCTGGTGGGGAGCCGTACTATGAGTTTATGTACATTAAGCTATAGCGTGGGTTTTCCTCTTCTTAGATTGAGGAACAACTAAGGGTTTTGAAAGAAGAGGTCCAGACCTTAAGAGCAGATCGTTCTCCGTCGGAAGGAGTGGATGCTGCATTACAATTTGTCCGCCAGCTTGCTTTGGCTCCTCTCAGGCTTCGGGATCCGACGATATGATTGCCTCAGCACTTCAAACCTTAGCTGACCAGGCAAGGTGTGCAGAAAATCCAAAGGCGGCCGAATTTGAAGCCATTTTGCGCCATGCCAGACGAGGCCGTTTGATTTATTGGTCAGAGTATGGGAGGTAATCATCAGGTTGCTTGGCACAAAAGAAGAGATTGTTGTTGCGTGAACCATCGCAAAGATGACGAGGAACACCAGTCGACAGACTCCAGCCCACCCATATTGTCGCCAGACTAGAGGTCGAGGGCTTGGTTGGCGTTCAGGTCGCGGTGGTGCGAATCCTGCAACATCAGTGTGTTTTAATTGTGGCCATACTTGTCATTTCCAACGACATTGCCCGGCGCGAAATTCCAACGCTTACTTGGAACATTAGTGTGTGTCATTCAGGAATTGTAACGTTTTTGTTGACAATATATTCTTGATCATTTGCCTGTGGCTTATTTTCTATTTGGCTATGGGGTGGTTTTGTTGATGAGAGTATTGGAGTGCTTGTTTTTGTTGAGATTACGCTTTATAATAGGGCGACATACATCCTCCTTAATACATTAGGTTGGTATTTTAATTTCTGCGTCTGCACATGATTGTATTGATTGAGTTGGCCTGGTTCTGCCGGCACCGTCATGTCGAATGGTTGGGCTGCAGTTTTGGTTGTTGTTTATTTTCCCCTACCTGTACATTTTGCCTAAAACATCCGTACACGTTGGATAAGGAATCTTCCTCTGCAAGTTTTGACTTAATCCAGCAAGATTTCCGTGGAACGAATTTTTTCCTTTGTGTTTCTCCTCGCCATTGCTGGACCTAGGTGCGGGCTTTCTACAGCCTCGTATGCCCCGCGAGGGGTTGCCTGGGGCCGACAATGGAGTGGGCGAACTCACCGGATCTCGGGTCGATATTTCGCTTTTACCGGAGTCCTATTTTTCTTAAGGGTACTTCCGCTCCAAAGCGCCAAAGAATTAGTAACGACCAGTCGTTTTGCAGTGGGCATCACCTGAGGCCAATTATCCAATGTTGTGATTGGCAGGGCTCGTCCGTGTCTAATGTCGGCCCTAGACCGTCTCCGCTGATGGTGTCGCGTGGACAGGTTTTACCTAGCCCACGGGGCGTAATTTTCCGTGACCGTTCCTCATTTGTTCCTGGCGTTTATATAGACGCTTTTGAGGAGAGTTTTGGGGAAGAGAGTTTTGGGTTATGAGGTTTTGGTATGGGTTTAAGTTACGGGTAGTGGTTAGGTTTGTATGGGTGAGATGAGGCCCAGCCTCAAATTACAATCCTAATCCGTATAGTCCGGCGACAGGGCTCGCA
Source organism: Trachythela sp. YZ-2020 (assembly GCA_016169945.1). Classification (NCBI taxonomy): domain Eukaryota; kingdom Metazoa; phylum Cnidaria; class Anthozoa; order Malacalcyonacea; family Clavulariidae; genus Trachythela; species Trachythela sp. YZ-2020. The sequence goes on along the minus strand of JADLSH010000382.1, from coordinate 3,546,320 downwards.
TTTCCCATAACTCTCTTCCTGTAAGCCTATGGAAGCATTGTTGCAGTTAGAATAGATTACTATTCTAAGTGTAACCATGCGTAACATAGGGTATAAAAGACTGAGTCTACATTCACTCGGGGTCAGTTTGTTAAACGAGACGCTCTTGGGTACGGCGTGATTGACCTAACGGGGGAAGGTTATAATATTGGCTGTTGTTTATTGTCCATATAATCTTTAGTTTAGTTTGATGTAGTGTTTGTTTTCTGTTATTTTTAGGGGTGCTTTCGTTTCACTCCCACCCTCCCCTCCCCAACGACTAGGCACAGACAGATTGTGCTAGTAAATTGCGAAAAAGTTGCTCCAACACTAAAAAGTTGCTAAAAATGGAACAAGTTGCTGCCAAAGTCGGGAAAATGCTCCTAAAATTTAGTATTTTCCGCACAGAAATTGACTGGTTGTCTGCTTTATTTGCTTATATTTACAAGAATACACATTTGACATCATGAATGACTGTATTTCAAACTTCAACGAGCATGTACAGTATTCGGTATTTTATATCACAGGTTTTATGCGCTCAATACAAACAACACTTAACAAGTGTTCACACTTCACAGGAACTGTAATGAGAAAATTAATGGGAGTTCAATCTCAGTTTCAACAGTTCCTCGCTTGATGATGATGCGTCCGCCATATTTTAAATATTAATTTTGTGAATGCTGGAATAAATTAAATTGGCCTCTCATAGAGCCCAGGCCCCGGCCGGCCATACTTTTGCTAAAGTATGCACATTTTAGGGAAAGTTGCTCGAAGTTGCTCGTTTGCCGAGCACAATCTGTCTGTGCCTACCAACGACTGGTACCTGCATCACTCTTATAGGCTTACGGGCTCGCATTTCCCATAACTCTCTTCCTGTAAGCCTATGGAAGCATTGTTGCAGTTAGAATAGATTACTCTAATAGCTTGAAAGGAAAACTGTAAGGAAACCGGGAAGTATATATACATGGTTTCTTGAAAGATACGCAACGGAAATATTTCTTAAGTAGTGGAAGCACTGTCGTCATAGCAACACTGACACAAAATAAATAAATAATACAATTTTTTAGCGTACAAAACAGGATACTAATCGGCCAAAAATAACTAAAAAATAGTTGTTTTAGCTATAGAATTCCCGAATTTATGATGTAGGTATGGTATTATTCGTTATATGAGCTTTAAACTAATGTAAAATTCAACATTCCGTTCAAATATAACGTTTCGAAATGTTCACAAAACTAAACTGCATTTTACCGATAAAAATTCCTTTTTGAATTGAAATCAGTTTAAGATATAAGCGTAAAAATGATTTCGTTCTCCTTTTAATTTAGACCTTTTTCATCATATAAAATATACGATACTTTAACCGTAAATAAATGAAAAACTATATATATAAAGCAGGAGTTTTTAGAACAAAAACACATCAACACTTTTATTGTTTTAATAATATAACAAACCTGCCTCTATATATTTTACTTTTTTCGTTCATTTGTCGCTTGGACTCTTCTTATCTTTTTTGCTAAAGTAAAAGCGATAAGATCCGTCCCACAGACACAGCTCTTCCAATAAAGTTCCAAAAGCGACATTTAATTCAGACTTTCTCAAGTTTTTTTATAATCTCACTCACTCCACTCCTGACAATCTGCCATACTTTTGAGATCAGTGAGATGACCACCCACCAACCTTGAACCACGCGCCCGCGATTATTGATGAACTTTAGATCTCCCTTGGATTTACGATGAGCCAGCTGGCTCCAGGTTCGCAGCTCCAGTTTCGCGAACCTGGAGCCAGCTCCAGATTGGCTCGAAACTGGAGCTGGGACGACAAGTTTGTAAACAAAGCGTTTTGGCCGCTTAACCAGTAATGTAAATGAATTTTTTTTGAAAGACCATTTTTACCTGTCATATTTTCTAGTACGTGACCGAAAATGAGAACTTTATTACGTTTCGTTTGTCCACAGTAGCTTGTGAAAGTTGACTATTTTTTCTGACGAAGGGGCTGGTCAGCGGCCCGATTGATCGTATAGCTTTTTAAAACCTTAATTTTTTACCTTTATAATGGCAAACTGTAAAATTTGATTGATGACCGTTCTAGAGAAAGTATTCAAATATAATGTCAAGCTATAAGCGTACTTCTACATCGCGAAACCGCGATAAATAACTCTGGCAAAGTCGAGCCATCTATTTCACGCGCGGCCCGCTTGTATTAATTTCACACTTCCGTGAACACACAACTTTGTTATCGGTAAATTTGCGTTTTGGAGAAATAACCTATTGAACGTTTAATGATATATTATTATTTATTGCACTTTTTTAAAGACTAAACGATCGAAGCATCGTCCATATCTGCAACACACAACGCAAACAAGATCGCGAAAAATGGTGTTAAATGCGGCTCAGATTGCCGAACGTCAAATACGTCTAGCATAGTACAAATTGTTTCGAAAAATTTCCTCTTAAACTCGCCTTTCTGCGATTTTTCAAAAGATGACCCTTCTAGATTAATTGTCATTCTACCATATCCTATAGTATTTAAAATTTTAGGATGTATATCCAGCATGAACAACTCACGAGAACACTGGCATTCGTGACCGACATGAGAAATCCACTTTCAATAGATGTAATATATTAACGTAATTGACAACCAAAACAATCAGTCCATGTGGTTTGGCACGTTCTATCTATCTATCTATCTATCTATCTATCTATCTAAAATTATTGCGCATGTGTTTATCCAGACCTGTTTTCTTGTTTCCCCAAGCAACGTATGAAACAGGTGCTGGAAAGGAGTTAATTTGTTTCTTAGTCTGTGTTTGATAATTAAAAGGTTTTTATCATCAAGGGATTTATTTTGTAACAAAGATTATAGTAAATATTGTTTATTGGCTATTGCTGATTGTTCGGAATTAACTTTTGAAATCTTACGAGAATGCGTCCGCCGAGATTAATTAGGGTATGCTTACTGCTACTAGGGACACCCTAACTCCTACATTCCTATATGGGACAGGCAAAATGACAGTTTGGGGGGGGGGGATAGGGAGTCGGCCATAGATAGATAGATACTAGATAGATCAGGGATACTAAATGTCAAAAGTTTCCGGGGGAGCGTGCCCCTAACTCCCAAGCTATTCAAGACCTATAGAATGACAACGCAGACCACACAGTTCAAATTCGTAACTGCTGCTCAAATAGATCTGGCACATCTTGAGCAAGATATTACAACATAGTTACAGCTTGTTCTATCTGTTGCTAGGTATAACTTGAAAATATATTTACAGTAGGAAAAGTCAGCTGGCAATGATCACAAAACGTTTTGCTCACAAAAACGAGATTTTAAGGTTCCATGTACTTTGGATTTTTAGGAGAGGTTGGGAGGGGGGTCTTATGAAAAAAATATCATTATTTAGGGGTGGGGAAAAGTTTATCATGGGGATGGACCATGCCAAAGATTTAAGAGACCTCACTAAATTCCACCCCCCCCCCCCTCCCAGATAAGAAATGAACCCCTTAATAGCCTTGGTTATATAGTAGAGTTACCTCGTGAGCACTCTGTTTACGCAATAGGATGTCCTTTGTTATAGGTTTGCGTAGGCCTGCAGAAACCACTAACGAAACACAAGTCGCACGAAGTGAAAATGGTCTGATAAAATAATCTTGGCTTTTTTTATTATGCTTACCACTCTGAGGTGGACGGAAAGCCTTAACAGGTTTTACAACCCAATTGAGAAAGGTTCCGAGGGTTAGTTAGTTAAGGTTAGTGCCTTGGGGTTAGTTTTTAGTGATGGAGGAAAACCGGAGTACCCGAAGAAAAACCCTCGAAGCACAGGAGAGAACCAACCAATTTCAACTTACACGAGTTAATCAAGCACACTGACATTTGAGTTCATTTCGATTCAGCTAAGACGGCTATATGATCTATTTCCGCATACATGTATGCAAGCTTGTTCCTAAAGTTGTACTAAAATCAACTTGTTTACTTGATACGGTTTTCCCCTGAGATTATCAAATGACATCACGTGCCAAACCACATGGACTGATTGTTTTGGTTGTCAATTACGTTAATATATTACATCTATTGAAAGTGGATTTCTCATGTCGGTCACGAATGCCAGTGTTCTCGTGAGTTGTTCATGCTGGATATACATCCTAAAATTTTAAATACTATAGGATATGGTAGAATGACAATTAATCTAGAAGGGTCATCTTTTGAAAAATCGCAGAAAGGCGAGTTTAAGAGGAAATTTTTCGAAACAATTTGTACTATGCTAGACGTATTTGACGTTCGGCAATCTGAGCCGCATTTAACACCATTTTTCGCGATCTTGTTTGCGTTGTGTGTTGCAGATATGGACGATGCTTCGATCGTTTAGTCTTTAAAAAAGTGCAATAAATAATAATATATCATTAAACGTTCAATAGGTTATTTCTCCAAAACGCAAATTTACCGATAACAAAGTTGTGTGTTCACGGAAGTGTGAAATTAATACAAGCGGCCGCGCGTGAAATAGATGGCTCGACTTTGCCAGAGTTATTTATCGCGGTTTCGCGATGTAGAAGTACGCTTATAGCTTGACATTATATTTGAATACTTTCTCTAGAACGGTCATCAATCAAATTTTACAGTTTGCCATTATAAAGGTAAAAAATTAAGGTTTTAAAAAGCTATACGATCAATCGGGCCGCTGACCAGCCCCTTCGTCAGAAAAAATAGTCAACTTTCACAAGCTACTGTGGACAAACGAAACGTAATAAAGTTCTCATTTTCGGTCACGTACTAGAAAATATGACAGGTAAAAATGGTCTTTCAAAAAAAATTCATTTACATTACTGGTTAAGCGGCCAAAACGCTTTGTTTACAAACTTGTCGTCCCAGCTCCAGTTTCGAGCCAATCTGGAGCTGGCTCCAGGTTCGCGAAACTGGAGCTGCGAACCTGGAGCCAGCTGGCTCATCGTCTTGGATTTCCTTTTTCCGGGTGTGATAAATAACCGGGCGGAATTAGTACCCTCGCCCGGGCTATCGCCCGGCTCGGGGATAAATGAAAAACTATATATATAAAGCAGGAGTTTTTAGAACAAAAATACATCAACACTTTTATTGTTTTAATCCCCGAGCCGGGCGATAGCCCGGGCGAGGGTATTAATTCCGCTCGGTTATTTATCACACCCGGAAAAAAGGAAATCCAAGGGAGATCTAAAGTCAGTGAACTCAATTTGGTTACCTGGAACGATAACCGGCGGTGAAAAGTGAAGCCAAAATAACAGTGCCTACGCCATCAAACGTGATTGATTTCACTACGGCCAAAGTTCAAATAAGTTCACGAAAATAGAAAAAAAACTTGAATAGCTGTTAAAACCTGCACGATAGCTTATCTTATCCCATATTTTCATGGCTCTCATAAACTTTTTGCACAAACTAGCTTATACGCCTTATACGACTGACAAAAAAACAAAATATTTTCGCTGTTTGAACAAAACACTGAGAAAACTTGCTTTAATTAACTTACTTCAGTGACAAAGATATGTTTTCCTCCTAGTTTTCCTTCTGTGATCTTTTTTAGCCAGTTACAAAGGTGAAACTACTTCGATTTGCAAAAAAACTGTTGTTTTTTTCAAAAAAATAACACAAAAATAGAGTTTACGTACGGACCGCGCAGTAAATAAGTTGTGGGGGACTGAAACTGACGTACGAACCGCGTAGTGATACGTGAAAGGGGACTGAAACTGACGTACGGACCGCGTGAAATTGACTTTTGAGGGACTGAAACTGACGTACGGACCGCGTAAAAGGACTGGGATTTAGGCTTCACTTTTTTCCGCCTGAATGATTGAATGTTATCGTTCCAGATATTAGAAATTTATGGAGTTCACTGTCTAAAGTTCATCAATAATCGCGGGCGCGTGGTTCAAGGTTGGTGGGTGGTCATCTCACTGATCTCAAAAGTATGGCAGATTGTCAGGAGTGGAGTGAGTGAGATTATAAAAAAACTTGAGAAAGTCTGAATTAAATGTCGCTTTTGGAAATTTATTGGAAAAGCTGTGTCTGTGGGACGGATCTTATCGCTTTCCCTTTTTGAAAAAAAGATAAGAAGAGTACAAGCGACACCAGAACGAAAAAAAGTAAAATATTTAGAGGCAGGTTTGTTATATTATTAAAACAATAAAAGTGTTGATGTATTTTTGTTCTAAAAACTCCTGCTTTATATATATAGTTTTTCATTTATTTACGGTTAAAGTATCGTATATTTTATATGATGAAAAAGGTCTAAATTAAAAGGAAAACGAAATCATTTTTACGCTTATATCATAAACTGATTTTAATTCAAAAAGGAATTTTTATCGGTAAAATGCAGTTTAGTTTTGTGAACATTTCGAAACGTTATATTTGAACGGAATGTTGAATTTTACATTAGTTTAAAGCTCATATAACGAATAATAACATACCTACATCATAAATTCGGGAATTCTATAGCTAAAACAACTATTTTTTAATTATTTTTGGCCGATTTGTATCCTGTTTTGTAGTGTGTACGCTAAAAAAATGTATTATTTTGTGTCAGTGTTGCTATTAGTGGTGGGCGATACCACTACTAAAGTATCGATACTTTCGATATTGACAATTCAAAAGATGGTATCGATACTTTTTTAAAATATCGATGTTTTCGATACTTGTCATGTGACCGGATTATGTTTAATATTTAATGTTACATGAAGTTCTTCGTTTAGTTCTTTGCAAAACGAGCATGCAGTAACAGCTTTTCACAGCGGTTTTTTGTATCTGCGCAGAGCAGAGGGGACATTCGTCGACGCTGCATAAAAATAGCGCGGGCTCCTGGCCTTTTTCCCGCAAATTTTGCTTTTCGATGTTTGGATTGCAATTTCTAAAGACGTTGAAGTTTTCAGCATTGTGATTCGCTGGTTTTCCAAAGTATTGGGATTTTCTTTGTTGGAAGTTATAGAGTAACTCTTCAACAACCTAAAGAGTGTTTTTAAAGCGAAACAATTGCAAAGAAAACATATATTTTAATGCGAAGAAGATGACTGGCGATATCTATGTTGGACTGTTTTGAGCATGTGCTTTGAACAACATGATATGATCGGATCTTGTATCTTAAAAGTATCGTCGGAATAGCCGAACAAAGTGGTAAATTTTGTTGTCCGGTGTCTTTGGCATCATAGTCACAGGATTAGTACACATCGGCGTTTAAACTGGCTATGAAATGGGTTGGATACTTCGACGAGTTCTCTACCGCCATGTGACCTGTTGTTTAATGTGACACGCGTGTTTGAAAGGGCTTTACTTGGCTTTAGTCGACGTATAAGGTATAACTTGGGTAAGTCAACGTTTCTTTGTAATGCAAGCTACATTGTCATGTCTTTAATGTGTGAATATTTATAATTTTTTAAAATATTTAGCGCCGATATTTTGTTGGAGAAGGTATCGAGTGCTTCTAAATAGCGCTTAGATCTTGTAAACAGATATTCGCATTTTATTCAAAATCTACCATATATCACCACTTTTTTTACTCTTTTATGTTGAAGTATACATAATCCTTCACTTAATTACTCTATACTCAACTGAAGGAAAATTCGGCAAAGGGGCGATCTTTGCAGTGCAACTTGACCGTTCGGTGAAATCGACAGTTCAGAGACCCTATTTTCATTGTCGTATTTCGTTGCAACTTGCTTGCCGATTTCTAGTTTATATTGTAGAACGGGTTCCAAGTGAACTAAATTAAGTGTCTACCTTCAAAAGAGTAGTAATAAGTGCGAATCCTTTATGTTGATGGATGGTGAATTCATTTAGACTTTTGTTCATATACAACACGTACACTGAGTACTAAATCGCTGTTTGCAAAAAAACTAGCCTATATCACCACAATAATTTAAGCTTATTTTTAAAGCCAAATACTTTGTCTATCGATAAAACTACTTTTATGCAGTCAAAAATTTGGAAAGTACGAGTTTAAAGAAGGTCAAGTTGCACTTGTATATCTCACTGCGAACACAAATATTCGAAAATGTCAAAATTCAGACTTTGACTTTGGGCTGCAATATTAAAACTGCTGTTCGTGCACGTATCTGTTAATAATCCGCGTGCTAAAATTAATTTGAACCATTTGAAATATTAAATGGATTTTTGTTCCTTATTTTATTTCTCGTTTTGAACAAATATTGTTTTATATTTACTGACAATTTAGCATTATAATTTACATATTCAATTTTGTTTTTAATATTAACATTGTTTGCCATTGGTTATTAAAATAAACGTTACTACACCCAACTTAATAAATAGTATCAAAACAGTACAAAGTTCTGTATTGTTTGATTCAAATCAATTACAATGCTCATAGCTTGCTACTGTACAGTGCTTTTACTTCAGTGCTTTTAAATGCTACTGAAACTGTACAGTGCTTGCTACTGTACAGTGCTTTTAAACATGCTCTCTGCTATTGAGGGATATGTGAAGAGGCCCCATTGTCGGAACAATTGAACATAGTGCTGCTGTAGGTAGATTCCTGTATGGGTTTGTTGAACTGGTTGGTTTGGATATATACCTATGATCACAGAAATTACTTTGAGATGTTGCTGCTTCGTTTTGTTTCTCTTTTGTAGGAATTGGCAATTGGTCATAGATCACTTGGCGACAATAAAACTGGCAGGGCCAATCTCCTGGTTGAACCACCACAAACTTCTTCAAGTATTGTTTTAATCCACTGGCGAGTGCGATGTCAATGGCAGCAGCAAATCCCTCTTTTGACGTACTTCAGTTGCAGTTCAATAAAGTTGACAAGTTGAAGATTCTCCATGGTTCTCATACTTCTTACAGTACTTCTTTGTCGTCACAATAATTATGTTGTGGTCATAGATGGGCTTTTCCTTCTTCACAATAAAATTACTGTACATGTTGGCTTTCAATAGGTGTATTTCCTTTTTCAAATTGCATCCTGCATACAAATAAAAAAGGACACAGTACACTTAATGGTGATAGGTGATCATGGGAAAGACCATTTGTGATGAGAACTATGATACTAAGCCATTTAATTATTATGTGCATGAATATTAACTGTAGTGTCATTAGACATGAGTATTACCCATGTAGTAATACTAACTTTGTAAGTTGATGTAAGCTGATGTATGTTTACATACGTTATAGATAGACTGTAATGTAATGTTTTTGTATGGTAGGACTTAATTTAGGACTGTATTTGTCCTGTTTTGATTGTATTAAAACAGCATAAAAGAATGCATACTGGAGAAATATTACATATGTGCTTTTTGCAAAATACTCGTTAACTTAGTCTTCGGTACGTACTCTCAGATAGTTTTTCAAAACTCTTTTCAATTTCTCCGAGCATCCCTGCTGGCAAGACCACTTCCCCATTTGGTTGTTATTGTACAGCCCCAAAAATAGTGTTTTTTTCCACCGAAGGTTCTTGGTTCTCCTTGTTGTCGTGTGTGGCGGGAAATTCCTGTGGCTTTCGTGGCCGTCCGACGTTTCTTTGAGTTTTAGCTAACTATTTTTAAAGGAAATAAAAACTATAGAGGACGAAAACTTACCGTTTTATGTGACAATGTAAAAACCTTTTTCGTGCATTTTTATGTTGCCGAGGAGGCGTACAACTGAACCCGTAAAACAGCACACGACATAACATGTTATACTCACATGAGTAAATGTTTTCCCCGTTTTCTTATAAATAAACACATTTCGAAGGCAGGTAGGACATAACACTGGTTGTGTTTGGCTATTCTCGGTGTACGAAACACCGTAGTAAAACTTCGGCTGACGGGAGAGTTTTTCTTGTCGTTTTCTTCTCAACGTTTTTGGTACAAACCAAACAATTTTTATGACAAAAAACAGAAATTACACACATGCAAACAAAAAACAATATTAAAACACTTGTTGAAAGTGTTATCGTCATTTTTATATCGTAGTATAAGAGTAGTTTGTTTATTTACAATTGGACTTTAAAGTTCCCGCCACAATTCCCGCGAAAATCCCGCTTTTCGTGTACTCCACGCTATTTCCTACCAGCGCATGCGCAGACAAATGTCCCCTCTGCTTCTGCGCAGCAGATATATTGCTATCGTGCGTGAAAGTTTGTTAGGTTTGTTAAGGTTTGTTAGGTTTGTTAACAATGACGTAATGCTTAGGCGATCAAAAGCAAGATGGCGTCGGCGAAGGAGTGGAGTATGTTTAATAATATGGTTGAACTGTAATATTGTAACTAATAATAACCTATGGATAAACTGGAAAGAAATCAAAGAATGCTTCAAAATTTAGTGGTTCTATTTCTGAATGAAAACTAAACAGTGAAACAGTGAACAGTCGAACTATCTTCGGAAGGACGAAGATCAAGGTAAGAAAATAAGAAATACTACAAGTCTACAACATATTAACATAAAATTGACGCGTAAATTGTAAAATATAGCATCTTGTTTTATATGCAGATAAGTTTTCAATACTAAAGTAAATTTGACTACCATGAATACTAGCTAATCCCACATTTAGCAATTCCACATTTTATAGTGGTCTTAAATAAAATATTGTGTACAAATATAGTCCTGTTTATAGTATATAATAGTTAAGACTTAAGACGGTAAAAGATAAGACTGTACAATACTCCTTTTGGCATGACATTTATTGCAGACGGTCTCACAATCACATACTTATAATTTTCATAATAGAAATTCATACTTCATATCCATGGGCAAATTCTCCTCTAAATTACTAAATTGCTTATATTTAATGTCTTTTCAAGCCTGTACTTTACATTTACACATACATCGCTCTCATATTTGTATTGTAGGGTGAACAAACACACGGAACACTGCAGCTTTGACTAGTCAATTCCAGCCAATGTATGGATCTGATATGCTCTGTTTATATTATTATACTTTATATTCACAGACTATATACATGTGTTAAATTATACTCCTGATTTTCAACATATAGTTAACATTTGACTTCAATAATATGACCTATTTGTTAACACATCCATGTGGAATAAATAGTTCATTTGTGTTCCACCATCCCTGAATACCACATGTTGACGTCATGTATCAATTTGTCTAAAAAGTCTGTTGAAACTCTGTGAGGATGTGTTAGCAACACCTGGTATTCTGACAACATCCATGCATCTACAATTTTTTCACATACCTGATTGTAGTATATTATGGACTATTGAGAAGATTGTGAACCTAACATGTTTCAGCAATGACATCATAAAATTAAATAAAATCTTTGTTGTGTTAATATGGAAATAGTTTCTGCTAGTGAAAATTATATCAGCCATTTTATTTGTCATATGTACTAAACTGTCTGGCATAGTGATACTGTAAATTGTGAACCCCATTTAACAATAAACCTTGTTCTACTGTGTATGATATATATTTTTGTGATATTTATAAAAATACATTATTTTAACCATTAGCTGGCAAGCCCAGATGCACCCTACTTTTATTAGTATTTTACTCTGTCTAATGCCAGATGATTTTACTTGTGAGTGGTAGGGTACTCCCGGTTAATGGGTTAAATATCAATCTCTTATTCTTTACAAGTTACTGGTTGAATTAAGTGTATGTTTTTATACAAAATATGTGTAACTTATACAAATTAAGGCCAAATAGAATTGTAGATTATTATTCCTTCATGACAACAGTGGGATCACCATGAGCAGATACATGTACGCTTAGCGTACCTATTTTTTTCCAGGTTTTTCCTTTTCATGCTGGAAAATGGCAGAAATGTTAAATTAAATATAAAGACTATTAATCGTTGTGGTACGAACATATTTAACTAGTGTATGAAGTACTTTGTCTACTGACCAGTATCGGTATCGAAAAAAAGTATCGAAACAGTGGTATCGATAAAAAAGTACTCGGTATCGTATCGAAATCGATATTCGCAGTATCGCCCACCACTAGTTGCTATGACTACAGTGCTTCCACTACTTAAGAAATATTTCCGTTGCGTATCTTTCAAGAAACCATGTATATATATTTCCCGGTTTCCTTTACAGTTTTCCTTTCAAGCTATTAGAGTATTGTTTTCCTTCAAACTCATTTGAAATGAACGAAAACACTTATGTCAAAGAGTTCACTTATATGACGCTGTCTCTGAGTGCGTCATAAATGGAGAGGGAGGAGATAATTCAATTATGTTTTTTAGCGAAAATTATGCCTGAATCGAAGATACCAAACACGCGGCCACTGATTTCCCGAATCCCATTTCCAGCAGAAAGACTGCTGGTGTAACGGCCTTTTTCCTGCGTTTTGCATCGCAGATTTTGCAACAAAAAAGCTTAGTATAATGTTGGAAAATGTCGTTGTTTAGCTGTGGCGAGGGGTTGCTGCATGCATGTATTTCTAGTAATATAACAAACCTGCCTCTATTTGGACTCTTCTTATCTTTTTTGCTAAAGTTAAAGCGATTAGATCCGTCCCACAGACACAGCTCTTCCAATAAAGTTCCAAAAGCGACATTTAATTCAGACTTTCTCAAGTTTTTTTATAATCTCACTCACTCCACTCCTGACAATCTGCCATACTTTTGAGATCAGTGAGATGACCACCCACCAACCTTGAACCACGCGCCCGCGATTATTGATGAACTTTAGATCTCCCTTGGATTTCCTTTTTCCGGGTGTGATAAATAACCGAGCGGAATTAGTACCCTCGCCCGGGCTTTCGCCCGGCTCGGGGATAACAAAATGAAGTTCTCGGAGCATGTCCCAAATACAGCAAGTAAATTACTTGGAATGGCACGAAGAAATGTTTGGGATTGTCCAAACCATGGGACCCACACTACAAGAAAGACATTAAGACACTAGATTCTGCTTGCAGAACTATGCTCCACTTGCCAGTGTTACAGGTATGTTGGACACGCTTGGATGGAAAACATTGGAAGAGAGGAGGGTGGAATCAAGATTAACAATGATGTACAAGATAAGTCATAACCTTGTAGATTTTAACACCGATCAGTATTTGAAATTACACCCAGAATCTAGAACACGCGGCAGCCACCCATTGAAATATCAGATCCCTAAGGCAACTAAAGACGTTTTTAAATATTCATATTTTCCTAGAACTGTCAAAGAATGGAATAAACTACCACCTGAACTAGTCCTCTCAAGTTCATTAGGCGAATTCTAAACGAAACTAAGTGGTCATTTTTAATTGTATTATTTAATAGATAATTACTGAGGCCAACGGCATTCTTGAATATATTGCAGCCAGCTGCGGCCGAAGCTGGCTGCAATATATTCAAGAATGCCGTTTGGCCGAAGTAATTATCTATTATAATTACTGACGTTAGTCAAACGTATTTTTCCTTCTCTTTACGATCGCAGCGATTTCAGGCATCGACCCGAATCAAAAGTAATTGTTTTACGTTCTAAGATTAGGGTGCTGCTTGTTGGACTGAGTCACAATGAGCAAGCGTGTTGTTCTTTCAAATCCCACAAGCGCAAGCCAAGAAATTGCAGCATAAATACAACAGCTGAATATGCGCATGTTAGAGCAAACGCTTGCTGCGACATGCGTTGCGCGACGACTCCAGACGAAAGTTATGACGCAATCTTCATCAAAAACGGAAAGGCAACAGAACAGAGCAATGCAGAGATGCACTAATTCTAAGTGCAGAATTAATTAAACAGAATAAGACACGAATAAAAACTTTTTAATGTGTTTTGCACATGTGCAGATGTTCGATAAAATACCACAAGCGCACGGCACTGACGGCAGACTATTGCTGTATAAATTCAAGAGATTGAAATGAGGGATTCAGTTCACCTTCAGGTGGCAAAGCTTGAGGCACCCGATGATAGGCACTTCTTCCTGACGAACGTCTGGTAGTGGTTGAGGGGTCTTTAGCTTGCTCGAAGAGAGCACTGCCACCTTAATGCGCCATGCTGGCAGCAATATTCTTAATAATGCTGTGAGCAGGCTGCATTATTTTTAATATTGCTGTGTGCAGGTTGCAATATTTTTAATATTGCTGTGTGCTGTGTGCAGGCTGCAATATTTTTAATATTGCTGTGTGCCAGCAAGCGCACTCTGCATTCGCTGGTATAATGCAGAGAGAGAACAATAGGTTATTATGACCGTCAGTAATTATATTTGTATTTTACCTAACTTAGGACCTTTTAAACGTATCTATATGCATTGACATTGTTCATATTTTAATTAGTTTATTATAGTTTTTAAAGTTGGTGTAATCTTGTAGAAGTTTACCGACTTAATAAATTGAGATTGAGAAAGGTGATATATGAGTTTGAAAAAGCGATAGTTGCATTCACATTTCTTTTTTTGGTCACAATATGTAAATGAAATTCCTAATGGCCAATACTTATTTAAATTATAGTTACAGGGTTTGAAGTGAGGACAACTAAAATGCTGATCTTCTTGTTGTCGAGCAAGTCCAGTCGTGAAAAAATCTTGTTTGTACAAGATTGGCATATTACACAAAGTTGCAACAGTCCTAATTGCATTATCATGTTATTTGATATCATAAATATATGTTGTATAAGTGAAGTAATAGCCCTATCTTCAAGTTACAGGGTTTGAAAGAGAACTACTTAAATAAAGATCCATGCTAAGCACGCCATTTTGATGTAGACGACTAGACGCTATGATTACTATTTACAGTCAAAATGAAAAAATTAAAACGTTTTTTGGCAATAACTCCCTGCTAACGTTCACGTAAAAATATCCCGTCAGTAACATTTGAACTTTAGCGTACGTTTCCAGTCCCTGTCTTCTGGATTGTCTATGGTAATACAAACACGTCTTCCAGTCTCTCTGTCCACAATAAAATGTTTTGCAAATCTTGTGGTAGTTCATTGTGTTTATCACTCTGAGGTGGACGGAAAGCCTTAACAGGTTTTGCAACCCAATACACCCTTTCGATAACTACGTCACGAATCTCTCATTGGCCTGGGAGCCTCGTTCTCATGAATCGTTAGCGAATGCCTTTTGCCTTGATTCATGAGAGCGAGGCTTACAGGCCAAGGGAATATTCGTGACGTAATTATCGAAAGGGTGTATTGACAACGGTTCCGAGGGTTAGTTAGTGGTTAGTGCCTAAGGGTTAGTTTTTAGCGAGGGAGGGATACCGGAGTATCCAGAGAAAAACCCTCGAGGCACAGGAGAGAACCAACCAATCTCAACTTACATGAGTTTATCAAGCACACTGACGTTACCCAACCTGAGTAAATCCGTGCCTTCGACCTAGTTAGCTAAGGAGCAGCACGCTAACCTCATCTGCCACCCGTGCTTCCCTATAATAATCTCTCTGCCGCAAGTGGTGCACAATAAACGCTCCTTTTTGTTCCACATAAGGTTACTTCTATATGAAAACATCTTCTTACAAATATCAAACAACATTACCGATCTTTTATGATCTGTAAGATGGCCAGAACATAGAAATCTCTTCTGGCAACATTGCATTAATAAAGTTTTCACCCAGTGTGCATTCTTTTATGCTTTACCAAATTACGAGAGCGTGCAAACCCTTATTACAAACACCACATTCAAAAGGTTTTCTCCTGTGTGTGTTCTTGTGTGTTCTGTAAGATACCATGAATGCAAACATTTCTTATTACAAACATCACATTCATAAGGTTTGTCTCCAGAATGCGTTCTTTCATGCCTTGCAATGCTGCCTGATTGAGAAAATATTTTATTGCAAACATCACATTCATAAGGTTTGTCTCCAGTGTGTGTTCTTTTATGGCTTGACAAATGACCTGAATTTGAAAATCGTTTGACCGCTAGCGCGGCCAGCATGTTCCCAAGATGCAAGAAGAGAAATGCTGATTCAAGAGCCTGGGTAAGAGGTTATTTAAACCATGGTCACATCACTGGGTCACATAGACACAAATTACAATAACAAAATTAAGTCATGAATATTTGAAATATAGGCACAGACCTGAAACAACAAATCATTTAATTATGTAATTTTTGTGGAAAAACAACAAAAATATATATTTTTCCAATTATGATATCTATTTGACACTTCTTTCGATCCATCAAAGTAAATCTTTATGCAGAGCAATATATATATCAAAGGTTTTGTAAAATAAATCATTCTGGTGTTTTCCACAAAACAAGTCAATTATATTAAGAGTAATTCTTATGTTACGTGGAGAGCAGGGGAGGCGAGGTGGTGGTTGTCCCCCCAAACAATTCCTGAATAATTAAATTACGGATCTCACCGAACTGTGGAATTGCATCAAAAATTTGTATCGCTACCACTCCCACAAACGTCTACGACCACACCTACATATTTTTGCATGTTTACAATTCTATTTTCAAACAGCCAATCCGGGGCTTAGTAACAATTGCTATAAATGTTTATTATTTATAGAATTGTAAACTGTAAAAATATGTAGGTGTGGTCGTAGACGTTTGTGGGTGTGGTAGTGATACAAATTTTTGATGCAATTCCACAGTTCGGTGAGATCCGTAATATGTAACAAAGTTGAAACAGTTCATTTGACAAACTGTGATTGAACTATGAAAGCATATTGTTAGGCTATAAATTTAGGGCAAAAAAGTTTAAAGAATTGAGATTTTCTGCAACAAATGACTGATTATATGTTAGCAACATAAATCCCCCCCCCCCCCAACATTACACAAAGTATCTGCCACAGCATTTTAATACAAATCTATTTATAAAAATGTAGTCAGCCTGTATTGTGTTATCAGTAATCATGACAACCTGCAAGTAGGCATCTAGCTACACTGTTTTTAAAGCTATTTTTTGGGTGAGTCCATAAGGTAGGTATAAATTTATAAAAAGTAACTAAAATTTAGAGAATTATGTTGGGATTGTCGAGAATGAAATAGGAATTTCAAAGGAAATGTCTTATCCACAGGCATCACATAGGTTGCTGTTTAGAAAGTTAGAAACTAAATTATCCCTGCAGGTCGGAGCTAGGTCGGCAAGAAAGAAGTTAGGGGATGCCTGCAGAAGAAAGGATTAACGACCAACAAGGGATATCATATTCTGATATTCCACATTTACAATGGAAATTCCACAGTTACAATTTACTAAGGCTCGGTTAGAAATTAATCTGAAATCTGTGGAAATTCCATGGGTAAAAACCATGTAGGGCATTTCACAGGTGGAAGAATACAAATATGGGTGTCAGCAATACAGGAGGGGGGGGAGGGGGGTGTAAAATCTAAACAGTATTCAGCCATACAAACAATACATGACTGACATATCGATTATTGATTTATAAATATTTCTTACAAAATATCTTGTACTTAACTCCCTCAGTTCACAAGAATATCTACATACCTCCGTTTTCTGCATTTTTTGCCGATTGCACAGAGTCAACACAAACTTCCATAATTCTTTTAAAATCCACAATTACCGCCTGCGTTTGCAGGTTGTCGCGGGCACAAGGGTGCACTTTGTTTTCCACTTTGTAAAACAGAACTTCCCAAATAGAAATAGAACATATTTCATATTTTATACAAAATTGAAAATATAGCGACAGAAGGTTCGAATGGTATGTACTTCTACAATCCTGAAGAGGGCCGCCGAGAGTCCGAGACGAGGGGAGGGGGATTAGAGGCAGAGAGGCAAGTTCCATGGGACCAACCGGGGCTTACAATTTGAGGGGGTGCCAAAGCAAGTAGGAGCATCTTGAAGTTTCGGGGTGGCAACGTTTTGAATTTTTGGCACAATTTTAGCAACTTTTTCTCATTTTGGTGGCAACTTTTACGATTTGAGGAGCACAATCGGTACAGGCTCTAACTCCTAAAGCCTCTTGTAAGCATATTTTCAAATTCTGAGCGCTGTAGAGGGCGTTCCAAAGTATAGCACCACTCTGCGATGATGACGTTATAGCTAGGGGCATCAGAAAATGTTTCCCTCTACCCTCGGAATATATCTTAGCAGTCTGGGGCCGGTTGTACGAAGCCCGTTTAGCCTATCCGGTGGATAGATCGAAAATATCGATCAATCCTATACATTCATCGAATAACCAAGCTTAAAATTTTTAAACTTGAATTGACAATTATGTTTGCAACTACATATTAAGTGCATAAGATTTAAGTTCAGTCATTCACAAAATGCGTGATAGTGTTATTTAATTTTGGCTTATCCACTGTTTAAGCTAAACGGCCTTCGTACAACCGGCCCCAGTGTCGTAAATCAAAATCCTGGGCGAAAGGCTATTGTGAAGGTACTAATTCCGTTCGGCTATTTAATCACAGACGAAGGAAACCCCAAGTCAATATTGTTGTCACATAGATTGATAGATAGCTTTGAAATACAGCAGTTTTATTACGAATTGACCGAGAGTTAATTCCAGGTACAAAACGTACGTGTGATCAACAGTCTGTTTTTTGTTATTTATACACACACATTTCTATTTGATCAACGTTCAAAGACCAAAGAGAATATATTGGCTTTGTATCCAAACCTGGTTTAGTTTAGAAACAAAGCAAAACTGTCTTACAGTCAATACTGTTCGGAAATAACTAGAAAGTTGCCCGGCAGTAAACCAAGTGAAGCCATGCCTCTGCCGGGGACATGTTGATAAAATGTCGGCTAAACAAATGTGATTTTCAACTGCCTATAATTATGTGGAAATTAGGCAGTCAGAAATACTGTACATAAAAACAATAAATCTAGCTTCCTTTGTTACAGGACTTACAGAGCTTCATTTGAAGGGGTAAATTGTCTACCGTGCAGATCCTTACCAATCGCTTTATTTCCTTCAAATATTGCGACGGTGTAGTTTTCGAAGCTAGCTTTTTGCCAAATTTGCGCTGCTTATGTGCCGTGTATGACATCACCAGCTATGTCACAAGTGATATGATATATAGTAATGTATAACATGATCGACGGTTAGTTTCCGTGATTTAAAATGGCTATACAGCGTCGATATGGATAAGGACCGGGTCAATTGGTAAAGGGTCTATGGACCGGCTCCAGATAGGGGACCAGGACCATGGACCTTTTGTACTTTCTCGCAGTTTTATTGTTACACATCCATGCATGCAAAATTTAGCGAAATAAAATAACAACAACTTGTCAGTAAAGATATTTAACCAGAACTTTTGAAAAATACATGGGTACTAACAAAATAGAACGATTTTTGTGATGCATACTCTTATATTTTTTCAAAACAATCACATTAAGTATAAGCGACGTTCAAAAGAGGTCGTGAAAACAAGCTGAATGACGTCCTAAACACAACGTAAATGACGTCCAAAATACCTCTTGCTACGCTATTTTCACGTCGTCTTTGACGTCGCGTCGTCTTAGTGCGTCATTTCTAAATCTGTCTGTCAACGTAAGCTTAAGATGAAAACGAAGCTTTTCAGTCAAACCACGCATGAGTGGTACGTGATTGTAATTTGCCGAATTTTGTCGATGATTTTTGAAGTATTTGTTTTACATATATATCGATAGGAAGTCTTACGCTTCCACTGCTATAAAACAATTATTCGTGACAAACGTTTAGAGCAGGTGAAAAATGCCATTGAACTATATGAATATATGGAAGCCCAACGAACAGTTGTATACTTTAATAACTTGTAATTAGATTTCAATTATTTCGCAGTCTAACTTGTTGCTTACATCACAAGTAACGGGATCACCAGAGGTACTGTGTCTATATGTAACTAGGGATCCAAGGATTGTGCAAAGTTTCAAAGAGCCATAAGTTTTGAGGAAAATGGGAGTGAAAATGGGGGGAAATTCAGTAAGAAAAACGAAAGATTAATATGGAAGCACTGAAGTACTCTGCGGCGAAGACATATTTTTGTTGAATTTTGGATCCTGTAACACCATAATTTACAAGTAATGCAAGTAAATGTTTCAGAAAAATCTCTCCTTGATCCTACAGATAAAGAATATTTCACATAGTAAATGATGAGTCATGCATGGAATTATAGCTAGTAGCAGTATTTATATGTCAAGATTGTCAAGTTCTCATGACATTTGTTTTTCGAAGGCCTATTTTTAACTTCGCTTTTGAAAATTGTGTTTTTAACGCCAAGCGTAAACATACGCAGGCAAATTATGCCCCATTTATAATTACTTGTAACAAGAGACGGACCCTACCAAGCTTTCCAAGAAAATGCTTTTAGTAAAAAAGATTTTATTTGTAATCTTGAGAGAGGACAAAGTTGTCAAGGCAATGAATGTTGTGGATGAATAGTTACAGTAAATATTACGTTGTCGTTGTGTTGAAAGAAAAACATTCGTTAATCGTTATGTTTATGACTTATACTCAGTATTAAGTTATAGAAAGACAAAGAGTAAAGAGTAGTTACATGTATGATATAGTTTAGTTTTGTAAATATTACAGGGTTCATATTATTATTAAATGTTGTGTTGAAAATTTTGTTTACAGTAATATGACTACTGTATATGTTTGTACTCTATAATTCCGGACTGTCACTTCAAATTTTGCACATGGGCGGCTATTATATATTAGCCCAAGTTAAGTAAGTCCAAGTCGGAAATCTGAATTGTTTGGTGAAATAGTATAAAAACTAAGGGTGTATAGTCGGCCACTGCCTTCAACTAGAACACCGACACAATTTTTAAGGGGATTTTTTTTAAAGCGGAAATACTGTGTAACTTTCGTTTTCCTAACAATGTCAATGACAATGCATATATAAACAGTACTGTTGTTTACGTTCACACTTCAAACGTAATTATTTATATCACAGAAAATCAGAATTTACATTTATTTTAAAATATTATACATCCCAATACAATTATATCCCATCAAGTCAAGGTATACTGTAAAGTTTAAATTAACACGACTATTGGGACTGCAGGCTTTGCAGCACGTTTATATGATTCCGTTTTATACCATGGAGGTTATAATATAAATCGGATACTATAGTCTACACTGTTTTGATAGTTCATAATACAGATTACAGATCGAATATATGGAATGCCATAGCTGTCTTAAGCCCGGCGCACACTAGTGCAAGTTGTACGCACAGATGTCATTCGTGACCAATTACGTGCGACGAAAATCCTAGTGTGCGGGGAAAATATACAGGATTTTTGTCACTCGTGTCGTGAACAACAAATATCAAACGTGTTTGATATTTTCTGTCATTCTTGACAAAAATTCCTCGCAGCAAAGAAGTGCGCATGCGTGTTATTTCCCAAAACAACATGGCGGATAGTGAACAAACACTTGCAGCTAGCGATAGGAATTGCGGCGGGCATTTGCCTGACTATAGTTAAGTCAAATACTTATAAAATAAACCTTTCCCACCTCCAACCCTTAACCTAACCCTAACCAGAAATGTCTGAAAAGGAATTTTGGGGTTAAAACAAGTCGGAAACAATTATTTGAAAGAAAAAATAATTTAAGTGAGAAAAAAGTTTTGGCCGGGATTGACCGGGCTTGAACAGCCGCTCTAAGAAACTGTAGCCAGCGCACGCCCTAAACCACTACGCCACCTACTAGCTCGCTGAATGCAATTGCAATAAACCACTATATATAATGCTAAACATACATTCTTTGCTGCGAGGAATTTTTGTCACGAATGACAGAAAATATCAAACACGTTTGATATTTGTTGTTCACGACACGAGTGACAAAAATCCTGTATATTTTCCCCGCACACTAGGATTTTCGTCGCACGTAATTGGTCACGAATGACATCTGTGCGTACAACTTGCACTAGTGTGCGCCGGGCTTTAGCTGGTCATCTTTTATTACATGGTGACCATTCATAAATATATGCGGTGCGAACGTCATTATATGCTGTCAATTTGCCATTATATTCGGTCAATTCGCCATTATATGCGGTGCAAACTTCATTATATGCGGTGCAAACTTCATTATATGCTGTCAATTTGCCATTATATGCGGTGCAAACTTCATTATGTGCAACTTCGTTATATGCAACTTCGTTATGTGCAAACTTCGTTATATGCCAACTTCGTTATGTGCAAACTTCATTATGTGCAAACTTTGTTATATGCAACTTCGTTATGTACAAACTTCATTATATGCAACTTCATTATATGCAACTTCGTTATGTGCAAACGTCGTTATATGCAACTTCGTTATGTGCAAACTTCGTTATGTGCAAACTTCGTTATGTACAAAATAATAGTATTTTGTTTTTACTTATATTTGCCGGCAAATCTGACTATCAATAATACAAAATGGATCCGGATTTTCAATCTCAAATGAAGAATATTTTAGAGAAACTTGGCCTTGGTTCGCTGACCCAACGATTCTCAAACCAAAAGGTCACGCCTGATATCGTTTGTATGCTGTCTTTATACGAATTCCGTGAATTGGGAGTGAATACATCGAGTGAAATTATGGCTTTACGAATGGAATGCACAAAATATGGCTCTGTGAAACCAGTAAAAACGCGAACAGATGGAGACTACCCGAAATTCGAGATACCAAAAGAAGTCTTCTTGATGAAGACTTTCTTATAAGTGAAATAGCCACGATGTTGTCCGTATCTGAATCAACGATTTACCGTCGCATGAGGAGCTATGACCTTAGCAAACTTGACTTTTCGGAAATAAGCGATCAACAGTTAGACATCAATGTAAGTAAAATTGTCAAGGACTTTCCTTTTTGTGGAGAAAACATGATAAAACAGCTATTACTTGGCAAAGGTATCAAAGTTCAGAGATCGCGCATGCGTGATTCAATTCACCGAGTTGATAGTCAGGGGGTGGCAAACAGAAAAAAAAGAGGTTACAACGCCGAGTATATAATGTGAAAGGTCCTAATCATTTGTGGCATGTTGATACAAACCATAAGCTAGTGAGATGGAATTTTGTAATTGTTGGTGGTATTGACGGTTTCAGCCGGTTACCAGTGACGCTTGTTTGCACCAACAACAATAAAGCTGATACATTGCTTAACTGTTTCTTGGCTGCTGTGAATGAATATGGTTTACCAAGTCGGGTAAGAACAGACAAGGGCTTGGAAAATGTTCGAATCGCCGACTACATGATTGAAAAAAGAGGAACTGATCGTGGAAGTATTATCACTGGCCGAAGTACTCACAATCAAAGAATTGAGAGGCTTTGGAGAGATGTTTTTCAGGGCGTTCTTAGTTTCTTTTACCACTTATTTTATTTCTTGGAAGATGAAAACCTCCTTGATTCACTTAACATCAGTCATATTGCTGCATTGCATCATACATACTTACATGAAATAAATAATAAGCTTCAAATTTGGCAAAGAGCATGGGCAAACCATAGAATGCGAACAACTAAAACAAGCCCATTACGCCTATGGATTGCTGGCCAAGCGAAAAACCCAGTCGGTCTTGATATTCCTCTTCATGATTTGAACCAATATGGTGTGGAAGGTGATATCGACGATGAAACTGATGAAAATGAAGAAGGCAGGCCTATTTTTTCTCCACCAGTTGTAGAATTCAATGAAAGATGCCTGACTGAGCTTAACGCAGTTGCGCCAAATCCAAGTAACTATTGGATCGATCAATATATGACGAACCTTGAAATCATTGAAAGGCATTCAGAAAGCGAGCATTAGACTAGTAAAGTAGTTAGGAACGTGGTGAAAGGTAATGTATTTTCTGTTAACCCTTAAAAACAACTTTATAAAAAGTTATAAACCAATGATAACATGCAGTCTTCAAAAGAGGCGGTCAGGACCTTTCTACGCATGTGTTATGTGAGAACCCTTCGATGTAAGCAATACCCAAATTGGCGGATATTTCGTCTTTAAAGTAACTTTACTCGAAAACGAGTTCGGTGACCCCCATTTTTTATTTCATAAAGTGCTTTCTCATAATATATTGAATTTATTTGATGATTTAAAAAAAATTTTGTCGACTAAAATTTTTCCAAATTCGTTAAACGTGATTATGCGTGATAACATTCTTTTTGAATCTTCAAGATAATTAAACGAAATAGAGAAGTTTATATATTGAAACGCCATATTGAAACGTCAATAGAGAGTTTGGCAACCGAGAACGACAACGACAACGTGCTCGTCAACAATAGCATTGATCCTCAAAGACAAAGGCGAATGTAAATTACATGGTCTTAAGCGTTGTAAAATGCCGTAGTTGTTGAAACTGCTACGTTATTTGCATCATTTTCACGGTGCATGACCACGGCAACAGTTAATTCGTTCGGTGTTATATGGCGTATTCGATGTGAATTCGCCGACTACTTGCTATTTAAGAGCTGTTTAAGTCTTAAGAGAAAGAGGGATACTTAAAGAGGCAAATTAAGTGTGGTAACTAACGTATACTTTGGCTCAAATAAAACAACATAAGTAATTATATTTTTGCCGTTGCCGTTCTCGGTTGCCAAACTCTCTATTGTCGCCATGGCAACGGCAGTTACGTGACTTTTGTTAAAAATTAGAACTCTTCCGATGTTACTTTATAAAACTCAAACACAATTCTCAAACACGCTTTGTTTTCCAACAAGTAATAACTGTCCAAAATATCGGGCGCAAATCGTTAATTTTCCATTTTTGAAAATACTGTAACTGTAGTGAGTCACCTTAAGTACATCATATTTCATATTGTAACGAATGTACACACAAACTGTATTAGTGTACTAGGACTTGACCGCCTATGTAGTGCAAAATAATATCAACAGTGCAAACCAATTTAAAATGTAACAACTTAGGGATGTACTATTGTACTGTAGATGTTGAAGCATGATGTTTATAATTCATCTCAAATTTGAACACCAGTCATTTTCCATCCTCTATGATCCTTGTGCTTATCAAACGTTTCCAAAATATACACTAGCATATGCCTCATCATACAAGTCAAACAGAACATTGTCAGGTGGCAATGGCATGGAACTGTGTGAAGCATACGGAAGTGTCATCACATTTATGCAAGTATTAGCCAGTGGTAAGAACGATTTTGTCATCTCGCAGAATCAGAAAGATAACGGGTGCACACGGCACTTTGTACCCATGAAAAATTTGCCGTCATATGACTCAATTTCTACGCCATCCTGGGGTTCACACGGCACTTTGTACCCATTTTGACGGCGTATTTCACGTCAGCACAAAATTTCGGACGTTTTTCCCAAGCCAAAACACATAGGAATGACAATTCTGGTCTAGTATGTATTCTGTGACTGAAAGCAGGGCTCATGTCGTGTTTTTGAGATCAGTGAGATGACCACCATGACCAGTGAACTCTATTATAACTGGAACGATAACTCGGGGTTGATTTTTGAAGCCAAGCTGGAAGAAATTGAAGGTAGGTTTAGGTAGGCTTTTCAGTTCTAAAAATGAGCATTTTCTTGCAAAAACTGAAAAACATGGATCGGAAAACCCACGGGAAACCTCGCTCATTTTTCAGTTCCCACACAGTCCACGCGAAAAGCACACATGTTTTATACCTACAAGACAGCCTTCAATTTCCGCCATCTTGTCTTCAACCAATCATAGGGCCTTTTACCTGCAGTTATCATTCCAGTTATAATAGAGTTCACTGCCCATGACACCCATGGTGCCCGCAATCATTGATGAACTTTGCAATCTGCTAGCTCGCCTTTTCCCGGGTGTAAATAGCCGAGCGGAATTAGTACCCTTGCCCCGGGCTAACGCGTTGGCTCGGGGGAAAAGGAAGTGAATGAAAAAAAACTTACAAGCCACTTCTCGCATATACTTGCAAAATAGCGTATACACTTTAGTTTCATAAGTTCTTCTGTTTGAACCCACAGGACTGAATTCTGGAACAAGAAGTGAATTGATCTTCCGTAATGTCAACACACTCAATGGGATGGGCTTAAAAACCTCTTGCACTGATGGAAATTTGCAACAGATCTAGGATTAAGAATAAAAATTTATTATTGAAAAGTCTTGTTATATTAAATATTAATGACGGTGGCGCAGTCGTCAGAGCAAGCGCCTTTCACCTCTGAGTTGTGGGTTCGATTCTCACCAGGGACGTAGCCAGGGGGGGAGCCGAGGGAGCCGCGGCTCCCCCCCTTTGGTAATATTTAGTGCTAATACTTACTGCAAAACCAGGAATTATGCCCCACATATAGCCACAGCTACCTTTAATCCCCACAGGACTCCCCCCCTTTGAAAGTTCTGGCTACGTCCCTGATTCTCACTGGGGACTCTACTCATGTGAAAAGAGTAAGTCAGCGCTCTGCCGAAAGTTGTGGGTTTTCTCCGGGCACTCCTGTTTCCTCCCACAGGGAAAGCTGACTGGGTGGGTTAGGATATATAGATTAGGAAAGTAATATCACAATTGTTGTAAAAATATACAGTGTAGGCTAAGTACGCGAAATACTTCATGTAATCGGTCACGGAAAAGCCCCGACGGGGAGTGAGCTGAATAATATATGTATATAGGATTAAAATCTACCTGGTCGGTCACGGAAAACTGACGGTTGAGAGCTGAATAATATATGTATATAGGATTAAAATCTACCTGAAATATGCCCAATTTTTCAAACCCTTGAATTAGATATTTCACACATTGTGATTTCTCCTCTGCCATAAATATGTCATGAATGATCTTGTCTGACAGAAATTGTGGAAGCTTTCCATTCTGTAAAATACTTAGTCCTACAAAATTAACATTAATATTGTAGACTTTGTTATACTGTAAGGACTTGAAAAAGGTTCTTATAAAAGATAAAAATGACAAAATCATATACCCATTATCACTCCAATGGTAATGTACTCTTCTGCCAAGAGGTCACGAAGTCCATGATCGAAATACTTTTCTTTGATTTCCCGTAAGATTAAGCGAAAAAATTCTTTTCGCGGGCCCCCGTAGTCTTGGGCTTGCTGACAAGTTAATTATATGGTTAAAGTCAGTATAGAAACATACCAAAAATTTAATATAGTTAAATGAAAATCATTTTACCTCTCCATAAAACTGGACATCCAGGGTGAGAAAAGGATCATGTAAACCAGCTATCTCTTCCATGCCTGTTTCCAAAATGTTGTAGCGATCTACTAGGATGTAGTTTGCTGCACCTCCTGGACACGTGTCTTCACTTTCTATTTCCAGGCTTCTCCCCCTCACAAGCTTAGATTGCATCAGACGTACAACTTCTTTAGTGCTGGAAACTTTGTTTTCCTGGCAGTAGTCAGAAATTTCATCAATAACTGAATTGATATCCATTGAAGTTTCTTCAATTTGATCCATATTTTGTACCATTCCTGTCTCGATTTCATTGTTATTCTCTGTGCTTTCAATGTCAATGTAATTAACAATAGGGTCATGTACATGAGTATTTTCCCCATTCTCTGTAACCAATGGAGTACTGATGGTTATCTCCGACTCATCATTATCTTGTGTAATAATTACAGTACTGACATTGTTTACAATGACTTCATTACTCAGTTGGTGTTGCTGCAATGTATCATAACCAGTTTGAATACCATGACCATCATTTGCTTCTGATTCAGAATTTGAGTCAAATAGTCCTGCTGTGCATGTATATAAATGATTTCTTAATTCGTGCATAAGGAATTCTTCTAGGCACCCATTACATGTCTGCTTCACCTGGATTACTTTTTCTGGCTTAAGAGGCTTCGTAGAGAGGTTCTGCTGGATTGGTCGAACATAAATCTTGGACTGCGTACCAAGGTTTGCTTTTAATTTAGATTTTTAACAGCCCAACGACATGTAATCATGGTTAGTTTCCTGCAGTTTGATTGGCACTGTAGCAACTCGAACCCACCCCCAACTTTAAGTTGTGGGAAGCCCAGTGTCTCATCTTCCACAACTTCGTCTGACATGATTTTTTGAGCAACCTGGGTTTCGTCATCTTCGAGTAAAAACCTGATCTTTTTCAACCCCAAACCTGCATTGTGTAGAACTTGCTTCGTGCTTGCATTTGGTATGGTGGTTTGTTGGCGATCAGCCAAGCAAAAAATTTGAGCCGTCCACGTTCTACCAGAACCTTGAGAAGCTTTCCTCTTTCTGCTAGCCACTCTTGAATGTCGGGGATTAAACAATCTTGCACGTTCGGATGCGACTGTCGCGGCAGTTGAACTAGATGATGGGGTTGCACTTGATGAAGAAGTATTGTTTTCAGGAGTAACATTTGGTGGACCATTCTTTCCTCGACATGCTGAACGTAGACGAATCCGATCGCCAATAGTTTGAACGCCAAGCCGAGCCAATTCCGCATCCGACATAGCAATAACTATTTCAGGATCGATTCTTTCTTCCTGAAACCTTTCACGTAAAGTAGAAAGACCAGCGTCTTCTAAAATTTTATCCATTTGTATTTTCCAAAATATTACAATAAGCGCAAATATTTTATCAACAATTATGTCAATTGATATTGTATGTGTTTACTCTTTTGTTCTCCCGGATGTACTTGTTCATATGGCGGGAAAGCGAGAACGGAAGTTGCGAAGCGGAAATGAAGTTTGCACATAACGAAGTTGCATATAATGAAGTTTGCACATAAGTAGTTTGCACATAACGAAGTTGCATATAACGAAGTTGCACATAATGAAGTTGCACATAACGAAGTTGCACATAATGAAGTTTGCACATAACGAAGTTGCACATAACGAAGTTGCACATAATGAAGTTTGCACATAATGAAGTTTGCACCGCATATAATGGCAAATTGACAGCATATAATGAAGTTTGCACCGCATATAATGGCAAATTGACAGCATATAATGAAGTTTGCACCGCATATAATGGCGAATTGACCGAATATAATGGCAAATTGACAGCATATAATGACGTTCGCACCGCATATATTTATGAATGGTCACCATGTAATAAAAGATGACCACCTAAGACAGCTATGGCATTCCATACGAATACATGCAGTATACTATATATATCCAGCCATCGACTTGCACAAGTTTATTGACATTGCCCCTATAGTTCATAAGGCTATAGTTGTATTTGAAATAATATAGCCTTTAAACTGCTACCACATTTACCTTCCTTAACATTTATATAATCTGCAAACTCGCATTTGAGGTACAGTCTACAGGGGGGATGCTACCTGAAAAACTTTGAAAAATTAAAAATAAATTTTTTTGCCTAGAAATCATAATTAGTATATGTAGATGTTTGTAAAAGTGAAAATAGACCTTGTAGAGCCTTCCTTCCTTACAGAATATGCTGTTTTTGAAAGAGTAGGCTACAATATTTCACGTTGCCATGGAAACGGGTTTGTGTTTATTGTTTTTCATGCCTTGTTTCTTCGTTGTTTGTGGGGGTTTGGAATTTTTTTTTGCTGATTGTGTAAATCGACAACCTGAAGGACTGGTAACAAGTTAAGGCCTGGTCACATAGCTATTCTACAACACATTTTTCCTTCCTGTTCGAAAACATAGCCATTTGAGGTGAAACACTTGTGAAAACACATCAACGATTTAGATTTTGTCTGTATTATTTTTATCTTGTTGCTTTTTGGTAGCGGAAAATAGTCTCCTCGAGATTATATTTCTTTACAATGCCAAAAGTATCGAAAAAGCGGCGTTTTCGTGGCCAAAATCAATGGGATGCCGCCAAATCAAAATCATCAAATTCTTCTCCATGTGCGTCTACTCCAGTGCCTCAGACGGCTTCTGTTCGAAAGATAACGGATCAGAAAAGCAAAAGAAACCAAGATTTTGATGGGGCATACAGCTATAGACTGATTGAGCTATCAAATTTGGTAAGAGCGTTTCAACCTTTGCATAATTGTCAACTTGGTGGAGACTTACAACTTAGCGAGGACGAGGTACGTAGATATGGCTCTAGTCTGTAATCAATGTCCAGTGCTCTAAATGCGAGGTCAAGATCGAGCTTCAAACCTCTGGGTGTGAAAGCCAAGTGTGGAAATCTCAAAATTCCATGGATACAAATAGGCGGATGGTTTACTCTGCAATGGAAATGGGTGTAGGACGAGAGGCCATGTCAGTGATGTCTGATATTTTCAATATGCCTACCCCTTGCCAACACAAAGCATGGGACAACCATGTTTCAGCTCTGTATGATGCCCACAAGAAAGTTGTTGATGAACAATTACAGCAGGCAAGAGACAAAGTATTTTCACGTTATTGTTCTGATGAAACTGATGTCGCAGAGATTGCGGTGAGCTTTGATGGTACTTGGTCGAAAAGGGGGTACACAGCTAATTATGGTGTTGGTTTCGTGGTATCGGTTGAAACTGGTGAAGTACTTGACTTTGATTTAGAGTCAAAGATATGCAAAGCATGTGAATCAACAAAGGAGGATCTTGGTGAAGATTCTCCCGAGTATGACATGTGGTACCAGGGACATAAAGACAAATGCACCAAAACTCACACTGGATCAAGTGGGTCAATGGAGTGCTCCATAGCTAAGAAGATTTGGGACAGATCTAAGGAAACTAATTTACATTATAAATCTATGATCAGCGATGGTGATAGCAAAGCTTATGGACGTATTTGGGATACCTATGGTTGTTGCGATAAGTGTGAGAAATGGGAGAAGATGGACAAGCGGTCAGCAGAGTACAAGAAATGGCGCGCGTCCAAGGAGTATGAGATTTGGAAACAAAACCATGAAAGCGGAATGGCAGAGTGTGCAAGGGTTTCAAAATTGGATTGTATTGGCCATGTGCAAAAAAGAATGGGGACACACTTGCGGGAACTTAGGAAGAAACAACCAAAGCTGAAGGATGGGAAATCAGTCAAAGGCAGCAAACACCGACTGACAGACAAAACATTAGACAAGCTCCAAACTTATTATGGAAATGCCATCAGGGCTAATGTAAAGCCAGGAAAATTAACTCCACAGGAACAGAGAAAACAAAAAAAATAATGCAAAAGGCTATACTGGCAGTTCTCTATCACACTTGCGAACTTCCAGATGACAAGAAGAGACACCAATACTGTCCACCAGGGCCAGATAGCTGGTGCTCCTACAGAAGAGATGGTACCTTCCAAAGGAAAGATCACCATTTGGATGCTGTTTTTTTAGATTTCCTGCTACCTGAGTTCCAGTGCCTCAGTGAGTATTCTCTGTTGCTACGCTGTCTTCCTGGGTATTCACAGAATGTGAACGAAAGCCTCAACAGCCTTGTTTGGAACCGTGCTCCTAAACACCGTTATAAAGGACCTCAAGTTGTGAAGATTGCTGTGATGTCTGCTATTCTTTATTTTAATTATGGTGCTGCCTCAAGGCAGGATGTCATGGAAGCAGCTAACATTCCAGGTGGTGAGTTCACTTTTGAGGGGTGTTTAGCAAAAGACAAGAAGAGGATGTCGAGCTCGGTTACAAGTGCGCAGATGAAATAAAAGGAAAGAAGGAGGAAAAGAAGACAAGCCAAGCTTGCAGCAAACCAAGGGGAATCATCCTATGCCAGTGGAAAGTTTAATGAAGTGGATCCACTTGACTTTGAAGCTTCATCATCATCATCTGACGATGAAGACAATTATCCTTTAGCTTGGCTTGTTCATAACAACGATTCTGATGACAGTGATGATGCTCCATTAGCTCAATTGGTCAGTGGAAGTCAAAGAAAGTGACTGTTGCATTCCTACATTGTTATGTGTTGATTTTGGTCAGGTACATTGTATCTATTCATAAGAATATCGGTGACATTCACTGTACTAACTTTATTAGCCGTTTTCTCAGAGACAAGATTTCGGTTAGCGACTATTACTTAAATTCTCATAACTCAAAAACTATTTGACCAATGCTGCTAATTTTTTCAGAGATTGTTCTTTAGGTAGCTGTCCATAGATTAATGAATCCTTTTTGCCCAATCATAAAATTTGAAATATCTGTCGTTTTGACCAAAATATATGGTGTAGCACCAAAAGCATTCATTAATCTGTTGCCTGGAATGTATTCTACTTATCTAGTTAAAATAAACACTTTCTGATGTTTAGTTTTTCACTAGATAGCATTCAAAGATGGTTCGGCAGAAAATAGCTATTTTGCCTTTCCTTGTTTTTTTTTACAATTATGGTTTGGTCTTATAAGGCATCTGTATTGCTATTTGTGTAGAGCATGTTATGAGCTTTAAAATGATGTATAACATGTTGCATATAAGTGAAACCATAATAAAATACAGTCATTAGTATACAATGTGTTCGCGACATGAATTTTCAGGTAGCATCCCCCCTTATATTTTGTCATAATCATATTCTCGAAAGCAAATGTCAAATAATATAAATGATAATATTCTTGTCGCTAGACTCGCTACACGGCACGTGTACGAATCTCGCAATCACCTCGCGGCCACGCACTTGATAGCGTGCATTTGAGATTGCACAAAAAATCGGGTGTTCCGGGGGAAAGCTCGCCAATTTAATGTCAATTCAACGTCTTCAGCAAATGTTTCAAGTTCAATATAAAGACTCTAATTCAGCATAGTTTGTCGGTAAAATCGCCATAAGATCAAAAGAATATTTAAAGAAAAATGTGAAGCCCTGTCTTGAAGCACTAAATCACTAAATGTTAATGAAATTTAAAAAGAAACATAAATTGTATCACCCCCCGGAAAGTTTACACTATGATGTATGTATCTATGTTGTATGTATGATAGCTCGTGTGAATTTTCGCCCCTCATCACAATACTAAAAATGAGCACAACATTTAAGCATGAAAGTATAAGTTAAATTAAATCGCCATATAAACGGTCCTATATGTCTATGACGCAGGTACCTGTTTATAAGGGTTTCGAATTTTTTCCATTCTATATAACCAACATACCTTTAACATTTTAATACTTTTTCGTAGACATCGTTTGTCTATATATGACATATATATATATATATATATATATATATATATATATCACATAAAGGAAAATACGCATACACAATAAGTAATTTTAGCCAGTATAAAGTTTGTTACGCGCTCCGCAGACGCTGCTCAACCCTAACATTTATATATAAACTCGAAATTAACATTTCAAACAAACAATATATTTAATTGACATTTACGTCATTTTTCTGACATTTTTCTGAACTGTAAAGTATAACGAACTGTTGTTAGTGTTGTGAGTCTGTAAAAGCTAACCGGATTCTCGCCTAACCTGAGTTGAGTGAAAGATATATATATATATCTTTCACGCATGTCTGGATGCGCATGTGTCTGAGTATTGTACCACATGCGCTTGGTGAGAGCAAGAGTATGGTGTATAAATACGAAGTCACTCGCATCTAGACTGCGTTACAAGCTGCACTGACGAGCCGTTGAACGGCGAAACATGCATGTCTGCAGATTTGACTATATATGCTCCTTCACTTTGTGTTGTTGAGCACTCTGTGACGTTAATTGGTGGCTCTAAGCTACAATGCAAAAGCTCACTTCCTTTGTGGTCGTTTGAGCACTCTGGCCCCAAGACACTTCACGTATGTCTGGATGCGCATGTGTCTGAGTATTGTACCACATGCGCTTGGTGAGGGCAAGAGTATGGTGTATAAATACGAAGTCACTCGCATCTAGACTGCGTTACAAGCTGCACTGACGAGCCGTTGAACGGCGAAACATGCATGTCTGCAGATTTGACTATATATGCTCCTTCACTTTGTGTTGTTGAGCACTCTGTGAGGTTAATTGGTGGCTCTAAGCTATAATGCAAAAGCTCACTTCCCTTGTGGTCGTTTGAGCACTCTGGCCCCAAGACACTTCACGCATGTCTGGATGCGCATGTGTCTGAGTATTGTACCACATGCGCTTGGTGAGGGCAAGAGTATGGTGTATAAATACGAAGTCACTCGCATCTAGACTGCGTTACAAGCTGCACTGACGAGCCGTTGAACGGCGAAACATGCATGTCTGCAGATTTGACTATATATATATATATATATTTAGCTATATATGCTCCTTCACTTGTGTTGTTGAGCACTCTGTGAGGTTAATTGGTGGCTAATAAGCTATAATGCAAAAGCTCACTTCCCTTGTGGTCGTTTGAGCACTCTGGCCCCAAGACACTTCACGCATGTCTGGATGCGCATGTGTCTGAGTATTGTACCACATGCGCTTGGTGAGGGCAAGAGTATGGTGTATAAATACGAAGTCACTCGCATCTAGACTGCGTTACAAGCTGCACTGACGAGCCGTTGAACGGCGAAACATGCATGTCTGCAGATTTAGCTATATATATATATATATATATACGTGTAGGTTTAGGTCTACGAAACGCAAAGAGTGCTCGACAACATATAGTTAGAGCAAATTATAGATTTTCGCTTACCTCAAAACTTGTCTGCAACAGGCTGTTTCATCTGTAAAAGAATCATCAGGCAGTTTACAAGTATCGAAAGAAATGACCGCTTATATGCTTCCTGCCGGGGCGTGGGGGTGTGTGTGGGAGACAGAAATCTTTGACTAACGATCTAAAGAAAATCAATTCGTCTCCCAACATTTTCATTTTTGCAGACAAAACTAGGAATATTTATGAAACCTCGCTCGACACATACAACAAGCTCTTACATGACAACATCACAAAAACATATAAGCATGGATCCGAGGACACTATAGATGAAATTGATTCAGAACTAAAAAACATTTCGAACAATTTAGGAATCGGCGACAGAATTGAAAAAATGAAAAAACGCGAAGCATTTATATCTTTAAAAGATCACAAAGAAAATTTCGAAAACAATCCAAAATGCCGATTAATTAATCCCGCTAAAAGCGAATCCGGAAAAATAAGCAAAGTTATTTTGGACAAAATTAATTCCAATTTGGAGGAATACAAAACAAGTTATTCAGTGGTTTGGCAATATAAAAGATAAGGACAGACACAGTTTTATTTCGTTTGACATTGTCGATTTCTACCCATCTATTTCTGAAAAATTATTGGGCCAAGCTTTCTCTTGGGCTTCAAATTTGGCTACTATACCTGAAAACGATATTTCAATAATAAAACACGCTAGAAAATCTCTCCTTTTCAATACCGGAATTTCATGGATAAAAAAAGATAGCCATAGTTTGTTTGACGTTAGCATGGGCAGTTTCGACGGCGCGGAAATTTGTGAGTTAGTAGGCCTTTTCATTTTAAACCACCTGAGTAAGAAATTTGGCAAAGAAAGCATCGGCCTATATAGAGATGACGGTTTGGCTATTATAAAAAGTAAATCAGCACGTTTAGCAGACAAAACAAGAAAAGATCTCCACAAAATTTTCGAGCAGTTTGACCTAAAAATTACCGCCGAATCAAATTTACGCATTGTAAACTTTTTAGATGTAACTTTCGACCTTAACAATGGAAAACATAGGCCCTATAGGAAGCCCAATGACGATCCACTATACATAAATATGCACTCTAATCACCCACCGAGCATCACAAGGCAACTACCTGCATCAATTAACAAGCGCATCGCACTTCTTTCATCAGATGAGCAAACTTTTCAGGAATCTGCACCCATATATCAGAACGCACTTAGGCATAGCAACTTTAATCATGAACTTAGCTACACTCAGCACACGCCGCAAAAACAACGCAGGAATAGGCAACGCAACATCATTTGGTTCAACCCACCATTTAGCAAGAGTGTTAGCACAAACATGGGACGTAATTTCCTTAGTCTAATTGACAAGCATTTTCCACCGCACCACAACCTACATAAAATTTTTAACAGAAATACAGTTAAAGTAAGCTATAGCTGCATGAACAATATTAAGTCAGTAATCACTAAACACAATGCACGCATATCTAGAAATAACAAGCCACAGGAGAGGGACACTACCAATTGCAGTAGTAGAAAAAACACCATTTGCCCGCTTCGAAAACAATGCATGACTAGGGACATAGTATACAAAGCAACAGTCACAGTAAGCAACACAAACATGTACGATCAAAAATTACATTGGCATGACTGCAACCACATTCAAAGAGCGATTGGCCAACCACACTAAATCTTTTCAGCATAAAAAGCATGCAAATGATACGGAACTTTCGAAATATATTTGGACATTGAAAGAAAACAATAAGGATTTCAGTATTAATTGGCAAATTTTAAAACATTCTATTTCGTATACGGGAGGATCAAAACGATGCAATTTATGTTTAGAAGAAAAATTTTGTATTTTGAAAGAAAAAAACAAGGATTGTTTACTCAACAAAAGAGCTGAAATAATTTCACGATGTCGTCATCGTAACAAATTTCGCGTAAACAACGCAAACAAAGCCATGCATGCACACATTGTCTCCCACACACACCCCCACGCCCCGGCAGGAAGCATATAAGCGGTCATTTCTTTCGATACTTGTAAACTGCCTGATGATTCTTTTACAGATGAAACAGCCTGTTGCAGACAAGTTTTGATAAACGTTCGTTGGAAGCCTCATACACAGAAGTAAGAGTTTATCTTTATATTATAATTAATATTTAACTTAGCGGCGATAGTTTAGTAATAGTATTATTGTTATTTGTTTAATTAAAGATCGAATGAAAATTTCATAAAATGATTCAACGTTCATTCTGCGTTTACTTCAAACCCTGTTGAGCTCGGATTGCCCATTTATAGTGTTAAGAAAATGAACAGAATATGAAGGAAACATTTCAACACAATCAAGTCAACATCCCATAAGTTTAAATATTTGAACAACCCAATATCGTCTGAACAAAACCTAAAAATATGACATATAAGTATTCTAAACTACTATAAATTTGTAAACTGTAACACTGCAGACCTGAAATTCTCAAATTCCAAATTTTGTATCGAGTCCATCTTAATAACGTTCGAATGTAGTTCATTAGTACAGCTCGTGACATATTCTCAAGTACTTTCAGAGGCATATATATAGATTTTGGCTAGGATGTGGGGGGATGAAGTCTCGAAATTAGACCGACCCATAAATCCAGGCCGACTTTTAACCCGACCGAATTATATTAATCCGAAATGTCGATAAATTCTGCGTGCTGCTGCAATAACTTGAATAGCAACACAATTCAATGCACATAATATTCACTTATAGATAAGTTACGTTTCATATTTTTACTGAACTCATTCAGCAGATACTGGGCAGATCGATCAGAATAGAACGACTGATGCAGTAGGACACCCTGGGAAGGAAATCTAGGACCTCGGAGACGCGATTTCCTGCGTTCTGAACAAACATTTTATTCTCGAATTTGTACGTGGAAATCTGCAGAAAGATACGTCAACAATTCGAACTATATTGCAAAAACAACATAGTTTTTCCGGATAAAAATAAGTTTAGCTGCCTGTACAATACGTTTTGCCATAAAGTAGTTAATATGTAGATTATAGCAGTTGTGGCAATATGGTTCTATTTCAAAGTAGTCAGTTTTTGCCTCCTGTCTCAAATTTCTAAGACAAAAATCATTGCAATACTCCAATAGTTGAAGACGAGGAAAATACACTCATAAAGTGCAACCTTAAGACTATATATGAGTGATAATGTGATATGCAACAAAGACCGAAACAGGATTTCGGCAAACTTTATGTGGACATATTCAAGTAACTGCAATTTAAATAACTCGTGTTGGGAATTGCCAATAATGCAATGATTGAAGTCGGTCTCTCAAATTATTTAGCCGGTCCCGCATAGCGGTATTGCCTGGCATAATGCGTCCAATTTAGCAATGCAAAATTTTGAGACCGCGACTGCACTTATTTTGCGACCAACTGGATCATTGGTTAACTTCCGCCCACCCCCCCCCCCACACACACACACACCTTCTGAGTGCTTTCTGATTAATAACGTTTTGAACTCCGTTTAGTCCAAACAGATCTCGGCTGATTAACGACGCCTGCAGTTGCAACATGGTTCGTGGCTGTAGTTTTCGACTCTTCAGAAACGACTTGATCGTTTTCTTTTGCTACTGTTTGATTATTGCCTCTTTTTATCATGGTGGTGGTTCAGTGTACACTACGCGAAAGTGCAAAACAGAACAGAGTAAATTAAAAGAAAGGATCAATGGTAAACCATTTAAAAATGGTAAAGATTTTTCGAACAGGACGAATGCATTCCTAACTTGACAGAAAATACGAACAAGTTGATGGCGATGACACGAAAATAGGAACTGATCATTCCAAGATGGGAAGAAAAGGTAAATTTTTAGATGAGAATATTTGCTTTTCAGAAGGAGTTACTGTTAACCGCAAATTCCTCTTTAGAGACTGTGAAGAAAACATTCCGAAGTTACGGAATACGTAGGAACTCAGGACTGCCTTTTTTACTTCCCTCAACGCCTGAAGAAAAAGTTACGGGCATAGAATCGACTACCATTTCCCATTCAAGTGAAACTAAATGGCACAAGAATGTTGGCAGAAACATATCTTCGTTAGAAAACAGACTATTTTTTCATGAGAATGACATGACAGGGACAGGGACAGCCAAAAGAGAAAAGGTTGCTTCATTCATATCTCAACATCACCGGAACAGACGTGAAATTGGCGCGATCTCGGGTAGTAAGATGGGTCCGACAGAATGCGCCAATTTTACCTTTACTATAAAATACGAAGATGAATACAAAATATGGAACAACTTCGCAATGATATACAAAGATAGACAGTACTATTATCACGACTATAGAGTGACAGACAATGGTTTGCAAGTTTGTAGCTCTGTTGACCCTCTTATTCAACAAAGATGGCGGATTTTGATTATCTTGGAAAAGAGAATGATGGCTTTCAAAAATTGTAATGACGGATTTTACTTACTCAATTACACATTATACAAAAATTTTACCGTTTTCTTCCAGCCTACTGGGCAAAGTTTCACAAGACAAGATTACGGAGTGATTCTTGGACGTTTTGCGATTTGTTCGGCAAAGCTCAGTTTATCCTGCAATGATTTGTTGGTTAAAGTAAAGTACGAGGAGCAATACAATGTTTGGCAGAATTTTTCGCTGTTTTACAACAACAGGATATACGAATATCATGAATATCGATTCAGCAATGAGAGTCTTGAAATATGTGGTTCCAATGTTCCAAAAGTTCAATCTATTTGGAGAACTCGAAATGCGTGGAAAAAGGTGTGTTTCTTTGCAATGGGTTGCTAAATAAGTTTGAGAGAATGTATTATTTTGTGGGCAAGAATTTCAATGTCTTCTTGGCAGGATATGGTCAATCTTTCGAAAGAGATGAGTATATGGTGAAACACGGTGAACTTTTAATCTGTAAGAAAAAGCTCACACTGGAAACACGGGAGTTTACAAAAGAAGATATGTCAATGTGCAACGACTCGATCATCAATATAAAATACGATGATGAATACAGAGTTTGGGATAACTTTTCAATACTCTATAAGAACAAGGTATATGAATATACCGAGTACCGAGTTCTGAATGATAGCATAAAGATTTGTACCTCCACTGATAACTACATACGGAATATTTGGAAACTGCGTAATTACTGGGTAAAGGGACAAAGGCACTTTGAAAGTTGCAATAAACCCATTATTGAACGAGCGCTCGAACGAGGGTATTACACTGTGTTTAAGGATTTTAGAGTTCTCATTTTGAAGCCAAAGCAGGTTATTGCGAAGTTCGATTACGGTGTGTTTGAAGATAAATTTATAATATGTGCTGAAAAACTGCTAGCTCTTCACATTACAGGTGTTAAGCTGGCACCATTATGTGCTTTAGCGCTTTCTATTATCTGTTTGCTATTGTTGTTGATAGTTTATGGCATGCTTCCAGAACTGCGCACCCTTCCTGGTTTGAATTTAATGAGTCTAAGCTTCGCTCTTTTGTTGTGGCAGACTTATCTTGTAGTATATCTTTCACTGTATATACGTGTAGATAAAGTGTGGAAAGTACCATGTGCCAGGCTGGTAATAACAGAGAAATTCGGTTTATATAGCATATTTATGAACGCTGCTGTTAATGTCTATCACTTAAGAAAAACATTTTGTGGCAATACTCTAGTGAAATCCGATGTAAACAAGTTGAAAACCTTTTTGAAGTATTGTCTCTTTAGCTGGGGTGTTCCTGTCATCATAACTATTGTCTACATTGTACTTGTGAAGAAAGATATTTTATGGTTTTATCAACATATCGGTAGTAGAGATGGATATTGTGCCATTGGCAATAATATTCCTGATTGGTCAGCTGTTATGCAACTTTATGGTCTTCCATGTTGTCTTTTGTTGTACATTATTGTAACGTTCATCTTCACTGCTTATCGAATTCGGCAGAAACTCAAGGCAAGCAGTAGCATTGTACAGCAATCGAATATTGTTAGGAATCGCAAAACCTTTGTCCTATTGCTAAAGCTGTCATCCACCACTGCCATATCCTCGTTTTTTGTTATGTTTGGGACGCAGGATATTAATGTTGACATAAAGGAAGCGATATCTACTGTGATGTTACTTAGTGGTGTCTACGTAGGAATTGCGTTTGTCTTTACACGAAAAAATTACAGGTTGCTTAAAAAGAAATACTTCCCAACAAAAAAGAAGCCAGTAAACGAGTAGT
This sequence comes from Trachythela sp. YZ-2020, assembly GCA_016169945.1. Classification (NCBI taxonomy): domain Eukaryota; kingdom Metazoa; phylum Cnidaria; class Anthozoa; order Malacalcyonacea; family Clavulariidae; genus Trachythela; species Trachythela sp. YZ-2020. The sequence goes on along the minus strand of JADLSH010000382.1, from coordinate 3,505,957 downwards.
TGAAAAGATTGTGGCTTTGTACGTAAGTAAGTAGAAATGTAAGCAAAATGGGCGGAGTAAGTAAGTAAGTAAGTAAGTAAGTAAGTAAGTAAATGTAAATAAATAGTAAATGAAAATCAATAAATAAGTAGTAAGTAAATAGTAAGTATGATAGTGAGTAAGTAAGGTAGAGGTGAAGTAAGCGTGTACGCCAGTCAAAATGTAAGTAGAAGAAAAAACATGGGTGTGTATAGTTAGTAATCAATAAAGAGTAATCAATGAATAGTCTGATTAATTTGAAATCGGTATAATCATGTGCAATTTTGTAAAAACTCTAACGTGTTCAAACAAGACCAACACTATCAAAACAATTAGAATATAATTATATCAATTTAGAATTTTAAGAAGTATGCTTCTGTTTTAGATCTTTGTAGTAAGATAAAGAAAATAAAAAATGCAAAATATTGTGTCTTTTTTATAAGGTTTGCTGAGTATGATAGTATGTGTGGCAGTCTCCAATCAACACCTGGAAAATTTCAGCATTATTATTCAATTCTACGCGGATCCAGATGTTTTGTTGCGAGGGGGAACTTGTGCATATTTTTATATAGTGCTATTCGGATTAGGGCTAGCGACATCCCTGGAAGTCCTGGACTGCACACTATTACAATTCACACAAGTTATTCTCTAGCAGAACCTCCATCAGTCGAGTCAACTGAAAGAGTAGCATATAGGAGAGGCTTAACTCAGCAGTTACAGTAATTCTGTATGTAGTTCACTTTAAAGTAGCTGACATGCCATTGCATAATCTAATCATGCTTAACCCAGCAGTAAATTCTGTACAACATCAGATCAAATTAAGGTATAGTTCGCATTAAAGAACGTATATAATAATTATATGCACAATCTATGACCATGTTTAATTTAATTCAGCAGTGAGATCTGTACATCTGCAGAGCACTTTAGGGTGGCGCACATTCAAGTACATGCGCTACCAGCGCATGGTCTAACCATGAAGCTTTACACAGCAGTGAGTTTTCTAGAACATTATAGATCACTAAGTGTATACTATCCCCGCATCATCTAACCATTCTTTATGCACATATCACATGCAGGAGAGACGTAACTCTACTTACCCGAGTACTGCACAATATAAAAACACTTTAAGGTATCTAACAAGAAAATTCAAAAACTTTGCATCATGTAAGTATATGGTGGACCCAGGAAGAGAGGCAAAGCACCGACGCGTGAATTATTCCCCTTTCTCCAAAAATATAGACAAGAAAGTAATCCTACATTAATCGTTGAAACACCCGATCTTCCTGGAGGACTCTTGCAAGCACTAGGATTACCACAAGCATCTATTTCCTCTTGTGTTTGTCTGCATTTCACGCATACCAATTCTTCCAGTCTTACAAGTTCACAAATTTCAAGCAAGATCAGCTCGCCAACGCTTTAGTTTGATTTGTCATTGATCTGCTCGCCACTAACAAATCACGATATTTTGCTCAACCTCGTCAAATAATTGTAAATAAATTGTAATGTTATCTAAAACGTTGGAATGCGGTGCAGGTATAGTGTTCGTCAATAAAGTGCAAGGCTCCTCATATATATTCCATGAAAACATACTGGCAGGATGACATCTGAATTTGGAACAGATTCAGATCCGTCTTGTCTATTCGATTCTTTCTATGGTAAAATCTCACAAATAATAGACAAGCATATTCCAATCAAACAGCTTTCTAGGAAAGAACTTAAATTCCGGTCTAAACCTTAAGTTAAAGGATTTTGTACTATTTCACACTTCAATATTTATGTACCAATACTATAACCAATTGTTACTGCATGTCCGCCTTTAATAATATGTCCACTCCTGTATCTCATATACACTTATATAGCACACGATCTGCTACAAGACAAACATACTACCTCCCACGTATTAGGACTAACTGTGGGATATTTAACATAAGATTTCTTGGGCCTCAAATTTGGAATTCTTTGGAAGATGATTTAAAAATCTCGTCTTTAAAATATTTAAAAAAATGTCTTATAAATGAATATTTCTCAAACTATTAATTTTTTTTATTAAGATAGCTGTAATTGTAGTTGTTATTTTTGTTTGTGTATTTGTCTTTAATGTATAGCTACGTGTCTTACGGTGCCAGTACCCTTTTAATTATTTAAATTATATGAATTATCAAACTATTGTATATAAATTTCCAAGGGTCAAATAGAGTTGTTGTTGTTGTTATATTTTAGTTGAAATTTTAGTGCAAGTATTTCTATATTATCCCGCAATGTTCTCGGTGTCATATTGTAGCTCTAGTGCAATTGAATTGGTTAAATATATGGATAAAAGAAAGTGGTAAGTCGATATATCATACATGCGCATACAGAGATAATAAAATATACTAGGACTGATTATATATATATATATATATATAAACATACGCTGCAAGAACATTCCAAAAAGGAATTATCTATAAAGTAACTAACGTGAATAAGCCGTTAAACCTATAGTAGCAACATCTTATTCAAACTTTCTTCACTTCTATGCATGTTCTACTGTATATAAATCATTCACCAAACTTTTCATCAAATCAGCCATGGATACTTCCTATTTTGCTGCCCATGTTGCTGATGCCAAACGCTTCCATTTTCTCAGCAGGGTATTCCATGGGAATAACTTCAAGGGATGTTGTGGGATTTCCTCCACGACGTTTTTTGACCAAAACCACAACAGTTATAGCCAACAAGACGATCATAAGCGCAACACAAGCCAGTATGACTATCATCATTGTGTTTGGACTGGATTCAGTGTGCGTTGCTACAAGTAGTAAATATTAAGAGAAATACTGTAATAATGGCTTTGTTCAATACAATGTTAGCTTATTCGATTTTGTATACCCGTGACAGAAATCTCTAGACCTGGCATAGGATTTTGAATTGAATAATTAGAGTTGTTGAGTATTCAGCCCAATATGTATTGTCCTTTTTGATAATGAAATGCCATCACTAAGATTCCGAAGCTTTAATTCAAATATGAAAAATTATCATGATTGAGCCGGTTTTCTTTGATGTCCCGACGCAAATTATCCACGTTTTACCCCTATTTGTTTGTCTCGTTTAGAAACGTATCCGTCATCTAGTGGAGAAGGAGATGAGAAACTTTACCTGGAACAATTTATTGCTACGATTGAGTTTGTACTTGCTGAAAGAGGCCACTACAAACTCAAGCCCATCTTCTCATTCTCGACTAGACAATGTGATATGTCTCTAGACGAGAAACAGACAATGCTCATCAGCCATTCCTTAAGAATGGACTGATATCGAATATCGATACCAACAAAGTATCGTATGAAAATGTAGCAAGTTTGTAAGGAGAATGTCAGTAGAAAATAAGAGTTGCATAATTTAGCAGTTCCTTTTTGGAACTCATTTATATAACCCTGAATTGTAGATAAAGATAGGCTTGTTAATTCTTGATCTACTTAATAATATTCTTGCTATCAAACGCTATTCTGATCACTATATATATTGAAGCATCGGTATTAGAATCGGTTCCAGCCAAAATGATTAGTATTGGACTGGTATCGACGATACCGTATCGTATCGGATAAAAAGAGCTTGTATCGCCCATCCCTATATAGCCTACCATGCCATCAAACGGTCCATCAAACTTTCCCACAGGGAAAGTTGACTGGGTGGGTTAGGATAGACAGATTAGGAAAGTAATATCACAATTGTAAAAATAAATAATGTAGGCTAAGTACATAATATAGGTAAGCTAGATACTTGATGTAATCGGTCACTGAAAAGCCCCAATGGGGAGTGAGCTGAATAATGTATGTATGTATCTAAGGTTTTTGAAGCCGCCTCTGGCTTCCACAGTATGACTCATGTTTTATCACGGAGCACAGTCACGAAGGAAGGGCTAGTTAAGGCTTATCTCAATTCACTCTGTCAACATTCCCTGTTGGAGGAAACCGGAGTACCCGGAGAAGAGCCACGACTTTCGGTAGTGCGTTGACTGAATGTTTTCACAAGTGTCATGTCATGAGTCCGCATCGAAAATCTAACCCAAAATCTCAGAGCGGGTGAAAGACGCTTCCCGTCTGCTCTGACAACTGTCCCACCGAAGCCGCATAATGCGAATGCCTACAAAACACTTATATCTTTTGGTTTCGATACAGTATACTAACTTTTATTGTTAACAGGTAATTGACGTGCCCAGTGGCCTCCCTTAAACTATACTAAGCAAACGTTTCCTGTGAAAATTGATTTAGTAGTGACAAATTGAAGTGAACAAACCTTGTCCTTGGTCATTTTTGACATTTTTGTCGTTCGTCTCCTCTCGATACATAATAGGGCCAATAGAAAGTTGATAGCTGCGGTCAGTAGCATCAAATGATGGCACATCACGACGTTTTCTTCTTTTCGAACAAGTGGTACTTCGAGCACAAACGGAACCTGGAGTATTTTTGTTACATATTCGCAGATCACAATGAATGTAAACAAATGTGTGATTGGTCACGAATCTGAAAACTTGGATACTGAATTTGTGATATTGCTGTAAACCACTTGTATGGTGAGTGATGGTTGGATCCTGGTCACATCTGGAAATATATTATAAACTATGATTACTCGCTTTTTGTATTTTACACCTCCATATGTAACCGCAACCTTGGTGAACCCAAATTTTCATCGGGTTTTCTGCGCGCTGATTTTTGCCTAGTTATAAGTTATTCTCACCAAGGCGTCGCACGAAAACATACCCGGCTATGATGGCTATCCCCTCCATGGATAGTGAGTCTTAGTGACTTTTCCAAGGTCTCTAAAGTTTCTCCCAGTTTAAAGTTTAGTATTTAGTTTTTAAAACTAAACTAAAGTCTTTCTGTAATAATTTTTGTGGTGTCCATATCCGTAGTTTTACAGCTTTTCTGACATTTTCACACTAGGTAGATATTGCTTTCCAGCCTTGGTACAATTAACATCTTTGCATGGTACATCTCCAAAACCTTCTATTTGTCCCAACATTGACATTGAGATTATTTAATTTAATTTAAAGATATTCATATTGCGCTGAAACTATAAATATTATAAAGCGCAGTTTACAATAATAAAATTATAAAATTACAATATTGCATATCTATTACAGGAAAGTTAAAAAATGTATCCTAAAACTATTAAGAGCTAAACAGGTATGTCAAAGGCTTTCTTAAACAAATAAGTCTTCAAAAGTTTCTTAAAAGAGGACACATTAGAAGATTCTCTTATATTTAAGAGTAAACTGTTCCAAACAACAGGTCCAGCTTCGAAGAAAGCCCGGTCTCCAAAAGTCTTGCAAGTTGTTCTTGGGAACGGCACAAGTAGCTTCTGCTCGTTGGATCTTAAACAATAAGGACCAGCGTCCTTTAACCGAAGCAAGTGTTCCAAATAAACGGGTGCCTCACCGTGTAGCACTTTAAAAACGATAAGAGCAATATTAAAAACCACATGGTACCGAACTGGTAGCCAATGAAGTTTCCTTAAAACAGGTGTAATATGCTCAAACTTGGGAACAAGACAAACTACTCGAGCAGCAGCATTCAAAATACGCTGTAATCGATTAAACTGATACTGAGGTATACCATACAGTAGAGAGGTGCAATAGTCGAGATGTGAAGTGACAAAAGCATGGATAAGTATTTTAGTTGAGTCAGGAGATAAAAACTTTCTAATTTGACGAATATTATAGAAGTTGCGAAAAGCCTTGCTACAAACTTTGCCAACGTGGACATTCATTGAAATTTGTTAAATTGCTATAAAGTGTGACTGCAATAATATGAATAAATATATACTGCACGTAGCTTAATTAATCGAAGGTAATGGAGACTCTTCCCATTCAAATTTAATCAGCTATAGTCGCGCGTTTCTTGTTTGTTGAAATAGATCCACTGAAATAGACTACATCTACAGTATTTTTACAAACATTTGTCTTCATGCCATGTTTTCAAAATATATGATATACTCATTTCAACATTAAATTCAAACGAAGTTCAAGTTACACAATATAAAAGTTAGTGCAAAATGTTATTTTTACTTCTTACCCTCCAGATATGAATTCATATTGTGGTGTAGCATCAGGATTGTTACTTGGTGTTGCACGGCATGTTTCGGCTCGTACAACAATATCAGTGTTGCTGGTGTCTATACCATACTGGATGTTGATACGGTCAGCAAAACTTTTAAATGCTGGATACTCCTCCTCAGAAGAAGAGAGGAAACCAGCGTCGGTGAAGGAACCCATATTCACGGTAAAGTCTCCTAGATTACCTAAATTAAAAATAGGATGAGACCAATTACAATAAAAGGGTGAAATTCTATGTTATGTTTGTATTAGTGGTTTGCCTGCAGCGGTATCCATGTAGGCAGTGTACGTCAAAAAAGTCTTTACTTAAGCTAAAGGAATTTCTACTCTCTTCCTATAATATATTGGCCTTAATCATGGAAGGACGACGGCTATACAATTGAGCACTATGAATGGGATTTTGGCAAATCAGTGGGTCGGGTGACTGTGATTGCGGCAAAATTTTCGTTGGGAAACTGTGATTTAAAGCTCCCCTTCACGACCCTCTTCAATATAAGGCCGTCTTGTATTAACCGAAGCTACAACTATCGTTTTTCTATGTAATTTGCATTTTCATCATTCGTTTGTATGCGACGGTTAAACGGGTCTACATGTGACGTACGTTCTTGTTGACATTTTATAGGGTCGAAAAACCAAATTACTTACTTTTTTCAATTTTTATCTCTGGCTTAGGAGGTTCAAATTTAAAGCCACCGACGCTTATCAAACGCTTATAGGCACATCTGAAAGCGAACGCGAATGATTGTTTTCTTGTAATAACTGAACCAGGTGAGGTTAGAACAGCCGCTGTCAAAGTATTGTTATAATACATTTCTTGATCAGTTTCAGAATACATCGTTCCACATTTATTCAATTCTGTCGTTATATACACATCTGTTTCATTGTAGCTTGCTTTACACGTACTGTCAGCAAGATACATGTTGTCAAGATCGACAGATGATACTTCGTGCCTTCCAATTACCACTGTAATATTATCTCTCTCGCATATCACTAGGTATGACATTCCTGGAAGGAAAATATATATCTAGCGTTAATTACAAAATAGGCCCTTTGCATAATTCATCAATGCTGATTGAATATGTAGAGCAATTATTGTTGTATTAATATGTTATGTATTAGTATTATGTATTAGTATTATGTATTAGTATTATGTATTCGTATTATGTATTATGTATTAGTATGTATTATTTAAGAAATAGAAAACATTTTCCGTGTTTCTATACACTTCAAAGTTTTATAATTCGCATTAAATTTTTTTTTATGATTTTAAATTTTGGCGGGAAAATTTCCGTGTTTCTATACAGTTATAGAACGGTAAGATCTTGCCGACAAAAGATTTTATTTTATTATAATTAGATTGCCCGATACTGCCAGAACTGTCTAACATAAACCCAAGATCAAGCTTTTTCGTGCATTTTGTAATGTTTTCACCTAAAAATATAAGAAACAACATAAATGTCATTAAACTTTTCACAAATGACTTTTTAGATTTCAAACGAACATAAAAACAAAACAAAAAGTGTTAACTTTTAACCCAAGACTAGGTTTAATCAACGACATTTTGGGAGGTTTGTAAAGCACGTTTATAATGTAAGTCCACAGACTGGTTCGATCGCGAAATATAATTATCATTAAATAAAATCTCAAAATTTAATTGACGAGTTTAAGAATTGTATTTAGGATTTGAGAATAATATTAATGTTCATTTTATCCAATCAGTAAACTCCATTTTGTCTCGTATCTTTAAACCCTGATAAACAACTGCACCAAACACTAGTGTGTTGTTTATTTATAAATGTCAACGATGAGATTATGTTAGTCTGGAAGAGAGCTTGACTGCTTTAAATATCCAGCAAAAGACTAATTTTATTTCTTTGAATAACGTTTTTGTTATGCCTTGTTTGAAAGTCATTTGCTGGGCTTTTATATTTACATTAAAATTGCACTTGCCGCCTGGCGTATTAATCATTAGTCTTCTAAATCAATGAAGCTTCTAACTACATTAGTTATGTGCTTATAGACCATTTTCAGAATTACTGGAGTGTACCATTATACACGTAGACCTTCGATTTCGTTCTTTTAAAAACAAGCAGAAACTTCAAACATTACGTAAGACTGAATACAATTCAAAAGAAATCAAATATATATTCGAGGCTATGTATGTGTATATAATCGTAGGCTCCAGTAACGTTGAAATGGTGTATTAGCTTATAGTAGCTCGGTATTTACCACTTCCACTTGTACTTGCAAAATCATTCGGTGATTCCCTTTTCACACGGATCTCCTTTACTGGTTGTTCACGAAGGGCAACCAACTCATTGTTTGATTCATCATCTAGGTCAAGGTTGCCGTTAAAACAAAAATTCAAAACTAAGTATACGATATCTTACTTTCAGTAGTTTTGGGATGAAAGATTCCTAAATTCTTACTGGTTGACAGGAATATATATTTGGTTAATAGACGGTATTAAGAATGATGGCGACAAGTACACTTAACAACGTACTCTTCACGTCATCAATCTTATAGCAGGAAGTAGGGGTGTAGGAAGCAATATAAAGGACATGGGGAGCAATAATACGTCTTAAGGGAACATTTTCTATTAGAATAGAGCGCTGTTCTCATTGTTGTATAGTCCTGTATTCACTACTGCCCCATATACATCAGGGAGAAAACAAAGAATGATTTCCCTAAAGCTTACGATTTTAAAGCAGAAAGCATTTGCTGTTTCATTTGCTTTTGTTCTGCCCTGCAGAAACTAACGTTACCCCACATTCCCTTGTTTTCTCGTTTGTTTCCATCATGCTTATCCCAATTTAAGATAATACTAAACAAAGTCTTTTGCCTATTCCTTACTAATATTAACCTTTGCAAACGTCAAAATTAATGAACGAGTGACTGCAAAACAGGAATTGTTGTGTGATTTACAAAACTATATGCGTGATAAAACAATGTAACATTCCAATCACTGCACGCAAAGTGCCTCATTCCATATTTACACAACCATTATTTTCTGGTTTAGTGGTTCTGTTAAATTAATTCACATGCATGGAATAAAGCAAAACATTAATAATATAAATTACTATATATAATATCAATAATCATACTTAGAAAATTCTGATTCTCCCATGATTGTTCCAATGAGAATTTCTTTTCCCAGTCCAGATTTTTTGCGTTAGTCCCGTAAACTCCTAAACGAAACACATATTGATAATATTTCAACGAAGGTACTCGGTTTCCTTCTAAATATTTTCAGTAAGTAAGTAGGTAAGTAAGTAAGCAGGGGTGCTTATTATCCTTACTTGCAGCTGAGAGCTAAGCTGAATTGCGAAGGACACAGCTCAACGTGACCAAGTCGAAGGCTTTCTAGGGCGCATATGGCAGCCACCTTTTGCTCGCAATCACGGAGCACAGCTACGATGGAAGGGCCAGTTAGGGGTTAAACCCAACCCACTCTGTCAACATTCCCTGTGGGAGGAAACCGGAGTACCCGGAGAAAACCCACGACTTTCGGCAGAGCGTTGACTAACTCTTTTCACATGACTATCATAAGTCGTCCCCAACGGGGCTTGAACCCACGATATCAGAGGTGAAAGGCGCGTGCTCTGACGATTGCGCCACCGATGTCTCAAATCCAATGAGTAATGATTGTCGCATATAGAGTAATTTATAGGTGAAATCACGTGGGACTTTGCTTTCAAAGTTGTCGGCTTAAATGATTTCACATATATAGCATTTAATTTGCATGCGATTTTAAGACATTTTAGATGCGAGGACATTTTACATGCAAATTAGGGTAAAGATTGTTAACACGAGACATTGAGCATGTAGAGTAATCGAGTTTAATTTGTCTACATGTAAAATTTTAGTTACGAAAGTTTTGTCGCAATATTTTGGCTGGGTCCGATCCCTCAAATATGTACTTTTTTGATTAACAGTTTGTCTCGGTTGCATGCAAAAAGAGTTTCTCCAATCCCAACAACGCAAATGTTCTCTCCGCTTGTTGTTCCCTGCATTTAAGTTAGATTAATACGTTGGAATGGACTTCAGTAAACCTCAAGCAATATCAGTATATATATGTTATTTAATGGCTGCGAGGTCCGGGAAGGGGAATACTGTGCCCGAAGTAGTGAAAACGTTTTCACGACTGAGGGCACAGTATTCCCCTTTCCGGACTAAGCTAAGCCATTAAATAACATTTTTATGTTTAGCGGTTTAAGAAATGAAACTGCAAGAAATTTAACAAATTCAGCAAAATAATTAAAAATTTTCCCGGAAACTCTTAACTTTACCATCTTTTAAGTCGCTTGGATATTTCTTATAAACCTTAATAATTAAAAAATTTTGCGAAACTCTTAACACCATCTCACTTTTAAATTAAAGCCGGATATTTAATCTTATAAATAATCAACAAAATAATTAAAAATTTTCCCGGAAACTCTTAACTTTACCATCTCTTTTTAAGTCAAAAACCCGGATATTTATCTTATAAACCATAATTTTTTCAACAAGACGTAAACCAGATAAATAAACACTACTGTAAATTATAAAATTCTGTTTTTGTTTAAGTTCAGACTAAATACATCTATTTTGCCCGAATATTCGTGAACCATTTGCCCGAATGACTTGAATCTCCAAATTTTTTCTGCCCCCACGTCCCGTACGCCTATGTTTAGAATTAATTAACGGTTACACAATGTCAAAACTGTGGTCAAAACAAGTTCAAATATTTGAAACTATTTAATAATTTGAGAGTTTAAAACAGCAGGGCGGTGAAACAAGATTGAAATTATTAAAACAATGTTTTGTTTTGTTTTGCTCACGCAACGGTCCGGTATCCGGTTCAGATAGCAGGATACCGTACCGCTCGTTCGCCAATAAAAACGCACCATTTAACTGGATACCGGACCTCAAAAAATAAATACGTTTAGTACAACTTACCTAAAGTGAGTAGTAGGCACCAGAGCAACAATTGAATCGCCTTCAGAAGCATCACTGTTATCTCTAAAGAATAACAAAAGGGATAGAAATAACTGATAAATAGAACTCATGCAGTTGTCAAAGGCGTAACTTGGTCTAAATATTAGGAGGATGTGGTTCGTTTTGTCCCACAAAAGGGTGTGGTCAGGACAGGACGTAATGGGGCTGGTCAAACCCAAAAATGTTTATAGAGGCACTCATACCGCTAGCGGGGATGCACAGGTATCGAGTGCTGACGGCACAAAGCCCGTATGGGGTATATGGGGACACGCTTCTCCAGAAAATTTCGACATCTAGAATTTCTAAAACGCCATTTCATGCATTTTGGGGAATATTTTACAGAATTCTGATAAGTTAGAATTAAACATAATTTTGCCCGTCCAACATGGCAAAATTTTCGCTACAAAATTATGGCAGTTCGTTATTGCTTGAGTTATCATAAAATATAAAACCATAACAAAAACCATATAGAGTAATGATTAGCGATGCTAACAACGTTTCAGTGCAAAATAATAGTCAAGATGCATGGTGCTACGGTATTATGTGTAGCAATTACTGCCGGTACGTTAGATCTGCAGACAATCATCGGTTGTCTTGTCTGTTGTAATTACGTCATACCTACTGATACCACGAATTATCTGTTTTCATTTTCTGCCTCAACAGGCGGATCAATGTTACTTTGTGCCATAACTGGCCCTGCCACAATGGGAAGATCAATAATATTTTGTGCCTCAACTGGCTCGCCTGTGCAGGCAAAAACAACCCCACCTATGACAGTGACAAATAGTGATCTAGCTGTAGTTATAGAGCCCGTACCTGTGATCGTAGCACAAAATATCAATGAATTGAGCCCATTGAGGCACAAAATATTGATCCGCCCATAGTGGCAGAAAGAAACATTGACCTACCATTGGGCTACTCCATTTAATACCGCACCCCCCCCCATCGAGGACCCTGGAATTCTTCAGGGGTAAGGGGCCATTTTGCCTTGGAATTCTTCAGGGGTGTGACTATTTAGGCTTGGAATTCTTCAGGGGTTGAGTAAAAAAATTGCATTCTTCAGGGGGTTGCAGTCAAATTCTTCAGGGGGTAATAGCTGTAAGACAGGAATTCTTCAGGGGTAGGTGTTGTAAATACAAAATTCCTCAGGTGGGCTGTTGAAAGTCAGGAATTCGTCAGGTTTATAGAAAAAACCCTGTCCTCGATAGGGGGGGGGGGGGGTTACGGATTTTAAATGGAATAGCTCATTGTGATAGAGCCTGTTGAGGCACAAAATATTATTGATCTGCCCATTGTGGCAGAGCCAGTTGTGGCACAAAGTAACATTGACCGCCTGTTGAGGCAGAAAATGAAAACCAAATTTGGTTGATAAATTATGGTATATTTACTTGAAAAAAATGGTTGTTACAAACTTAAAAAATAATATGGATATATTACATCATCTGTAATGGGATGGAATCTGCGATATAAAGAATTAAATATTTCCAACATATGTCATGTGGATCCCTGCTCACAGTTGTTTTGGAGAGATATACTATTATGTTGGTTTGCTGTATAATCATGTATTTTGACAATTCACTGGACAGTACAGATGAACACTGATGGAAGCTAAATGCTAAATAAATATGAAATGAAATATCTACAGATTGTAAACAAAGACTGTTGTGACATGTTTGTTTAGCACATGGCAAGTGCAGTATCAATATCTTATGAACACAGACAACATTCAAACTATTATTGTACCACAAAGATATTAAAAGACATTGTTTCTACTCTTCCAAATTTATTTGCAATGGACTATTCCCTTATTAATTGTAGCGCGCAAGGAATCATGGGAGTGTGGTGACCGGCTTGTCTTCCAAACAACATGGTCGCCTATGAGCGAGCATTTTGTGTGGTCGAAATTTCGGCGATTTTACACTTTTTCCTTGAAGAATAAAGTTTGAAAACTTGGTGTGTAGTTTAAAGATAGTGTAATCTATATTTTGAGGAAAAAACATGGTGATCCTGGCATAATTTTCTGTTGCAAAATTTTGCTAATGTTGGCGGACGATTAATGGGCTCTTCGAGAAAAGCAAGCACGAGGGATGGATTCACAGCAGAACTTAAGGTTAGTAGGCTTTGTCCGCCAACCGTGGAGTAATATTTTGCAATAGAAAGATGTAGGGATACCTGTTCTTCCTTTACGGCAAAAAATTAGGTTGATAAAATGCGATCAGCCGATTTTATGCGCGATGTATTTCTACTATGTTTTGACTGTCTAGATAAACAAAATGTCGCATTGTCGGCCTTGACATTCGCCGTGTACTTTTAAATTTGTTTGGCGGGAAAAAGCTCTCCTCGTAACTCTCTCAGGCAAAAACAAACTCGAGAAGTTCACAAAAGACTTTTTAACCTGTTTAAAGTGCTTTGGCTCCAAATTTAATCAACTTGTGGAAGAGGCTTCGTCCTAAGGTTAGGTTAGGTAATAAATATAGTAAATTTTTAACACAAAATTTAAATTATATTGAAAATTTTAAGTAGAATAGCTTAACTATAGAGCAAGTTTATACATGCCCATAGGCATTATAAAGTTAAGTTAATGAAACAAGCATTCGGATAAAAAGTAAAGTTGTGCAAAGTCTGGTTATCTTCAATTGCATCAGGTCAGGTACAAAGGTCAGCCTCTGAAACGCGTGATCAGACACGCGTAAAGCGCCAGGAAAGTAACAATGAACCATTGTCAAACACTTCCTCTCTACATGCGCGGAAAATAGACCAATCAGGTCTCACCGTTTTGCCTGTATATGCTTCCTGCTTGGGTTACAAGACTCATTGTGTCACTTGCAAGCCAAAGCGAAGGACCCTTTGCGGCGAAAAGTTGAATTTTAATTATAATAAACCGCAATCTTTGAATTAGAAATTATAATATATCGCAACTACTGGACATACTTCTGCGGGACTATGCTTCCGGTTCGACGCCAAAGCGTCGCTACACGACAACGCGCGGAGAATGCAATTCAGCCATCGGTGAACGAGCTTCGACAATAATGCCTAGACAAAGGACTGTCTGACCGCGGCCGTCGAAACACATTGATCGCGAGACTGAAACAACATGCTTCAACGCCTTCGTCGAACAATACCGCTACAGAAGCCGAGACGATTGTCGAGATCGCGAGCAACAACGAGCAAATAGTACTCGAGACAACATCTGTGCCACGCGAAAACGGTTGAACAATCGGTGCTATCGCCACAAACGCCGCTCGTGCTGCTGTACAAGCCATGGCAAGTGCGCCTTTGCCAGTCCCTACGAACGAGCCACAACAATTAAGAACTGAGCCTTCGTCGATAAACAACACCACATCAATCTCGACGTCAATGTTCCAAACGTTCGAGCCCGAAGCGCCGCATTCCTCCGTACCGAGTCTTCCTGAGTTCCTGTTACCAACCGTCTTCCATATGGACAGTCTTTCCACGACGTACCGGCATCATATGTGAAGAATATCCAGTCGGGTGAGTTTTTCGAACTGTCTAAACTTTTGCCAAAGAATTTATTTAGTACAGTAGAGGAACAGCCTGTTATGTTAACGCTCGAAAACTCCATCATTAAAGTTAAGCCGTCCACTCAGTCCACCACAAGTATTACGGACATCGATAAGTGGACGACCGCCTTCACCACATACATGAGTGTGTTTACTCATGAATGCCCCGACAGAGCCCAGGAGTTTTTGCAGTATCTGAGCATTATTCGCCATGCTGCTCATTGCCATAAAGGGGTGGGTTGGTGTATCTACGACATCATGTTTCGTCGGAAGGCTGCCCTTAACCAATCCCTCAACTGGTCCGAAATAGATCAGAAATTATGGTTGATGATCTTCACAGTACCACCAGCCACCCTTAGAGAGGAATATCCTCTTTTCTATAAAGGACCCCAACAGTATGCCACCCCGGGGACCGAACGAGGGGGCATTTGCCGGGATTTCAATAGGAACGGAGCTTGCAAACGAGCCCAGTGCAAGTACCGACACATGTGTAATCACTGCGACGGGGAGCATGCTGGAATTTACTGTCCAGATTATGAAAGACCCCGAGCACATAAAACAAAAGAAAAAGTTTATTCATCCGGCAGCCAGCGCCATTCCAACCAAGAAAAACGATAGCAATGTAGCTAGACCACTAACACCTATTATTGTAACTAAATTAGAAGATTTTCTAGAGGGACATCCCGAACCAACGCTTGTTTCACAGTTATGTTCTAATTTAAGGGATGGAACCCGAATAGGTTTTGAAGGGCAGAGGGCACCTAGATTTTCAAAAAATTTGCCTACTGCCCTTACCCATCCAGATATTGTAACATCAAATTTGGAACATGAGATTTCTCTTGGCCGTGTGGCTGGTCCGTTCGAGACTATTGGTCTAGTACCAAAAAAGAATTCGGCAAAATTTCGAACAATTTTTCATCTTTCTTTTCCAAAATCAGGCTCAACAAGTATTAATGCATCAATTTCAAAGGAAGATTTCAGTCTGCAGTATGTGACAATTGACAATGCAATTGAAGGTATTAAGCATTTCGGCCACGGCTGTTTTTTGGCTAAAACTGACATTGAATCTGCCTGTCGGCTCATTCCTGTGCACCCGGACGACTATGAACTTCTCGGCATGTACTGGGATGGGAAATATTATTATGACAAAGTTTTACCTTTTGGCCTCCGAAGTGCTCCGTATCTTTTCAACCAACTTTCGGATGCTATTGAATGGATTCTACAAACTAGGTGCATGATTTCATTTGTATGTCATATTTTGGATGATTTTCTTATTATGGAGCCACCATCCCGCCTGCCCCCACATGACAGCACTTGCCAACAAAGTTTAACTGCCAAGATGCTTACATTTAAGAACCTTAACATCCCTGTAGCCCCTGGCAAAACACAAGGCCCAGCAACTGTTTTAGAGTTTATGGGTATTATCCTGGACAGTGTTCGAATGGAAGTACGTCTTCCCGATGACAAAATTGAACGCCTTCATGCTGTTTTTGACATATTTCAAAAAAGGCGGTCATGTACCTTGAAAGAACTTCAGTCACTTATAGGTACCCTAAATTTTGCATGCAAGGTTATCCAACCAGGTCGCCCTTATTTACAGAGAATGATTTGAATTGACAAGAAATATAAAACAGCCCCACCACCACATAAAACTTAGTGCAGGCTTTTTTAAGGATCTTGAGATGTGGAAACAGTTCATTGTTAACTGGAATGGTGCCAGTTTTTTCTTGTCTTCTGCATGGGAAGACTCTGAATGCCTCGAGCTCCATACTGATGCATCAGGGGTTTTGGGTTACGGGGGAATTTTTGGGGGGAAATGGTTTCAAGGAAAATGGGAACCCCATCAGCAATTAGGACAACCTGAAATTAGCATAGCTTGGCAAGAATTGTTTGCCATAATAGTTGCATGTCACATATGGGGGGGATTCCTTCAAAACAAACGCATAATCCTGAACTGTGACAATGAATCAGTTGTTAATATTATCAATTCCAAACGATCGCGAATTTCCCGGGTAATGGATCTCCTCCGTCACCTCACACTGTTGACTTTAAAGTATAATATATACATTCGGGCCAAACACATACCCGGAAAGTATAATGAGCTTGCTGATTCCCTTTCTCGTTTCCAGTTTCAAAGGTTTCGACTCCTAGCACCTCAAGCAGATGTCAACCCTCACAAAATTCCAGTCCTTCTGTCGGAAATCTAAAGACTGACATTGAACATTATATTGATTTGTCTGTGGCCGCCTCAACCAAACAGACTTACAGTGCTGGCGAGAAACGGTTCATTGCTTTCGTTAAGTTATACCGGCCCCATGAAGGAAAACATCTTCTACCAGCAAACGAAGAAACGCTTGTGCAATTTTCAGCCTATTTAGCCAAAACCATCAAACATACATCTATTAAAAACTATCTTGCAGCGGTTCGTCATTTTCATATAAGAAATGGTTTTCCATTAGATTGTCAAAAGATGCTATGTGGTTCTTCGAGGTATAAAACGTTCCCAAGGAGATAAAATAAGAGTGCGTCTCCCAATAACAATCCATCATTTAAAACTTTTTCATATGATGCTAGCAATACCTGTCACAACAAGTTTCAACTCAATTATGTTCTGGGCTGCCATAACATTGGCATTTTTTGGTTTGGTTTTCATGTTGTTTTTTCCAACGACCTACAACCAACTACTGCCATGTTCATACGGATAAAAGAATCCAAAACTGACCCCTTCAGAGTAGAGATGGGCGATACCAGCTTTTTTGTGTTCGATACGATACCAGGCCGATACCAAGAATTTTGATCGATACCGATACCAAAATCGATACCGATACTTTAATTTTTACACTAATTTTTTACATACCTATATCCAGAATTCATGAGTTTTTATCACAACGAGACAATCTTTAATCTTATTTCAGAAACGAAAATGCTCTGAACTGAAAGTCTGAAGTCACAAAACTCATGTATCATTGTATCATGAAGTATATCACAAATACTGACCAAAAACACCGCATGCTCAAGTGGCATCGAATTACCGATACTTTTTGCGAGTATCGAAAAGTGTCGATACCTTTGAAAGTATCGTTGGTATCGATATTTTGGTTCAGTATCGCCCATCCCTACTTCAGAGTAGGACATGTAATAAGTATTGGAGGAACAAACACACCCCTTTGTCCAGTGTTGGCCATGAAACAATATTTAGCCATAAGGCAGCCAAAATCAGGGCCTCTGTTTGTAAATGTTGCGGGTAAACCACTCACAAAACAGGCCCTAACACTCGAAACAAGGAAATTGCTCAGTCAAGCCGGGTTCAACGCCTCAAACTTTGCGGGTCATAGCTACAGAATTGGTGCTGCAACTACAGCAGCCGCAGCAAAATTACCTTCCTGGCTCATTAAAACTTTGGGTCGCTGGTCTTCGGATTGTTATGAACGATATATACAAACTCCTTCATCAACACTATTGAATGTTGCAGCCACACTGGCCAAGATTTGAAATTCTATCTCAATAATATTTCTGGTCCAACTTTCAGGGGGAGGGTGTTTCGTCTATGGGGAATGCGCATGCTGCACATTTGTGGGGATGGAGTGCTCCCAAAGGTCACCCTCAACCCCATAGACTCACAAATCGATGTACTATACAGTTAAAATATTAGATTAAAGTAGATCATGTCCAACATGGGGACCACTACCCCCTGAGGACATTAATTGCACCAGTCCAACATGGGGACCAATACCCCCTGAGGACGTCACCAGTCCAACATTGGGACCAATACCCCCTGAGGACGTCACCAATCCAACATGGGAACCAATACCCCCTGAGGACGTCACCAGTCCAACTTGGGGACCAATACCCCCTGAGGACGTCAATTGCACTAGAGTCCAACATGGGGACCAATACCCCCTGAGGACATTAATTAGTTTAAACAATGAGTCTGTGGGGTGACACTTTGGCCTCAGTTTAAAGTATAATCGGAGCATTTCTCCCCAACAACCCTTCTCCCACAACATTGTGTGTACTTTATTGTCTCTGAATTGTTTTAAATATTAACTAACCGAATTGGAGCATTAAAGCAAGTTTATACATGCCCATAGGCATTATAAAGTTAAGTTAATGAAACAAGCATTCAGATAAAAAGTAAAGTTGTGCAAAGTCTGGTTATCTTCAATTGCATCAGGTCAGGTACAAAGGTCAGCCTCTGAAACGCGTGATCAGACACGCGTAAAGCGCCAAGAAAGTAACAATGAACCATTGTCAAACACTTCCTCTCTACATGCGCGGAAAATAGACCAATCAGGTCTCACCGTTTTGCCTGTATATGCTTCCTGCTTGGGTTACAAGACTCATTGTGTCACTTGCAAGCCAAAGCGAAGGATCCTTTGCGGCGAAAAGTTGAATTTTCCTCCCATCCCACCCTTCAATGATTTTGCACCACTTTATCAGTTTATATAGATATATATACAAAAAAAAAGAAAAAAAAAGAATTGTATATAGCGTTTTGTTTATACTCTATCATGGGCCATTATCAAGAATCGCATGGACTGCAATGGGTGCAGTGTTAACTGAATAATGGAGAGTTCCTAGTTAATTATGTTACTTATGTCCATGTTCTGTAATGCATACTATAAAGAATTGACTTTGCAAGTCTGTGTTTTGTAAAATAAAAAATTTGGTTTTTGGGCGATAGAGTGCTCCCAAAGGTCACCCTCAACCCCATAGACTCACAAATCGATGTACTATACAGTTAAAATATTAGATTAAAAGTAGATCATGTCCAACATGGGGACCACTACCCCCTGAGGACATTAATTGCACCAGTCCAACATGGGGACCAATACCCCCTGAGGACGTCACCAGTCCAACATTGGGACCAATACCCCCTGAGGACGTCACCAGTCCAACATGGGAACCAATACCCCCTGAGGACGTCACCAGTCCAACATGGGGACCAATACCCCCTGAGGACGTCACCAGTCCAACATGGGGACCAATACCCCCTGAGGACGTCAATTGCACTAGAGTCCAACATGGGGACCATTATCCCCTGAGGACTTTAATTAGTTTAAACAATGAGTCTGTGGGGTGACACTTTGGCCTCAGTTTAAAGTATAATCGGAGCATTTCTCCCCAACAACCCTTCTCCCACAACATTGTGTGTACTTTATTGTCTTTGAATTGTTTTAAATATTAACTAACCGAATTGGAGCATTAACATAAACTATAACTGGTATTTTTAAATTTTGATAGGAATAGGATAGGAATTTTGATAGTATAATAAAATTATTGAATGTAGTTGTATTTTTAAAATTATATCTTTGAAATTTAGCTAGAATTTAAATAAATAATAATTGTTTGATAACTATTAAAATAGCATTACTGAGTAGGGTAGTTTTAAATTATATTTCATTTCAAATACTAAATAAATTAGTATAAATGGACGAAGCCAAACCGCAGACAATGAATGAAGAAAACCAAACACCACAGCTGGACTGCAGTGGCTGGACAAAGGATTTGAAGTTTCTACCGCATTTCACACAGTAACTTTTGGAAAAACATTTAAAAACTAATAAAGGTAGTGACAGCATTTCAACTGGTGCTCATAAGCACAAGAAATTGGGTTATGCACTGTTTAAGGATAAGTACGTTACACAAGTTTTAGTAAAACCAAATGTGAAGGCAGGTGATAAAGTGAAGTTTTTGGTAAAGGCAATGGTGCATGCAACTACTATCTTGTTTATGTACATTTTAATCAGTCAAATGGAGAAGTTGTCCATGCCAGCTGTGCATGCAAGGCTGGGAAAGGTGAATGCTGTAAACATGATGCAGCACTTCTTTTTCAAATTATTGATTATATCCAACTTCTAACTGAAGTACCGGATGACCTAACTTGCACACAACTCCTCCAGCAGTGGCATGTCCCAAGAACTGATGAAACTGAAGAGCCTGTTCTCTTGGAAGACATAAAATTTGAAAAGTCGTCTTGTGAAAAAAAAACTAAGAAACGCAGCCTTAATCCCAAAGAAGAAGTTTATAATCCCACACCACATTTTGCTAGGGAATCTTGTCATGAAAGAATAGAGGGCTTGGCAAACAGTTTAAAAGAAGCTGGAAAAGCAAGCTACCTCAGTAAGTTATTGGAGTCAAATAAATGCCAGCCTATTGCCTATGATAAGTTTCATGAAATGCTTCCTTCGAAAAAAAGGTATACAGCAGCACATCGAGATGCTTCCCAGTTGCATGAAATTTTGATAAGGACAGAAGTACTAGATAATTTGAAAACTGAAAACATAAATTGGGCACTTGTGCCATCAGAACAGGATAAAGAGTTTGTTGGAGAAAATTTAAAACAGTCACATGAGGGGGTTTTGGAAATTGAGAGGAATACAAGAGAACAGTCGGGGAGCACAGAATGGTATCAGGAAAGGGGAAAGAGGTTGACAGCTTCAAACTTTGGAGTTGTGCTCAACCGAAGGAAAACAATATTTCCAAAATCCATTTTAAGTATGTTACTAATTGACGGGTCCAAAAAGAATAGGCCAACTGCTTGTAAGTGGGGCAGTAGCAATGAAATGAATGCGATAAAAGCGTACTCTAACTTGAAAGAAGGGCAGAACCAGGTGGTAAATATTTGTTCGTTTTGTGGTTTTGTTGTTAATGGATCTTTCCCATGGCTGGGTGCAAGTCCAGACTTTCTGATCAAGGATAAAAGTGAGGTTTCAGAGTTCGGCCTGGGTGAAGTGAAGTGCCCATATTCCAAGAGAGAACTAACAATTGAACAATCGTGTGAAGAGGATCGTTCATTTTATCTTGTTAATGTTAATGGCCAGATTAAACTGAAAAAAAGTCACATTTACTATTACCAAGTTCAAGGGACCATGGCAACATTGAAGTTGCAATGGTGTGATTTTGTTGTTTTTACCAACATAGATTTACATGTTGAAAGAATATATTTTGACAAAACATTATGGGAAACTGTTATGTTACCAGAACTCACACATTTTTATTTCAAATATGTGTTGCCAAGTTTGAGCAAATAGATAAAAATATATGTTAACAATTAAACAAACTAATATTTACTCATACTATTTACAGTATACATAAGATGTAATGATGCAATTAATGAAGGGCTATTAACACTTTCAGATGCAAAATTGTAATAGTCATCTATAGATGCAGTAAGCCACTCAATATCAGTTAATTAAAATTCACTGTTTCTCAATAATTAATGGTGGCATAAATAAACTAATATATGAACAAATTGTCCATATTTGCTCAAGTTGCTCAACTGACTTGAGTGGGAAAACGTGGTGCAAAATCCTGAAGCTCTTTATTCTCGCATTTACCCTTTCAACATGTACCCTAACAGAGGCTATCTTTCGGGTCATGATTTCCTCTTCCTTGCTAAGCTGATCTCTCCCATCTAGGAAAGCAGGGATATTGAGAGTTACCCCTGCTGGCATAATGTCTTCAATATCAAATCCCCGGTCGGCCATAATTTGATCACCTGGCTCTAAGAGATTCAGTATTCCACAATCACTTGTTATTTTCTTATCACTTGTTCTGCCTGCATAAAGGTTTGACACAAAACTTGGGAAACCATTGGGAGAAATACCTAGTAATCTTTTGGCAGTATTAGTGTTTTTGTAACTTGAAAAAGTGGCTGATTGGCTTCTACAAGAGGATGGGGTTTCAAGATAGATCTCTGTGCAATCGATAATGACCCTTGTTTTTGGAAATGTTGCTTTGAAACATTCAGGCATATTGTCGTCAACAGACTGGCGTGTTGGCCAAATTGGTAAAAGTCTAAGCTGTTGGTTAAGAAAAGTTATCCATGTGATATAGATGCGGGAAACATGGCTGGGTGATAGATCAAACCTGTGGGCTAAGTCTTCAAGAAGTAGACCACAACGTAGTCTGACAAGAACCATGAACAGTTCTTGTTCTGGAGATAAAGACCTTGCTTTGTCTCGTTTCTTCTGTGTTTCTGATGTTATGACAGTGGTTGTAGAACCATCATAGTAAAGCAGATGATTGCATGCTGGTGATAAGTAATTGAAAAATATTTTAAAAGTACCATAATCTGGGAAACGAGTATAAAATCTAAAATCATGATCACTACCAATAAATCTTTCTATTCTGAACAGTTTTTGTTGCATGTCTACCATATTCTTATCGTACTTCTGTTGCAATTTATCATACTTTGTTTGAAGCACCTGAAGCTGTTCTTTAAGACCCTCAATGTTATCTACCTGGTTACACTCTGTAAACTGGTTACACGCTATATTTACTGGACTGTCTGATAAACTGTTTGTGTCAGATTCTTCCTTACCACCTCCAGCTTCATCTCCAATGGAGCTTATACGTAAAATATTTCTTCGTTTGGGGGCTGGATGTATATCCGAAGTTAGAATTGATGGAATGTTATTCTCATAAGTTTTTTTACCTCCTGGAAAATGAGCTGAACATACATAGTGGTTCGAGCCTGGATTACAGAAACCTTTCATTTTCAATAATTTGATCCATTTTTTTCTTAATGTTGGTTCCTGTGGGATCTTGTGGTAAGACAGGTCTGGCCTACGTCTGCTGTTGTTATTACAATTTGGTACACAACATGTTCGTCCCCCACGACTGACTAATGTTGGTGATGGTGTATTGCCACTGCAGTCCAGCTGTGGTGT
Organism: Trachythela sp. YZ-2020; assembly: GCA_016169945.1. Lineage (NCBI taxonomy): Eukaryota > Metazoa > Cnidaria > Anthozoa > Malacalcyonacea > Clavulariidae > Trachythela > Trachythela sp. YZ-2020. The sequence continues at coordinate 3,482,675 of JADLSH010000382.1, read as the reverse complement.
TTCTTCATTCATTGTCTGCGGTTTGGCTTCGTCCATTTATACTAATTTATTTAGTATTTGAAATGAAATATAATTTAAAACTACCCTACTCAGTAATGCTATTTTAATAGTTATCAAACAATTATTATTTATTTAAATTCTAGCTAAATTTCAAAGATATAATTTTAAAAATACAACTACATTCAATAATTCTATTATACTATCAAAATTCCTATCCTATTCCTATCAAAATTTAAAAATACCAGCTATAGTTTATGCTATAGTTAAGCTATTCTACTTAAAATTTAAAAATTTTCAATATAATTTAAATTTTGTGTTAAAAATTTACTATATTTATTACCTAACCTAACCTTAGGACGAAGCCTCTTCCACCAGTTGATTAAATTTGGAGCCAAAGCACTTTAAACAGGTTAAAAAGTCTTTTGTGAACTTCTCGAGTTTGTTTTTGCCTGAGAGAGTTACGAGGAGAGCTTTTTCCCGCCAAACAAATTTAAAACTACACGGCGAATGTCAAGGCCGACAATGCGACATTTTGTTTATCTAGACAGTCAAAACATAGTAGAAATACATCGCGCATAAAATCGGCTGATCGCATTTTATCAACCTAATTTTTTTGCCGTAAAGGAAGAACAGGTATCGCTACATCTTTCTATTGCAAAATATTACTCCACGGTTGGCGGACAAAATTCTGCTGTGATTCCATCCCTCGTGCTTGCTTTTCTCGAAGAGCCCATTAATCGTCCGCCAACATTAGCAAAATTTTGCAACAGAAAATTATGCCAGGATCACCATGTTTTTTCCTCAAAATATAGATTACACTATCCTTAAACTACACACCAAGTTTTCAAACTTTATTCTTCAAGGAAAAGGTGTAAAATCGCCGAAATTTCGACCACACAAAATGCTCGCTCATAGCGACCATGTTGTTTGGAAGACAAGCCGGTTACCACACTCCCATGATTCCTTGCGCGCTACAATTAATAAGGGAATAGTCCATTGACAGCTTTGAAGTAAAGAATGATTTCTAATAACAGGAACAATAATGTTGGTACCAAGAATTCCATTGACAATAGTCTGAACACTCTGATATGTGGCTTTGAAAACCACTTGTGTACTTCTTATATATTATTATTTACAATTACAGTGTTGTAATCACAGTGTTGTAATCTCATCGTTTGGACAAGAAAATAAATCTATACATACAGTGTGCCATTAGCAATATAAATACGTTCAATATTACTAATTGGTCGAGGAATTTTGCATGCAGTTTGGGCGTCAAGGCAGCACTTTCCTTGCGATAGTAACTCCTAGTAGTAAGACTATTCAAGACTTTTAAAACTTCCATTGGCACATGAAATCGAAACAATCACATGCTTATAATAATGTCATAATAAAGTTCATATCCATAGGTAAACTTCTAAAATATTCTCATCTAAATTACTAAATAGACTATTTTAATGTTTTTTCACACAATATTTGCCAATACTTCATTTCATATCTCTATATTTCCTCGGTTCGCAGATCAAGTTATTGGAAGCACTTAACTATCTGAGTAATATTATTCAATTTAGCTACCACAAATATGCTTTTATAAACACAATCTCGGTTTTACCAACTAATTATTCAAAAGGTGGTTAATTTGCCGTGTTAATTTGTTTTTATTTGTGACATTGGTCTGCGAAAATCATGTTTTATTAACTTCTGAACTAAGGGTATAACATTTGAGGTAATGAAACATTAATTAAAAAGAATAAGAAATTAATAATGTGTAAATAGTGCTGTTACCTACAATATAGTAGCTACGAATGTTATACGCAAGTATCTTGGATTAAACGATTAAATCCCTTACAAAAATTTCACATGTCATTTCACATGTAAAACTGTCTTTTAACATGTGAACTGTTCCAATTCCACATAATTATGAAATATATATTTCACATATGAACGTTCGCTTTCACATGTGAAAGTATATTTGAAACTCGAATTTTGCATGTGAAAATTCTGAATTTCACATGTGAAAATTCTGAATTTCACATGTGAAATGTTCCAATTCCACATAGAATTTCATGTGTGAAAATTCTGAATTTCACATGTGAAATGTGCATTTTCACATGTGAAATGTTTCAATTCCACATAGAATTTCACATGCGAAAATCACAAGGGATTATATTAAATCTGAACGTTTTGCAATTGTTTTTATAATTTGCTCCCAGGGGCTATAGGCCCTGGCCCCTCTATGTATACAGCTGCTTTAAAAGCAATATAGGAGATCGAGCGGATAGACCTCGTGCACTTATTGACCCATGGCAAAAGTTGTATGTTATTAAACTACTGGAATATCTAGAGTATCTTCAAATAGTATTTGAAACTCCACAGCAATTGATATATCACTCTATGTCAACATGCCAGATTTCCATGCATGTTCTTGAGCTGTAGTTTGGGAATATTTCTGTCTTGTAAACAAATTAATGACGGTCGACCAGTTTGCCCAGAGTCAATCTGGCCATCAGTCAGTTGGTCCTTCTATCTCTTCATTAGTGAGTAACAGTAACATAGTTAGGTGCTCGCTATTCAGTCTGCCATTTATGGCGGCACTCTATATGCCTCTATATTTTCGTTTCATTTCAAGGCCAATTTACTTATCACCAGTCAATTATTCAAACAAATTAGGTTTTTCTAATTTCAGCTCTATCTTACAAGAGGTGCTGGCGACTTCCATAATCTACCTTGGCCCATCCCTCTTCGAAACTGGCAAGGCACCCATAAAACACCTCCAAGAACATCAAAAACTACAAGAACACTTGAAATGCAATGGCACAAATTTATACGCATCAGCAGATACATGTACGCTTAGCATACCTATTTGTTGTATTTTTTCCACAAAATGACTTATACAATTGAAAGATTAACACTTTTAACTATAAATAGAATTTCCCCCCAAAAGATTTTATATAAACCAATTCTACAGTAATGAACTTTCTGTAAATTGATCCGCCTTAATTGTTGATAACTGCTTTTCGCCTGAAACGCTTAACCATAAACTTCTGCTTTCCTTTAAATTTTGAATTTTTTAATATACAACGGGAATGTTGGGAGAACACTCGAGAAGCGCGTAAAACAGTCGGTTGTCGCCTCGTGATTTACGTTGGCACACCATAAAACATGCGACTCGCTTTCTATTTCTTAAATATAGCATGATTGCGAAAAAAACAAGAGCCACAGGATATATAGGGCTGACTTACATTGAACAACACGGTGCCTTCCTGTTTATAATAACTTATAACTGTATATCACTTTAGCATAGGATATGAAATTTGTCCACTGGATAGCGGCTAAGCACCACTGTGTAAGTTAAAAGCTATTACGCAATTGACTCCGGACCAACAATCAAGAACCACAGGATTTATAGAACTCAACCACGTCGAACAACAGGGTGTCAAGTCTTCCTGCATGTTTACTGCTGAGCAGTTTTATCTTTGCTCTATAGAATAACTGCATGTATCACCCTAGCATAGGATAGGAAATTTTCATTGTCACTATAATTATGGCCTATAGTAATATATATATATATATATATATATATATACTGCAAGTATAAATGTATATTCATGCAAATGAGCAATAACTTTACAAAAGTCTACATTAGAAATGAGATTTCAACAAATCATGGGTGTAAAAACGCCTGTTTAGCGCTAAACTTCGTTTTATATATAATATACGACTATTATAGATTTAGCAAATACGTGATGGATAGCATTGTAATCAACTTGCTTTGCAGCAATATTGGCGTTGGCGTATAACCGCACGAACAGTGCTTAAATGCAAAATAGAACAGGTCAAACTATTTTAAATTATGTAGCAGCATGCAGTGATATCATGCTGAGCGTGATGCGTTGCAATTTAATTGCTTAAAGGTGGGGTCCAGTATATTTGTAGTATTCTACAATAGTCACTTCAAGAATTTGCTTAAGTGCATACTAAACAATAGCTTGAAATCGAAGCGGACAATGTAATCTATGGTAAATAGGCAGTTTTTCATTGCCAGCCTGCAAATTCGGGAAGTGTCTATAGACCATTAAAAATTAAAGAAAAGAGCTGACAGGTTTAGAGTGAGGGCCCTTCATTGGAAATTAGACAATGAATATTCGTGTTACCGAGATTTCAAGTTGTTGCATGGCAATGGGACGAAAGTCCAATGAAACAAAGGTGATTTTGAATGGTTTAAAACTGCGTGAAATTATAGAGTTTGAAAACTTTGCTATAATTCTTGTGAACATGTGAACAATGGACTCATATTTAAACATGTTTCAACTAATAGCTGAAGAAGGTTCAACCACGCATAACATGAATTTGCCGCCTTTTTTAACACTTGTAAAATATTTATAGCTATAATATCTATTGCTAACATACAAAGTCATAGTCATATACGCTTGCATGGAACTAAACCTAACATGAGGCACTTCAGACATACAGGTGTAAAATTTATTTGAACTGCATGCATCGAAACGCCAGAAGTAGTTGAAGAGAATTACTTTAATGATGGCGGGAATCGAACCCTTGACTATTGGTCGGCTAGACTAACGCTCTTACATGTGATGTACAACTGAGGTACGAGGACAACAGATCAGTGCCTTGGACTAGCATATTAAAAGTCATAGGTATACGACTTCCACCGCGGTCTAGCGCTATTTAATCCCAGAAATCACAGTCATTAGACTTTTTGATCATGTTTCCAATTTCGGAATTACAACTATTGTTTAAATTCTGAAATACGAAAATTAACAACTGGTTATGTCGGTATGCCGTAGTTAAGAACTTTTATTTTTTCACATTTGAATTGCTAAATCGAAACCATAACTGATATAAGTCTTGTGATGCAGTCGACCTCCTCTGAGAATATTAGATAAAGAATGCATCTCTATGATACTTCATCCCGCCGTGCTTAAAATTAAAATATTTTACTAAAATATGACATAATTATATAAGGTACACCATACTGCCACATATAAAGTTTTAGGTGATATACTGAATACTTAGCTGGCGGATATTCCAAACTGTGCATGTAAGTCATAAACGAAACTATATAGTAAACTAAATATATCCTCATAACAGTTCGCGTCAACTATATAGACCTCCGAATGTTAAACTATTAAGATGAATTTATATTTAGAAACGATAATTGCAATGTAGACAAAAGCTCGCCAGATTACTTTTTATAAGAGCTAATGGGTATTGCATATCAATTATGAGTTTTACCAGGAAACAGGATACCAAGAGAAAGGTGGAACCATTGAATGCAGAAAACAAAACCACATTATTCCAAACTGTACATTGACGTAATAAATTAAGCCGCATGACGAAGCATCTTTTAAAACAGTTCGGGTCAGCTAGACTACAGAATTTTTCGATTTTCGGATCGAGAGTTCAGTAAACGGGTTGATATAGCTACCGCCGAGGAATTGTCTTTCTTATTTGACTATTTGCCAAGAAGCAAGAATAAGCTCGTCCACATAAAACAGCTTGAAATACCCCTTTGCCTTTGGTGGACACCTCCGAGAATATTAGAATAATATGTCTCTCTATATGATACTTTCCTCCTGCCGTTCTTAATAATTAGACTATTTTATTAAAGTTAATATACAAGGTACACCCTACAACCACATAGCTTCAGGTAATATCCTGCATTCTTAGCTGGCGGATATATATCAAACTGTGTATGTACGTAATATAGCCGCACGGAATATTTTAAACGTAACTATAGTAAACTTCATATATCTTCATAATAGTCTACGTCAGCTATACTACCGATTTTTTCCGATTAAGATACCCTGGTTCCAGAGGCTCTTAAAAGAAAGGCGAGGAAAATAACGGCAAGGCGAAATAAATACGAGGCGAAAGAGCCTCTGGTCAAATCGAGTGCGAATCTCACTTCCATACTTAATTAGGTTCAGCATCTGAACCTCGCATGTGATTGGCTGTTTGTAAAAACATGTCAAACCGGTTTGGAAAATAAACAAACATTGAACTAATTTTAAACACACAAAGGCTATAATTAGTTCCGTTTTAGTGTTTATTTTCCAAACCGGTTTGACATGTTTTTACAAACAGCCAATCACATGCGAGGTTCAGATGCTGAACCTAATTAAGTATGGAAGTGAGATTCGCAATCGATTTGACCAGAGGCTCTTTCGCCTCGTATTTATTTCGCTTCGCCGTTATTTTACCTCCCCGTTCTTTAAGAGCCTCTGGAACCAGGGTATACGATTAAGATGGAATTGAAGTTATTAGATAAGAACTAATTAAATTACTATTGCATACATGTATTTATTAGAGTTTTACCAGAAAATAAGATACCAACAAGAAAAGGGTGCAACTATCATATTCTTTATGAAGGTAGAAAACAAAACCACATAATTCGGGAAATTTTACAACAAAAGTCTGGGATTTTATAATATATGCTTGGAAAAATAGAAACATGAGATTGTCCAATACGGATATCGAATTCCAAGTCCCGGTCTGTATCCGTTTGGATATGTTTGGTTAAAACGAAACTGCATGCGGCGACCTTAATTAAGATCCGTATACACGCTGCATGCTCAGAAACCGAAACCGCACAGTAACTTGCCCTAATTTTAGTATTCCATCTTGAAATTCTCTATTTACTGACTCAACATTAAGATTAAAATGGCAAAAGTTGTACTACAACAAATCAATTAAATGATCGTTAGGGTCATGATATAATGCCACTTGCATGTCCGTAAGTTGAAGTTCGCTCTATTTCAGTAAGTTTTCGTATTGGATGTCATTTATTAGACATAAAACATTAACGACCTCGTCGTAAAACGAATAACGGCCGTGATTGAAAACCTACTGCAGTACTAGCATCAGCTAAACGACTCCGCTAGGCGTTACAGTATGCATGCATGACTGTCTCCCAAATACTTATGTCTGTCAACAACATTGTTACAATATAGTTTCAAACATTGATTAAACGAATGTTATGTCACAAACTAATACTAATTACGATAAATTCACCAAATAGACCTTACTGAAAATAATCGATATAATTATGGTAACACACAAACTTCACACAAATCAGGAAGCGTTTTGATTAGTTTTGCGATCTTTTCCGAAGTGCAAAAAAAAGCATGTAGTTCGTTCCCCCAAGCATTCTATTCATTAAATAAACCAGTTAAGCAATATGGTAAGCAGCAATATTTTGAAAAAATTCAAACCTTTCGTAAGAAAATTGCTTCTTTCATTTTTGTAATGCTATACATGAGGAAATATACCACATGTTTTATCAAGATAAGATAAGATAAGATAAGATAAGATAAGATAAGATAAGATAAGATAAGATAAGATAAGATAAGATAAAACTTACTCGCTTACTCCTTCAGCAAATTCGCTGGTTTCCAAGGAGGGCGTGCAGGTTAAAATAATATACATAACTAAGAGAATTAACACACACTACAATACATAAAGAAATTTAAGGTTACATAATATATTAGTATACAAAGATCTACAATTGATTTAAAGCAGGCTAGTATCAGCAATCAACGTATTAAATGAATTCAAACAATCTGCAATTCTCAGATTGATTGCGAGATACCTGCATGTAAGCCATTCCAAAGTTTAGCTCCGCAAAACCCAATACTTTTCTTTAAGTACTGAGTATCTGGATTTACGCAAGTTATAGATATGTTGTGAGGCAAAGGAATTTTGGAAGATTTCGGTCAGAGCAACCGGTATACTTGCGAGTGAGTAATTTTATACATAAGTCTGGCCTTCATGATCAGTTTGCGTTCTTTTAAGGTTTTCCAACCGAATTCGGAAAGCGCTGCTTCGGACTGACCATGCTCATATCCATATCCTAATATGACCCTTGTTGCTCTATTTTGTAGAGTCTGAATTCATGAGTTTTTGGAGAAAATTGATGGTAATCCTTTGAGCAAATTAAATTTACTGGTGGCCAATGCAGCAAAACAGATACTATACTAAAAACATGATTGATGTAGAAGATTGAATAACAGCTTACCTTAACAAAATGGTCTATTACTTTCGAAATTGAGTTGGGCTGTGTCTTCTTTGAGACTCAAGACTGTATAGTGAATAGAAGAATGAACGCTATCGGTATATCAATTATCTTATGATCATGGCGAAGACACCCTGCTGATTAAATTGACTTCGCTTTCAGTTCCATGGCAAACTGTAAACATGCTTTGCGTTACCAAAATTCTTTCTATGTATATTAATACAACGATGGAAAAATTTATATACAATTATGATTACAGTATTCAAGATGATGAAATATCATGCCATCATTTGAAGATTGACCTTCCAACTGAATATCAGGATGTCATGATTATTTAACACACCATGCAAATGGAATTCCAGATACGGTTTGACAAGATATATAGGGGGTGACTCTTTTACATACCAAACATGAAAATAGATGTAAGCTTCCTGCATTGACTCAATCAAGTGAAACGTCTGTTAAACATTCGCCTGTCCATAGGATCCAATGGACTAGGAAAATATCGACTGGACATTTCAATGTTCATTAAATGCAATTTTCTATTCAATAAATGCAATGTTTAAATGCAATAACATATTACATCGGCTATACCACTGCATTTTAACACTAAAGTGAATTTAGATTTAGAACAAAAGTTCGCCACATTGTCTTTCAAGCCTATTATATAAGAAATAATAGGCTTGCTAGTTTATTGAATACTGTATTGCTCTTCTTTGGTGCATTTCATTGAACGTTTGCCACTTATTTTTGTTAGATATGTCAGCAGTTAGCAGTGGAACTGGGGCGACGAGTCCCCCATACCCTTCAGAACGACCTTCGAGATATGTTTAAATCCGATGAGAAATGTTGAGGGGGGGGGACAAGAAATTTGTAAGAAATTGAAATTTCTTACCGCAGTTAGTAAATTTAATTACATTTCTGCGACTGTAGGAGGGCTCAGATTTCAATTATCGTCCGCGAACTCGACGTGTAACAATTGGAACATGTTTGTCAGCTGCTGTCAAAAATAGTTCTTTAAACCCTTGCCACCCATGCATCTCTCGTGGATTTACCCTTATTGTTTCCAACTACCCGCTATCTCAAAATAATTTTGCTTCCCTTTTCGGACCGAATTTACCAGGTAACTTCAGTTAGTTGTTTATATTAGGGAATACATGCACGTATTTGATTTTGCAGCGTCAGCGCCCGTCAGTATGTAGGTAAAACGGGCCATTTTTCAATGTACAGTCTGAAACACTTTGAAAGTTTATTTCACTCATATTGTCTAAACGATGGATATTTATCTTAGTACTGGTTTTTGAGCAATAATGTATCGTTCGTCTAGAAAGTAAGTAATATGTTGGCTATTTGAAAACAACATAAAAATTTATGTATGCTGAAATACTCGTGCAACTCAAGATTTGTATTTGTTTGTATATCCAAAATGTTAAGTTGGCTTTTGCTTTAAGCTCTTCATACCATGCTGCAAAGACGAGTTTCATAATTGTTCTCCTGCAATAGGGCGTACTGCACAGCTACATCAGCCTTGGAATTTAATCCAATTATCCAACTGTCATGCTCCAGTAGTTACTATTTTGTATCAGAACATGACGTCATGTGCGCCATACTTTGTGAGTCTCAAATCTGCCTTTGAAATTGATCATTTAACCCAAGATTTTTTATGAGGCATGAGATAAAAACCAAACATACTTGCAGGGAGGTGAGTTCGAGATTTGACGCACCTCGGGTGGCCGGTAGCTGTCCGAACCTACCTCGCTTCGCTCGGTAGGTTCGGACAGCTACCGACCACCCTCGGTGCGTCAAATCCCGGACTCACCTCCCTTCAAGTATGTTTGTTATAATGCCAGACAATTTTACTCATCAAAGGGACAGTCTTGCCTATTAATGGGTTAACCAACTATCTCCCAATGTCTCTTGGTAACAAATTAAGCTGCAATGTGCCCAAATGTGCCCTACTTTATTATCTTATTTTGTCCAATGCCACATGACTTTACTCGCCAAGGGAAGAGTGTTGTGCATTGATGGGTTAACTATGGTTTTGGTGATGTCAATAGTGGGTTAGACTTGTTAAATATATTCTTGTTACCACATAACAAGCAAAAGTTGTTCAAAATGTTTTATTTCAACACAGAATTTGAATAGATATCAAAGTCGAGTTTTAATCTCATATTGGTCAATGTCAGGTTAAAAATGTGTGATCCCACTTGTGATGTAACATGCATATCCACAATAATCCAAGATGGCGGATAGCTAACTATTTTCAGTCAAATATTTCAAGAATAAGCTCAATATGAAATAAGACAAACTAATTTCTTTTTACCAATCTACTATCTCATCTTAATATATAGGTATTGGGTTTGTAGTGTAGAACTGGCAGTAGAGCATTATAGATCTTATGCATAATTCGCAATCGGGAATAGAATCCTGGGTAACGAGACCCACACCTAGGTAGCAAGACCTAGGTCTTACCGTGCTTATACACTCTCGTAACCTAGGATACTATGCTCAATTGCGAATTATGCATCAGGTCTATGCTGTTAATATATTTTTACCTCTGCAATATGGTTGGAAATTGTAAATCCACCTTATCAGTAATCAATTAAGACCGTTTAGTACTGCATTAACAACTGCACAATTTAATGATGGTGTATTTTCAATTTTATGATTAGTAATAATAACATAATACTGTAAACATCATCGCTTCTGTATTTCTATGCAAATAATTCAATTGACATACACCACTAATTCAAAATTAGCTGCCATCGGCCGACAAGTGTAATGTCTGGCCTTCATGATCAGTTTGCGTTCTTTTAAGGTTTTCCAACCGAATTCGGAAAGCGCTGCTTCGGACTGACCATGCTCATATCTATATCCTAATAATTATGACCCTTGCTGCTCTATTTTGTAGAGTCTGAATTCATGAGTTTTTGGAGAAAATTGATGGTAATCCTTTTAGCAAATTAAATTTACTGGTGGCCAATGCAGCAAAACAGATACTATACTAAAAACATGATTGATGTAGAAGATTGAATAACAGCTTACTTTAACAAAATGGTCTATTACTTTCGAAGTTGAGTTGGGCTGTGTCTTCTTTGAGACTCAAGACTGTATAGTGAATAGAAAAATGAACGCTATCGGTATATCAATTATCTTATGATCATGGCGACAGGGCCGTATCTACGGGGGGGTTTGGGGGGGTGTCACACCCCCCCATGAATTGTATTTGGAGATTTAGTCGGCAGAAGCGTGATTTGAGTCGGCACAAAACAATACAAGTCGGCACAAAAATAGGAAAAGGGAAAGAATATTTTTTTGGTAAAAAATGTTTTAGTAAGAAAAAACTTATTTATTGTTTAAATAGTAATATAAAAACGTTAGTAGTCCGAGAAAAATTTTTTAAACTCCTTTCTCACCCCCCCCCCGTCGACATATAAAAAAGTATTTTTATGATAACAAAAATTGTAAGTAGTCGGTACAAGTTCGTTTGGCAGTCGGTTGAAACCACCTTACACCCCCCCTGGATAATTTTCTGAGTACGGCCCTGCATGGCGAAGACAACCCTGCTGATTAAATTGACTTCGCTTTCAGTTCCATGGCAAACTGTAAACATGCTTTGCGTTACCAAAATTATTTCTATGTATATTAATACAACGATGGAAAAATTTATATACAATTATGATTACAGTATTCAAGATGATGAAATATCATGCCATCATTTGAAGATTGACCTTCCAACTGAATATCAGGATGTCATGATTATTTAACACACCATGCAAATGGAATTCCAGATACGGTTTGACAAGATATATAGGGGGCTCTTTTACATACCAAACATGAAAATACATGTAAGCTTCCTGCATTGACTCAACCAAGTGAAACGTCTGTTAAAAATTCGCCTGTCCATAGGATCCAATGGACAAGAAAAATATCGACTAGACATTTCAATGTTCATTAAATGCAATTTTCTATACAATAAATGCAATGTTTAAATGCAATAACATATTATATCGGCTATACCACTGCATTTTAACACATTTCTCCACTACATATGTTTGTTTTTGTTTCTCTGACAGTAGGACTTTTCTTTGACCTTGTAGCTGATTGTGTCCCAAAAAGAGTAGAAATGTTGTTCTCATATGTTTTCTTGCCACCTGGGAAATGATCTGAATGTACCGTTTGGTAAGGACCGGGGTTGAGCAAGTCTTTTGTTTTCAACAACCTGATCCATTTTTTCTGCACATCTTTATCTTTCAGTACTTTGTGAAAGGAGAGCTCTGGATATTTTTGACTGTTATTACAACACTGTGGCACACAATAGTAAGTTTTTCACTGGCAAACGTTATTTTATGTATCCCTTTTGAAGTGCTTGGTTCATCCTCCATAATTAAATACTACTACTTATAGACTATTTATAAAATCACAACGTGTTTATATTTTTAATATTATATTTAAATTATTTCATAAAGTTTTACCTCATTTTAAAAAAAAATTGTATTTTAAAAAATCAGACGGTGCTAAGAAGACCTAAGTTCCCAATGACAATGTGAGTTCATTTATTATACCTAACTAACAATACCTTAAAAATATTATACCATTTGACTTTTTATTTATTATTTTTTACTGTATATAGGAATACTTTATATTATTTACAATTATTTGGCTAGACCATATTAATATATAGATTAAGCTATCTAAAGGCAAACATAACTACTCAGAAATTTATTTACTTTTATTAAAAGATGCTTTAATTTATAAACAAATATATTTAACTAACTAAAATATTCTAGAACTTACAAGTTATTTTCTGGAGGATAAAACCGAAATACAACTTCAGTAAGAAGGGCAAACAACAGCAAGTGAAACCAGTACTTATACTCGAGCTCGGTGAAAGCTAAGCATTTAAACCAGGGCGCTAACAGGTGGGAATTTTGCACCGCGCATGCGCTAGTTTAGGAGCGAAACTTGGCGCAATCCCTGGGGCGAGTTGAAGAAATCCAATATGGCAACGCATGGAAGGAGTGTTTCGTGGATTTCTTTGCTTTTCAAGTTGATAAAACAGCATTGTAATCAACGGAAACTTTGCAATAATTAATGGAAAACATTTAGCAATGCTTCCCAAAGGTTTTAAAATGTTAAAGAAGTCATTTTGCTCCGTTATTTCTCTTTTTATGCTTTGAAAACAGGCAAGCTCACTCTTTTTGAAAAATCCCATCAACATTCCCAAGTTACTTCCCCATCATTTGTTTAAACTAAACAGAAACAGATTAAATACTTAGCTATATAAGGTATAACAATATTGTTCACTGATCTGAAAGATTCCAGTATTTTTAGTACTCATTTGAGCAAAGAATTAGATGTAATTTAATTAAATCCAAACATGCATATCAAGAACAAAAATTGTACAACATGTTTGTAGACTTTTCAATACTTTTTTAATCATTTTATAAGGCTGATATATAAATACAGGATTATTTGTGTTAAACACATGGTATAAATACAATAAAAGTCAAATTTACTTAAATTATTATTCTAAAGTTTGAAAACACACCAGGTCTAATTCACATAAATACTGTTAGTTTCTCAAAACAATTTGTATAATCATGAAATTTGGCTAACATTACCAAGTGCACTATGAATGATTGATAGTAAGCACTGACATAATGACCTCAGAACACTGTTTTGAATAAAGTAAGCACAATTGCCATACAAAATGTCAATGTGTGGCCATTTCCTCATAATTAAGAGCTTACATAAAAGAGCATGTTATGTGAATATTATATTTCCAAAAGACCCAAGATGATTAATAAGAGCCTTTTACTAGACTTGACAGCATTGTATCAACAACATGGAGGAATTTACCTGCAAGAAAAATAATAAATACTAAATCTTTGGAGAAATGGCCAAAAACAGGGAAATTGTAAGGCAAATGTAGGCCAATAATGGCCAAGGTGTATTTAAAATCCAAGCCAAAGTAGAAAATGATTATGCCAGTTACTCTACCAATAATTTTGTAAACACAAAACAGTAAGATATGAATCAATACCAAATTGCTATAACATTTTCTTAAGGGGGCTGCAGTCGGTGATGGCTGACATACCCATATTCAGAGATAAAAATTTATATCGCGCGCATTTTTCCCAGCATACCCACTAATTTTTCTATGAAGCCTGACTAATAAAGATAATTTTAAGCCATATTTCAGAGAACGGCCAGGGGAAAAATATTAAGATATGTTTATTTATATGCCATATCACCATTGAATTTGACAAAGCAAGCACCCCTATATTTAAGACAGCCATAAGACACTTAAACTCAAACGAATCAATGCGGCATTTCCTGACTCATAACAACCAATACTTGAGCAGCCTCAAGAAAGTGTTTGCATCTATATTTACTTTACAACAAAGCAACACAGGAGCAATTTCATAAGCATGTGACAACATGACATTTTCACTGCATAAGTGCATTGGACAATTACAACATCTAGCACTTTCTTCCTATGAATGTTTCAAGCTTTAATAAAACAAAGTATGATTTAACTTTCATAAAATATCTTTTCTAGCTAAAGGCCACGGCCAGATTTTGCAAAATTTAAAGAGCAATATGTGTCATTTTCTTCAAAATGTGTATTTTAAGACACTTGTAATTCCTGATAAGGAAGGACAAACAAATTATTGAACATACCTGTGGAAACAACAATAACTCAGCTTCCATTAACAGTAAAATAAGGACACTTGCTTGTTTCCAGATTGCTATATCCTGCTTCTTAAATTCAGACAATGAGTGAAAAATTCCATTTGTCGCCTATTTCTTCGCATATTTTCGAGTTCTTAAGCCGTAATATCCTTTGATATAAGCACCACAACTTATTCTTTCATGAAACACTTTAATTTCCATGAACAGTCCAGCAAAAAACCACAAAAATCCTCTGAAAACTCATCTTTTCAACGTTCGAAGAATAAAATGGCAGTTGAAGAAATGCGCCCGCTATATTTTATACAGCGTCTGCAAAATTCCCAACTGTTCAGGGCGCTTATATATAGGGCGGTGCAACGAGAGAGCGCGCGCTGATTGACGTGTGATGCGGACGTAGCCTGAGGCGAGTACGATTTTGGTGAAAATTGAAGAAAAAACAGATTTTGGTATGTCTCGTTTTTGCGTTCATATTTCGCATCGTTTTAAGTACGTAGTCATCTGAGTACGTAGTCAGTTTGAATTTAGCAAAGATTTTGATGTCAGAAATAATTTATTATCGATACTGTGCGTGTGTTTGGTCACTTCGCATGGAGATCAAATTTCAAATGAGAATATATTTTTTCAATATTATGTCCCCTCTTAAAAACTCAGGCATGTTGAAGTTTCTTATCTGAAGTTTATATCTTAAGAAAATCGTTAAAATCGGAGTTGATTCCTAGGAGAAATCATGGCTGAAATTTGACCCCTTTTAAAGCTTCTTTTTAGGATGTTTAACCATTTTTTTTTCTAAAAATATAGCGAAGATGTTATGGTTTTGCTAGCCTGTGATTTTGTTGAAACCACTTAATGTGTGGCTTAAGTTTTACGACTATTGAAACAGGATTAATGTATATTGACCAAGCCGATCCTCTTTGTAGCTCAATTTATGAAAATCCAATTTTTGCAAATATACTGAGCGCATTGTTGGAGTTTGTCCCCTCTGTATTTTTTTTAGGAAAGATATGTGGCAAGTACTTCTCTTAATTTTTTCTTAAATATAACATTTTGAGGTTGATTCCTTTGCGCTATCCTTTTTGCAATCTGGGATACGCTGTGGAAGCTAAATGATTCTTCTATCGAACGCTAACAAAGGGCAATGGTTATGCGTGTTAGTTTTAATTTCAAAATAAACACATGTTTTTGACAACAAAACCCCAGTCCTTTGCTGTGAATGCCATAAGAAAGTCATTAAAAAGTTTAATCGAGGTGCTGTTATTAGCATCGTTATAAAAATATGTTTTCGCCGCCATGGAAATTTGGAAAGCCAAAGACAGAGCTATCAAGGACAATATTCCACATTAAATCTCTCTCACAATGGTTTCTACACCAAAAATATATTGTATCCATAGAGAAACCAATATTTTACTTTTAAACTTGAATAATTTTCTTCTCATAAGTAAACAAATGAGAAAAAAATCGCCCAATATTGTCAAAAAATGAAAATCTGTTTTTCTTAAATTTTCGCGCGAAAACATGTTCGCCCCAGGCCACTGCCGCATCACACGTCGATCAACAAAATCACAGCCGTTGCACCGTCCTATATATAAGCGCCCTGATTTAAACAGTGCAAATTTCCCGCCAAAACATGTGGTCTGTGTTTGGGCTTTAAATGGCAAAGTTGGTCAAAAATTTTGCCAAGCATGGTCATTTTCACGGAGTTCAAAAAGACATACAAAGTAGGTAGGAGGGCTCAAAATACAAGATCAAGGAAGAGAAACTGTCAAAGATTATTTCTGAATCAAAATGCTTTGCTGATTGCCGGTTATATGGCGAACTCGCCTGTTTTTCTTCGGGGAAGTAGATATTTCAAAGCATGAATTTGCGAAGCATGTCTTGCTGTTGTCTCACTATCATTGGGGTTTTCTTGGTTAAGAATTCACTGATTTCGCTAAAATTTTAACTACGCTTTGTTAAGACTTCTATGTTTATTTTACGACTGATCCATGTCAAACAAGAAGCACTAAATATTGGTTATTATTTCATCAAACAAAAATCGTTCGCTCCTCGCCCGCCATTGCGTTCGAATGCAAGGACACGACTCCTACCATCATGCATAGCGAGCATCGCTATAACGCAAGTGGTCTATTGTGAGCATGATTCTCGTTTTACTTTGCATATATATTTCTTTCTAAACATGCCCAGAAGGCAACGAATGAAATGAATGAAAATAATAATATCGATAGAGCGAAACGCGGGTCATGTTCACTGTTTTTTCGTACATTTCTACATAACATGGCTCAATGCAAAAATGGCGTTGCAAGTTGCAAAAAAAATTGCCTTGTGTAACATGACCTTTTGTGTGGAATGCATACACCCTTATGAGGTTCAAATGCTTTGAAGTATTCAACAAGCATCCGAGAAACCAGGACAACATAATTAGATCTCTGCTTTGAAAGGTCATTAGCACTAGGCAAGAATGTCACGTCCTCTGTGGCTCTTACCCCATACACAACCCAGATACATATGTCTACAGATTAGATTTATAGATTGCCTGCAAGTTTAAGTTGTTTAATTTTAATGTGGATTTTACGTACATGCAGTGTTTTGACTTAACCCCTCTCCGAACCTAATCGTATGATACCTTTGTTTGTCGATATCTGTATTTATGTTTGCTGAATTATTGATATACTAATTCCGCTCGGATATTTACACCCGGTTAGATTTTAAAAGCAATATATAGTATCATAGTAAAGAGAATATAGACATGTTTAATAGACACATTAAACATTTGATCCTTGATCATTTATTTTTTGGCGGCCATGTTGCGAATGGCATCCATCTGCCATCAATAACCAGAAACTGTAAGAACCTCTTATGTCAGCAATACCACTGTACATTTATGTTGGTCACACCAATATGGCCGCCATTGGCTTCATTCACGCGTAGCACACTTTGGTAGCAGATGCACTATCCAGTCATAGTTTCCAGATCAGTGTAAGAGTTATATTTTAATTACCTGAATATCTAATTAACATTTGTAAATTTAATTTCTGATTATTGTAGTATTCTTTTTGAACATTATTTATTCCCTACTCTCTATCTCACATGTTGCTTTACTTGCTTCCCTATTACACGTGTTCCCCACGTGATACTATAGGATATTACATCCCTCCCTTACTGGGATTTAGAGACCTATTAAAGTCACACTAAACATAACTAGTAAAATAACACAATTTGGAATCAAATGTCAACTAAGTGTTCGTCATATAAAGTTCACTCTATGTGACTCGTAATATACATGCATGCAGGTCTTAATACAGACACAGTCCGACAAGTTCAGTGCTACGCATAGTCTGCTAGATGTCTCGGTGGTGCTCGAACACGTTGTGGATAACGGTGAGCTTCTTGCGTCTGTTCTTCAGCTTGTGCAGCGTTGTCAGCTTCATCATCCGTATCATCGAGGTTATCATATTCTCCGTCGGTTGAGTTCTCTTCGGTTGGTTCATCTTGCTGTCTGACGAGCTTGAAGAATGACGAGTTTCTGGTCACCGTCTTTTCTCCTCGCTTGGCGGTAATCATCGAGCCTTTGCAGCTGATTACTTTGTATGGCTTTGGTTCGTACGGGGTTTGCGACTTTCGATATGAGTGGTCACGCTTTAGAACAACGGTGTCACCAGATTGTATTCTCGATGGCTTGACGTATGCTTTCGAATCAGCATACTCCTTCATCTTTCTTTTGGCTTTCTGATCCGTCTGTTGGATCTTCGCCGGGTCTCGTGTATCGGTGTGCACCTCAGGTCGCTTCGTTCGTATTTGGCGATTGAAGAAGGCTGTGGCTTGGGCCTTTCCAGTTGAGCTATGGGGTGTGGCTCTGAAGTTCCGAAGGAAATTGGTTAGTTCTTCACGCCATGGTTTCTGCTGTGTAATTGCAATCTTCACGATCTTCTTTACCGTCCTCATGAAGCGCTCTACTTCGCCATTATCCCTTGGCCAATAAGGGGTGATCTTTCGGTGGGTAAATCCCAGGTTATCGGCGAAGGTTGCGAAGGCTTCGGAGTTGAACGGCGGACCGTTGTCAGATTTCAGAACTCCTGGAATGCCGAATTGTGAAAAGATATGCTGGAGTTTAGGAATTACAGTTTGGGCTGCCAATGAACGAGTTACTTCAACGATTGGGTAACGTGAGTAGTCATCTGAAAGCACCAGGAGGTAGTCCCCCGTTGAGAGTTCAGCAAAGTCTACGCTTATCTCTCCCCATGCTTGATCGGGCAGAGGAGACATTTGTAACGGCTCACGTGCCGCCTCTGGGGTTGCAACTTGGCATGCGAGGCAGGATTTTACTCGTTCTTCGACCATTTTGTTAATTCCAGGAAACCATACCTTCTCTCGTAGTAGGGATTTGGTTTTGGTAATGCCTTGGTGACCTTCGTGAGCCAAGTCCACGACGCGACGTTGTAACTTGTTTGGAATCACTAATTTCGTTCCGCGAATGATCACTTGGATTGTTGTCCCAACGGTTAATTCATCTTTAAGGCGTTCGTATGTGCGAAATGTGTCAGTATCGACCTTTGGGTGTTTGGCTAGCTCGTACCACTTGCCTGATTGAACTGCGTCCATGACAGCACGGAGGGTTGGGTCACGCCCTGTGGCCTCTGCGATCATGCTGAGGGTGAGTGCTGTTGGTGTTGAAGTTGTGGCAATGTAGTTGATGTATTCCTCTGCGACTTTTCCTGTCTGCTGCAGGGTTCAGGGTGATTGGAAGGGTGCCTAGACATGTAGTCTGCAGGATTTTCTTCTCCCTTTCGGTAATGCACGGTCGTCTGGTACGGTTGAAGTCTGAGTGCCCATCTTTCGATACGAGCAGGTGGTTTCGAGTTTGCGTTGCCATATATGGCAACCAGGGTTTGTGATCTGTGTAGATATTGACTGGCTTGCCGTAAATGTAGAGGTGGAAGTGTTCACATGCCCATACTACGGCGAGGGCTTCGCGCTCTGTCTGACTGTAGCGTTGCTCGGTGGTTGTCAGAGAGCGGCTGGCATACGCAATGATACGAGTGACTTCGGTTGTGGGGTCGACTTGTGCTAAGATGGCACCCAGGCCGACTGGGCTCGCATCAACGGAAATTTCAGTTGTTTTCTCAGGGTTGAAGTACGCTGTGACAGGTGCATTGGCCAACACATTCTTGAGTTGAGCCAGGGCATGGTCCTGCTTGTCAGTCCACTCCCAAGTATGGTTCTTGTGGGTGAGAGCTCGCAGCGGCTCGGTAATTGTGGCGTATCCCTCGATGAAGCGTGCACAATAGTTGGTCATGCCTAGCAGGCTACGGACTTCGGTGACTGACCTTGGGGCTTTGAGGTTTAAGATATCTTGGACTTTCGTTGGGTCCGGGCCCATGCCTTCTGCCCCAAAAACATAGCCGAAGAACTCAAGGCTGTTCTTGCTATACTCGCACTTGAGTTTGTTCAAGGTCAGACCTCGTTCGCGAAGGCGCTGGAATACTGCTGCAAGGGCTTGATCGTGTTCCTTCTGGGTCTTGCCAAAAACGAGTATGTCGTCACTGATGTTGATTGCGCCTGGGATGCCGTCCAGACTCTCGCGGATGGCGTTTTGAAAGATTTCTGCAGCGCTAGATATTCCAAAATTGAGTCGTTTGTAGCGCATAAGCCCAAGGTGGGTGCTGAAGGTGGTGATGTATCTGGACTCGGGGGCTAGTTCTAGTTGGTTGTAACCCTGGTTGAGGTCAAGCTTGCTAAAAACGGTTGCACCATTCAAATCGCCGACGATTTCCTTGATTGTTGGGGTGATATGGCGTTCACGCTGGACCGCGGTATTTGCACGACGCATGTCAACACATACGCGAACCTTTCCGGGTGATTTGGGCTTTGGTGCCACGACAATGGGCGATACCCAGGGGGTTGGACCCTCGACGCGTTCGATTACATCCAGTTCTTCATCCTGACTCAACTGTTCCTCAAGTTGTTTGCGTACATGGAACGGCACACGTCTGTGTGGTTGGGCAACTGGTGGTACACCTTTGTCAATGTGAAGGTGAACCTGGTAATCTTTCAACTTGCCGAGTCCTTGGAACAAGTCCTGATACTGGGTGGTGAGCTGGTCGACGGTAGGAATGTCTTGGTGTTTAATGGGCTTTACGACTTTGAGTAGTTCCAGGTCGGTAGAGGTGCGCCAGCTGAGCAACGATCCACTGGTTCCTTTCACAACGTAGAATGTCTCTGTACGGTTGACTGTTTCCGACGCAATGATGGAGGTAAAGTGTCCGAGGACGGGTAGAGGTATCTCCGTCTGGTAAGGATAAACTTTGATGCGTGTTTTCTCCAAACGCGGTCGGGGGGAAAGCTTGCTGTAATCTTGTTCATCGAGGATGTTGATACTGGAACCGAGTCTGCCATTATGGTCAGCGGTGTTCCCTCGATGGTGACGTCAAACAATGGGTGTTTGTTTCGATCCGAAGTCATGTTGTTGATGTTGATGCGGAACACTCCAACTTCGTCACTGTCGTCGCTGTGGTCAGGTTCTTCTGCCTTGTTCATCGCTCGGACGTCCTGGCGTTCGGATCTTTGTGGGTAACGTCGCTGACTTGGTTTGGTGGGATTTGCGCGATATCTGTCTTGGAGACATACGGACTGAAAGTGGTTAAGCTTCCCACAAGATCGACATTCTTTTCCATATGCAGGGCAAGCAGTTTTTCCGCCTTCGTGCGGGTATGTGCCTCCACAATTGCGACATCTTCCGGTGGTGCCGGGGCTCCGGGGTTGGAATTGACCGCGTGCTTTATCGGAGCGGATGTTGTGGTTCTTGCTACTTCCGGTTGTGAAATGGCTGACGTTCTCTGTACGTTCTAAGTTCGCTGCTTGCGAGTCGGCTAACTCCATCGCTTTACCCATTTCTAGAAGTTTTCCCAGGGTTATAGTTGGGTCGGTTAACGCTTTTCGTCGAAGTCGTTGCGATCGGCCGTGTTGGACAATCTGAGACTTGATTTCTCGATCGGCGTCGTGAAATTCACAGGTGAGTGAAAGTTGTTTGAGTCGTGTATAGTATGTCATAAGAGCTTCGTCGTGTGTTTGTTTGGCGTTGCGAAATTTATAGTCTTCGAATACAGGGTTTTGTTTCGGTGTAAAGTATTCCGACAGTGCTTTAATTGTGACGTCTAAAACTGTCTCTCCTTCAGCCGGTTCACTGACTGTTAGTGTTTCAAAGATATCATTGACCTCTTCACCGATGTAGTGTAATAAGAGGGCTTTTTGACGTTTGGGATCATCGATGTCGGTTGCGACGATCAAGTTTCGAAAACGAGAGATATATTTCTTAAATCTGACGCCGGGTGCTCCCTGGTCCGCGTTGGGATCGAAGTAAGGAAATGTTGGCAGGGCTGTTGCCATGTTTTGTTGTGTTTTAGGCTGTTTTTAGCCGTTGAATTGGGAGTTTAAAAGCGTTTTGTTTGCCTGTTTTCTGGCCACGTGTAAACACCAAGCGTATGTTCTTTGGTATTTATTGATATGAGTACATACATGCACTGACCTTTCTGAGTTTAGTAAGATCTTGAGCTGGGTTGTTGTTGTTGTTTGTTTTTCAGATCCTCGTCGCCATTGTAGTATTCTTTTTGAACATCATTTATTCCCTACTCTCTATCTCACATGTTGCTTTACTTGCTTCCCTATTACACGTTTTCCCCACGTGATACTATAGGATATTACAATTATCTTAATACACTCACGTCACGAATACTTCCTTGGCCTGGGAGTCTCGCTATCATGAATCAAGACGAATGTGTATTCGCCCACGATTCTTGAGAACGAGGTTCTCGGGCTTGTAATAGTATATTTTTATGATCAATAACATGACGTATATCTTATATTATGCTTAAATTGCTGCTGGAAATATCTTTGAGTCATTGTGGGCTCTTTCACGGCCTCTGAAATTTACACCATTTGAATTTTTAATCCCGCGATCGGCGAGATATTTTCCAAGTCTTTCTTCTGAATATTAATTTATATAAAATTTTCACTCATTTGTGTGTTATTAAATCGTTTTACTATTATAATGGCAAGAGAGAATTCAAGGGCAAGGAAACGGCACTTTCATGGGAATAAATTCGTTAAAAATGCGAAGAAAGCACGCACAAATGAGAACCCTCAGACACAGACTCAGAGTTGTGCGGCAAACACTGATGGTGGACAACAATTAAATACCAGTGGAACTGTTTCAGCCTCCTCGCGCAAAATCGATCTGAATCACTCTGAAAGAGCTGAACAAGACTAGCCAAAATCAGTGAACGATGCTGCAGATGAAGTCCACGTTGAGAATCAGGACAACATAACACAATGTGGGGTCTCCTGTGACGGAACATGGCAAAGACGTGGATATTCTTCACTAAAAGGCTGTGTAACAACATTATCCATTGACACTGGAAAGTGTCTGTATACTGTAGTTTTCTAGTTTCCTCACTTCTTGCAAATATTATTTTTACACCCTCTGTCTCCATTGATGGTGCTGATGCTTTGTAATTTGCTTGACAATGATGTTTCTCCAGCAGATCTGCTTTCTTAGAAGCATCGTCTGATCGACGTAATCTACACAACCATTGTCCGGATGGTCCAGACAGCTGGTGCCGCTTCAAGCAAGATATAGCTAACAATAGGTCTCCCAGATAACATAATTGCTATGATTAAATCTATTTAATCTTAGCACAGACGGACTTTTGAGTAAATGTCTGGATGGTAAAACGCAGAACCAGAACGAGTCGCTAAATGGAATGATTTGGAACAGACTACCAAAGAGTATTTTTGTTGGAGCCAATGTCCTTAAATTAGGTGTATATGATGCAGTAGCACATTATTTTTAACATTGGTTCCAAGGCTGCCATTGAAATATTGAAGGAGCAAGGATATACTCCAGCGGGTATTTAGTTGAAGTGGGCATGAGAAAGACTGATAAGAAACGTGTGAAGAAAGCAAATCACCAAGCAACACCCGAGGTAAAGAAAAGAAGGAAGGTGGTAAGCGGGCTGAAAAAGAAGAAAGAAGACAAAAATAAAGAAACAGAAGGCAATACCTATGAGGCAGGGTCCTTCTGACTCTACGTATTGCTTTTTTTAATCAGTTGTAGGCAGGGGCGTACATATCGATTTTGGCTGGGGGGTGAAGTTTCGAAATGAGACGGACTCATAAATTCAGACCGACCTCTCACCCCCAAAAAGTCAATTGAAAAATTACGTGTGCTGCTCCAATAAGTTGAATGGCAATACAATTCAACCTTGAATAAGAAAAAAGTTTTTATATCTAGTTACACTAATTGGAAATTGAGCAGAAACTTGTTCTCTGACTTTCAGTTACATTGAGTACTGCGCATGAGAGTTCACATGTCATAATACTACCATTAGTTTTTAGAAATTACGTACACAGTGCTGTCAGTGCTAAAACTCTTAGGTGCTAAAATTATTAGGATGATTCACAGACTTAAGTGGTGTCGTTAGTATCATATTGAAAACTTGTGTAAGTTACGTTTCGGCATATTTGTACTGAACTCATGTACACAGGGGCAGATCCAGCAGAATAGGACGACTGATGCAGTAGGACACCCATTCGCAGGGGGATCCGAGGGAATCCTCCTCTGGGAAATTTTGAAATCTAGGACCTCGTAGACACGATTTCTTGCGTTCTGAACAAATATTTTATTCCAATTTGTACATGTAGGTGGGAATCAGTAAAAATATTCGAATTATATCGCAAAAACAGTGTAGTTTTTCCGGATAAGAATAAGTTTAGCTTCCTGTACAATAAGTTTGCCATACAGTATTTATGTAGATTATAGCAGTTGTGGCAACAGCACTGCAAAAAATGCATGAGTAAATGTTACTCACTTGTTGAGTAATTGCACAGATTACTCAATGTTTTGAGTAAATTTTACTCTTCTTTCCCACTAAAATAATTTTACTCCTGATTTTGAGTAACAAAAACTCAGATTTTAGAGTAAAGTTCTTTGAGTACTTTATACTCTAATGCAAGAGTACAATTCACCACAAATTTCTGTTTACTCATGAATCAAGAATTGAGTAAGTTTCACGTACTCAATATTTTGAGTAAAACCACATTTTTACTCATATTTGAGTAAATGATGAATTTACTCAAATCTTGAGTATTGTAAAACTTACTCAAACCATGAGTAAATTACAGAATATATATGCTCAAAGTTTGAGTAAGTTTATACGAACTCAATTTTCGAGTAAAATGTTTCAGAATCCGCACTCATTTTGTTAGTAAGTTTCGTGACTGCCGCCGTTTATAGTCTCTGGACATATTTTAAACCTTAAAACGTCGACATTCTGTAATCTACTACCCTGTACTCTGTAGCGCAAAACAGAATTACATTAAATAGCGCGAAACAGCGAACAGTTTATGTGCATTAAATTTGCAGCCAACAAACACATTTTGATTTACAAAAATTTCATATATTTTAAAGTTACATACAGGTGACAAATATAAGTAAAATTTACAGTTTAATGTGAGCATTATTTACGACTGTAGCGCAACTTAGCGCAAGAAAACGAACAGTCTGTTGCCGACTTACAGCCAAACCCCGGGTGGGTGCCAAGGAAGTGCATGAAATCTTGCAAATCGTATTGCTTGATAAAATGGATAACAAGAAGTTACTTTATGTATTCAGACGTTCAGAATCTTCAAGGACTTGCGAAGTCTTGCACTGGAATATATCAGTTGTCCTTTATATGAGACTATGTGTCTATCAAAATATTTCCGTTGTTATTCTTCATTCTGTTGCTTGCGTAATAGGACATGTCAAAGAAGAAAAGCCATATGGCCATTAACCAATCATCGATCGCGAAATCTACGCGAACTGCGACGCGGCATATTCAAATTATATCCTATTTTGTGTTGTCATATCAATTATCATGTGTGGTGGGATTCTTCACATTTATCTAGAGCAAAACTGCCGAATTATCTGTTTTTCCCGGAGTCAAAATAAAGAGGTCAACGTCAGTAATGGAAGACATTTAATCAGCCCGCCTTGTGCTAGGCTTTGACTCTGTTTTGGATTTATTTAAAACCTTTAAGTCGCCATTAATAATTTCAATTTAATTATGTTGCAAAATCTGTGTATCTAAATGACAACTAGAGTGGACATTTACAAGATGTTTAAAAAAATTATACTCTTGAATTTTTATCTTAGTTGTGCTGTTTCTCAGCTTTTGTGTAAGGTGGCACTTGCCGCCTTTTACCAATAGCTCACTCGGGTGGCACTTTAAGAGCCGCCTGTCAGTGAGAACTACTGAGACAGAATTCAAGACTTGTATACATTTATGTTGATGCAGTTTACTGTTGTTGTGTAAGGTGGTTA
The DNA here is from genome assembly GCA_016169945.1 of Trachythela sp. YZ-2020. Taxonomy (NCBI): domain Eukaryota; kingdom Metazoa; phylum Cnidaria; class Anthozoa; order Malacalcyonacea; family Clavulariidae; genus Trachythela; species Trachythela sp. YZ-2020. Next base: position 3,456,588 of record JADLSH010000382.1, on the reverse strand, counting down.
CACTGCCTTTTACCAGCACCTCTTTTGAGTGGCATGTATTTATAAGCCGCTCATGAAAGGGGAGATGCATAGATGTATACATTCTGCATTGTTCATTTATAATTTTGCATGGTCATAGTTTAGTATAAGGGCGAAACAATGGGATTTATAGTGTTATGCATGTATTTTACTTATGCTGAACAAAAATGAACTTTACTAAGGTTTAACTGCAAACAGTATTGATTGGCAATGAGACTGAAATAACAATATAGTTTGTCTATATAGTTTTGACTTCGAAGCCCTCCATCTTGCATTTGATAGTATCAGGAAACCCTCAAAGCCCTGAATACTAACGATCGGTGTCAGCCAATCAGATTTTTACGGCTGCCAGCGGCCGTAGAAATGCAAATACATAGGCCTTCACGGCAGGCGTTTCCTCCCCTTCCTCCCGTGATGGTTCATTGATTATTCTCTGTTGATCGAGATGGCTATTAAGTGAAATTTCTTCCCATATCAAACAACCCGCTGAGTTGTCCATATTTAGCTGTTATTGCAATCAAGCTAACGTACTGCTCTGTTCTAACGCTCTGAAAAATGGCTTCAAATACAGTTTGTAACATTCGTCTGATATTTACTACGGTTCTTGGCGCTGTTGCATTTAGTTATGTCCAAGGCAGCCATGCTAACCATGGAAAATATTACGTTTACGCAAACAGAAAAGGCTGTGCGATAGTTCAAAGTCAACCACCCTGTCCAGCGAGTGAATTAAACCCAATAGATGCCATGAACTATGATTCTGAAATCAGAGAAGCGCAATTCATAATGGATAAAGCTGAAGTCAGCAATGTAAACAACTCCGTGTGTATTAAGCTTCTACAGATTGTGCTACGAAAATGCTGAAATTGTGCTCTAGAATTACTCAAAAGTTGCCCAAAAATTGCTCGAAAATTGAAAAAGTTGCTCCTAAAATGTGAAAAGTTGCTCGCAAAAGAAAGAGCACAAAGTAAGATATAAACTATATTTTAAACACTCTTTAGTCTCTAGCAAAATTTAAATTGTATAACAGTTGCTTATGCCATCAGGTTGACTTGAATGACACTTACTTGAATCACACAGTTATTAACAATTAACACTCAGTTTTGTTGCATAATTATTAAGCTTTGGAATAACTATATATATTATATAAAACCTTATAAAAACTTTAAAGCCATCAAATTGGCTTGATATAGTCATGTTTCACAGTTTTACTTCCTCTGACTGTTGTTATACCTCAGCATTACAGATGCTTCTAGGCAATCTTCGAGTGTATGCTCTTGTTGGGAAGAGAATGTGTTTAGAAGACTGAACACTCTTTCCGCGGAAGCAGAGCTAGGCTGGATAAGTAGCAGCTTTTTGACAACTGCTGCCCAGTTAGGAAGGGTATCACGGTGTGCTGCCCACCAATCCACTTTTTCATCTTCGTTTGATACTGTTACACCCTCAGCAGCTGCGAGATAGGCTGGTAGCTCCCGAGCTAAGCTTGCAATGCAGTTATCATCATTTAGAAAGGGGTAGTTTCTAAACTCTTCCAATGAATCTGCAGTTGGTTTCAGAACTTGAACTTGAACAAGACAGCAAAGTCGTGCTGCCTTAAAGGCACGAACTACTGTGTGAAACTGGACACTGAATTTCTGTTGAAAGAAATTCAAGCCGGGTTGAATGCATGCTTTCGCTTGTGCCATAAGCTGGTTTTGGAGAGCAGCATTACCAGAAACAATTTCCCGAGCAACTGCAGTAGTGCTTGGATAATAACCAACAGCAACAGCTTGCGAAACGGCTGCCAGTTTCTCGTAGCAGGAGAAGATCAGCGGCCCGTCACCCTCGAGGTAGTAGGTAGCTTTAAAAAAGTAAACTCCAGCATCCACAATCGCCGCTAGCTCTAAACGCAGGTCTTGTAGATCTTGAGGATTATCTATTACATCCAATAGATGCTGACGATTTGCAGGACAAATGCTCTCATTTTCCCTAAGGAATGGCTCAACATCGCCAAAGAAATCAGCAACCTGATGCAGGATCTCCCATTTGCTCCACCATCGCGTTTCACTGAGTAATTTCATGGAAATTCCTGTTTTCTCCTTCCACAATAATCGGGCTGTGTGGCTACGAGAAAATAGACTCACCCAGTAACGGGTGAAACTATCCAAGACTCTAAATTGGAAATGATCACCCACATTATCGATTGTGTGAGAAAAACACACAATGTCCATCATGTTTGGATAAAAGAATGACAGCTGACGCAAGGCTGCTCCATTCACTGAAGCTCTGTCTCTGATCGCTACTAATAACATACTTGGACCAAAATGATGATCAACAGCTACATAAGACATCAGCCTCTGGGCTAATTCTTCGGCCTTTAATGCCTTAGCAACAACTTTAAGTCGTAAGAAACGCTGTGTAGGCTTAAGGTTTTCTTGTACAAAACGAATGACAACAGCAAGAGCCTCTCCTAATCTAGTTGTGCCATCAAAAATAATAGATACCTCCTCAACATTCTGGAGCTCGCTTTTAACTTTTTCTTTTTCCTTTTCGAGTATCGAAGGGATGAGCTCACTAAGGTGACCAGAGGCAGTCAGACGGTAACCATGTTTCTCAAGGAATGGACGAAGGTCATCAATTTTCGATAGTGGTATTCCTGCACTAAGGAAACACTCTGTCAATTCAAAGCGAAACACTCTCATTTCTTCAGGAAGTGTAGAACCACTGATATTACGCTTGTCTTGCTTTTTCAAACACTGCACGATAGATTGGTTTTCTTTTTTGCTTTTCGCAATACTTTCCACTCCGTTTAGATGCTTTCTTGACTTGACATGTTTTTCAATAGAGCTTTTCTTCAAAGAAATAATTTCGCTGCATCCATTACATCTTAATTTTCCTTCTACCACAGCAAAATGTTGTTTAGGAAAGTCTTTCAATCTATCCCAAGGACAAGTCTTATATTTTACTGTTGTAGCTTCGATACCTCCCAGTCCTTGTTGTCTGTATTTTCCGCCGTTGACATTCACTTTTCGTTTCCGACTTATTGCAGCACTTTCAGGAACCTTAAACCTTGCCCCAGCATTTATTGCCTCTGCAATGGGATCATTTCTAGGTGCAAGTTCGTCATCGTCTTTTTCTTCTTGTTCTGCCATAGTTATTTTAAAACCTCAAATGCAAAATGGTTGCCAAGGTAACTAAACTAAATGGAATATCCGCTGGAATGGTGGATGGCTGGTTCAGTTGTTTACTGTCGGGCCCCTCCGCCCCGGCCTTGCTCCAAACACAATAAGTTGCCAAAAAGTTGCCGAGCACAATCTGTAGAAGCCTAGTGTGTATTGCAGCTTTGAAAACAGCCCTTTGTTCGAGATTTACCGCGAAGTGTTTTCAAGATGGTAGCAAGGATTTTGGTATGGCTACGTTTTCCAGTATAGCTCTTCAGTGGTGGATTTATCTCACATTTCCAATTCAAGAACCGATAGCGCTTCAGACTGCTCAACACAAGCGGATTGTATATATTAGAACTGTCGGACAACGCCAATATGTTTGAAAACAATGTGTTAAATACGTTGACCTAAGGAAATAAGAATGCACTTTCTACTTTTCGCAGTGACTGCGTCAAATTCGCGCAATGTAAGGCTGTACAAAACGTACATGATAACTTGTATAGCATGATCCCGACAGTCAGTCTCGTCATGGTGTTCGCAGCTACCATAGAGAAGACACATAATTTCTATGTAAATCATATTACATATACGCAGTCAAAAATAGTTCAAAGACGCTTTAAAACGGCACAAACAAGGACTTGTTACTATTCCAGACTGCCAGACAGTTATAAAGTAATATAATTAATATACTTGTGCCCGAAGATGATGGCGCGCGGCATTATATTTCTGCCATTTATTATTAGAACCATACCGGGAGGCGAGTGTTATACAATCGTTTCGCCGTCTTGTCGTTCACAATACTAAGGAGAAGCTACAAGCTAATTATTTTCCTAACCCACCGCAGAGGAGGTACGGTCTGCAAACTATTGCCAACGATCTAACAGTGCGATATGCAAACAAGCAGACAGTTCATATGGCATTCATTGCAACTAAAACCGGTCGGCTTGTATTTGGGATGTTTGTCGTAGTTGCAGGCGTTGCAAATATTCTATGTTATTATGTTGGCCTTTTCTGATCAGAATTTCTGGATATATTTTGGTTATAATTTGTAAACATGTATTCGCCTGCGAAGGTTTAGCACAAATAGACGAAGGCAATTGTGTCTTGTCTGCGGTGCTTAGGCCATGTCTGCTTAAGCATTGGCAATGTAGTCGTTTAAATTCTTCATTGCAAACTCCAGTCACATTTTGTACACCTTCAGAGTCTTCTTGTATATTTTGTGGGCAACATAAAGGTTATCTTTGATGGAATAATATTTATTCTTAGTCCCACTAGCAATTTTCTCTAAGCTAGAAAAGTCAATAGATATAGCGCGTCGTAAACAAGTTCCTTAAGTTACGTCACACAGGCTCGTCCCAGACTCTTGGTCGATTTGCGACATTTAAATGCATATATCCCACAAACGAAAAGCGAAAACCAAAAACTGTAAAATAACTTATTAAATAACTTTTTGTCCTCTATTCGAAAATCAATGTGATATAAGCACACATATTCAATGACGGTTATTGATAAAAGGAGAATAGTAAGGCGAATTGTTGCCGAAAAGTCGACGAATAGTAGTCGAATAGTCGAATGGTCTACATTTTGTATCAAGATTTTAATAGTAGCAGGTGTTTTGTAGATGGAATATTCGATCGAAATATGAGTAAAGTGGGGTGATTATACTGGTTTTTGTCTCATCATTAATCGTTTTTGTGGACTCTCAACAAAGATGTTCGGCGTCGGAAGACTGTGACGTTGGCGAGTGTTGTGACGAGGGCAGTTGCACGCTTAATACTTTCATATGTGCCTTGAAGAAGTCCAGGAGCAGTTGTGAAAAATGCAATTTTAGGCCCACTGCCAGCAGGAATCTAACGTGCGCGCTGCCATTCCGGTGCAACGCTCAAGCCAGCTGAGCTACAGAGTCCAGTTGCTGAGCATTAACCGCAAATTGGTGTATATATATTGAAGTTATGCCAGTAGAAGGTATGGGTGAATGTCAAGATTTTTGTGGGCTCGATAGAACCAATAGTAGAATATCGAATATGAATAACTCTATAAGACTTATTGTACATGGTATAAAATGTATACCATTCGGCTATACGTGGACTATTCGCGACTATCCGTCGACCATTCGCTGACTCTTCGCATTATTCGTTGACCATTCGCCGACTATATTCGCGACTATTCGTCGACTATTCGCACTATTCGCCTTACTATTCTCCTTTTATCAATTGCCGTTCAATGACCATGCCGAGATTTTTTGTCAGAAACTGGTAATGATCCATGAAATGATCTTTGCAGACAAACGGAATATTTTAATGACTGTTAGAACAGTTGCGTTTGTTTACATTTTGGCCTGGCTCTCGACCAATCACAATGCGTGAAATGTAAAAACATAAACAAAAGGAGCGTGAAATATTAAGGCCGGGCTCCACTTGCACGTACGTACGCACAATTGCACGCACGTATGTGTTTATACTTTCGTGAAATTTGATTGGTTAAAAACTTGACGGCCGCACAGAAAGTAGAATACAGTTCTACTGTCATACGTACAAAAAGTTAGCCGCGACGGTCAAGATTAGCGATCATTTTCGAGTCACAGAGCATGCGCAAAATCGGCCGCGCTGGCCGTACGTGCGCATAGGAAGGAGGTATTTTATAGCCTGCTGCACAAGCAAACCTTGTCGGGCGGGAAGGGGGGTTGCGATCATCAATTAGAAACACCTAGTATATACATATTCAAGGAAGAGGATCGTGTCTTGTAATTTGGTCAAAATTTATGTATCTTGTATATATGTTTCTGCTCTGGGGCAGTTATTTTTCTGACGTATACATATAAAAACAAAATCGTTGTCTTAGTCAATCATGATGTTACTAGTTACCAGTTTTCTCTCGACTTGAACTTGCGCATGCGCATAACTTACAAAAAGGTCGAGTACCGTCCCATCCATGACAAAAAAAATGGCGGACGACTTTGCATTCCACAATGTTTTCACATACCCGGGCGTAAATATCCGAGCGGAATTAGTACCGTCGCACGGCGCTTCGCGCCGGCTCGGGGATTAAGCTAAGAGAAACGCAATTGTCCGCACAATATTTTCAGGTTGGCCATAAAGCCACCCTTAATAGTGGGAACATGCGAGTCAATCCAAAAATATGCGTTTCAATTGGGTACAATATAAGTTGTAAAAGCACTTACCTTTAACAGGACAGTTCGGCATACTTGTCATATTTTATCTTCTTTAGTGCAGAAACAAACTTGAGGAACAGAAGTATAAAGTGCGGTGTACGTTGTTTGACCACCTAAAACGTGCCTTAGACTGGCAATTTACCAACGGTCGCCAACAGCAAGTATGCGAATAATATAATGCGCAGATAACAATATTTGCGGACATTGATCTCATTTGTATCTGGCACGAAAAGTTGCGAGAGCATTCTGTGCAGTGTGCACGCATGATATTCATAAATATTTGATCATATATACATTTCGAAATACATTTCGAACTTTAATTAAATACTTGCGAGACATTTGGTTTTATGAAATAATGCACCAAAATCTTATTTAATAATGATATCACCCGTGTGCATTCGTGAAGAGAGGCCGGACATGTAATTAATGTTTGGGGCTAATGAATGTCGTCATTTAAGTCACGAACACCTTTCGTTTTTGGTATACTGAGTTAACAGGTTTTATAGACACTATAGTATTGCGCAGATTATTGTTTCAGCCGCGGCGTAACGTCGATCTTTCACACTTGCATGCCAGATCGAATATGCATTGCAAAATAAACAGCATGCATGCGTGCAGTGTGTCCACATAGCGTATGGTATAACCATGATGGAATCTTGGCAAGATTAGTCAAGATCATAGCAAAACTATCATAGAATCTTTACAAGATTGTAATAAAACCTTGGCAAGATCATGGTGAGATCTTGACAAGATCTTCCAAAATCATGGCAAGAATATTATAGGATCTTGGCAAGATTGCAATAGGATCTTGGTACTAAGATCATTACTGTGGGATCATGGCAAGATCTTCCATGATCATGGCAAGAAAAGGATAGAATCTTGACAAGATTATTATAGAATCCTGGCAAGATCATGGTGTGATCTTGGCTGGGATCTTGACAAGATCTTCCATGATCATGGCAAGAAAATGATAGAATGTTGACAAGATTGTTATAGGATCTTGGCAAGATCATGGCGGGATCTTGGTATGATCATGGTGGGATCTTGGCAAGATTACCCAAGATCATGGCAATTTTACGATAGGATCTTGGAAAGACTGTAATAGGATCTTGGGAAGATCATTGTGGGATCATGGCAAGATCTTCCATGATCATGGCAAGAAAAGGATAGAATCTTGACAAGATTATTATAGAATCTTGGCAAGATTACTCAAGATCATAGCAAGATTACCATAGGATCTTGCCAAGATTGTGATGGGATTTTTTGCAAGATCATGGTGGGATCTTGGCAAAATCTTCCAAGATCATGGCAAAAATATGATAGGATCTTCACAAGATCATGCTTGGTCTTGACAAGATCAATTCTACTGAAAAGTTGTGTGTAAAATAATACGCAAATGCGTGGTCAATTGAGATCATGTAGCATGATATGTACTGTACAAACAAGCCTAAATTAATTTTACTTTAAGACTAAAAAAGGATAATTTACTGTAATGATTTGTTCAAATTTGTGAATTTGAATATATGTACATGGTCTGTTTCATCGTGGTTTACTACAACTATATAAATAAAAACTGAGGATTGCAGTAGAAAGAAATATATATGACCAAATATTCATGTTAGAATTTTGGCAAGATCTTGGCAAACATTTCAGGAAATCTTGCCAAGATTCTAGCTTGCATAACAAGATCCAATCATCTTGGCAAGATCTTATGAATATCTTGGCAAGGTCTTGCCAATATCTGTGTCTTGGCAAGATCTTGCCATGATCTTCCAAGATCCTGCAAGATCTTGCAAGATCTTGCCAAGACCTTCAACCTGGGAAGTATACTTACATAATTTCGTTATTCATGTCCAATATGCTTATAGATGCCAGCAGATTATCTAGTACGTGATTATGAAAGAATTTCTAAATCCTACAAAAATATCGACATTTTGAGCTGGTAGAGAAAGCCCGATATCTAAACAATACTAAAGACGCCTCTCTACGTGAAACCCTTATCTTTCCAAGACAGTGTGTTTCGGATCTCAAAGAAATACAGTGCATGCCTATGTACTGCTCGGCAGATGAAGAGCAAGTATTAGTCAAATATAACTGGAAAGACTGCAAAAGAACTGTCGATTGAAATGAACATCTTGCAGTCGTTAGACTCAATTACGTGTATCAATTGACAAGAAAAATTATTTAAAACTATATACAATATAAAATGTCTCTGTATAATATATGAATATCTATATTAATATAAAATGATTTAGCTCTTTGCTTTGGCTGAATAGTGCATCCTAATCCTTGGTAATCTATATACGTTCTTCTCTCTCAAGTAATATTCAGAAGTGTTATCTCGAGGTGGTAAAATATTCCAAAGCTTGTGCTTCCTGTCATTATCATTGCTTGTCTCGATTTGCCTCGATTTCTTTCAAATAAAGTTCGCAACGGCGTAACTGTAACTAACGTCTGGAAATATTATCCTTAAGGATATTTTCTGAATGCGTTCGCAAGAGTATTCTAACACAAATCTCATACAGGAAGAATAGAATCTAACAAGTGCGCAAGGCTCCACTCTCGCTTTTTTCAACTGTTTTCAAAGATAAATACGTTTAGATGCTTTTTGAAGAATATCTTCAATATGAACGTTCCATCTTAGATCTTTCGTAATAGTGACTCCCAAAACCTTGGTCAGGGGTACCGACTCAAATGGTTGGTCATCAACATCAATTGCGTCGTGTTCACTTTTGTGCTTAGAAACATTTATCATTATCATTCCTTACATTTTGTTGGGTTTTACTGGAACTTGTTATTCTTGACAAATTTATATAGCAGTAACGCTTAATCAATAATAATAATAGTAATAATAATTTATTTTTTCTCCATAAAATGGCTCTTCACCTGATAAAACTACTACAATATCTAACTAGAAAAATGTTTTGTTAAGAACTAGACCTAAGCATTACAATTAAATAGTAAGACAACGTTGCCTTAGAATGTTTAAGGTTTGTCTAGAGTAGGCCCTAAGATCCATGCATGATTTGATATCAGCTGGCAGATAATTAAATAATTCAGCTGAAGAATCTTCAAAAGTATTAGAGATCGTAAAACACGTGTGTGTTCAGACTTTACTAAGCTAACGTAGAGAGGCCAATCGCTAGTATATAACGCCATATGCGGCTTTAGGAACATACCAGTCCCTTCGTTCTCGCATGGGTAACCAGCCTAATTTTAAAATCGATTCAATGCTGTTTACATAGCGTCCAGTCACAAAACTAGCAGCTGAGTACTGTATTTGCTGTAGTCTCTTGAGAAGACGCTTGGTTAGTCGGTAGAATACAATGTCACTGAAGTCTAAACGGGAAATAATTAAGCTTTCAGCCAGATGTTTTCTCAAGGTGAAAGTTGTAAAGTTCTTAATTTTTCGGAGATTTGCTAGAGTTCCATAGCACGTCGAGGCAAGATGTTTTACATGGACTTCCCATTTTAGATTCTCGTTTAGGTGTACATCAAGGAGTTTAGTTGACTTTACTCGTTCTAGGGATTTCCCTTCAACAGCAAGCTGCAAAGGGCGCAAGGACAGGGAGTGGTATGTTGACATCTGACTGCTAGTGAAAAGCATACACTTTTCTTGGTTGGATTAAGTGTCAGATTCGATGCTTGTGACCAGTTGCTAAGTGCAGTGAGAGTGTTATTCATGTTTGTTTCCTCTGTCGTGAGGTCTGCCACTTCGCAATGATTGTACAAAGTTGTATAGTCCGCGTACTGGTAACACCTGGTACAAGAAGGAATGACGTCATTCAAATCAGCGACGTAGAGGTTAAATATCGATGGTCCTATAATGGATCCTTTAGGAATTCCAAAATGAACTGGCTTACGAGAGGAAGGTTTGTCGTCTATCTGAACAAACTGGGAACGACCAGACAAGTAGCTCAGCACCCATTTCAGGAAGATTTTTGAAAAGCCCAACTTGTAAAACTTATCGATAGTTGTCTTAAAACAAATAGTGTCAAATGCTTTGCTGAAGGCTGCTAGGACCATCAAAGTAATCTCCCATTTTTTCATGGCATGACGGATATCTCCTTGCGTGACAGGTTTCAGACTCATGCTTTTCGTGCTGATCTTATTGCAGACTTTAAGTTATTTCTTACAAGTCGAAAAGCGGCCCATACACCGTTACTAGCATCGATTATATGAGCTTTAACTAGAAATACACTCATGCAGAATCCCCTCGCCTATTCGAACTCAGGAATTATACTTCCCAAAATTTATTGTAACATGAAGTATTCAGTCAATCATTTAACCATAGCACCATAGCAACACACAATTTTTTTACTTTTCGTACAAAATGATAAAATAGTAATATATATAAATATTTGTACTTTGTAGATATGTTATTACGTACCCTTTTAGCTTTGGTTGCTGTAAAATTTAACCTTAGACGTTTCACAAAAACGTCAAAAAATTTCAGAAAACTTCAACTGTTTTTTGACAGTATATTTTTTAAATTTATCTTTAAATGAAGTTTTTTACATTACGTTGTTTCTTCAAAATTCAAATTTAAACTTGCTAAAATACCTTTTAGGTTTAATCGATATTATAATAACCTCACAGAGTACATACGCTTTTGCAAATCCACAAACTGACAAACTAAAATATTATGCAAAATAGACATAGTTCAAACACTTCAAAAGTGTCCTATTTTCAGCCATTCGACTCCTTCTCGTTTATCTTGTTTTGAAGACTCTATTTATCGGTATGTTTTTCCAATAGCCCGAGTATTAAAGATCATTTTTGATGCATAACAAAATCTTTATCCGTAAATCTTTTTTAAAATGTTTATCCGTATGTTTCTCTCGAACTGAACTCGCGCATGCGTATAACGTAGAAAATCCTGAACCGTCCATGGCATCGCGGCGGACGACTTTGGATTCCGCTATGTTTTCACATACCCGGGTGTAAATATCCGAGCGGAATTAGTACCCTCGTACGGCGCTTCGCGCCGGCTCGGGGATTATCTCTTTCTTTCTTTCTGGGAGCCTTCATCCAGGGAGCCGGGGGACGCGTAACTCACACTCTTCTCAGAGGTGCGTGCCTTTCTAAACACTCAACGAACAGGGAGTTTAAGGATTCTAGCTGTTCGTCTGGGTCAACAGAATAGGCTATGACAGACAAAGGTACATCACTCCGTACATGTAGAGTGGAGAATCCTCAATAAACAATTCTTCATTTAGGTGCTTAATGTCCCGTATATACTTGTACCGTGCTTCAAACCTGAGGACTCGTACATTATGCCGTCATGATCGCTGACAATTGAGCAGGGTATAATGCCAGTGTCAGCAATCCTTTATAAGGTGGTCTATCAATGTTTTAGAAAATTTAGTAATACGTGTGGGCTTTTCTATAACTTGATGATTGGTAGTGTTTTGTTGGACTATTTTCAGCTTGAAGCATATCAATGTTCATGTCCCCAGTTAGAATAGACATACCATGTGACAGTTATTTGACTAAGCAAGGACTCTAGACTTTCTAACCACTTTGCCGTAGAAAGGATACGGGTATATCTATACATTACCTCGACGAGTGCTTTGCTGTGAGTATTCCTACCAGGGACCTCTAGCCACAAATGCTCCAGTTCTGGATGGAGTTTCTCATCATCAAGGCGACGTTTATACTTGATATCTTCTTTTATATGTATACACCAACACCACCGCCTTTGATACCCTCCCGGTATCGGAATTCAGTAGCATATCCAGGTATAAAAACATACTCCATCAATTGAGACTGATCTTTTAGCCATGTTTCACTTAGAGCTATTATGTCTAGAGGATAGCTATTGACAATGAGTAAGAACTCGTTGAAAGTAGATATACCAGGTGTTTAAATGCATCATCTTTAGATACGATGTTTTCGTCTGTAATAGACACGCTAAGTGTAAAGAGTCCTGAGGTGCCAACGTCTGAGTTAAATATAGGTAATCTTCTATCATATCCTCACAAAACACACTTCACACAGAAATCGTTTGTGGTTACTGTACACAGCCTTTTCACAAGACGTGCACTTAGGAGCTTTATTTCTTTCTACAGCTTTTGCGTGCTTGTCTTCAACTTTATCAGGTCCGGGATTTTCCGCGATATCTCCACTTAGTATAAGGCGTTGAGATGGCATAGAGTTGTTATAATACGGGACAGATCTTTTCGAGAAAACTAAACCTTTTCGCAGAAAGAATACTCAAATGTTAGTTTTAAAGGTCAATGGAATAATGCGCCATTTAACTGTTTGTTTACATCGCCAAGAGATGAGATACATATAAGTAAATCGCTGGATAGCAAAGTCATAAGCACTTTAATTTAAACGTATTATTATTATTATTATTATTTATTATTCAATTCGTCACAAATGTTTACAAAAGGCAATGATCTACATAACACATTACAAGACAACCTATACGTGACTGGGATGTTGAACAGGACTTTCGTCCCAATTAATACCTCACCCCTTATAGTTTATGTAACTAGGCACTTTCTCGCTCTAAGGACGAACGAAGGTCTAACAGTTAGCTTAACAATAGGTTAACCCCTAATTCTAATGAAATGTCGCGTTTGTTCACAGACCGAGAAAGTTCCTGAAACCTCTTATAACCTTACTTTACAAAATATATACATCAATACAAACATTTAGTACACAGAAACTTAATATTAGCTACAATTACTAGGAAGTTTGTAAGTTTTTGACTTATTAAACATTTAATTGTTAAAGATATATTTTACAACTATTTATTGTGAGGATAACAGTTTTTTCTAGGCTGCCTATCATGATGTAATCCATTTTCATTAAAATTTCCATGCTTCACGAAAAATGTTATTTTAAGCGACTGAGATTGACGAATTAATAATTCGAAATGAAATAATTTAGCGTTCCAGCATTATGGGAACTAATTTCGTTAAAAGACCAAAATCGGCGTTGTTCGACAGGCAATGGACGAAGATTGTTTTTATGGTCGGTAGGGGAGGGAGGGGGGTAGTGGGGCACCCCTTGTGGTGTTTAAGCAGTCAATTTAGGAGCATGAAATAGATCTCACAGCTGAATACCTTTTAAAATATTTTTAAAATATTTCTTGGTACTCTATTTCGTTTGACAACAACATCATTAAAGTATTAACAAGAAAATTTAAGAATTCCAAAAGCGACTATGATATAGCATAGTAAAATAGCATAATAGACCGCATCTAAAACTAATGCGTTGCACTATATTTTCTCTTTTACCGTTATTATTGCACTAAAGACATAAAACTCTCTTTCTCGCCCTCTTTTACTCGCTACGTCAGTGAATCAGAGAAAGAGAGATTTTGCTTATAGTTACTTTTTCATTTTTCAATTACTTTAATTTCGTTTTTGTAGCTTTGACAAGGCTATAGATAATCTACAGGATGAAGATAAGGATTTCTTGCGGGAGAAAAAGCAGCAGTATATGGATACGTGTAAGTATTACAGCAACTCGACGAAAATGGAGTTCCCGACTGGCAATGCGGCACATAATTATCAATCATGGCAACTACACTTTCTCTTCCTGGTGTTTGCACTGTTTACAAACATGGTTATCTAATCTCGAGGACGTTTTATGGGAAAACAGCACCGCACTAACTGTTGAACTCACACAACTGACAAGAACTGTAGTAACATAGCACTTCATACATTGTTGTTGAAAATACACTATGCATGTAATTAACAGATCATAGAATATTTTTTTTAATTACATAATTAATCAAACAAAGTGTTTAAAAGGGTATAATAGTTAAGCTTCGGGTCTCTAGGATCAAGCTACCTGGAAAATTCAACAAGAACTTTGACGTTTCGAACGAAGGCTACTAACTGCCAGACGAAGGGCCTTCACTCGAAACTTCAGGACCTTCACTCGAGGGCCTTCACTCGAAACTTCAGGGCCTTCACTCGAGGGCCTTCACTCGAGGGCCTTCACTCGAGGGCCTTCACTCGAGGGTCTTCACTCGAAACGTCGAGGTTCTTATTGAATTTTCAGGTAGTTTGATGCTAGCTAAAGACCCGAAGCTTATTGTATACGCTGACACCACATGTTCAAAGGGTATAAATTAAATGCCTTTAATAAATCCGCTATATATATTAACGTTATATATTTTAGACCTAATCGGGAGCAGTTGCGAAAAATGATGGTTCTGACATTTGGATAGTTTGCGCATGGTGGCATATGCTGAATGCATAGATCGTTAGGGGAAGTTCAAATGCCTTTGAATTATGTACATGGTATAGCATCATAAATCACATAGATCGTTAGGAAGTTCAAATGCTTTGAAGTATTCAAAAAGCATCTGAGAATCCTGCTGTAATGTAAACAAAATAAAACGCCAATTATTGGTAGTACATACCTGTGGTAATTTAGTATTTATTTCACTCACTTTAGTGGCTAAATTCGGGTTGTCAGCCCTTGTTATAATTGCAGAGATCACTAACTTTGTTTCAGGCGAATCCACCGAGATTGCTTGTCCAAGAGTGGTTAGTTCTTCAAGTACCAAGTACCTGTAACTTTGGCTCCTGGAAAGGTCTTCAGCGTGTAGTACCAAAAGTCTCAGGAGATATATGTAGATGGCTATAGGTGTTGTGCCTAAGTCACACACTAAACAGCGGCTTAGCAAACAAAAACAAGACTTTTTGAATTTGTTTTTGAACGGAAAAACCGTACTGATTTTTGAGAGAGCATTACACATGGAATAATCATCATCAGTTGCTGCTTTTGGTTTTCTTCCTTTTCGCGAATAGATATTCAGGAGCTGGAATTATTCGCAATTTGATACTTTGATTATGCCCTTAGGTTTTCATTAACTAATTTTTAAGGATGATTGCAGGCACTTTATTTTTCGCCGTCCTCCGCCCGCTGATTATTCCACATGCAGGGAATTTTTCCCGCCTGATTCCATTTTATCGCCCATTTATATAATAACGACTCAAAAATAAAGCGATGTGCGGCGAATTCATTTTTATTAAGGATGATTGCAGGCACTTTATTTTTCGCCGTCCTCCGCCCGCTTATTTTTCCCACTCGCAAATTTTTTTCCGCCCGATTATTTTATCGCCCATTTATATAATAACGACTCAAAAATAAAGCGACTGCTTCGCAGGCTAGATGTTGGACACCTTTTTATGATGAAAAATTTTGTCGTGAGACCGTTTATATAATGAATTTCGACTTTAATGCGCTGCAGCTTACTTTGGACGAGCTCCGAACCCCCGGTCTATTTAAGCCGTCGCATATTTTTGTCGCAAAGAAATTTTTCGTTTATACGACCTTTCTGTATTTTAACCAGGGTTGCGTTAGGAGTTGAGTAAGTTTAGGTCCAAGTTAGGGTGAGGTTATGTTCAGGTTAGGTTGAATTAGGGTTGTGGTTAAAGTTGAGGTCAGGCCAAAGTTAGGTTAAGGTTAGGTTGAAGTTTGCTAAGATTTATTGATCTGCTTCTTCTCTAGCGAAAAGCTGCGATGCTTTATACAAATCAGGCAAAACAACCTCTGGCGTTTATACAATCGACCCGGATGGTCTTGGAGCCTTCCAAGTCAGGTGTGATATGAAGTCCACTCCAGGAAGGGGCTGGACCATTTTCCAGCGACGCGTAGATGGATCAATTGACTTCTACAGAAAGTGGGCTGAGTATAAAGTGGGATTTGGAAATTTCAGTGGTGAATACTGGCTGGGTCTAGAAAATTCATCGTCTGTCATCGAGTGGACAAAATGTACTCAGAGTTGATCGAATCCTTTGAAAACGAGACCGGATATGCCGAGTATAAAGCAGTTACTGTGGCAAACGAGAGCGATGGTTATCGTTTAAACTTGAATACTACTTCATACACGGGTAAGAATCATTTTGGGAAATGAATGCGAGGCTAACATTTTGAAATATTGTTCATATGGTAATAATAGGCACTTATAGGTTCCTGGTATATTTGCCTGGTGAAACATAATTACATTTGCACTCATGAAGATCCTGGCTACGGATTAAGAGTTTGTCAATAATAGATATACCTGGTGTTTCCAAAAAACAAAACACTTATGATGAATAATTATCTAAATATTTCACAAACCAAATGGTTAATCAGACAGGTGCTAATCCCGAGGGCGGCTTGGCACCCTGGAATGCTGGGAGATTTCCTCGTGTGTCCTCAGTATATACAGGATATACGTAGGCTTCCCATTATTGTCGCAATTTAAGAAAGCGTAATTTTTTAGCTCCGTAACCGTAAAATTTTAACTCCTTTACAAACGCTTAACACTTTAGAAACCATGACTCTAAACATTAAACCCATTCCGACCATCCTGAACGTGACATATACTATCGTTGACTTGATTGGCTAAAATATCATGAACTATTAATGAGCTTGTTACATTTGTGTTGAATATTTACTTCACAGGGACAGCAGGAGATTCTTTAAGGTATAACAATTGGATGAAATTCACCACTCAAGATGTAGACAATGATAGCAGGACGTCGAGTAACTGTGCTCAGGACCAGTATGGTTCCTGGTGGTTTGTGAAGTGTGGTTTAACACACTTGAATGGTGAATACCTTGGAGGTACTCATAATCAGGGAGGAAAGGTATTTACTGGCATCATTTTAAAAGCAGTTATTCTTATAAAGTCGCCGAAATGAAAGTCGGCCCTAATGACATTTAAAACGCTGCTATAATTATAAACATTTTTAAAGCCTCGTAAAATTCCTGTCAAAGAAATAAGTACATTACAGCTTATGATTAGATGTAAATAGCATGTCCGCCGTAGTAATTGGCATTTGCTGTTGAGTTGTCATCCTGTAAAAACACTTATCACATATTTGTGCCTTTATCAGGGTGATAACAGGGTGACATAAAAACGATATGTCACTGATATCGTTTTTTTGTCACTGATATCGTTTTTTGTCACTGATATCCCTTTTTGTCCCGCTCAAAACATTCAAGATGGCCGCCGCCTCTGAGATTTCAGAATGTGTCAGTAGACTAGTTTATTGTTGAAAATAAAAATTCAAATACCAAAATAAGAACGTCAGGGGTAGAATAAGAAAAACATAATACGGAGGACGTCTTAGAAGTTATAGGACCGGAGGTTATGGACAATTTCATGGCTTTTCATGAAATTTTTGGAAGAATTGGTCCCTTCAGCAGAACACTTGGGATAATCAATGTGCCATTCAGTCACGATTCAGTGATTGGAATGTACGCTTCATTGTGTTTTCATTGTTTTAGAAATTCCACTGTTCAATTGTCACTGAAATTTAAATGACAATGTGAGCTATTTTTCGCCTCAAAATTTATACATTTTATTTAATCGCGTTCTACAAGAGCCCTTACTTTGAAGTTATTACTAAAAGTACATACCATCCGTAATTGCTGCTTATTATTAATTTTCCAGTCTATATATGCAATATGGCACCATAGTCCCTATAGCACAGTGTCTGGAAACGCATCTAAACCTTTTGTTCTATGTTTTTGTTCATGTTTGTGCACCTTCACGCTCAGTAAACACATTGTTCTCTCAGCATAATGAAGGAAGCAGCCAATAAAATCTGTGCAGCTGAATATTAACATTTTTAAAACAAATAAAACGTGCACTCTCAATACACCCTCAACATCAATCCACGTACATATAAACTTTCAGGTTTGCCGCTTTCCAGACACTGTATCAAGGCCGGTTTACAGTTCGCGCGAATTGGTCGCGCGAAGGAGCGAATTTGTCACTGAGCATGCACGAGGGTTATTTATGGCAAATTTCGTCATTCTACTTGATTCGCAGCGACTGGCGAAAGAGTTGAAAATGTTCAACTTTTTCGCCAGTCGCCAGCGAACGAATTAAAGTTTAGCCAATCAAGCTTGAGCCAGGATTTTTGCAATTTTGCAAATTTTCGAGCGAATTTTAAAATGTGTAAACCCGATTCGCTTATTCGCGCGAATAATTATTCAGTTCGCGCGACGTATTCGCGCGAACTGTAAACCGGCCTTTATAGGGACTATGCTGGCACGCTGCGTGTATTTATTGAATTTAAGTGAATACAATTAGTTGTGTCAGACGCTCGTAGCCAGACAAAATTAATTTCTTTGGCCCTTGGTGTTCGAAGGTCATATTTTTGAATCAGTCGTCGAAAGGGATATTAAAGGTTAGTTTTCTCGATATTTTTAACAAAGAAAGAGTCTTTCATCTAGGTATATAGTGCAGCTGCTCGTCAGTAATATTTGGTTGCTACTCGCGATCAAAACGAGTTCAAATCTGAACAAAGAATCCAATTATGTAAGTGCGACTATATTACTTATAAGAATTAGTCTTTTAAGGCTTGTTCACACGATCTGATTTGTCGGATCCGACCTTCTTGATCTCCTCCTGACGTATGTGATTTCACACAATACCGCAACAATTGCCTTTGTGCAACTGATGAACCAATATCCTTACTTTTGTCAGCAAATCCAGTAAATCACATACGTCAAGAGGAGAATCGAATTCGCCAAATCGGATCGTGTGAACAGGCTTTAGACAACGTTCACCGACGACACCGGACGAATTCTGAACCCTAATCAAATTCGTCCCGTTCCACTTGTTCACACGGGAATTCGTACGGTTAGCTGTACTCGAATTCGTTCGGTTTCACGCGTCCCTCGTGGACACGAAATTGTTCCGGCCTCGTGTGAACATCAGTCAAATCTCGGGCAGGAATCAGGATTACGTTATGTGTTAAGCCCACTTAAGCACCGGTCGCGTTTGGCCACCAACTCTCATCAACTCTCATGCACTCTCGCGAGCTTTTAGCTGGTTCAAATTTTTGATGACGAGAATTGTTGCTCGTTTGACCTCTCATGCAACTCTTGTTCTCTTTTAACCAAGCCATTATCGCTTGTCAACTCTCATTGACTACCATCCTCGTTCGACCGGGGCATTAGCTTCATGGTATTGTTTAATATAAACTCTTTGTTCTCTTAGAACTTTATATAGACGGTTAGTAATCCATCAATCCCCTAATAATTTTTGCCGCTAAAGCATTCATTTGTGTTTGACATCATTATATATCATTTGACTATGGACAACGTATAGCGGTCGAATTGTGTGATCCATTCTAATACTCGACTATACACAAACATGCATTTCGTTGGAGTCAAGTGCTTTGCTCGTTTTGTCTGCTCAAGGTAGTGTATAGGTTTCAATCGTAGAAGGTGTTTGTAGATGGAATACTCGAACGAAAAGTTATATACATTGTTTAGACCTAGCCAGGAGCAGTTGCGAAAAACTTACCTATAGTAACACTGGCCCAGCAAGAGATGGTCCTTACTAAACTTCTAAGAAGAACAGTTTAGAGCCTATATTTAGAACTGATAGAGTATAAATGTATAAATGATGTTAGTTTAGTTTGGACTTCTTCCTGTATGGTATAATACTGGTCGAATTATAAGAGATAGTCCTTGCTAAACCTCCGGGAAGAAATGTTTAAAACTGATAGAATAATCCACCATAAAAAATCTAGTTCAGTTTAGGTTTCCTCTTGTAGTAACACTGGATCAATACGAGATAACTCTTGTTACTGAACCTCTAGGAAGAACAGTTTAGAACTGACAAAGCTAACTGTATCAATAAACTTAGCTTTAGGTTTCTTCCTGTAGTAACACTGGACCAAGAAGAGATGGCTCTTGCTGAACCTCTAGGAAGAACAGTTCGAAATAGTGTTAGTTCAACTTAGTCTTTTTATTCTTTTTGCAGACCATCATTTTACCGACAATGTTATAAGCGAACATGAAACATTCAGCATTACAGAATGTGCTCAATTCTGTCTCAGAAAACCAACATGCAAATCAATCAATTATGAGAAAAAAGAAAGCCAATTTTCCTCGATGTCAATTGAATAACGCCACGAAATCGACGTAGTCACAGAATCTTCTGGCAGACAGTAATTACAATTACTATGAACCATTAATCAAGGTATTCAATTTTAATTAATTAATTAATTAACTTTGATTCTTTACAGTACACAGATTTGCCCCAATTTCAGTCACAAGTAATTGCCTCGCAGCTGCACAATTTTATTAAATATAGGAAGTTGATTCAATAAAATTGCTTTAATGAAATTCAACACAAATAGTTGAACTAATGAAATTTTGGCCGGGTAAATAGCTCAATGAAAAATATTTTTAAAAATTGACGTTTCGAGCGAAGGCCCTTCAGCAGATAGCTTTTTCAGATAGTTCAGATAAAAACCACAGCAGCATATAGTAGAATACTATTTACACTGGACCCCCATGCACGTTCGAGATATTACATTTTCATGTAGTTCAGACACAAACCACGGCAGCTTATTGTAGAATACTATCACTTACACTGGACCTCCACGTTTAAGATATATATTTCAGGTAGTTCAGACAGAAACTACGGCAGCTTATAGTAGAATACTACCTACACTGAACCCCACGTTTGATATATCATTTTCAGGTAGTTCAGACACAAACCATGGCAACTAATAGTAGAATACTACTTACACTGGACCACCACGTTTGAAATATCTTTATCAGGTAGTTCAGACACACACAAACAAACAACGGCAGCTTATTGTAGAATGCTACCTACACTGGACTACCACGTTTGAGATATCGTATTGTGTAGTTCAGACATAAACCACGGCAGTATATATTCTATTCATACACTGGATCCCTCGTTTAAGAAAAAGGAAATAAGCGTAACTATCTAATTTCAGGATACACAGATAAATGGCGCAGCTGTGGAAAGTGGTAAGCTAAGACTAAACTAGATTACTGTACTGCAAATGTGGTAACAATATATTTTAAATAGGCTAGACAGCGAACTAACCGCATGTTGACAGCAACATGCCCGCAAACATACAACTTGAAGGAAGGCCTATTTTAGTGTGCAGTATTGATTGGAAAGTGTGCAGTGTTGAATGTGAAAGTGTGCGGTATTGAAAATTTGAAATTTTCAAGTTCAGCTTTGCATTACAAGTGCTATAGTAACAAAGTACAGGCAAAAAATGTTGAACAATGGCTTAGGCAAAAAAGTACAAACAAGTAGAGGGGCATGGGTTACGTGCCTTTTTTATATTTGTTACCTTTAGAATTCTTATTAAATCTCTCCGCAAAATACTGGAAATGGCATTTCAGAAAGTCTAGATTTCAAAATTCCTCGGAGGAGGATCCCTGCACCTCCGTAAAACGAGGTTACAGTTTCTGTAATTGTAAAATTAATGGTGTAATCCAGTATTATCTTTTAGTTGACTACCTGTCTAATGTTTGCGAAAACAGCACTCAAAGGTCTAGATTTCAAAATTTTCGGGGATATGCCCCCGAACCCCCCCTAGTTGGGTGGTGCTTCGGTCGGTCCCCCAAAATAAGTGAGCTTCCAACGCCCTGGTTTTTCCCACCACTACTGAAAGCACTTCCACATTTCCTTAAAGGACATAAATATTATTTAAAGTTTAGTTTAGTTTATTGTGTTTACCACTCTGAGGTGGACGGAAAGCCTTAACAGGTTTTGCAACCCAATTGACAAAGGTTCCGAGGGTTAGTTCGTGGAAAGTACACGGAGAAAAACCCTCGAAGCACAGGAGAGGACCAACCAATTTATCTTACATGAGTTTATCAAGCACACTGACGTTACCCAACCTGAGTAAATCTCTGCCCTCGACCTGGTGCATAACTGGCTTAACTCAGAGGTAAGGGGCAGCACGCTAACGTCATTTGCATGCCACCCGCGCTTCCCAAGTGCAGTGCACTATTGAACATTTCATAGAGTAGGCACTGACTTGAAGACACTCAGAATCTGCATACCTTCGGCTGCAACTGATTTAGCTGTATAATTCTAATGATATAACATATCCTGATCTTAGGTCGGAAGAAAAGTTGTGATGCTTAATACAAATCAGGCAAGACAACCACAGGCGTTTATACGATGGATCCGGACGGCCTGGGAGCTTTTGATGTTCCATGTGATATGACGTCCACTCCAGGGAGGGGCTGGACAATATTCCACAGACGTGTGGATAGGCTATACCCTGAGGATTTTTACCGAAACTGGTCAGATTACAAACATGGCTTTGGCGACCTGGAGAAAGATTTCTGGCTCGGTTTAGACAAGATACAGCGTTTGTCAGCGAATAGACAGAATGTGTTACGAGTTGATCTTGAAGATTTTGGAAACGCGACTGTATATGCAGTTTATAACAAGTTTTCTGTCGTAAATGAGGGTGATGTGTACTACCATTTGGCAATTTCCGAGCATACATGTAAAATTAGGGAGTTTGGTAGACTAAACCTAGACGTTTACTCTGCAGGCTGTATGTATTTAATATCTATTTATTTACTTTACAACCGTATAAGAACAGAAAAGGTTAATATAAGTGTAAAATATGGTTGAGGGTATGGTCAACAGGACAATTAGTCCGATGTGAAGAGCAGCTTGACCGGCGAAAGATCTGAAAGTTGGACTCTGATAGCATTTTTTGTTACAAGCTGCCAACTAGCGTTTTCTTATAGTTTAAACATTGGTGAACAAGATTATATGTGCTGGCACTTCTGATTTTGGCTTTACAGCCGCAGACTCGAGAATTTAGACATTTTGCCTTATTATATGCCAAGATTATATGTTGACTAAAAATGCAACATTTCAAGTTCACTTTCAACAAAAATAAACTATACTATAAGAAAGTTCGAGAAATAGTATATATAAGACATATATAAGCGACTAGTGCGATTTTCCAAGTCAGTTTTGAGTTAGGGCCTGTTTGCATGGAAGTAGGGTGACCGCAGCAGAAGCCAGGGGGTTACCATGATAGTCTAATGTGTTTGATAGGTTGCGTTTACATGTGCGCTAGGAGTAGGGTTACCCTACCAAACAGATAGAGTAACCCTAGCAGCAGGGCTATCTTTTTGTTTACATCAACCAAGCGGGTCATGTTTTATACGTCCTACTGTGACTGCTAGACAAACCAGGATGGCGTCGCAAGATTTATATACATATCAGCCTGGCGAGTATTTTAAAAGACACCAGAAAAATAAAACGGATAGGCAATCTACACATATAAGGAAGCAGTGCCAGAGAACGAAGCTTTGCCTTTGCCTTTGGACGAGAACGCTGCGAATGATGTAGTTTCGATATTATTTCGATTTTTTTTTATTATTTCGATTTTTAATAATAATTAAACGTTTAGCAATCAAGGATTGAATTACACATATATATAAAACTTTGTTAAAATTAAGCTATAAGAAGAGTATAAAAATTATTAAAATTTTAATCTAGAACTACGAATATGTTCTAATTGCGTATGGAATGAAACTATTTCTAAAACGCTCAGTTTTGGCTTTAATAGACGGGAGGCGGTCATTACGTAAATTATATTGATGTTCACTACTAGATGGTAAAAGATTAAAAAGGCGATTACTTGGCATGTTTATCCGATTAAAATAGTGTCATTAATGCAGTAGTCTTCCTGTTTTCTGAATATGACAAATTCTTGCATATAATACGGAGGGCTCGTTTTTGAACTGATTCAACCTGTTCACATAAATATTCAGGGTACAAGAATGCCACATAGGGCAAGCATATTCAAATCACAAGCATATTCAAATCACGATAACAAAGTCAAAGGCGGCGAAAAGGAAGCAAAATTCCGGCTCATCCTCATCGACCTCAAAACAACAACAAAAATGGTCTTGGTCAGCCGAACTTGTCGAAAAACTGTTAGGCTATATCAAGGAATACAAAACGCAATGCGAGTTTAACGGAATCGACTGCGAAGCCGACTTGCAGAGCCTTTACGCGGAACTTCGTTCGTTTATGGCAGCAGAAGACCCATGTGAGTTTGGACCACAGGCCTTGTGCGCTCATTTACTGCTTGAACTGCTAATTGCTGCTGCAGTCTTCTCTGGTACAAAAGCACAGAAAGTAACAGACCACAACATTGAAATGCAGCAAGCAAAGGCCCAAGACATAGCATTATACAACTTGCCGCTAAAACTTTGCGTTTCGGCGCCATTTTTCGAATACAAACGGCTTAGCGACCACGCATAGGTAGGGTTACCCCACCGGGCAACATAGCCCTAGCAGTAGGGTTACCCTACCTCATGTAAACGGTCGCTATTTTCTGACCCGCTGGCTAGGGTAACCCTCCTGATAAGGTCACCCTACCTCCATGTAAACAGACCCTTAAAGAAGGTTAGAGTTGGCAAATAGTAACTTAATGCATTAATTAGGGCATTTTCCACATATTTGAGCGTTAAAATCTCAAAATAGGCTACGAAAACCGTACTACCCGCTTATATATATACTTTTTTGCGTACTTTCTTATGGTATAGTTTATTTATGTTAAAAGCGGTGAATTTGATATTTTGCATTTTTAGGCAACATAGTACTTTAATAAGCAAAATTTAAAAATTCTAAACATTTCGGCTTTAAAAAAAGATCAGAGTTGTCAACAGATATTGTCTAATTCACCAATGTTTAAACTATAAGAAAATGCTATTTGGCAGCTTGTAACAAAATATGCCATCACATAAACTTTTTAGAACATTTTTAAGTGTTGGTCGGCCGTCTAATACACTATTTACACTTTAAGAACAACAGCTTAAATTGTACGCGCCGCATTTAGAGCAAAACGTTTTCCAAGTGCGCATTCTGTTTACATCGAAAGTAGAGTCTAACTTACAAGAATAGTAAGGTTGGTGCTTAAAGGAGGAAACAGACGTACTATTACGAATGATAGGAGAGAGATTGTTCCAGAGAAAGACAATTCCTGCCCTTGCAGGTTGGCTTGAATCAGATTGGTGCATGGGTTCGGGAAGTTAGAACGGTAACGGCATAAATAAAATCACTTACATTTTTGTATTCAAGCAAAAGCACGCATTGATTTGCCTACATTTAAGTATTTATCTTTCTTTTAAACAAGTCTTAAGTAGCACTAGTCACTAGTCAGTGAATTAACATAAACTTACACCCCAAACGACGTCGAACTTTATAATTGTTGACGCTGTTGTGAGACGTAGAAATAATGTAAATAATGAATTAGTTTGAGCAAGAACGCGTACTAGAACGCTCAAAGGAATAAAATTTATAGTCGCGTATGAACACGTTTTTATTGACGCTGCCGTTGTGTTTCCAAAACTCACTATTATCCTGGGTTTGTATTTAATTTGACGGCCACAACCCGTACAGAAATTTACTAATAAAGTTTGCAAGTAAGAAGCTGCTTCTTACACTTCCAGTCCTATTATTCGTAAGTCGTGTGTGTATTAAGCCTATGCTCACCACTTACTAATCCCACGAGGCGATTTATAATACATTTTACCCGATAAAATATGTCATTTCCATTATGCTCTTCGGGCTTGGTTGTACATTTGACTATTGCATGCATGACAACTTTAATTGAAAAGCTGTATTGATACAAAACGGTCTACATTTTTGTTGATACAAAACGGTCAATATTATATTCTTGCCTATAGTTATATACATGCAGGGTGTCTCAAAAAAGGTAAATTCACCAAAAAAGTCACCTTATTGTTATATTTTAAAGCCTGAGTACTACAGTATACTGAACCCATGGGTGCGTAAACGCAATGAATCGAATGTTATGCATGGAGAAGTTATTTAAAAGTTTTTCGTTTTAACAATAGGATAATTTCTAAAGCTCTCCTTTCTTTAGACACCCTGTATATAGCTGTGTCTTTCGATTCTTAACTTTTGTCATAACTTTTGTCTGATCTTCGCAATACCAATTGTTCTTTGCATAAATCTAAAAAGGTCAAAACAATGAGTGAATGGATTGCTGCATGGAGAACAGTGGGATTTTTTTGACTATATATATATTTATTATATTGTTCTTTGCATGAAACTGAAGTAATACACCCTTTCGAAAATTACGTCACGAATACTTCCAATCAGAACGAAAAGGGATTCGCTCATGATTCATGAAAACGAGGCTCATGGGTCAAGGAGAGATTTGTGACGTAATTATGAAAATGGTGTATCAGAAAAAAATGTCAATGAGTGACGGAATGGCATGAATACAGAACAGCACTAGTGGGATTTTCTAACCAATGAAAATATAATGGGACATTCCGATCACCGAATCGTGACTGGATGACACTATTGTTATGTTAGGTGTTATACAAAGTTATTTTGCCTGAAAATCTGTACTGTAGTTTACTAGTTTATTGCACGTGCTTTGCAGAAGGCATTCGGCCATACTTCGTTTTCGAGATATGGATATATTTATACCAACGATATATACTGAGATGAGATTAAACGGTATCTCTGCCACCTTGAACTCGGGATGTTGTGTATATCTGAATGCGGCAGTCGAAGTCGAACGGAGAAACTATTAGTTGTACGTTAGTTGTAGTTGAATGCATCGGTCATAAGGTACTAAGATACTAAACAGTTTATAAAATATAGGTTTGTTGTTTTCTATAATTAATAAGCCGCAGTGATTTGTGTCTGAACTACCTGAAAATATATCTTAAACGTGAGGTCCAGTGTATGTAGGATTGACCTGATCGAAACGTGAGGGTCCAATATGTCTGGAAATATGGGTGAAAATCATTACCTTTTTGCATAGTGTAATTTGCCATAAATACGCTGACTAAAAATTATTAACCTTTTTGTCAACAGCGTTAATGTTTCCCCGCATCGTCTTAATAAACAATCAATAAACTGCTGAAATTATTATGTCTATTACTTCTCTTTTAATTAAGGCATCGGAAAGATCATCACATAAGTCGACAGTGTTTATTCAATGCCCAATGTACTTGAAAACATTTTATAAAATTGCTCAGACAATGAGACAATATAGTCTCCTTTTCGCGAAGCCATCTACATTATAGAAGGTCGCCAAGTTAAGCAGAATTTCACTCATTTCCCAGCTCAGCATCCAACTTGGTTTCAACCGTTGGGAAGGAAGGAAAATTCTCAACTAGTATTAAGGTAAATCTTAAAGAATTATTTGCTGTACATTTGCTGATAGTTACAAGCCACGTTATTTTCGCTACCCTAATTCGCATACTACTGTTTTTCGCTTAGTGTTAAATTTTCGCGCGTTTGAATTTTGCGCACCTTATTAACAAAATGCGATGTTTTTGCGCAGTTTTAATTTCGCGCATCTTGCGAAGGAAACAAAACTAGAATATCAAGAAAAAGGCATGTTTTGTGAAGCACACGGTTGGCAGATGCGGTTAGGGCGATGCTCTTTTACCGCTGAGTTAATTTTAGATTGCTATTGTAAGTCGAGAGTGGAACTATTTACTTAGCTGAAATTTACTTGCGTGACTGCCCTGTTTTTAAAAACTCGCGTAAGTAGAGTTGTGGTTGGTTCAGCTTTAGTTGTAACTAATTATTCTTATTATATTTGTAGCTGAAACATTTCAACTCGATCTGCGTTATGAATGTATACGAAATTCTTCGTTTCTATCTGTTGCTGTTGTACACACAGACCTGCAGTTCGCTGACATCCAGTGCTGCGTTCAGGTTGGCCGCTTCAGGTACACAAATGCGTAGGTGTTACGTATTAGATGTTTTTATCGGTGAAACGAAGATGAGAGTTGCAACTCTCGCTCGCGTTTGACCGCCAACTCTCATCGACTCTCGTGCACTCTCTTCAACTTTGAGCTGGTTCAAATTTGGATGAGAGTTGATGAGAGTTCTTGCACGTTTGACCGCTACGCGCGACAAGTCTACTCTCATGCAACTCTTGTCCTCTTTTGACCGTGGTATAAGAAAATTCTCTCTAGTAAACTCGCATTCTCGTTTGTTTCAAGGGCGGTTGTTCAATGAACGATTAGCACTATGCTTACGTTAAAATTTAACCCGCTGTTTCGTTGCCTTTTTTTGTACGTCTGAAAATTTCAAAACGTCATAAAACAGAGCATTGATCTAGGCAAGGTTTATGGAAAAATATCTCGAAGTTTATAAACAAGCTCTTGGGAAGTTTGCCTTGAAGTTTTTGGCCTAACCTATAGGATTAAACTAATCGGCTGCATGGCCCCGTTTCCACAAAACGAATTTGTTCGCGCGAAGCGAAAATATAAGTTCGGTCGGTTCCTACTTTTTAGCGGCGAATTTTTTGACTGACGAAGTTGGCCAATTTATCATTTTCGCTTCGGTTGACGCGAACCGTGAAGTTCGCCTAAACTTAATAAGCATGCAACATGCTGTAAAGTCGTGAGCAGTGGCGTTTATGGCCGACGATTTGGAGAAATTCATTAGAAGGTCGCCTAAGGAATTCCTGTAATACGTTTGCCATGAACACTAATTATAAACTTACGAGTCTACTGCGTAGAGTGGAGTCCGGACAACGGAGTGCGGGCGTCCTGCGAATTGCAAAGTGCGGACTCCGGACAGCTGATTCCGTAGTGCTGACTCCGGAGAGCAGACTGCGGAGTGCGAACTGCGAATTACGGACTCCGGAGTATGGACTGCGCAGACTGCGGAGTGCGGAATTCGCAGGCGAAATGAGGAGTACTTACTCTAGACTGCGCACTACGGAGTGGCGGATTCCAAAGTGCGGATTGCCAAGTTGCGAATCTAGAGCGCGGACTCCGAGTCCGGACTCCAGAGTGCTGACTCCAAATTGCGGACTCTTGAGTGAGGACTGCAGAGTCTTCAGTGCGGACTGCGGAAATAGGACCCGGAGACTCCAGAGAGAATTTTAATTTTAATAAAACACTGATATTGTAACCAAAAACGGTTAAATTGCATCAGAAGTTGCATACAATAATTAAACAAGACTACATGTTACTACATTAAAAAGTACAACTATAGGTTAATTATATCATATTTACAAGTCATTGATTTAAAATACTTTGAGGAAAGAATGAGTTCCTAAAACGTCCCGTCTTACAAAAATAGTTTTTTTAAAGGCCATTATGTCTTAATACATAGTTAGTTAAAATTCTATTAGGTAAACATTCAGAAAGTTTGACTTTATCATGATTATCATTAAAAAACTTATGACACAATTTTTCACGTCTATCTTTCAAACTAGTAATATCTAATTTATTTAAAGTCTCGTTGTACGTTAAGAAAGGTAAAATAATTATCAAAGCCCGCTTCTGTGAAACTTCAATTTCATCGCTCAGGAAAACAGGAATGTTGTAGTGCCAAACTTGGGCTGCATATTCCAATACTGGTCGAATTATCGTAATATATACTGTTAACATCGTATCCATATCTGCGTCGGCACGCTTTAGTAGTCTTAGCATATAAAGTCGTTTCCCTGCTTTCTTAAGAATATTATGAATATGTTCATTCCATCGCAGATCATCTTGAATAGTAACTCCCAAAACTCGAGAGGATTTAACAACTTTAATAGGAGTTCCTCCAATAATAAGTGGTGGAAAAAAACGCTCGTCCCTCGTAAATTGGATAATTAACTCCTTACACTTCGAAACGTTAAGTTTCATATTATTCTGGGTAGTCCATTTTTCCACTTCACCCACCAATTTTTGTAAATTACTTTTACAATCGCTTGCAATACTTTCAGTGGCAGTATCACCAGTAGAATCATCCACGTATTTCATTTATCCGTATAGTTGATTAATAGGTCATTTACCATTACTAAAAAAAGGAGAGGGCCTAATACAGTTCCTTGAGGGTCACCTCCATTGACTGGTCGCCACTCAGAAGTATCTCGTTTCAATCTAACACGTTGTTTCCTATTTGTCAAGAAATTCCTTATCCAGTTTACTAGTATCGGAGTAACATCTTTATCGGACAATTTCTGGAGCAAAATGTTGTGATCAATGCGATCAAACGCTTTAAAAAAACTCTCACTGTTTTTCGAGTTCCATCAGTTTCTTTCAGCAGGTGGTGAATCAAACTAACCAATGCATGGGTGGTGGATGAGTTTGACAGGGAACCAAATTGTCGTATATCTATTTTATCACGTATACACGCAATAACCCAGTTAACTACGAAATGTTCACAGCCTTTAGACAAAGATTGGGTTAACGAGATTGGACGCAGATCGACTTTGATATCTTTACCGGGCTGTGTTTTGGGAATGGGAACAATATCGGCACACTTCCATCTAGACGGTACACATGCTTGTCGAAAAGAGGCGTTGAAAATAGACGCCACAGGGCCAGAAAAAAAATATGCATAAAGTTTTAGTACCCAGGCAGGAATGTCATGTGGGCCAGGAGACTTTGAATTGCTCAAGGACGATAACATATTATAGACCTCATCCTCACTTATAAATTCACTGAAAAATTCAAATTCAACTGAATTTAAACAATTTGTCTTGATTGGTAAAAAATATTCAACTCATCTTATTTAACTATGTGGAGTTCCTCAAAGTTCAGTACTTGGACCTTTGTTAGTTATTTTGTATATTAATGACGTTACTCTAAACTTTCAATGCTCTAAACCTTTTAACATTCATCTATTACTGATGAATTTAACCATTTTAGGCTAATAAGGTTTATCAGAGCTCGAGTCTCTAGTTAATGCAGAACTCAACTTAGCTGGCTTTGTGCAATTGAACTCTCATTTATTGGGAAATCGTGGTTTTTGATAGTCCATCCTAGCCAAAAAGTTCCCATTTTCTGTTCAACTTACAATCTGTATCCAACCTCTTTAAGAATATCTATTCAGTATCTTGGGGGTACTCATAGACAGTGATCCCAGATGGAAAGAACATGTGAATTACTTAATGAAAAGATTTTGAAATATAAAATGTTTTTACCTTGGTTTGTATGTGTGTATGTGTATGTGTTTGCGTCTGTGTTTTCTGTGAGCATGATAACTGAAAAATACCAAAGACTTTAATACGAAAATTTGTGAAGATAACGACCATAAGCCAAGGACAAATTGATTAAATAATCGTTCAGTTTGGATGAAAATTGGATTATAAATTTACAAAAGTTTGTCTTGCTTTCCCCTGCTGAACAGAACTGAATGCGTAATTAGTGCATGTATAATTTATGCATGAATAGGCTCGTTTCATTGTTTAGGTTCTTCATGTGATTTAATAATGCATATTGCAATAACGAAGCTCTTTTGGTGATTAGTTAATATCATAATACAGTCCGCATTTCGAAATTTGCAATCCCAAGTCTGCTGTCCGCAGTCCACAATCCGCAGTTTAGGTAATTCGCAAAAAGGCAGCAGCCCTCTCCTCCCCATTCCCAACTCCCCTTACATTTATAAAACAGAAATTTATCCATGTATGAGCTTCTCCGTGTATAAACCATAGATTTGGGAGGTATAAGCCCATCAATTCTACTATCACTGTTCTGCAGGTCACCGACTTACTGGACACGTAATCCGCAAATATAATACACCAGAAGCTTTGGAATGTGCTTTAAATTGCCTAGCTGAGTATCCTGTTTGCAAATCAATCAATTTCAACAAAGGAAAATATACAGGTTCTTCCAAGAATTGTGAACTGAACAACGCCAGGAAGACGACACATCCTAAGAATTTTCACGTTACGCAATACTTCGATTACTACGAAATAATAGAAAAGGTATTTCTATTAAGTGTGTTGTTGGGAAGTACGTGTGGCACATGCAGTTAGCGCGCTGCCCTTTACCGCCCGAGTCAAGCCTGCTAGTGTAAGTCGAGGGCAGGTATTGACTTAGGTTGGGTAAATACCCTGTACTTGAAAACTCATGTCAGTAGAATTGTATTTGGTTCTCTCCTGTGCTCCGAGGGTTTTATCCTATTTCCAAGCTCACCAAAAACTAAACGTGCGTGTATTCCCAGCTCTGTGTCTCTCCTCCCAGCTCTCTGTCTCTCCTCCCGCGTATTTTCGTTACATCCCTTCCACACGGGGGCTGCTACACAGGACACTAGTCGAACAAGTCCATCAGTAAGTTGTGAAAATAGGGCACTGTCGCTTCACTGTAAAAAATTTTTTTCGAGTATAGTGTAAACTATTTAAAGAACTTAAAATACTTTCTTTCGCCTTCTGCCGATATACGCGACTTAAGAGAAACTGGGCCGATTTAGTCGCAATTTAAAGCAAGTTAAGAGGCGAGTTAAAGCGATTTACTTTTAAAGAAACGAACCTTATATGTGTCTTGTGATTGCAGAGAAGCCGAACAGGCATGGCAGTGGAACCCAAACCAACCAACCGAGTTTATACAACAACATCACCTAAGCGAGCTACAACGAAGGCGCCAGATGAAACCACGACCGCATTGAGTATACGAACAACAACCGCACTAGTTCCAACTACAACCGCGATATATGCAACAACGAATGACCAAGATCCGACAACAACAGAACAGTCAGGTGAAACCACGTCAAACAAGGCAGACGAAACCACAACGGTGCTATTTCAAATCACAACAACCGCACTGGCCATCACCATGACAACAGCGCTGGTTCCCACACATGGTATGATGATTGGATTTGATGCTCAAGGGTTTTTGTAGATGGACTGTTCGAACCAAAACTATTCATTTTTCAGACCTAACCAGGAGCACCTCCCTAATACGGGCATCTCCACGGGCACCTCCCTAATACGGGCACCTCCCTAATACGGGCACCTCCCTAATACGAGCACCTCCCTAATACGGGCACCTCCCTAATACGGGCACCTCTCCAATACGGGCACCTCTCTAATACGAACACCTCCCTAATATGAACACCTCTCCAATACGAACACCTCTCTAATACCAACACCTCCCTAATACGAGCACCTATCTAATACGGCCAACTCTCTAATACGGACACCTCTCTAATACGAACACCTCTCTCATACGGACACCTCTCGAATACAAACACCTCTCTAATACGAACATCTGTCTAACACGGACATCTCTTTAATACGGACACCTCTCTGCGGGGCAAAAATAGAATATAACAAACATATTTAAGCAATATAATTCTAAAGTTTAGCACGGGTAGCAGATGCGGTTAGCGCGCTGTCTCTTACCTCTGAGTTAAGATGGCTATACAGCAGGTCGAGGGCATGGATTTACTCAGGTTCAGTAACGTCAGTGCGCTTAATAAACTCATGTAAGTTGAGATTGATTGGTTCTCTCCTGTGCTTCGACGGTTTTTCTCCGGGTACTCCAGTTTTCCTCCCTCGCTAAAAACTAACCCTTAGCCACTAACCACTAACTAACACTCGGAACCTTTGTCAATTAGGTTGCAAAACCTGTTAAGGCTTTCCGTCCACCTCAGAGTGGTAAACCTATTAAACTAAACTAAACTATAAACAAGCTAAATTAAGGCCGTTTATTCGAGAGAAAATAAACCACGGCGAAGAAATAGCTTGCTTAGGTCGCCAAAGGACCTTGTTAAAAATATTATAGATGATATGTTGCTAACGCTCTTACAGACAGCACAAAAGAAATATATATATATATATATGAAGGGTTTTTGTAGATGGAAATTATCGAGTGTAAATTCTATACGTTTATTAGACCTAACCAGGAACAGTTGCGAAAAATGCAACTATAGGTCCCTGGCAGGAATTGAACCTGCGGCCCTGCGATTCCGGTGCAGCGCTCTAACCAACTGAGCTTATACAGAGTCCAGTTGTCGAGCTCTAACCACAAGTTCATGTATATATATATGCTGGTAATGCCATGTTAGGTTATGGACTATACATGAACTTGTGGTTAGAGCTCGACAGCTGGACTCTGTAGCTCAGTTGGTTAGAGCGCTGCACCGGAATCGCAGGGCCGCAGATTCAATTCCTGCCAGGGACCTATAGTTGCATTTTTCGCAACTGTTCCTGGTTAGGTCTAATAAACGTATAGAATTTACACTCGATAATTTCCATCTACAAAAACCCTTCAACTATTATTCAATCGAGTGAGATGCCAACAAAATTTAATATTTTATATATATATATGTTTTCCGTTTATAGTTTTCTCTCTTTTAGTTTTTCGTTAAGTCTGCATTCGGTGTTCAACACCATTTTGTGATATAAAATTTTGGCGCGAAACCGTTTAAGTCTGGTTCTCATTAATCGGCGACAGTCGGCGATGCTCTAAATGTCTGATTCCACGAGTGTTTTTTCTCAGCGAAATGCGAAAAATTTCGCACGAAATGAATTGACGCATGCGCAGAAAACATAAATCAGGCTTCGCGAGAAAAAATTTCGCTTCGCCAGTGAGTAGAAGTTAAGCCCATTTTCCACTAGGCGAATTTGTTCGCGCGACGCGAAGCGAAAATTCATTTCGACAACGTGATTGGTTAGCGAAATAGTTTTTTGGCGCCAATTTTTTCGCTAACCAGAAAGTCAACCCTATCCTATGAGCACAATTCGAATGTGGTCAACCAGCAAGACCGATTAGTTCCGGCTATTCGAGGCTTCAAAATAGCTTCCTTAAACATAACAAGTCTACCTAAACATATTGACGAACTTAGGATCTGCATGAATGATAAGGAAATTGACGTTCTCGCGATTAATGAAACCCGAATGGACGACAGTGTGCCAACACAATCAATAGCCATTCAGGGTTACAATTGGATTTCCAAAAACAGAAATAGATTTGGTGGTGGTATTGGTTTTTTCGTTAGAGATTCGATAAATTTTCGACTCCGGAATGACCTGAATGATCCTGAAATTGAAATCCTTACAATACAAATTACTAAACAAAACGTCAAACCTTTCTTAATTACAACGTGGTATCGACCACCAAATGATCCAATTGACACTCTTTATAGATTTGAGAACTGTTTACAATTAATCGATAATGACTCTAAAGAAAGTATTATTGTAGGAGATGTAAATTATGACCTATTATCCGGAAATTTATCTCCCCAAGCTTCGGAACTCAAATTCATTACAGAACTGTATCAATATGAACAATTGATAAGTGGCGCTACAAGAGTTACTAAAGATACTCGGACATTGATCGATCACTTCTATACAACAAATTCTAATAATATTATTTCGAAAAGTGTCAACTGTTTGTATAAGTGATCACTATCTTATTTACGGCATTAGAAAATTTAAATTTTCCAAAGAAAATGCAAAAATAATTGAATACCGCGACTACAAACATTTCAATGAACAAATATTCTTGCAAGACTTGAAAAATTCCTTTAATGCTTTTGACCTGGATCAATACGATCCAAATATATCTTGGCAGATTTGGAAGAATAAATTCTTCAAAATCTGGAACAATCATGCCCCACTAAAAAGACGGAAGGTGGCCAATAAGAGGCTACCTTGGCTAACAATAGATCTAATTGAAAAAAAACGCCATATCAATTTCTTAAACAGAAAAGCTAAAGCAGATAATACAATTAATAGCTGGTCCGTCTTCAAAAGGCTAAAAACCAATACAATAGGAAATTAAAGATACAAAATGTTCGTATTATCAAGGCAAACTACATAGCAATTCAGGAAATTTAAAACAAACATGGAAAACACTCAACGAATTGATGAATAGAACGTCAAATAAAAATAAAATCCCAGAAATGAAAGATAGGAATGGTGAAATAATTGATGAAACTCTGATTCCAGATGCCTTTAATACATATTTTGTTGAACTGGGAGAAAAACTTGCGAACGAAATGCCTCGATCGAGTATTTCACCGGATAGTTTTCTTAGTGATATAAACCATCCAGTTAATGGGCTCCCTAGCTTTCAAGAAATTCTAGAAAGTGATGTTTTAAAACTACTCCACGGTTTAGGGCCCAACAAAGCATCTGGAATTGATGGTATCTCAGCTCGTATTTTAAAAATTTCAGCATCAGTTATTGCACCATTTCTAACATCCATATTTAACCACTCCATTATAACAGGCATATTTCCCAATGATTGGAAAATCGCTAGGATTACTCCGATATTTAAGTCTGAAGCTAAAGATGAAATGACCAATTACAGACCGATATCCGTTATTTCAGTAGTTGCCAAAATTGCGGAAAAGCTGATTCATAACCAAATCTATAATTATTTACATGACTTTAACCTACTTACAAATTGCCAACACGGATTTAGACCACAACACTCAACTGTTACAGCACTGCTAGATATTACTAACGAGTGGTATAAAAACATTGACATTGGAAAACTAAATGGGATTGTGTTTCTGGACCTAAAAAAGCATTTGATACTGTCGACCATAACATACTTTTAAACAAAATAGCAAGTTATGGAATAAAAGGAACAGCGCATCGCTGGCTGGAGTCGTATCTATCAAATAGGACCCAGTACTGTTGTGTGAATGGTAATACATCAAGCCCATCAATTATGAAAACAGGCATACCGCAAGGCTCTGGTTTAGGCCCATTGCTATTTTTAATTTACATCAATGACTTACCAAAGTGTCTAAACAGGGCAAAAGCAGACATGTTTGCAGACGATACCCAAATTGCAACAACAAGTGATGATATTAAAGTAATTGAAGAAACATTGAATGGCGATTTAAACAATGTTGCAAATTGGCTATCCGCAAATAAATTAACTTTAAACAACAGTAAAACCGAATATATGATAATTGGTACCAAAAGGCTTAGCCAAGTAACTTTTGATCCGGTTATGAATGTTGGTAATTTAGAAATTAAATGAGTTAAAACGACAAAATCTTTGGGAATAATGATAGATGATTCTCTAAGCTGGTCAGCGAAGGTCGAACACATTTCAAAAAGGTCACTTCAGGCCTCGGTATACTCAGACGACTTCGAGATACAATTGAATACAATACCCTAATAACAATATACCAATCCATAATCCAACCTTACTTCGATTATTGTGCTCAAGTGTGGGGTTGTCTAGGGAAAACATTAGCAGATAAACTACAAAAGTTACAGAGCAGGGCGTTTCGAATAATCACACGTGAGAATTACACGACACGATCAGCTGACATATTAAGTAAGCTAGGAGTTCCCAACCTCGAAAAACGAAGGATCCAACAACTTAAAATTTTCATGTATAAGGTAAAAAACAAAATGGTTCCTGATTATTTGTGTGATATGTTTACAAATATTAGTGACGTACACGACCATAACACAAGACAATCGAGAGCCAATTTGACATTACCTAAACCAAAAGCAAACAATATGAAAAATGCATTCTCATATAGAGGGGCGGAAGTCTGGAACTACCTTTCTTCATCACAAAAGTCCTCGGAAACTATTGCTAATTTTAAATCTAACATAAAACGTGCATGTTAATATTAAGTATCATAAAATTATTCATTTTCCCTTTGTTGTTATCTATAGTTATAATAACCTTCTTGTAAATATCGTAATTCATATTTTTACTAGTGTAAGCACGGCCGGTTGGAAGATCACCTTTTTCTTTTCTTTGTACATAATTATTTTATAAGGTGAAATTGTACCGTATTGAAATATAGTTCATAATAATAATAATAATAATAACCAATCACGTTGCCGAAATGAATTTTCGCTTCGTATCGCGCGAACAAATTCGTTTAGTGGAAAACGGGCTTAAGTTCTACTCACTGCGAAGTGCGAAAGCGAAAAAAGTGGGGAAATTGAATAGAATCACTGATGTGCAGCCATCCGTATTCTGCAGACACAATTTCTCGTGAATAATTGCGCGAATAATTTCGCCGTGGAATCAGGCCTTTACAGTGCCATTGTTTTGATCATTGATGAGTAAAATACTTTACATTGTCCACATTGTCCTTCAATGATCAATAACAATGCATCGCCGACCATCGCCGATGAATGAGAACCAGGCTTTATACTATGAATTCGCAATATTAATAAGCCGCGGCTTACTTTAGGTTATTGGTTTTACCACTCTGAGGTGGACGGAAGCCTTAACAGGTTTTTCAACCCAATTGACAAAAGTTCCGAGGGGGTTAGTGCCTAAGGGTTAGTTTTAGCGAGGGAGGAAAACCAGGGTACACGGGGAAAAGCCTGGAAGAACAGGAGAGAACCAACCAATCTCAACTTACATGAGTTTATCAAGCATACTGACGACTGACGTTACCCAACCTGAGTAAATCCGTGCCCTCGACCTGCTGTATAGCCGACAGGTAAGGGGCAGCGCGCTAACCTCATCTGCCACCCGTGCTTTCCTGGACGAATACTGATCATGAACCCCCGGTCCGGCTTCGCTTATACGACCTTTCTGTATTTTGACCAGGGTTTTGTTAGTGGTTGAGGTTAAGCTGAGGCGAAGTTAGGGTGAGGTTAGGCCAAAGTTAGATTGAAGCTAGGTTGAAGTTTGTTAAGATTTATTGATCTACTTCTTCTCTAGCGAAAAGCTGCGATGCTTTATACAAATCAGGCAAAACAACCTCTGGCGTTTATACAATCGACCCGGACGGTCTGGGAGCCTTCCAAGTCAGGTGTGATATGAAGTCCACCCCAGGAAGGGGCTGGACCATTTTCCAGCGACGCGTAGATGGATCAGTTGACTTCTACAGAAAGTGGGCTGAGTATAAAGTGGGATTTGGAAATTTCAGTGGTGAATACTGGCTGGGTCTAGAGAAAATTCATCGTCTGTCATCGAGTGCACAAAATGTACTCAGAGTTGATCTCGAAACCTTTGAAAACGAGAGCGGATATGCGGAGTATAAAGCAGTTACTGTGGCAAACGAGAGCGATGGTTATCGTTTAGACTTGAATACTACTTCATACACGGGTAAGAATCGTTTTGGGAAATGAAAGCGACGCTAACATTTTGAAATATTGTTCATATGGTAATAATAGGCACTTATAAGTTCCTGGTATGTTTGCCTGGTGAAACACAATTATATTTGCACTCATGAAGATCCTAGCTTACGGATCGACAGTTTGTCAATAATAGATATACCTGGTGTTTCCAAAAGACAAAACACTTACAATGAATAGTTATCTAAATATTTCACAAACCAAATGGTTAATCAGACAGGTGCTATTACCGAGGGTTGCTTGGCTCCTTGGAATGCTGGGAGATTTCCTGGTGTGTCCTCAGTTTAGAGACGACTGAGACTGTCCTACATAATTTTCAAAGTTTAATAATTTTGCCAGATAAGCAGTTTATTTTCACATAATATAATCGAACGTTAAAAAGTTTATTCCTAAAATAATGACTGATGTGCATATTTGGTGGAGAATTGTGCGTATTAGGCGCTACACGAGGGTCTGGGTGGAAGTAACTTAATTTTGAGAACTATAATATTAAAAAGTCCTATTTAGCAGCTACAAGTAAAATCGTCTGTAAATTGTGCGTAACTTTTTAGCTCCGTAACAGTAAAATTTTATCTCCTTTGGAAACGCTTAACAGTTTAGAAAAAATGACATGCACTAAGCATTAAACCCATTCCGACCATCCTCAACGTGACATATACTATCGTTGACTTGATTGGCTGAAATATCATTAACTAATAATGAGTTTGTTAATTTTTTGTTGAATATTTACTTCACAGGGACAGCAGGAGATTCTTTAAGGAGGACTAACAATGGGATGAAATTCTCCACTCAAGATGTAGACAATGATATATTGACGTCGGGTAACTGTGCTTTGAACTGGCACGGTGCCTGGTGGTTTAGCCACTGTAGTGACGCGCACTTGAATGGTAAATACCTTGGAGGTGCTCACAATCAGGGATGGCAAGGTATTCTCTGGTATGATTTTAAAGGATCGTATTATTCTTATAAAGACGCGGAAATGAAAGTCGGCCCTGATGACATTTAAAACGCTGCTATAATTATAAAACATTTTTAAATCCTCGTAATATAGCTGTTAAAGAAATAAGTAAATTACAGCTGGTGATTAGATTTAGAATATTTGATTATTTACTGATAGATTTTTGCATAATTACCTTCCATAGTTCGTTGCACCATATTATCCACTAAACAGTGACGGGAATTCACTTTTTCCTCCAACATTTCCGACAAAACCCTCTAAAGTTCGAACGAACGGCCCCCCATTTACACTCAAAAGCTCTTTCAGGTAAAATTTTCCGACTATTTGTACATTTTACGTAAAGGTGGGCAGTCCCCACCCCCCCCAACCTCACCGAAATTTCCGCCACGGCCAAACCCGGGCGTACACGGTATAATTTTAGTCAGCCAATTTATGCTTTAAATGCATGTTAAAACGAGAAACAGTAAGTGTTGTGATCTGTGGGCTCATTATTCTTATCCCTTTGCATTGGCTTGGTTAAATACCATGCACCGAAACCATAAATCTTCCGAGTAAAATCGTAGCTTCTGCGCCTCGGGCTGAAGCAGGACTCTTTAACGTAGTAATAATAGGGACCATAGGTCTGTTTCATACGTTCACTGTCGTCGAATATAATTCAATCTAATTGAACGAATTGTGTTCGACGGTATGGCGCTAGCCTTATAGAAGCTTAGCGCTTAGATGTAAATAGCATGTCCACCGTTGTAATTGTCATTTGCTGTTGAGTTGTCGTCCTGTATAAACGCTTTTTACGATCTCTCGTGTGTATATATTTGTACTTCGAGTACGACGGCAATCAACGCGCTCATGGCAATTACGCGCCAGAGCATATCGCTAAATATTTGAATTTAGATAGCGTTTGACATCGCTGCTTTTTAATAGTTGATTGTAGTTTGCAGAACATGTAATGTCTTCTCTCATTCGTAGAGGCTTACATGAAGTTTCCATATAGGGGAAAGTGAGCGCGCAGAGAGTTGTCGTGAAGACGGAAAGAAAGGGAGCTTTTCTTTTGTGCAGGTGCTTCACGTAATTAGTTTTTAAAGCTCCTTATATTATAAGTAGTATCTAACGAGCAATTAGATTGGCTAATGCGCGTGCTTTATGACGCAATAAAGCACGGCCACCGTTTTGATTTTTCTCCCTTCGTCCCCGCTTGTTAAATTTTCCTCGGAATTGTCAATACAATATGAACAAAATTATAACAGTTTTAAATCCAAAGTCTGTCAGAAAGCAAGAAAAAGTAGACCTAAACGAGATGGAAAAAAGCCAGCCAACAAATAACAACGGAACATAAACGGCGAATAAAGATTCGTAGCTGTTTCTCAGTTTGAAATATACTTTTTTGCTTGAAAGTTGGCATTCAACGGCGACAAAAAAAACACGAAAATCTCTTAACCACCAACCACAGAACTAGCAAAAAACACAAAAAATATTCAAACAGTACCTTCAAATAAAAACTGCCTGATATATTCGGTTCAAGATGAAAAATCAACTTGACAGCCAATGTCGTCAAAGCAGCTTGACAAAAACCCTTCGCTTTTATACGAATCCAGGACAATAGTGAAGCAGAACAACTAAAAACCAATCTGTCTATCATTGTGCACTATATTTGAAAAATTTTCAACAGTTTTTGTGCCTTTTTAATCCCTAATTTTTGTTAAGTTGCAAGTTTTTCGCTCCTTCGCCGGCCAGAATTCAAGCTTGTAGTTG
This sequence comes from Trachythela sp. YZ-2020, assembly GCA_016169945.1. Lineage (NCBI taxonomy): Eukaryota > Metazoa > Cnidaria > Anthozoa > Malacalcyonacea > Clavulariidae > Trachythela > Trachythela sp. YZ-2020. The sequence goes on along the minus strand of JADLSH010000382.1, from coordinate 3,414,957 downwards.
TTGCCAAGCAATGAAAACATTAAAAAGCTTGCGAGTGACGTCAGTGATTACATGTTAGGAGAATATCAATATTGATCTTTGAACAAAATTGTTTACAGTGCTTATCTACCACTTATAATATAAAAGAATTAAAAAACGAGTCTTGTGCCGTTATGGTGTAATAATGCACTCGGGGGAATGTTGGGAGAATACTCGAGAAGCGTGTAAAACACTCGGCTACGCCTCGTGTTTTACAAGCTTCTCTCGTATTCTCCCAACATTCACCCCTCGTGCATTATTACACCATAACGGCACGCGACTCGTTTTTTAATTCTTAAGTAATATAGGATCATGTATAGACAATGTAACATTATTATTATTATGCTTGTAAAATATGAAAATAGACATGTATTTAATGTTTGCCAAATTTGATTGCGTTGTTTTACTTTAACCCGAAACTGCCCGTATCAATGATATATGAACGATCCTACTTTAGTACGTTATTCTGTCAAACGCGAGACTGTTTTACTTGTCAATGCCAGACAATGGGAAGGTCCTCGAACGTGAAAGAGTTATTTAGTAGTTATAAAAACTGTCTTCTTAACTCTTTCCCGTCCGTATCGATCATGTATGAACGATGTCGACTTTAATATTTTATTCTGTCAAACGCCAGACAATTTTACTTGTCCGAATGCAGGAAAAATCTAGGGAAACCCTTACGAATTAGTTCAATATTTCATATAAAAGTATTCGGCTTAGCCTTAGTATAAAATTTCGGTTGTTAAAAGGAAATGAAGCAAAATAATTTATTATCAACTTTAATTCATTTTCATACTTTCAAAGTGCATTTCAGTCACCCAATGTGCTTTTTGCATAACACTTTAATAGCATAGCACTACAGGGTGTCCCCCAAAAAAGTAAACCCTTAGTTGAAATTCAGATTAGCATTGCTGTCAAACAACCTATTGTATTCAATTCACACATGGGTATATATAATTAAGAATAACTTGAAAGATTCAGACGCTTTTTGTCTTCATTTGAGGCCTGTCTTACATGTCGAATTTCCGTTGAATTTAACTCGTCAAGTTTAATATGAAATATCTTTGTGGACGGCAATTCGACATGTAAAACAGGCCTCAAACGAAGACAAAAAGCGTCTGAATCCTTTCTTAACACACACGAGTTCAAGTTTTTCTTAATTATACCCATGTGTGAATTTAATAAAATAGGTTGTTTGACAGCAATGCTAATTTCAATTTCAAACGGTTTACTTTTTTTGGGACACCTTGTACTGCCATCAGTGACGAGTCACTGATGGGTGGGTTGTTCTCTTCTCATTCATTGTTTTGGAAAACTCCAATTCCACAACGTCAACGTCACAACTATGTAAAACAATCGTGCAGTGACTGGACGGCATGGAGAATAGTTGAATTTTCAAAACAATGAAAAGACAATGGAACATTGCAATCACTGGATCGTGACAGGATGACACTATATTAGAGACCTTACGATGTAGGACGGCAACGCGAACGACGACGGCCAAAACAAACGTCTTCAAATAAATCAATTAAATAAAACTTGTCGTGTATTATTAATCGTCTGAATTCATTTTCGTTTGAGGCAGTTGAGATAAGGGCTTTTTGGTTTAGAAGATTTCTACTTCAGGACTGAGCCAATTTGCTCACTACCACTTCTCGCGGCCTGAAGTGCAGACGTTGAACACAAGACGTAAAAATCTGTAGTTTACCGTTGTAAACTCCCGTGGGATTTTAATTATTCATTTCTATTCTAAAATACTATAAATTTCATTGTATGTATAGCCGTCGTCGTCACGTTGCCGTCTTAAATCGTAAGGTCTCTATTACATTCATGTGCTTTGTAGAACGGGCATGCATGCGGCTATAGTCAAAAGCAACGTTTGTCAACAACTGTTCGTTTTCGAGATATGAGATATATTAATTGCCAACGATATATATACTTAAGAAGAAACGAAATGCTCCTGCCCTTTGGCCTGGAGGTTTTAATTGTGGCTGTCCTAATGCAGTAATGCGGCATGCGAATTCAAAGGACAAGTATTTGGTTACAGGGTCTGGAATATATAAAGATATTTGGGTAAAGTGTTGGTACTATATTCAGTACAATCAGCTGCTGTAGTTTGTGTCTGAACTCCCTTAAACATGCAGCTTATACGTGGGGTCCAGTGTAGGTAGTACTCTACAATAAACTGTTGCGGTTTATGGCTGAACTATCTGAAAACGATATCTGAAACGTTGGCATGGGAGTTCAGTGCATGTAAGGCTTGCTCTGGGACTTAAACTCGCCTTAAATCGCATCGCTTAAAAGTCCTAATTTTCCTTAAATCGTCTTAACTCGCATTATCTCGCCTTAAATCGCATTATCTCGCCTTAAATCGCTTTAAATCGCGTTAACTCTCATTGCCTTAAAGTCCCAATTTTTCCTTAATTAAATCGCCTAATCTTTATTGTTGAGTGCAAACTAATTAGGGCGATATCGCCCTCAATTTTGTAGCAATTTTGCAGGTTCATATCTTCGTTCAGTGCATGCTATGTAGATGACAATACCACCGTTCGATTCAGCGTTTTACGATCTCTTTAGAGAAGTAATTTGTGTTTGTTTACAACGCTATGCGGCCGATTTAGTCCCTTTCAAACACCTCTGAAGTTTGTATTGTTTACAAATTAACAATAATACAAACTAATTAAATATTCATTTCGCTTTCCTACCTTTGGTCACAGTATAGAGACGACCAGTAGGCAGTGGCGTAACTACTATGGGCTCAGGGTGTGCGAACCCGCGGGCCCCCTGGCCTAAGGGGGCCCCTGTCGCGGGCCCCCTGGCCTAAGGGGGCCCCTGTGAGATTGGAAGATTATTATAATTCTATGGATAAAACAAGAAAATTGCACAGGCCACATCATAAACTTACATATAAAAAGTTTCAATTCAAAGGCTAGAGAGAATAATGTTTTAGATTTTAGTACGGTTATGGAAGGGGGCCCCTTTTAAATTTTTACCACGGGCCCCTACTTGTGCTGCTACGCCACTGCCAGTAGGGCCACTTGGCGATGTAACATGTAGCCGGCTTTTTATGCAAAAATATGTAGTTTACTGGCCAGGAAAGTTAGTCCAGCTTGCTTATTGGCCAGAAAAAGCAATTGACTGGCTGCCAATGCGTAATGAGCGGCCACACAAAATTTCAAATGAGTGGCCCTACTGGTCGTCTCTATACTGTGCTTTGGTTTACACGCTACAAACTCCTAAATATGACCATTGGTCTCTGTGTAAATATGATAGTGATTGTACCTCAGCTGTTTGACGTCTTGGCTTGAGTTTATTGAGTTTATTGATTTAACTTCAAATATAAAGTGTTTTAGACAGAGCTGCGAATGAATAAAACCATAGCTGATCGCTTGTTGCGCATCGATTTCAATGCTGAGTTTAAATGTTTTGGCTTCAAGGTTTATAAATACTGTAATCGTTTGCTAGCTTTATAATTACTTATCCAGTTCTAAAAATGAAAGGTACAATAATTAAGGCATGAAATATTAAACACAACAATGTGTGGCTAGGTACTAGTATACATAATGTCATAAATGGAATTGATTAGGGCACAGTATATTGGAATGTACAAATGGTATTAAATACATTACCTTTTGTACATACCTTACATACATATCATTATTATATTGAAGTTAGTTGAACATGCACTGGTTTATCTTATAAATATTTTGAACCAGGTAGTGACTGTACATGCCGCTGTTGACCCTTCTTGCATGCAAATTTACAAATATTTTCTATTGACAAAGTTTTCGGACTGCAGAAGTTAAGTAATAAAACATATAATAGATTTTTATGGTCCAACAACATTTCTCTGCTGAAGATATATGTACTGTATTAATATACCACCAGACACAATACAACTCCTTTTCTGTAAGTCTCACCCATATCTTGTTGTAGTAGCTACTTAACTGTATACAGAATATAGTAAGAGAAGACTATTAGTTGCCTCTGGACTAACTGCAGTCATCTACCTTGCTAAACACAAGCTAGTACAATTGTTCATACTGTACATCACCAATTAATACACACTACAACAAGTTTGAACGGGGTTTGATACTTCCACATGTACTTGCCAACTATAATACATTGGTCTGAAAAAGGTTTTTCCAATTATTGCAATGACAATGTCAGGGAGATGTGAAAATAGGTCAAACAGTTTCATTGCATGATTCCTAAGCTAAAGATCAAATTTTCCAAAATGCAGCTAGGGCCACACTATGTTTCACAGGAATGAAACAATTGTTAATAAAGTCTTAAAGGATTAGAGTGTTGTATAGAGTTCACTGCCTATAAGATAAGATGTTTCCAGCATTAAGGCCATTTATCAGAATTAATAAAGCCTTGCCTAGCTAGCTTTTTCTTAGTAGCACTGTAGTAAAATCCACTGGTAGCTACAGACTGTCACAATCACTGACTAACCTTCATCTATACAATGCCTACAGCTGTATCCCGGTACAGCCACAGGCCCACTGGCCAGCCCAAACGCTTTTTACGCCATAAATATTTTCTTGAAACAATGATCCCTGGACTCATCAATCACCACTAGTCCAGATCTTGTTGGGTACAGAATTAAACATAAAATTTTCCATCCAGCATGCATGCTTATTGCACAATGTTTCAAAAATGTATACTATATGTTATATAATTGGGTGTTTTCTCAGTGTATGAACAACTAAAAACCTAACCCTATAAACTCCCCTACAGTATATATCCGCATATTTCGTTTGTTCGTACATCAAGAAAGCCTCTATATATTTGTTTACCACATTGGGCATAATTATTCAAGACAAAGTTTAAAACAAAGTGCTTCTATTGAAGGGTGATTTGTAATACACTACTGAAAATCTCCCATAGATGATAGATTATATAAATCAACTTGATGAATGGCAAACAGCCTATCAACTAAGCTGCAATATATGAATATAAACCCTGATCAGCCTGATGTATTTGCTGAATGACCAGCTAGCCCGTCATTATGATTTACGAAATATATGTTGAACGGCGTACAAAACAGAACTTGCAAATATTTGTCCACGTATAGTTTTTGCTTACCGTATTTACTCGTTTGAGCGCCGCGGCGCTCTTTAAATCAGTTCAGAGCTTCAGATGCGGCGTTCATTCGGGGGCGGCGCTCAATCGGGGGCGGCGCTCTTTAAAGAAATCTTTTATTTGTGAATTATAACAACAACTTTTAACAATAAAATAAACAAGTTTTAAATGTCTTTGTCACTAAATGTCCCATTTTGACGGCGGAAAGTGTTTAGTGCGGCGATCATTCGGGGGCGTCGCTCTTTAAAAAAATTTGATCTCAAATGCGGCGCTCATTCGGGGGCGGCGCTCAATCGGGGGCGGAGCTCAATCGAGTAAATACGGTATATTTTATATTATGTTTTACGTTAAACACAGCGTTGCTTCACTGTTTTACTAATATCGTTAACTTACTTTCACTTGAGTTTCTGACAAGTCAACTGCACTGGTGCATTCAACACGCAGTTCAGCCAAACCTTTCTTGGTTGAAACCATTCCTCTCTCATAATAGTCCACAAGAATTTGTTTTTGTGCATCTGATATTGATAATCTTTCTACTTCCATTGTATCAATAATTCAGTTATTCAAATAAATGCAAATCAGCTTAGCAGCAGCAATATGGGCAAGCAATATGGCGGCGAGAATTGCGCGCGTATTTTGTAGTTTTTCGGTTTCAGCTGGCAGTCGATTCCAGCCTGCTCTGTAGATAGCGCGCCAGCAGGCGCAGCAGATCGTTTAGTACCACTTACATACGTATGATGAGACATAATGAAAACCTCTTTATATACACGTAATTAGGTGCTAATCGGGTGGCTAATTAATATTGGCGGATATTTTACGATAAGCTCTAACTCCGCCAATATTCAACTTCTCAAATTCATGTGTTGATTCGTATTCAACCTTTTTCGGGCATTGGACTTCCGATAAGTGTTGAATGACGCACAAGTTCAATGTCAGATTTAACTTCAATGCCGTAAATATGTTGAATGACGCGCAAGTTCAATGTCAGATTTAACTTCAATGCCGTAAATATGTTGAATGCGCGCAAGTTCAATGCCCGATTTAACTTCAATGCCGTAAATATGTTGAATCATAACAAACATGAATATTGGCGGTGATCTGACGCCAATACTCGAAGTTCCTACCGCAAGGAAGTGCTGCCGCAGAAGACTTCAACCACGGAGGCTATGACCAATGTGCCTCTCTATACTATATACTATTAATAGTACTCTGTGTAAAGAGAGACAATTACACAACTTAAAGGATCTCGCTTATGTAAACGGCTTATATTAATACAAGCTATGAACAGCGTCTATCGTTGATATGATAGTGATTGTACCTCAGCTGTTTGACGTCTTGGCTTGAGTTCATTGATTGTGCATTAACTTCAAATATAAAGTGATTTTAGACAGAGCTACGAACGAATAAAACCATAGCTAATCGCTTGTTACGCGTAGATTTCAATGCTGAGTTTAAATGTTTTGGCTTCAAGGTTTATAAATTTGCGCCAAATTTCAAGATTCTGTAACCAGAATGATTTCAAATATCCAGTCTTTACTATTTATTAGTTCAATGTATGGAAAATGAACAAACTGGATGTCCTCCACTGGTCTGGTAAGAAGTTAAAGTTCGATCTTCATTTAAGTTTTTGTATGACAGTCTAATGTATGGACTACCGGCTTAATTGCAAAGCTGCAGAGAGTTCAAAATTCTGCTGCCAGATTGGTCTATATGCGGTTCCAAAATTTGTGCATATCAGTCCTTTCTTAAAGGAGCTTCACTGGCTACCCGTTAAATCTCGAATTGAATTTAAGATTCTCGCCTTAACTTTTCAAGCGATCAATGGATTGGCTCCGGAGTACTTGCGTGATTTAATTCAAACCAGGGTACAGCCTAACTATAACCTTCGATCAAGTGGAATAATCCTTGCTGTGCCGTCTCACAAGTCAATTCAATCGGAGACAGAGCGTTTAAATTTGTTGCACCGAAACTGTGGAATCGCCTTCCCAAAGAATTAAAGTGCTTATGAACGCAAAATAGGTTTTTATTGATTCGGATAAGGCGTGAAAAGTTAGTTAGTAAGTTCTAGATTAGTTTTTGGCTTAGACTTTTAGTTTCGGAGATATAGAGGCTCAAACAGGCAAATTTTGCCATTTTCTGAAAAAAAGTAGCGCGACCAAAATATCACCAAGGGGCCTGGATCCCAGGAACCCAACTTTGATAAACAACTAAGAAATATATGGCGAAGATATCGATATCTTGTGTTTTTTTTGCATATTTTGTCTAAACGATGTTTCGTTTGTGCGTGATCTTACACAGGAAGTACCAACAGTAATATATCTAGCTATCTGACACCTTTTTTGGATGATAAATCACCTATTGCGGCTTTAAACCGATAGAAAAGAGGGCACCGAAACTCATCGATCTGAGACATTTGGTGGCAAATACAGGCCATAGTTATCGACCTATAAACAAAGACAAATGTACCCAGTTGTCCCAACATAGGACAGGAATCAACATACAGGTAAGCTGTGATTTTAACAAATGCAATGATGTCTATTCGCGCGTATGAACTTTGGATATTTAACGTTGAATCATGTCACCTAAATGTGCATATATTTGCTTAGTATACAATGTCATTGAAGCCAGTATGGATGAAAGGTTCTGCGCCGGACATGTCCGGTGTACAACGGTGTTTGTTGACGCACAAATCGATCGAAGTGCTTCTACCTCTGAGAGATTACTGATTACATACTGCTGTTATAGAATAATATATCATATATGTTTCAATGTGGAAATTATCACAACTTTAATGCCTTTATGGTATTTAACTAATATAAATTAATAGGCCATTCTACTTTTAGACTTCAACCTACTTTATATGTGGACTTTCAGTGTCTTGTATTATCCTACACATGTGGTCAATGTCACATGTTTTATATGACAGTGAGATACTGATGATATATGTTTAATTGATACATGTATTTGGCACAAAGTTGATGACCAAGTGCTGCACTGTCCCACTAGTGGAACCACCTTAACCTGAGTATCAGGCATTTCTGCGGTTAGGCCTTGGTCCCTAAGCCACCTATGTTGAAGGACCTTAGGGAGGCTAACAGAAAATTCCCTAAATAGAGAGATACACTTCAACATTGTATAGCCCATTAAACTATTTGTTTGTGATTTCATCTAGATTATCAGTGAAGTAAACTGGAACCATCAGTGAAAGATGAATTAACATTTTTAATTAAATATTTATTAAACATCTTTATCAATATATGTTGCAGTGTGACTCTATTGTCTCTTGGGGGCAAGTTCACTTTTAATAGCTCAGCCCCTTGATCGATTGGATTGGCTTAACCCATTAATTGGCAAATTTTACTCATCAGTGGTAGAGTACTGCCAATTAATGGGTTAACTGCGCTTGATTGGATCGGCTAAACTTTAGCTGCTTTTTGGGTAATGGTTACCTAGAAAAGAGCCAGACTCCCACTATGGAAGAACTTTACCCATCTGGAAGGAGAGATTCCACTTCTAAAATGTGCAAGGACATCTGGTAGGGGAAGGGGTTAACATCCATTTTCCTCCATGGGGAGGAAGTCGTTTTACCTGCACAGAGAAGCACCTTTCCGAGTTACTTAAATCAGCTATGTGGGCATGCCAAGAAAGTTGGATGTGTGTACACTATGAGTAAAGCATACATCACTCTCACACCACACATCTTACATCTAATGTGAAAGTTGAAGCATGTTTGCTCTGCCCACACAGGCAAAGTTACTGTAATAGAAAGTATGAAGTTTTACAGATCACATACTGGCCTTATGGCTTATTAAATTAGATGTGTTTCCCCCACTAAAACATTCTCAAAAGATGAATATTATTCTAAGCCTATTTATGTGGCAATTAATGTTTAGTGTCATCACAATAATTCCATATATATATATATCTATATATCCAGTTTATGATATCTGTGTATTGATCATCTTTCAGTTACATGGACAAAGATGACAATCTGCCAACCAATCTTTCTATGAAAGGTTCTGTGAGAATATACATGGGAGCCAATTTCATTAGATTGTGGGTTGGCCAGTTGCAGTTAACCAGTTACTATTCTTGAAAATGTCCAAATTTTGGGCAAATTTGAATGTAAAATTTGTAGGGAAACAAGCTTCCTTGCTAAAGTGAGAACCAACTTTAAAGCAGGTGTAGAAATGCAATGCAACCGATTCCCATGTCCATGAAGGCATGAAGACTATAAAATGCAGTAAAAGGTTTAAGTTCCATTCCAACAAACTTTTAACCCTTGCATTCGTTCATTTATTTCTTTCGAAAGAATTTTATAAGCAAGAGGCATCTATGTCCCAGAATTTATAGACATAAGTTACTGTCATCAAGTGTCAATAATGTGTCATGGTCGTCTCCACGATCGACTTTGAAATCGCATTTAAATCCATTCCTTCGTCTATATTCCACAATTGACGATGCAAACCACTAGAAGGGTTACTTTACACACTCAAAAATGTGTTTGAGTTCAAAAATGTGTTTTTTTCCTCAAGAAATAGCCGACTTTTCAAGATGATTTATCCAAATGTAATTGTTTTTATAGTAAAATTAAATACACACGTTCCTGGGACCCAGTCCCCCGGAAGACGCTACTTTTTTTCCAAAATAGCGACTTTGAGCCTTTATATCTCCGAAACTAAAAGTCTAAGCCAAAAACTAATCTAGAACTTATTAACTAACTTTTTATGTTCTATCCGAATCAATAAAAACCCATTTTGCGTTCATAAGCACTTTAAGGCTTTTAAACTCACTTAGTACATTTAAGAAACATTTAAAAACTTATTTATTTCGTATTGCCTATGATATTGCTTTTTAATGTTTACGGATACATTTTTAGGTTGTATATACGTGAATTATACTAATTTTTAACTTATAAATGCATGCAGTAGTTTCATAATACTATGTATAATTTATTTCACAGCGCATCTGAACATTTTTATGCTAATTTGCACTCAACAAATGTATTTTAATAATAATAATAATAATAAGTTTTTACAACTACACACGTAAAAATCTCACATCTTGTCAACAAGATGTATTCGCAACAGACTTGCAGCAAGCTTGTCAACAAGTTGTAACAATGCTGTCATTCTATCAAGTTGCTACAAGGTTGTCACTCACAACTTGTTAACAAGTTGTTGAATTGCAAGACGGTAACATTGTAACAAGTCTGTCGACTCGACAACCTTAATTGTAGCAAGTTGTCAACATGAAGCCTATGACAAATTGTCAACAAGCTGGGAGCAACCAGTGCGAACACATGCCGATAACAGGGTACAATGCGATGGCCAATGCGGAAAGTGGTTTCATTTGCAATGTGTGGGTGTTGAGGAAGAAGCTGAGTTGCCGAGGAAGTGGTTAACTCTGACCTTTACGTGAAACCTGATACACGCGCTAACGAACTACAGTACTATTATGTTTTGCTCTGTTCCTATTCCTGTAGCACTTGGCTTGAATTTATGCAAACAAAAGCTGTAAAAGTAAGTCACGCACCGGGCTGACACTCTACCTATTGAGCTATCAAGACGACTGGGTCAAGCACAAGTTCAAATCCTGTATTTAGTTCCAATCTACCCGCTGTTGCGGTATCCCTGCCATTTTTTTCCCACGTATGTGATCGTCTTTCATCCGTGTAAATTGTTTATGAATGGCGAAGCTAGTAAGATTTTAAAAACTCTAAAATTATTAAAAACGCACGAGAACATCTTGCATCTTCTTAACTTAAACACATTCTCGCGATGGCACAGGCCACAGTGTTTCAATTCTACTGTTTCTACATAAGATTTGGTCATGTGCTCAAATCCTCTCAAATGTGTGAAATATAGTCCCGACTCGTGTTTAAATATTGCCACAATGCCATAAAAAGCTTGTAAAATCTCGAGAGTTGAGAACTTGCAGAGCACATGGAACAAAACATGCACGCGCAATACAATATTTTTCTCGCCCTCTCCCCCATTTTAAAAATTCACCTTGAGCTCGACTTCTTGGCCGGAATTACGACAACTGACAGACGCAAGATCCAGATCTCGACAATACACATGTCGGCGCAAAAGACTGGGTCGAGTGAACTCTGGAGAAACCTTGCCATGGCAAGAATAGTGTGCTGCCTCGCTGATGCTCGGCAGCAATTACAATATGTCAACACAATTCATATCATAACATCGCAGCAATTCATATCAAGCAACCCACTGAGTCAGTAAGTCATGATGTCATATATTTTAATCAAGATTCCATCTCTGTTCTAACACTATGACAAATGTATATATATTTGCTTCGCTCCTTGGCGCTGTTGCATTCAATTCTGTCCAAGGCAACGATTCTAACCATGGAAAATATTATGTTTTCTCCAACAGAAAAGGCTGTGCAGACGTTCAAAGTCAAGCACTCTGTCCTGCGAGTAAATTGAATCCAGCATATGCTATGAGCTATGATTCTCGTATCAGATGGACGCAAAGCATAATGGATAGAGCTAAAGCCAGCAATGTAAACAACTCAGAGTGCATTACAGCTTTGAAAACAGCCCTTTGTTCGTTATTTGCCGCGAAGTGTTTTGAAGACGGTAGCAAGGATTTTGGCAATGGCAATGCGGCGTGTTGGAAAGCGAATGCAACTTGTGATGACGTAGTTTTGTATGATTTTCAATTTACTTGTCGGTCGATTCCACCTGAAGGTAAACACTCCCTCGACGAATGCATTCTACCGTCTGGTCCTATTGATGGCAGTTGCCCAGAGCCCGAGTATAAGGTAAACACGATTCAAAGCTTTAGAAATATGTATTGTCCGAGGGGTCCGTCACGGCAGAAATCTCGTACACTCGACTCAGAAATCAGGTTCAGAAATCACGAAGTCACTGAAATCAACTAGAAATAAGATGATTTCAAAATCAGAAATCACAGAAATACTACTAAAAAGCTTGAATAGTGGGACTGTGGGAACGAAATTGTGACCTTTCGCGTTTTTCTGACGATATTTCATAATTTTCACCGACGATATTCCGATTTCAAATTGCTCCAGAGTTTGAGTAAATGCTTTACAAACATTAAAATATACCAACACTGCTGTCACTGATATCTTCCGGAAATCTTGAGATCAGTGTTGAAATCAGCAGTAAGAAATCAAGTGATTTCGAAATCTCATACGCTTTGGACGGACCCCTCGGTATTTTCTTTAAACCGCTTTAATAGTCTAGTTAAAGTGCTTATGAATCCAAATGGGTTTTTATTGATTCGGATAGGGCATGAAAAGTTAGTTAGTAAGTTCTAGATTAGTTTTTGGCTTAGACTTTTAGTTTCGGAGATATAAAGGCTCAAACAGGCAAATTTTGCCATTTTCTGAAAAAAGTAGCGCGACCAAAATATCACCAAGGGGCCTGGATACCAGGAACCCAACTTTGATAAACAACTAAGAAATATATGCCATTTTTTTACATATTTTGTCTAAACGATGTTTCGTTTGTGCGTGATCTACACAGAAAGTACCAACAGTAATATATCTAGCTATCTGACACCTTTTTTGGATGATAAATCACCTATTGCGGCTATTATTTGCTTAGTATACGTTCTGCACCGAACATGTCCGGTGCACAACGGTGTTTGTTGGCGCACAAATCGATTGAAGTGCTTCTACCTCTGAGAGATTACATATAGACGGCCGGCCAAGTCATCATATCTTGCAACTCGATGGCAATTTTATGTTAGAAGCTAGTAACAATCATATTCATACTCAGATAGATGTAAGGAACAAGGTTTGAGGTGTTACCAAGTCGAAATCTTAAATTTTGAGTGAAAAAATATGATATTTCTAAGCCTCCTTCCCGCGAAATCGCGGTAGTTTAACTTCAAACGATTACCGACAATTCTGCTGATGTGAGACAGACTTCTTTGCTCTGATTGGCTATTGGCATTGGTTCCTAAATTAGTCAGCCAATGAGCGAACGTCGAAAAGTCTGACGCTTCCGGTTTTTGCAACACACGAGGTAAACAACATCAAAGTACAAGAAAGAAATATGCTATTTATACGATTTTAATGATATTTAGGTAAGATTTTTCGTGTTAATGCGATCAATATTATCTATACTGATACAGCCCCTGTTTTTCCAGCATTTGCTTAATTACTGAGTATCGTGCCAAAATGTTTTGTATTTTGTCCGGCCTGAATTGCTCGAGCTAAAATATTTTATACTGTATCCATCCAACTTTGTTGAATTGTTGTTCAGTCAATGTTTGGAACCATACTCTCACATTGTGTATCAGTCTACCAATGGAAGTGTATTTAACGATTTACCTGATTGTCTCTAACTACAGTAGACTCCCGTCTGTTTTTGATTGTTGTATACTATATTTCATTTGTACTGAGCTATATCAAGGCTAGCCTGTATTATTCAATGTCTATCGCTGTAGCCTGTAATTATAAACACAAACGCATTTGACTAAAATGACTATATTAAGAAACTATTGTATATATATTTTTATATTTTAATGTTAACTGTTAGAAACATATTCGGCTTTTGAATGGAACTAACAATATAAATTGTACTTTGCAATTTGTCAATTATATTCAATAACAGTGATGTATTTGTTCGTGAACAAACTCAAGCACGGAAATTTTTTAAAGTTCTAACTTCTATAATGGCTTACGAGACCTGTTATCATTGGGAATGATATATTATTTTTATAATAAATAGGGACAACTATCTATTTCATTAATTTCGAACACAGGAATTTGATGTCAGTCTGAGACAAACAGCTGCAACTTGCTTCCACCGCCAGTTTAAACCAAAGGCTAAAGAATTGCACTGAATAAAATCTTGTTGAAATTATAAGAATACTCTCTGATGATTCAATAAGTCGAGAAATGAGATAGTATCGATTGAATAAAACAGTCCTACTTTTTCCGCTCAGACAGTACAATATTTTGTGCACTATATTTTTGTACTGGCTGTATTAAAACCTCGATTAAAACTATATTGACTTCACAAGATATAGGCAGCGGCGATAATCAAGCAAATGCGGGCAAAGGGGTCTAAATCAGTGTAACTAAACAAAGAACAATTGGGTATAGATAATATTGATCGCATTAACACGAAAAATCTTACCTAAATATCATTAAAATCGTATAAATAGCATATTTCTTTCTTGTACTTTGATGTTGTTTACCTCGTGTGTTGCAAAAACCGGAAGCGTCAGGACTTTTCGACGTTCGCTCATTGGCTGACCAATTTAGGAACCAATGCCGATAGCCAATCAGAGCAAAGAAGCTGTCTCATAGCAGCAGAATTGTCGGTAATCGTTTGAAGTTAAACTATCGCGATTTCGCGGGAAGGAGGCTTAGAAATATCATATTTTTTCACTCAAAATTTAAGATTTCGACTTGGTAACACCTCAAACCTTATTCCCTACATCTACCTGAGTATGAATATGGTTGTTACCAGCTTCTAACATAAAATTGCCATCGAAATATTTTAGGAGCATATTTTGAACTCTTGGCCGGCCGACTAATAGTGCTGTTATAGAATAATATATGTTTCAATGTGGAAATTATCACAACTTTAATGCCTTTATGGTATTTAACTAATATAAATTAATAGGCCATTCTACTTTTAGACTCAACCTACTTTATATCCTACGCATGTGGTCAATGTCAATATAAAAGTATTCAAATCCTACAGTTAATTAATTATCTTCAAAGTTATATAAACATATCTGGATTAAAAGTACTAGATAAAATGATATATAATATCAGAATGTCATCAAGATCAACCATTTTCAATCGCGGAAGACATAATAAAAGTATTTCTGAACCGGTTGGTACTCCAATTGGGGATTGCAAAATGCCTGTTCTGTCTTAGTTCATAGGGTGCTTCGTTGGTCGTGGGTAGCAGCTTATTCAATTTGTTGTCCTGGTTATTCACATTCGAGTTAAAAAAGTTCTTTCAGATAGCTTCTCCGTAGGACATAATGGTGGGAATGTTTGCTTCTGTCAGGGCATCATAATATGCTAATTGAAAATGCCCTTTTTTGGAGGCGTTCCAGTTCGTTTTGTAGATACATTGGCAAGGCGTAAAAAATACTGGAATTGCTTAAGTTAAAATAGATCGGATGCATGTAATGTAAAAGAGAACCAGATCCTTTCGAGGTAGTTTTGCCCTTTTCAGTTGTACAAGAAAATATAGCCGTTTAGCTGCTTTCTTAATTACATTATTAATGTGAACGTTCCATGTGAGGTTACTAGTTACTGTAACCCCAAGCAGTTTCGCGCTTTCAACAACTTCTAATTCTATTCCATTCACACGGATTGGCTGAAAGTCTTGTTGATTTCTGGCAAAACATATTCTCAACTCTTCGCATTTATCATTATTCAGCTTAAGGAGGCTCCCTACAGTTTTAATTCTGTAGCAAGCAAATGTGCTCTAAGGTCCATTATTTGCTCATTTTGCAAGGTATGGTCACCAGACTTGGCAATCAGATTGCCACAATATTGCAGATTACGAAGAACAAAAAATCTTTCTAAATATTTCCGTTGCCATGGTAATAACGCGATTTAGAGATTGTCGTATTTTTATCTTCTTTCTTAATTTTTTGGATTTTCCTTCGGTAAAATTTTTTTATTTTTTGCACACGAGCACCTAAAGTACAAAGTATTGAAATATGCGATTTTAAAATCGCAAATTCCTCGGAGCCGAATTTTTTAAATCTCAAAACAAGTTTTTTTGCAATAAAAATTCGGCTCCGAATTTTTAAAATCATATTCAATACTTTGGTGGCTAAAAGTAAAAATAAAAATATTTTCAAAGGAAAATCCAAAAAAATGCAAAAAAGATAAAAATACGACAATCTCTAAATCGCGTGTTATGGCAACGGAAATATTTAGAAACATTTTTTGTTCTTCGTAATCCGCAATAATTTGTGGCAATCTGATTACCAAGTCTTGTGACCATACCTTGCAAAATGAGCAAATAATGGACCTTAGAGCACATTTGCGTGCTACAGAATTAAAACTGTAGGGAGCCTCCTTAAGTCTGTTAATTGAGGACCATTGAGCCACGCGATTAGCAATAGATTGCGAACAACTTTGATGGCCTTTAGGGACAACTTCTGAGGTCGTTGTGTCATCGACATACTTCCATAGATGGGCATTTATATTGTCGTTAAGATATAAATCATCGATTAATAAAAGAAACAGCCAAGGTCCCAATTTTGTTCCTTGCGGGACTCCTGAGGGAACTGAGCAGTCTCTTTTGCCCAAATATGAACCATGTGGATGAGAGCTTGAGTAGTTGACGATTTGGGCACGGTGCCATATTGATTAGGGTCGAGAATTTTTAAAATTGCGGGTTTCACATAATCTTGCACTACAAATTATTCGGCAACTTTTGACAAACATGCTGTTAGGGATATAGGTCTCAAGTCTTTTGTTAGATTTTCCGCAGGCTTTAATTTAGGTAATGGGAATACATTTGCGACTTTCCAAATGAAAGGGAGTTTCATTTCTTTGAAGGAAGCATTGACGAGTTTGCTCACAGGAAACGCAAGGAGAATAGCATGCTCCTTAAGTAACCAGTTCGGGATCTCATCAGGACCACATGCTTTCGATGGGTTCAACTTTGCTAGCGTCGTTTGGACTTGAAACTCAGGATTCTTCATCTACAGGTAGACGATTTAACGAATGAGGTAATCGATACTCCTCTAGTGGCTCGAGGAAAGCCTTATTGATAGTGTCCGCTAGTTCTTTCGTAGAAAGGTTCTCTATGCCTTCAACTTGAATTTGATTAAATACAATCATCATTGAAGGATATGGAACCACATAACCTTTTAACTTCTTTCCACCACGCTCCTGGGTTACCTTGTTTCATATGTTCTACTTTAAATTGGTAAAATTTAGCTTTACACGCTTTTCTCTCGCGATTTACTGATTTCCTATAAAATTTATAATGTATTGACTCAACACCATTTTTGTGAAAAGCATTTTGTCTATTCAAAATTAGGGACTTCAAATGTTTCGTCATCCATGGGGCATCTGACGAGTTTACCCGAACTTTCTTAATTGGCATTAATATATCCAATCTCGTGTATAATACATTATTAAAAGTGTTCACCAAGTGCTCGCATGATTCTGAGGATGAAAATATTATGGGCCAATGTATTTCACGTAGGTACCTTCCCATTTCAGCTTTACGACTAGCTCGCTTATCGCGGGTGAAAACAAATTTCGTTGTGTTACAATGTTCCCGTTCTTTCCCCTCAACAGTAACTGTATTATGATCTGAAAGACCAAACGGCGGGAAAATACGTGGATTTTCATAATAGTCATATAAATTAGTTAAAATTAGGTCAAGAATTGCATCCTTTCTGGTTGATTTCCTAACGATCTGTTTAAAGCGGAAATGTTTCTTGATCGTATTGACATCCAAACGGTTGAAATCACCTGCAATGATAATTGCGCAGTTTGGATATATCGATTCGGCCAGAGTCAGACTTTGGAATAAATGTTCGCGCATATGATCATTCTCGGCTGTCGTCCAGTGGGGGTGATAAACTACTGCGGCAATAAGTGAGGAGAAACCTCTGGGTAGACGATTTGGTCGTAAATAAAGCCATAGAATTTCATGATCTTCACAGCAAGACAGTAGCTCCAATCGTCTATACTTAAACTGGTTATTTTTTATGTAAATGCAAACCCCACCATGGCTATCTGACGAGCGGTCTTTCCTCATCAACGAATATCCAGTGCTACCAACAACGCTGTCCGTAATAGTTGATCGTAACCAAGTTTCGGTGATAAACGCAATACTGATCCGATTGCGATTAATAAATTCTTGTATTTCTTCAATTTTGGGCACCAGCGACATAACATTTGCAACCATGATCTTAGGGACATAATGAGCAATCATATCATATTAGTTCATTGCTCTACATTTGCTGTAATTTTCCAAATGTTTAGATGCCTGCGAATTATCTACCTGATTATAAAAGAACGTCTGGATTCTTTGAAAAATTTCGGCATTTCCGGCAGATCGAGACAGCCCGTTATCCAAGCAATTCTAAAAACCAGTCTCTAAATGGAACTCTGGTCTTTTCAAGACAATGTGCATCGGATCTTAAAGAAATAGAGTGCGTGCCTGTATACTGCTCTGCAGATGAGGAACGACTATTAACAAAACATAACTGGAAAGAATGCAAAAGAATTGTGAATACTTGGTAAGTTACGCGCATGAAAAACTATAGAAATATAGTAGTAACGGTTAATTTAAATTTTATTTTATTTTAATTTAATTTTAATTTTATTTATTCTCGAAGAAGATGATGTCATCAACGTTGATAGGAGCAGAAACTCATTTCATTTCAAGTCATATTTGGCAGTCGCTAATTATTTATGGGTCTATGATTTGAAGTATATATAGTAGGCAGATTGTGCTAGCAAATTTCAAAAAGGTTGCTCCAAAAACTGCTAAAAAGTTGCTCAAAAGTTGCCAGAAATTGGGAAAGTTGCTCCTAAATTTGAAAAAGTTGCTATTAATTGCTAGTATATTTCATGGATATTCATACAAAAAACATACTAAAAACGGAGCTCACTGTCAGAACTTGACCAACTACCCCGTCGGCTTTCTTCAGTTTCATCCATGCATAGCATGAGTCATTTACATAAACATCGTTAAACAAAGAAAGCAAACAACATGGCGGTTTAAGAAAAATAATACTTGCTTAGTCACGCGAGTCGCGAGATCATTTATGAATAACCGCTGAAAACCTCACGCATCGCTCACGGGCGCATAAACAAAGCCTGCATGCTCTTTTCGATTATTTTGTTGATCTAGAGAATATATATAAAATAAGTCATTACTGCAATCAAATATGTTTATGGTCGAGATTTTATTTAATAATTTGTGAGGAATTAGCAGTGTGGAATGTGTAAAAGCCTAAAAGTTGCTTAATGTTGCTCAAAAAAGCAAAAGTTGCTCCAGGTTGCTCGAAACCAGAAAAGTTGCTCAACTCTTCAAAAGTTGCTCAAAAGTTGCCGAGCACAATCTGTAGAGGCAATATTAAAGGTGATAATTTCTCCCAAAGTGAGACTTGGAGACGGCTAGATGCATACTAGATTCGAATCGAAGCGCTGATTAACTATCTAGTTCTAAATTAAAAAGAATAATACCTTTAACTATAAAATTACTAGTTATCAAAATACTTAATGTAGTTATGTTGTTACGCATCCAATAAGCTTCTGGCAGCTACAAATATTTTTATTACTCTGATCTTGTTATCATTCCAAACGCAATCCCAAGGAATATTGGTAGTTTTTTAAGACTCTTTTAAGCTTTCTTTACGAAATTTAAAGTGTCCGCGTTAATTGATGGACTTTTCATTCCGCTAGCTTTCCTTTTTCTCCGGGTGTAAATAGCCTAGCGGAATTATTTCCCTCACTCCGGGCTATCTCCCGGAACATCGCTGACTCGTCGTTGGCTCGACGATTAATACTTCAATATTTTCTATAGCTTTGACAAGGCTGTAGACAATCTACCGGATATAATGAAGAATATCTTCCTTAAGAAAAAGGAGCAGCATATGTATAGGTGTAACTACTACGGCAATTCGACGGAAATGGAGTTCCCATCTGGCACTGCGGCATGTAATTATCAGTCATGCCTCCAACATCTTCTTAGCTTGGTGTTTGCAGTGTTTACAAACATGATTGTATAATCTTGATAACGTTTCATGGGGAAACTCTACCACACAAACTGCTGAACCCATAACACACGTATTGTATTAACACAGCACTTCATAACTTGTCGTTTCAATCACAACCTATTTTGCATGCATTTCTTAGGACACTACCTATTATTATTATTATTATTACTGGATTTATAGCTACATACAATAACATAAGTTAAATTACTATGTAGTTTACAGCTGTATCATAACTTAATTATACATTATTTTCTATCCTAATCGTTCTTTGTAGCATTAAAAATGTTAATAGCATGTAAAGTGGACTATTTCTAAATCTATTAGTTTTACTAAAAAAGTTATAAAAACAGTTTTTATTCGCTCGAGTGTTCCTTTCCGTTACCTCAGATCGTTTTGGAGGGAGCAAATTATTAAGCTTGTGATCTTCATCAGCCATGTCAGATATTAACTTTAAGCAGTGATCTTTTCTTCGTTCTTTTAATGTTGTCAACTTATGTTCTTTCAATACATGTTCGTAATCTTGTCCTGAATAAATTAAACGGATATAGGTTTTCAACAAATCAAAGTTATCGCTACTGACGAGGCCCTACAGATAAGGGGTATTGGGATATAGGATATGCTATGGAAAAGTCATCGGGATATCGAGTACTGAAGGGTAAGATTTAGGGATATGGGATACTGGAACGCCTGTCCAACAGGAAATGACGTCATATCTTTCGTTATAAAAGGAATACGAGATATTTTAAAATTAATTTAGGGGTATGAGATATCCAGACCAACCCCCCCCCCCATTAATTCATCTGCTGTGATCAAAGTAATCAACGCGATACAGCCTAGCTTAGGACAAAGGTTAGATTATACAACCAATCAGTTCTACTGTATGGAGCCGAATGCTAGCTGGCGATTAGTGAAAGGTGATATGTATAAGATCAACGCCTTCCACAATGGGTGCATCAGGAGAATATGTCGCATCTTCTGGCCTAACAAGATCTCAAATGAAGAACTGTACAAGAAGACAAAGAGCCAGCCAGAGTGTCGTGCTGGAAATCAAACGCCGCCGGATCGAATGGCTTGGGCATGTCCTTAGAATGGCCCATGACCATATACCTAAGATAGACGACCAGCCAAGTGCAAAAAAATTGACTGTCGATGGCATTTTTTGTTACAAGCAGGCAACCTAGCCAGGCAGCTTCGGATTGATGTTGTTAAGAAGATTTGCCCGGTTGCCACGCGTAATTTTGGATAGAAATTGAAAAAATCAAGGTTTTTTGTGGTGTTTCTTCGACTTTGAAGTGCCGCTTTGTTAAAGTATGGTATTTAATGTAGTATATATATTATGCCAAATATGGTTTGCTCGTAGCGAGTACTAACCAATCAGAGGATACAAAATATTGCGTAATGTATTTATCATCGCTCACAATTCTAAACAAAAGCAAATATGGCGCGCAGGGAAGAAACTTCTGGCGAACAGATAGAAGAACAACCCCAGAAAGAGGTAATACAGAAATATTTTGAGTTTTTAATACGTTTAAAAAGTAATTACATGTCTAAAGAAATATGTGATGATTGTGGTTTCCCTGATTTGCTGATACAAGGAAGCTATTTTTCCACTCGATTATAGTTTGCATCGTGCGAAAATGAGACTATATGATTTATAACGCAATAAAAAGTGTTACAACAGTTCTTAAGGGAAACAGCATGAATTTATATGTAGGTATTTGTTTCGAATTGGTGGCACGGCATCTTAAATCACATAATTTGATTTTTTAACGAAATGTTTCAATACGATTTCAACTTTCAAGCCGATTGCTGTTTCTGGTTTAGTATCAAAACAAGGCCACCATATCTTGTGTGCCCACCCACTTCATAAAATAATTCCAGTAAATACGGTTTAATGCTTCATAGGCTAAAGTGTGACCCCTGACTGCTCTATAGTATGACTTACCCTGTATTATTGCATGCAAATAGCCCAGATACTACCCAGACATCTACAAGGCCAGCATTCTCCATATGCTGTCCAATAGCCTTTAGAAAATTGAATACTATTGAATAATATGTGCAAATGACCCAATTAGGACAACATTTTTATATTTTTCATAATTTGCCCATATTAATTCCTTACCCCTGCTATACAGTGGTTGATCTGCCGCAATAATTGTAAATGGTCGACCGAGCTTTTCACTTATAGCCATAAAATGGTTAATAACAGTTGTTACAGTATTGTTCTCATCTGCAGGTGCTTGGAGAATTGCTAACATGCCAGGTGTGGTCAAGGGAGGATCAATTACACATGTGTCTTCATTATATGCTGCCCAACCAGGGATAATTTTATCATCAGCTAACATCCTTGTAAGTATCCATGCAAGATTCTTCAAACCTGATTCCTTCTTTTCTTCATTTGTTGCAAACCATTCATCACAATCGAAATCAGTATACTCATCAAACACAGGATTTGGCCTCCCTCCCACAGGCATATATGCACGGTCTAGTTTGTGAAATTGTTCCAAGCAGCCACGAGTCACTGTTCTTGCCCTACCTATTGCCCCTCCGGTCACAGGTCTTTCCCTAGCTGGCCCTCTTTGCCAAAGCATCATTTGGGTACAGTGAAAAGTATTTTTCCCATCAATGGTTTCTTCTAAAACATCTATATTATCACATGAGGCAAGAATAACCCTTCCTGGGGTGTGTGGTGCAATCTCATAGGGTATATATACTTTATCATTTTCCTCATAACGATTCAATATATCTGTAGCAATGCTTGTATCAAATCTTCTAATTGTGTCTATACCGATTGTATGCCCAGCAGCATGAAATAGCTCAACAAGTTTTTCAGACCGTGTTGCCTGGTGAAGGCCAATATGTTTAGGGGTTAACTTACTCCCTTTAGAAACTGCATAAATTATATCTTGTGCAATACTGCTGGTTGATTTATGCATCTTAGCTTTATCTGGCAATTGTTCAAAAACATCTATCCCCCCCCCCAGCAAAATATCAAGGAAAAGGAACAAGATATCAGGGATTATTCTATTTACATGCTCTTCATTAATCCCACCCCACCCACTGTTATGGCCTGGCATTTGTTCTAAATCATTTCTAATATGTAATGCAGAGTGGACCAAGTTTAGTAGTTGGCTATTTTGTAAAGGGGCAACTACCACATCTGCTTCATCAATCACATTATGGTCATCAACAATGTTAGCGAGATGTTCAGCTATTACAATGTTAGAGCTATGGCTTGGGTAAAGCAAAAGGTGACCTGTTGGGTCGATTGGTCGAACAAAGGCAGCTTTACTCCCTAAAATTTTCTTAATATCATCATAAAAATGAAGCTCTTCGAGTGACATGCCTTTGTGGAATATTAGTACCATCTCTCTCACACATTCGTTCATAAAATACCCATACATTTCCCATGTCATATACATGGCCAGACTCAAGCCCACTAAGTAAATCACCACATAAACGAAATAAGCAGCGTTCTGCTTTTTGTTTCTCACCCCCCCTGGCAATGTCCTGAATCTTACTGACCTTTCTTTGAAATTGCACCCAACAACTCAGGTGATACTTACCCTCAGCTGCAACCAAATCACTTATGGTTGTAAGCCTAACATGCATTATGGAGTCTAGTTCTGACAAATTAATTATCTTTCTTGATAATTCCATAGTTGCAACATTCCTAATAGCCTTACCCCCCCCCCCCTCTCCCCCCTCCTTTTGACAAAACATGCATAGTGACCAATCAACAGTATTTTGTTTATTGCTTCTTGTAACACGTTCTACAATTATTGGCCCTTGTACCCTTAAATTTAACGCCTTTTTGTTAAGTCTAGCTATTTTCCCTTGATGTGTGAAGTTGCTGTAACAAATGTGGTGCCATTTGATATCAGAACAATTGCTATTTTGACTAATAACGTTGAGAACCCTGTCAATTATAACAAGCGATGCTATGTCATTAAGGTTTTTCCTCTCAATTGCAGATTGGACAGCCTTGCTTCTTCCATCCTCAGAAGAGATTCGCAACTCGCCTGGTTTGCCACCTTGGCAAAATAGACAAGCATTAAAGGAATAACTATATTCTTCCTTTTCCTTTTTTGATATTGTGGCTGTGCGAGAAGTTATACTTTCCTCTTTACGTTTTGAACCAGATGCCAGAGATGGGGCTGTTGAAGCCATGTACGTATGCTTAACACTATATTGTGTGCTTAAGCACTACATTATATCAATATCTTTTTGCTCCTCTCAATATGAAAATGTAAATTTAATCTATTATACGCTATATATTCAAGGAGACAAAGGGGTATAAATCCAAACAAAATAGGAAAGATGCCCAGAAACCAATAAACAATATCAAGTAAAATATTATAGAAAACAGTTTAGTTTTAACAATAATAATCAAATAATATGTTAATAAATGTATTATACAAACTTTATGAAGAAATTTGCTGTCTTTTCCAGCTGTTTCAATATGATTTGTTTCATAAAAACCTTGTCTCAAGCACGTTTCAAGCGATCGTTCAAGTAAAGAAATCATCATTTTATGGCTATCTGTAAAACAAGGAACGGGGAATCAAGGAACGGAACGAGGAAAGGAATCTGGGAATTGTAAAAGCCGGAATCTGTAAAACCCGGAACTGTAAAAGCCGGAATCTGTAAAACCCGGAACTGTAAAAGCCGGAATCTGTAAAACCCGGAATTGTAAAAGCCGGAATCTGTAAAACCCGGAATTGTAAAAGCCGGAATCTGTAAAACCCGGAATTGTAAAAGCCGGAATCTGTAAAACCCGGAATTGTAAAAGCCGGAATCTGTAAAACCCGGAATTGTAAAAGCCGGAATCTGTAAAACCCGGAATTGTAAAAGCCGGAATCTGTAAAACCCGGAATTGTAAAAGCCGGAATCTGTAAAACCAGGAATTGTAAAAGCCGGAATCTGTAAAACCAGGAATTAGCGGCTTTTCGGTCTTTGTGGCAAAGCCAACGGCAACGGTGTGTAATTTACCGCAAAGTCAAAGCCGCATGCGCTGCGGCATGCGCTGCCCTATATATATTATATACCTGTATATATATACCAAATATATAGATTATACAATTTATTAAGTAATCACTGTATATCGCATAATATGTCTGGTTTTCTCATATTTCTTACTGAATCATTGCCGAAGCATAATTGCTTCACTGAAAATTCGCTTAGTTCTACCTGTTTTGTTGTACAATATTGTACAGATATTCACGCAAGTTTTGGCATCATAGTAGTGACAATCCTATAGAAAAGCCGAAATATCAAGTATATATAACTACACTCTACAGTTGAAGATTTTTCTTGTTACATCTTGTCAAGACTACAGAATTACTGCGGCATGCGCTGACCTTCCGTAAGACTTTATCAGAACAGGAAAACCGTAATTCCGTAAATAAAGATTATAGTCGATTATATAGATAATAATAATAATAATAATAATAATAAACATTTATATAGCGCACAAACCAAGACTGTTCTAGGCGCTTTACAGTAATACAAAATCCAATATTAAAACTAGTGTTAAGAATGTTAAAACTATAGAATACATCATACACTATTTAAAAACAAGTTAAAAAGATATGTTTTAAGATACTTCTTAAAAATGGTTAATGATTCACACATCCGAAGATGAACAGGTAAATCATTCCACAATCTTGGTCCAGCAACACAGAACGATCTGTCTCCATATGTCTTTAGTCTAGAATAAGGAATCTGGAGCAATTCATTTCCATTTGATCGAAGAGTACGCTGCGAAGTACGACACAGCATAAGTTCCTTCAGATACGATGGAGCAAGATCATTAACAGCTTTGTAGACAAGAAGTATAATCTTGAATTGAATACGGTATTGGACAGGTAACCAATGCAATTCGATAAGAACTGGGGTGATATGTGCCGATTTCTTAGTATCAGTTAGTAAACGAGCTGCAGTATTTTGGACTCTCTGAAGCTTCTGAAGCAAATATTTGGGTACACCATACAACAGGGAGTTACAATAATCCAATCTTGAGGTTATAAATGCATGAATAATTATTTAGATCAACTGTTAAACTTTATATAACTATATATAGTCTATAAACTACTGTATAAACTATCATAAAATAATATAACATTAAATATTTAAACGTATATATATACATAATCTTTATAAACTAGTGATTGTCTGATTCATAAAATTCATGCACATGTGTCTTCAAATTGATTAACACTAATAACAGATAACGAAGTGACAAACGTTTTTAACCGCTATGATATAGCGGCCTCCCCATGTCCGTGGGCATGTCTCATACAATATGCAACATATTGAATATAATGTAAACCATCGAATATATAAGCTTTTGTTTTACTTTCACATTCGTTCGCAACAATTTTTATGGGCTTAGGCAACTACAAGCTACAGCCATGCAGGGGGCTTACAGTATATTTGGCCTATATTTTGTTGGCTTCGATATAATACATGGTGTATCCAAAAAATGAAAATCTGACTTCAACATGCATGTGTGCGTTTGATATTGTGATTTTCGAGAATATCAGGCTTTTATCCGCACTACTTTTTTATCAGTACAAGATAGTTGGGACTTGGGTGCAAAACTATTGAAAATAGGTCACATTTGTATAATTTGAAATTCATGAATTTTATAATTTAACATATGAAATAGAATTAATTATTTTTTCCGTGTACAGCTGATGGGCTTATATATATTCAGGAGAACTTTACGCAGTGAGAGCGTTAGCCGGCTTATACATTCGAACTTTTGCGGTTCTTAACCTAAAACAGAACAAAACTATATAAAACCCTTTAAATTAGTTGCCAATGATAATATGACATAAAGAATCTAGACGTTGTTCCAGCCAAAGTTTTCGGATAAACGATTGATGTGTTCTTGATGCAGCAATGCCTGAAATTCTGGACTTACTACCAGAAGACCAATATGGAACGTGGGATATCTCATTGAAATACATTCTCGTCGGAGGTGAAAATGCACGTTTTGAGGAGTGCTGTTTCTTTGTAGTTGTCCCGTTAGTCTGTCTCTGTACTCACGTACGTCCCGACACACGACAACAAGGTCATCCGGACGCTGCCGTGGTGGATTTGGGATGTATCCTCCACACCCGTAACATCTTGCCACCGTGGTTCCGTGCACCCACTTCAACTGGAAGATGCCGCTCGTTGGCAAGCAGCTCGCTTGACTTATCCCGCTGCTAATAGTTTGAACATTGGGAGGAGAGCCGACAGGTAAAGAAAATCGAAATGCGGTAGGATCATATGGATTTGCCGCCGGTATTTGCGTGCTACCACTACCGAAATTTGCCATGGAGGGATACGAGCTTGCAGATGTTTCGTACCAAAAACTTGGCCATTGTGGTACACTGCAACTTGTAACGGGAGACGGGATCGAAGCGAAAAAACGTGGCTGTTGGATTTGAGATGAGCAAGTCGGAATTGTTGGTGCTGGAGGAATGGTTGATGGTTCCCAATTCCCTGTATGGTTTTCCTCGTTGGAAAAAAGTCAACATACGCTTCAATTGGCTTTCGTTTGACATTCGTGCGCTTTCGTCCAGATGGCTTCTTTCCGGCGGTCTTCGGGCCTCCTTGTTCGACCATGTCCATCATCTGTGTTCGCTTCTTTTTTCGCTTAAACCACTCTAAGAATTCCTTGAGCTTGCCTTTGACGTGGGCCACGGCCAGAACGTGTTCACAGATTTTGGTGGAGAAATTTACACACGAGCGATCGCAGGACAAAGAGCCGCCTTTTCCCGGCTCGACATTATGCGCCTTGTTGGAAATTCCAGCAACGATATACGAGCCATCACTTGCTCCCGGTTTTGGAATGACATTTCCAGGGACTCCGATAAGGTTGGCAGCTCTTTCAAACATCGACTCGAGTATCGGTGTCGGAATTGACTTTATTCCACTTTCTTCGGCGGTGATAATCAGACGCACAGCTGTTTGTTCTTCTCCGAGCTCTGGTTGAGTGGAAGCTATAACGTCTTTCATTGCATTCATTCCCGCTTTCTTGAAGTCGAGCATTTTTTTCGTTAGCTGCGCATGATTTAGACGGCTTCTTTCTACGTCATTCACTGTAAGGTATTCAAACTCCTTTCGCACTCGGTATGGACCTCGTCCGAATACTGCACGCCCCTCATTTCGTTGCTGTGTTTCGATGATGTTCTTAATCTTGTCAACGAATTCGTGGGGTTTACTGGCATTGAAGTGAAGGCCATGCTTTATCATAAAGTTGGCTGACTCAGGATCGTTATTCGTATACTCGGTTGGTGGGTCTCCCAATCCGGCCTCTATTCTAACAGCCTTGAGCATCGACTCCTTCATTTCCGTTGCCTGCATGTTATAAGGGAGAATATTCAAATGATGTAAAAGGACAGTTAAAATGGCTGTCAAGTCCGTTCTGCTCACGCCGGCGTGTTTTGTTTACAAAATAAATGAAAATTCTGATCTATGGGACCACACATTAGCTCATTACGCATTCAGAATACATCACGAAAGGTGAATTAAACTGGTAAAGCAAAACTCTCCTACAATATAGTATGGATAAAATTTGTTTATAGATTTAAAGCAATTTCGGGGATTGAGCGAAGGAAATTTCAATGTGCTTTAAGAGCAAAAACCGAATGCTTTACATTCGCTTACGATACAATTTCAAGAAGTTATCGTGCTTATAAGATAAGAATCATAAAGTTTATAAAATATACATAATTTCGTTTTAGTATAGCTAAAGTAATAAAGTTGGTGTGTGCGCACAACATGCAAACATCAGTATAAAACATGTAAACAAACCACGCGCACGACATGAGCAGAAAGGAATTGTGAGAGAGAGAGAGAAGAAACAGCCTGTTGCAGATAAGTTTTGAGGTAAGCGAAAATCTATAATTTGCTCTAACAATTTGTTGTCGAGCACTCTTTGCGTTTCGTAGACCTAAACCTACAACCTTATATATGTATATAAACGAGGGCCTCAATTTTTTGTTCTGGACACAAGGAAAAATGTAACGATATGAACATGTGACAATAACAACAACAAGGAATAATAAACACGTGTTATACACGTGTTCGGAGGTCCAGATAAAAAATGTTTTCGCGAAGCCTATATACTCGATATACACAAAGACCGTTTCTTACCTTCTCACATCTGAACCACTCAAAAAAGCTTTGCTTTCTTTCCTTGTTGCCATTCATGTTTTCTCTCTCTTCCCATTCCGCTTTTAAATCTTCTAGCCTGCTGTCAAATTGATCTTGTGATTCACTGTCGACAAGTCCAGTGTACTTCGTCGTTCCTTCTTGTTTACCAAATATCTCTGTCAAGTATTTGGTTTTGGCTTCTGATCAAATCCCTCTGCTAGTTAGCTGTCTTTTAATATTTTCTTTAAAATGAATAAAGCAGCGAAGAAACACAGCGAACTGCAGATTTCGGCGGAAGCCATCGATGAGGGCTTTCTCGCCATCTGTGCCACACGCCTGAATACCTTCCAGATCAGGTTTTGCAGTTTTTAGCGAATGTGCAAATTTGGAATACGTTTTCCAGTCCTTCCGCTGATGCATTAATAGCGGCCCGATGAACACTGGCGGTTTTCCGGTTTTGCTCTGCTCCAATTTCAGATTTCTGTAAGTAGTTACAGTCAAACTGATATTTCTATCGAAAATGTTGAATGTTGGGTCAATTCCAAACACACTAAAGCTTCTCGGGTTTGTGCAAAAATGAACGAGTTCGTCCAATTGTTGGTCATTAGCAAGCACGATGAAGAGATCAGGGTGTATCGAACACTCCCTTATAAAAATTGCATCCTTTGACTCCTCTTCTTCTCTCTTTGCACGTTCTAAAAGAGTCCAAACGTTGTCTACGTTTACAGTCTCACTGGAGACACTCGTTGTACGGGATTCGTTTCCTTGAATTTCGCCACCGAGATCTTGTTTGGCTGAACGTCTGGCGTTGTATATGTCGGATGGTCCCCTGGGCAGTTCCCCTACTGATCTAGCCATTGTGACGTCACCAGATGAAATATAAACCTCGTCTAGAGCTTCCTTTGGCGTCTTCTCTTTGGCTGTTCTCTCGTGCTGGGAAAGATGCGTTTGTATGACGACTTGCGTTTTGCGTTACCATGAGGCATTATTCGCTTCACTTCGTGTTCTGGGCCTTTAAATAGATACTGAACAAGTACCAACGGAAACTGTTGACCAGAGTTACCTAGCAAAAACGGGATATAATTTGAATAAAAATAACAACAATTAAACTTTGTAAATTCTGATGACTTTTTGGTAAAATATTAACCAGCATGTGGCAGTGCCGATTAACCAATAAAAAATAATGAAATGATGGCATTAAAGTTAAGCATAATATGCAAGGCATTTTTGATAAACATTTATATAGTTGCCTTTGGCAACACTCGATTACAAGTTTCGATATATATGGCGATTTAAAACTAATTTGTAGTAAACTTTATCTATTCAATATTTGTCATTAACAGTCCGCAAAACGTGAAATCATCTTGCGCGCATTCAGGTTTGCGACGGGCGCGCAGAAATACGGAAGTGAAAACGGGTCGGCCCCCTGTAAGAACAAGCTTTGTGATTGGTTGATTATGACATTAAAAGACAATAAACTATAGAAATAATTAGGAACATAATTTAAATACTCCTCTTTCAGGAACCGAAAATTTGGAATATCATATATTAGACGATTCTTTGAAAAGTTTAACGAAATCTGCCTTCAATTAAGCATAAAATCAAAATCAAACTAATCAACGAGGGCAACGAGTATATAATATATACTTGAGCTTGATTAGTTTGATCATTTTTTTTTCTTTGATTATTTCATCTACTTCGGTGCGACATAATACTTCAACTCAATGTTGACCCACAATCGCTCGAATTATCTATCAGGTTATCTGATTCGTTAACTTTGGTTATTAGTCGCTGGGGCAACAGTGACTATAGGTTTGTCATTGCATTTGTCGGCAATCTGCAATTTCCGTGGATGGTCACAAAAGACAAATTACGCATACAAATTAAATTTGTTCCCACATTGATAAGGGAAAAAAGTTCTAAATATAGGCTGAAGGAGTACATGGAATTACTCCAATACGTTACTCGGTTTTGATGTTGTATCCGTCGCTCGGTTGGGCATATATCTGTATATTACATTCAATATCTTGGGAGCACGCTTGACTATTCTCTCATCTCTTACATAGCTCGAGTGACTTAACACTCTATATAGAGCGTCTTGTTTCAGAGAACCTGTGCCATTTCTGTTACTATACAAATTGTACAAATTCTAATTTATTGTATTGGCGCTAATTATATATTAGGGCCATTTATACGGGACAAAATAAATCGCGAGTTACATAAGATACGTCTTATAGACCACTTTCATAATTCAGATGAGTTTAAATATTCTTTTATGTGCATTTTGATAAGCCTTATTGACCTCGTTAAAATTAATAAATTATTTTCAATTTCATGCACAGTTAATTCATGCACTAGTAATTATGTGCATATTAATGCACATAAAAGAATATTTAAACTCGTCTGAATTATGAAAGTGGTCTATATAAGACGCGAACACACTCGTATGATGGTCAAATTCTAGTAAATCGCTACTTAAAGAAGAACAGGGGTTCAGACTGGTCCACTATAAGTCGGGACTTACTAAAGTTGACCTAGTGTGTTCCCATCATATATAAGACGCCCTATGGCCCTATGATGTCTGTCTAATGATGTCTGTCTATGAAATCGTCTTTCTAAAGAACTAGTGATAAACACTGATCCTCTGAGCACCAATCACAAAACATGTTCAATTGACGTAGGTACTTACCGGTGAAAACAGCAGGTTAAATTTTAATAGGGATAATCATGCTTTGAACCACCTGGCTATTGGTGTTTTGGACAAACCAGAAGATGTATGCATGTGTGTGTTAATGTGTATGTGTGAGTATGTGAGCCTTATTAAAAGATAGTTTCTCGTATGAAGAGCGTCAAATATTTAATGTACATGCACTTACAGAATTGCCATACTAACAAAATAGAATACGGTTAAGCCGTGCGCACACGTTTCGACCAATTTATGGTTAAGATGCATGGTATTTGACGAAGCAACAGTACCGATAGCCGGTGAGCCAAAGGATCTGACAACTTACTGTTTCTAACATGCATCGGCCGACTAACATGCATCGTAACGTGTGTGCGCGATCGAATCACTTTGAGAAGCCATATAGCTGTCATGCCGAAAATCAACGTACCGTATAGTTTAGACACGATCTTGCGGACATCAGGATCCGACGAATTTTTGTAATACGTCCGCTTCAGCTCGTACACGTCGTCGTCAGGTGGTTGCGATGATCTGTTGGAATCCCTGTCCAATGGGAAAATTTCCACTAAGAAAGAGACGTTATGTGAAACGTTGATGGCTTGGGATATACATAATTGTTCTGGTTTGTATGTCCCTAAAAGTATACAAACAAGCTATTCACTCGTGTAGGCTGTCTTATTCCACGTGAATACTGGAGTCGTTGCATCTTCTTTATACGGTTCGCCAGAAGGTTTAAAAGTTTGGATCATCATCTCTTCACCACTAAACAATAGGAAACAATATAATGTGATGCATGACCACAAGAACTACGACTACGGTGACAATTTCTTCAATCTTTTCAAACAAGTGAATTAATGTGTGTGTTTTCGTTGTTATCGCGGTAAACGAAATATTGGATTGAGGTTTGTGAATATTATATTTGTCTTTATAGATCTTATAAACTACATAGACGTACCTCGACGATTCATCATCATCCGACGACCGGCCACCGTCATCTGGAGTATTTTCTGACAATTTATTGGATTTGTTGAAGTTATCCTTCTAAATGGAAAGTGGAATAAAACATATGTAATTTTGCTTAAGTCACTTTTACTCTTTGTTCTTTATATATTATATACAAAACAAACATAGAAACTTACTCTATTGGATGACTTTGATGATGATATTTTCCTCTTTGGTAAGGCCTCAGTTCGTCTACGGCAACTTTTAATAATTTTCACAGAATCTCCATTCTCTCTATCTGTTCATAAACATAAAATATGGATACATAAAACATTTTTGAATTTTCTAAAATTTAGTACTAATAGTAGTAGGATCAAAAATGGCAAATTTCGATTTTTGAATATTATTTGGAAATTGGATAAGTATTCTAAATTTTTGACATATATTTCTGGATGAAATTTAACGTTAACTGAACCAAGAACGAAATATTCAACAGCTAGAGGGTGGTGGTGGTGCAGCGCTCTGAGCCTCTGACCACTGTTAGAGACCTATAGTTGTATTCCTCGCAACTGTTCCTTGTTAAGTCTGAAGTATGTATATAGTTTTCGCTCGGACAGTCCGTTCAGCGCATTCGTACATTGAAGTCTTCAGTTCGATACAAAAATTCAAACAAAGTTGAATAATGTGAGCGGAATGTACCACATCTTTACCATTGCTCAGTCCATGAGCGCCTTATGAGTTCAGCCGTAAAATAGTTACAGGATATACAGTGTTCTCAGTATATTTACAAAAGAAAAAACACCGACAACGGAAACTACGGAAAATGAATATTTTACTGGTCAACATTCTCTAGATTTCGTCTATGTTAAGCGAAAATATATTAACTGGGGGTTGGGGGGGAGGTGCAAAAATGATACAATATTTTGCTGTTCTGGGGGAGAGGGGGTTAATTAGGTAGGGTTAATCTAAAAAAATATTTTTTTATGGGTGGATAATTGGGGAGAAGTTCGGTATGAAGGGGTGAGCCATGCTAAAAATTTAACAGGGCTGACTAAAATTCAACAGCAACCCCCACCCTTTCCGAGATATAAAACATAAACGGTTCCTTATGCCATAATATGATCTCAAGAGCTAGAGAATATTAGTCAATATAATGTTCATTTTCAGAGTTATATTGTTGTTTTGTATTTAACCGTCAAGAAAGAGCTATCCGTATTATGACGCATCGCGTTCTACTACGCCCTGGTTTTTATCAGTACTTTCTATATGCTGCCACAATATATTGTTTGTCAACAGGGGACTCGTGTAATCGAATATTCAATGTTGAATTTGTAACAACATGTCGTTGATCACACTAGTCACCGAGTTGTTAATTATATATACATCAAAGTATATCATTCATCACTGTGTTACTGAAAATCAATAGGTATGCGGTTATATATTGTAGCAACTGTATAAATTCTATCACAAATAATTTCTGATCAACACATCATCCTTTTCCCCATATTTGTCTCATTTTGGCCACTTAAAATATGAGTTCACCATGCTAACGAGACATGCAAGTAATTGATTACACAAACCTTCAACTGAACTTGATGAACTATCATCGCAAATTTCAACGACTTCTTGGCATTCATTCCCTGTAGCTGGCGCAGTTTTAACCATTCTTTTCAGGCAGCTTCTAGAAATGTATAAAATTATTCAGGACATACTAAAATGATGTACCTGTATAGCCTTGTAAGACGTGGCAATTGAATGTGTCTTGTGCATTATTGCGCACAAGTTATAACAGTAATGCTGTCTCAACACGTTTTATCAGAATGTGTTCGCACTGCTTGTTCATAGCTTGTTGACAAGTTGATACAAGCTAGTTGTTGACTCAACAGACTTGTTACAAGTTGTTCGAACAACTTGTTATCGCCATGCAATCTAACAATTTATTAACAATTTGTGAGTGACAAACTTGTAGTAACTTGATCAGATGACAACTTTGTTAAAATTTGTTGACCAGCTTGCTGTGAGATTTTACGTGTGTTTGGGTGCATGCATTATATTTAACGTGTAACAATATAAGTAACAATTTTAACAGACAATGAACATGCATATAGTTAATTATTAAACTTACCCTAGAGCATTATTGATTGAAACAGTTTCTAAACTCCCGTCTTCAACATTCGGGGAGTCGCTTTCAACAACAGTCTCATTACTACTTTCATCTAAATTGAAGCCAAAGCAGGGGTAAATAACAAAAATGATATTAATTCTATTTTAATTTCGAAGTTATACATACTGTCAAATTCTGTCAGATTCTACAAATGTAGAGTTGATTATTATAGAGATGCATGCTCATCTAGCTATATTAATAATCTCTCAGCCGACCTGCATGACATAAGCAAAAAATGACAGTATTTTATGGTATGGTTAATTCTATGTTTTCTCCCAATAACCTCTAAATTTATTTTTGATTAAATTGATCTGATTGGTCTCTTTTTAATGATATATGTACTATTGCAGTAAAACACACCCTGACGAAGGCTTTTACTTGGAACGTTGCAGTGAAAACATCTAAACTTTTTGGTTTATATCTATAACTTGCCTGGAACAGGTAACAGAACCAGGGGGAACCTCTGGTTTATAAAACAAAAATAGAAGAAGGAAATAGATACAAATATGATAATTACCGATTGTGATCCATGCTAAGCTTTGCCGACTATCTGGTCCAAGCCCACTTTTCAGCAGTCTCCCATGAATCCACTGTACAAGACGAGCACACGAACTCTCAGACTTGTCTTCAGTGTGAAGCAAAATTCCATTCCCGTTCCCGCCCAAAGAGTCATCGATTTGGTGAGTATCCACAACAAAAAGAGAATCTCTATGGACTCCCACAAGTAGAGTGTATGGATCGCATGTATACAGCCCAACTGTAGTGGATGACGTAAGTGCATAACCCGCCAGAACTCGAACGAAATGATCTCTGCCAGCAATAGAAAATACACGTTGCGTTTGGTCATCGGTAAATTCTTCAGAAAGAGCACAATCATTCATTAGATTATTGTTCTTCATTAATGAATATGCAGCTATCGGTTCGTATAACTCCTCCGTGTTGCGCAACTGGTTTATAACAGCTGGAAAGTTCGTGATGACATCTTCCGCTAGCGTTTTTATTTTCCCCCATTCCAACGGTGGTTCATCGCTAGTGAGAAAATGGTTCGCTATCGCAAGGTCGAGGAAAACGCACGCATTTGTTCCGTCATTGTCAGGAGGAACGAGGCAGAAGATTGGTCTTCAGAAAACATTAACCTTAAGCCAGGTGCTGATGGTCTCAATTCTGGCTCAAATTTGGCGCATTCACTGAAGGCTTGCTCAAGTTGCCACCATTCCGAGACTTGAAGGAATTCATACTTCGGTTGGTGCTTCGGCAAACGATTTTCCTTTAGCACAACTTTTAATGAATCGAGAGATTCGGTCATACCAGCTTCAGCCAAAACATGTTGAAACGGATGATCAACGTTAGGATTCAAAAGGCAAAACATAATCATACCAAAGCTCCAAATATCAGCACGTTGCAAGTCCTGTTGATTCATGGATTGAGTTGGCTTCAAATGTGCTTCTGGTGCCATAAAAACAGGTGTTCCGCGATCTACTCGATGAGTATGTGTTTCCACAAGTGTCCGAGTTTGCAAGTATGTAGCCCTGCTTTCACCAAAATCGGCCAGCTTGCACTTAATGGGACTTTCTGAAAATCGAGCAGCTTTATCGTTTTCTGGTTGATTCCCGACGTAGTGTTGGTTTGTTACCAATACGTTGCTTGGTTTCAGGTCGCGATGAACAATGCCATTTTCATGAAGAAAACATAAACCTTCTGCGATTCCACGAGCGATTTCTAGTTGAAACCTCTTCAGACTTAAAAAATCAAGTTCGTCATCAGTCGATAAACTGTAAAAGTTCACTCAAACATGTAACCTTTTTCGCAATCCCGAATGGATTGAAATCGAAGTACACATACTCCATCATGATTGCGTAAGGTTCGGTGCAAAAAGCCATAAACGATGCGATATTCTCGTGTCCCTGAAGCGAATGGAGTAGACGTGCTTCTTTCAAAAATAGGCGCTTACTTTCCCTATTCTGCACTTGAAGTTGTTTAACCACGACATTTTCCACAACATCAGTACGCCTCGTGTAGCGGCCAGAACTCACGGTACCAAATGATCCAGTGCCTAAATTTTCCGTTATTGTAACATCGCTCCAGTTAAAAGTAGGAACGTCAATATTGGAATTCGTTTTCCGTAGAGTGAGTTTAGGAATGGCGAAGGTCCCAGCCATATCATAACAGAAAAAGGAGCGATACACTAGTAACACCAGGTACTGGCAAATGGCTTTTAGTGAGCAATTTTTAGAACGTTTAATTAAAGCTTGTATAGTTATACGCGAGTGCAATGCCTTTCGGAAATCAAAGAGGCATAACTAGATAATCAATAAATGACGCAGAACCACCTTGCCTAGAGCACCTTGCCAAAAGTACTTTGATGAGGTTCGATCTGATTGGCTTACAGTTTGAAGTGAGAACATAGGTCGGAGAAACACAACAGGGAGCGGAAAACCCCCGCGAAATCTCCTTTGGCCTTTTACACAAAAAGAGAAATGCACCGTGCATGTTTTATCCGATTCCTTCCAAACTTTGCCACAATGTAGAACAATAGTTAAGGAGCAAAAGAGTGCTCGCGTTTTTCGTTTAACGCTATACTTTTCGAGTTATAGGCATCCGTTCTAACGTGTATACAAAATTTGTGTGAGTCAACTTGTCTGCTTTATATCAAAGCAAATACAATAGCTGTCAAAAAATGCGAACAAACTTTTGTTCTTTGATTATCTGAGATGGGAAATATGATGTTTTGCAGGTCCTAGAGTTAAATCGGCGGCGTGCAAATCTCGTGACGCGAAGGAGGTCATATTTCAAAAGTAGCCCGTAGCAACCACAGTGTTCTAAAATATAGCGTTTTTGTTAAATTACAGTTCCGGGTTTTACAGATTCCGGCTTTTACAATTCCGGGTTTTACAGATTCCGGCTTTTACAATTCCGGGTTTTACAGATTCCGGCTTTTACAATTCCGGGTTTTACAGATTCCGGCTTTTACAATTCCGGGTTTTACAGATTCCGGCTTTTACAATTCCGGGTTTTACAGATTCCGGCTTTTACAATTCCGGGTTTTACAGATTCCGGCTTTTACAATTCCGGGTTTTACAGATTCCGGCTTTTACAATTCCGGGTTTTACAGATTCCGGCTTTTACAGTTCCGGGTTTTACAGATTCCGGCTTTTACAATTCCCAGATTCCTTTCCTCGTTCCGTTCCTCGTTCCGTTCCTTGATTCCCCGTTCCTTGTTTTACAGATAGCCATCATTTTATTGCGCTTCGAGATTTCCATATCCTGCGGCCTGCGGGCTCATTTTTTTAGTTAAAGCAATCTCATTGGTCAAAATGAAATAATTTGACCAATCAGAATGATTATCACCAACACGCTTGTTGCCATGGACACGCGGGAAAATATTCACGGCTTTTACAAACAGAGCCGCGGAGCTTGAAATTTAACAGAATAATCATCAAAATGTTACGTTTTAAACGCCGAAATCGAGATGGCAACCTACATAGTCGTGTTCGCGAGAGTTCAAGCTACATTTTGGTGGTGGTTGCCCGCTAGTAACACAAAATACCATCGAAGGTGTTTTCTAAGCACTTTTTGCGCGCTTGGCTGGTCGTCTAAGACGACTGCCATTACTTGGACACCATGTGGAAAAAGGAAACGGCCTAGAACGACATGGCGACGCACAGTGACTGCTGAGCTGAAGGAGATGGGTTTGACATTGGACGAGGCACAACATGCTGCAAAAGACAGGTCCCGATGGAGGAAGATTGTTGACGCCTTATGTCCCACCCACTGATCTGTATATAGGTTGGATAACGCATCTCTTAATAATTTGTGGTCAAAAGTGAAGCCGGAAGTCAAGCGGTCGATCAATGCCGCCACCCAATAATGAGGCCCTACTTTATTATAGATAGTATTACAGAATCCTAGTTTTTCCGCTTTTTTGCCTTTTAAACGTTTCTGGCCGGGCCAGTTTTACTATCACAAAGATAGAAGCACGCGAGAAGCAAAAAATTTGGAGTATTATGGTTTTATAACGCCGTGAAACTGGATTTACAAGTTCGAAGGAGTGAACAGCCACATGTTAGCGATGTTTAATTGTTTATCAACACAAGGTCGTTTTGAAACAGATGGATGATATTTCAATTCAAAATCCACTCAAAATATAGAATTACTGCTACTGGACGAAAGCACTCAAGGAATTTGACGAAATGAACCAGCTCAGCTGCAGTATGAACAAAGCGTGAATTATGTGGTAAGTGCCACACTGGTTCAATACTCACGTACTGAAATGAACACATATTAAGTTAATAACTAACAAAATTTCCAATATTATTCAACAATCAAATATACTTGCATACTTGATATATAGTAATTGTAACTAATATAGTAGTAATTGTAACTAATACAGTAGTAATTGTAACTAATATAGTAGTAATTGTAACTAATATAGTAGTAATTGTAACTAATATAGTAGTAATTGTAACTAATATAGTAGTAATTGTAACTAATATAGTAGTAATTATATGATTGGTGGCCAAAGAAAGAGTAGTTTTTCTTGAAGTGTTGTGTGGCTTATTCATTTCTTGTCATGGGAGTGCAATTTTGTTAACAGTGCATTTGATTAAGTTGTGGATATAATTGTCTTAAACTGTTGTGGCATGCATATGATTGTCTGTTTAGTTCCAATCATAACCATGATTAAGTTATGATAGGAACCTCAAAAACTGTCAGGTGTCTGACAGTCCAACTCAAGCATGCTATGTCTCAGGGCCTGTTTATATGATCCCGGCTAGGCGAGACCGGACAGTTGCCGAGATCCCACTTGCAATATAAACTCTACTGAGTGTTTATATCATCCTGCTTCCATCCCGCCTAGCATGCTTGAGTTGGATTGTCAGACACCCTATAATTCTGTAGAAAACATTTCCAAGCATGCATCTTTAGCGGTTCCTGTCATAACTTAATCATGGTTATGGTTGGAACTAAACAGACAATCATATGCATGCCACAACAGTTTAAGACAATTATATCCACAACTTAAGGCCGGCCTCCACTTGCACGTACGTACGCACAATTGCACGCACGTATGTGTTTATACTTTCGTGAAATTTGATTGGTTAAAAGCTTGACGGCCGCACAGAATGTAGAATACAGTTCTACTGTCATACGTACAAAAAGGCGGTCAAGATTAGCGATCATTTTCGAGTCACAGAGCATGCGCAAAATCGGCCGCGCTGGCCGTACGTGCAAGTGGAGGCCGGCCTTAAGTTGTGGATATAATTGTCTTAAACTGTTGTGGCATGCATATGATTTTCTGTTTAGTTCCAACCAATACCATGATTAAGTTATGACCTTTTACCTAACCCACCCCTGTCAACTTTCCCTGTTGGAGGAAACCGGAGTACCCGGAGAAAACCCACGACTTTCAGCAGAGCGTTGACTTTACTCTTTTCACTTGAGGACTGGCTTCGAGTCGCATTGAGAAAGTTCTCACTGAGACTTGAACCCGCGACCTTAGAGGTGAAAGGCAAGTGAGCTAACCACTTTGCCACCGAAGCCCCTCTGGCTTGGTCGCGAGTGTGGGGTAGTAGGCCACCTATAGTCATGCCTATACCACCCTATACTCCTAGTCGCACGAATCGTTGAATTAAATGTGCATGTTAAACCTTTTTGAGGCAGTTCTGACTGCAAAAATCACGGTAGCTAACGTTTGAAGTCAGCATGATAGCATTGTATGACGAAAATGGCGCTAATGTGTTTTTGGTAAGTGTCTACTTGGTATATATGACTTTTGAAATGATCTAATTTACTTTCGATCTAATAGGCCGTTTACTTACCTATCCGAGTCACTTTCCTTGGTGGGACGATGTAAGTTATATAATTTGCTGACAGAAAGCTTAGAAAAAAATACCTTGGTGATCGAAAAACAATACAGGATTCTAACCCCAAAGATATCATCAGTCAATTCTACAATTAAAATGAATACCAATGTCGAGATTTTGGTGGCTATTCAATGACTAGAAGGAGTGAGAGCATAGAATTACTGTAAGCCAAAAAGTACTTACTTTAATTTTAATTACTGCCTGCAAGACGTAACCTATGCACTGAATACTTACTTGTAAGAGTATTTTCAAAGTGTCGCAATGGTTTTCAACAAACTTAGTGATATGTTCGGATATACTAATATTAACACAGACAACCCAGTGCAAGTTCTATATAGCCCGGCGGTTAAGTGTAAAATTTAGCTGGAATTGTGCATTTTGTGATACAAGCACCAAATCCACAGGAAGCTTCGAGTTTCATATGGCAGCTGAAAAATTAATGTTGTCGGCCTAAAATTTGGGCTCTCTTACGTCTTCCTCATTAGACTAGTCCTATATTGTCAAAAAACGTGAAATTTTAGGTTCAGTTATAGCAAAACTTGTTACATCATTAGAAAGCGTACAAAAAGTTATATAATATATACAAACCGCACAAGAGGTCTTTATCAGATTTAAAACATCGAGGCGCAGCCGAGTGTTTTAGATCTGATACTGTAAAACTGGGATTTGTATATAAACTTCTAAAATGACTCATTTGTACGCTCCTGGCGTTAAATTTTGAAGATTAAGTGTTATCTACGCTGCAAGAGTGGGGAAAATTGAGCAACTAAGTCTATATCAAATATATAGATCCGCTACGGGTCATGAGTTTCCTTTGTATTTTGCCTATGAATAATTAATGAATTTTAGAAATATGTATACAGTTTGTTTGAGCGGTTACTGCATCATTTTTCAAATCCTTCTTGAGTTACAAGATGTTAAAAGCGCATTTTCAAGCTAGTACCCAGGCTTTTATCGAGATTTTCATGGTAGTTTTTCACATTGAACAGCAATAACTTGAAATAGACTGGGAAAATGAAAGTAAACGCTTAAATGACTTAGCTATATATAGTTTTTCTTAGCTTTCCAATGATGTAACGCATTGCTGTAAATGAACTTAAATATAGGAGTTCAATTGGGAAATTTAAGCCTGAAAGTCCAAACGGGAGTTTTAAGCCGTCAGCATTAATTTAATCCCTTCCAAATATATATCGTGATTTTAAAACTTACACTTCCTATAAAGATGGCGGCGTTTGTATCACAAAATGTGCAATTATTATACTTAACCGCCTAATTAAGTGTAACGATGCGATATCCGAGATGATTCTTCGATATCTCCTAAGTCGATCAATCGCCTTTTAACATCTGACTACAAGATCGAGTTACGATAGATATCTCATTTTGACACTTTTCGAGAGCTGCGCCCTGCGGCCTGCGGAATACAATATTAAACAAACAAAAATATGAAGAACCCACAACAAATTTATTATTTAGCAAATAGATATCCATTATATTTTAGAAAATTGAAACTCGTTACGCATTGCTGAGATGTCAGTTGTGAATTGTTGTCTCGAAAGGAATTCAAACATAATTTCCACCATTGATTTGTCAATTTTCTTCCACGGCATACAAGTGGCTGTCAGTCCGTTCTGCTCATGTCATAGACATGGGCGTGGTTTGTTTACCAATTCTTGTTTGAAACATGCTGCAATAATCTTAAATTTTGTGCTAATTTACAATTAGCTATAGCATTGTAAGATGTGCTTCTTTTTTTTCGTTTTGTCGTTTTGGCCTTTTGGGGCTAAATTTTCGCTTGAGTGGTTCAATTTTACCTTTCGTGATGTATCCTGAATGCGTAATGAGCTAATGTGTGGGCCCACAGATCGGAATTTTAATCTAATTATATATTTGCCATTTGATTTGCGACTTTCAATAATTATGCGTAAAACAATGCGGTATATAGTTCAATTCATAAAATACTTCACGAAAAAGCTAGCATTTTAACTTTACGCTCACCAAAGCAAACTCGCAAAGAACAACAGCAAATTATGTTAATACGATATATATATATATTAACATAACATAGCAAGAAAAATATATTGATTAAAAGATGATAGTGCAGTTAAACGTTTACCGTTTATGCAAAATTGATTTTAATTCATCTTAACCGAGATGGGCATGACGAAAACCTCAAAACCAAATTTCTATACAATTGGGGGACTGCATCAGCGTCGGTTTTATGTAATTTAAATATAATTTCTAAGTACAGTAGTGAAAATGTATTATAAATCATCATACTGGCTGCTGCATCAGTCCCACAATATTATAATATTAACTTGCTGACAGCATAGGAGAATCTTTTTGACGCCTCCCTTGGAAAATTTTAGATATAACAGTCGAAAATAATTTAGAGAATTTGGGTGTTTATTAGATATGCAATTAGACCATATATATGCCTATATAATAATGCAATCATAAAAACAAACAAATCAAGAACAATCTTTTACAAATTCTAATACAGTAAAAGTTAATTAACATAACATTAAATTATGGTCAAATATAATTCATCTTTGTGCATGATGTATCATGTATCGGGAAAGATTTTATATTTAAAAAATGCAGATGTAAGATCTAAGGTAAACCACATTGTTAAATTGGGCAAACATTCTAAACTTTGAAGAGATCAATACTTATTTGCCTATTTGCCGATTTGGAAAATCTTATAGCAGTAAGTCAGAAATTAATAGTATTATTACTCCTACGTTTTCTTTAATTCGTAGCTATATACTATATTCTATTTTACTCATATATACTAAGCTTTTAAAGTCTGCATAATATATAGAAAACATCTGAAACAATATGCAAACAAACTTCAAAAAGTTTGCACAAAAACCACATAAAATTAAGAATTAATTTGGCGATTACGTATTAACATTGTATAAATAAGAAAACATCTTTTCCTCACACAAAAGCTGTAGCATGTAGACTGTAGTATATTTTTGTCGCTCACATGAACATCAGGCTCATAATGTCGCTTCTTAAAAAGAGATGGAAGCGACGAAAACCAAATTTTCGCTCATTATTCCATCAAGAAGACTTCCTACGAGAGAGTGATAGTTCCATAGAAAAGGCGTTGTTTTGGACATCAAATTTTCTTTCTGTTCCAACCTCGGGGAAGAGTTTACTTAACTTAAAATCGACACAAGAAAGATCTCTAAAGGAGCAACTCAACAAGATGAAGATTGTCATAAATGTTGGCGGGGAAAGATTTGTTATTGCTTATAAAACAATCAGTCTTTATCCACACACCTTGCTCGCTACAGAAGAGATTGACAGATATTTTGATCGAAAGAGAAAGGAATATTTCTTTGATCGTGACCCAGACATGTTCAGGTAAAACACTTTAATTGATTGTAATTGTGAAATAAACAGAAAATCAACTATCTTGTTTCGGAGTTATTAGCTTTATTAACATCTAAATTACAGACATATTTCATGTTTATTTAATTGACCGTACACTGATTCATGCGTGGGGAGAACGCTCAGAACAAAACGTAACACAGCTGGAGGATGCTTTCATCGTGTACATGCATGAGTTTTAGAAGATACCGCGAGAGACTTAATTGTATCAGAAATTAGGTCAGTATTTCATTTATATTTCGATCATGACTTTGAAACATAGACAAAATATGATCATCTGACCAAATTTGCCTTATTTTCATGCAGTTGCATGAACTGCATGTACTCTAAACGTCATGGAACTTTTTAAAATAGCGTATATATAATCCTTCTTTTTTATAACTAGAAACTATCATATTACGTTTATTATTTAAGATCATGATATTAGTTCGATCGTATCTTCCATGACCATGATCTCAGTTAATAACAAACACAACAATGATTCTCTTTATATAGGTATGT
This sequence comes from Trachythela sp. YZ-2020, assembly GCA_016169945.1. Classification (NCBI taxonomy): domain Eukaryota; kingdom Metazoa; phylum Cnidaria; class Anthozoa; order Malacalcyonacea; family Clavulariidae; genus Trachythela; species Trachythela sp. YZ-2020. Next base: position 3,370,425 of record JADLSH010000382.1, on the reverse strand, counting down.
TTTCAAATTTTACACGCACGATAAAATCCACTTTCCCATGGACGAATGCATCCAAGCATTGATCGATGAGTTTAAGTTCTTTCGAATACCCATGGACATCATAAAAGATTGCTGTTACGCCGAGTTTCATTTGGAATACGAGAATAACACGAATACCACAAAGTTCGCAAAACAGAATCGACCTGCGCGTCAATCTACGACATCGGGGATCAGCAACATCCCTTCTTCGAGACCACTGAATTACGCCAATTGGTTTCGCGATCTACTGTTTGGCTCGCCTACCGGTGAATCGAAAGTCGTGTCCAACACCTTATTACTCTGTGTTTTATTCAACATACTTGGCATGATACTTGAAACTTTACCGTGTAGTAGCAAATCTGAGAAATGCGGCGAGCTATACGCAAAGACATTCTTCATACTCGATACAATTTTCGTCCTGATTTTAACCGCTGAATTTGCAGTAACAATTGCAAAAGCGCCGAAGAGAAAGGAATATTTGTGTCGCGTACCAAATATCGTGTATTTTGTGTCGCTCGTACCAGCTTATATCACGTGGTTCCTGTATATTGTTTTCGGATTTAAAAATATTCCCGTACTTTTAGACGACATTTTTAAAGCTCTAAGGGTGTTTCGTATAGTAAAGATTGCTAATTCGTCCTCGCATTTGCGTGAGACTGTTGGTCAAATCATGTCGGCCGCGCGAGGATTGGGACTGATTCTGTTGACGTGTACTATCGCTATAATAGTCTTGTCAGTGTTGTTGTATCATCTCGATGACACATGCCCGCATGTCCCCTTGGGAATGTGGTATTTCGTAGTTACCATGACATCGCTGGGGTAAGTAAAAAATAGATTAAGAAATATCCGTTTGATTGCTCGGCTAGACCTATCCCTTAATGTTGACCAGAAAATCCTCGATTTAGCATAAAAACAGTACAAATATAATCCTTTTTCTCCTTTCCTGGCAACTTGGTAGGTTAAAGAAAGCGATACTTGCTGCCCGAACTTTTTACAGTCTGGCTTAACTTGTTAAAATGACGTGGATTTCATATTTCGTTTTCTGAATTCATTTGCATTTATGGCGTCCGTTACGAACAAAATATGTTTCCCACTTTATTTCATCGGCAGACAACGGATTTCAGAAAGACCTTGTTGTTGATAATATAATTATCTTTGGCAAAATATATTTTGCTCGGTAATTATGGCTTGAAGGCCATTAACGTTTGATCGATTGCCTATGTACTATGTCCATGTATTGCATGCATGGACAAAATTATGACGATACAAGTTCCATCAAGCACAATTAAGTAGTAAGTAGAAGTAGGTTCTGACTCTGGCAACGACTGCCTGCTTTTAGTATGTAACGTGTAAATATTTTAATTTCGTACAATTTGAATGCTACACTGAATGGCTTCGTATACTGCATGCTCTTGTAGTACCGCAATTTGGAACAAAGTTATGTCAATACAGTTTATCAAACACTGCGAGTCACATGAAAAATTGCACCGTGTGACATTAAAATAGGACAAATTATTTTTATAGATATGGAGACTACGTCCCATCAGCGACCTCAGGCAAACTTCTTGGAGCTGTTGGAGTTCTTCTCGGAATACTTGTTGTTTCTTTACCTGTCCCAATTATACAAAATAAGGTAAGCCATTATTTCCCAAAGCTTCTTTTTGAACGTACTTTCCCAATATAAGCATATACATCCTGCGTTTCCAATCCCACTGTACCGTTAATCCTCTCTTTAGTCCCCTCTCCAATCAGCCTCCCACTAATTATCCTCTTCTTATAGATGAAGACATTTGTTCCCCAATTTCACGACACTGGATTAGCTTCTCACAACATCGAATTTAGTAGTTTCAGAATTCCTTGAACTTACGATAAAATGATAAGAAACTTCAAGCGAGAAATTTTGTTGGCAGACATAAGTCATGAAAGGCATATGTTCATGTTGTACCATAGGTTGTACCAATCAAATTCGGTATAATATAACCAGTGACAGACGCAAGAGGTGGGAGGTGCGAGAGGAGCAAACACCCAGGCGCCTCCCAATTGTTTCTGAAAGTCTTTGAGTGATAGCTGACGAACTGTTAAAAATTATGATTTTACAAGTATGGAAGCTTTAAATAGGCTGATTATTTAAGCAAATTTGCACGAAATTTAAGAATCGAGATTCGCAACAACAAGAAGGTCAAAATATGTTGGCAACCTAAATTCGATCGCACTCCCAATATTTCGCGAATGCCATCCGCCAATAGCAATGGGCATAACATTGTACTGATCAATACAGTTAATATCTCTGGATGCTAAGCCAACTGAGACTTGTCTTTACAAGAGTTTACGGCGGCGAAAAGCATATTTACAATTATTTATATAGACATAGAATTTGCAAAGAAATGCGTTATTTTTCAATACATGGTAATAGTATGCTCAATTTTCTGTGCAGATTGGAGCAAGTTTGGATGATGACCCTGAACCTGAAACAGATGAAATAGTCTTGGACAGTTTATATCCACCTGATTATAAATATAGACAACGCAGAATGTCCCGGATGTTCAGTTTGGAGCATAAAGTATTAACACTGAAGAAATCGATGGAAAATGTTGATCATTTAATGTAACTTATGCCTTGTGAGTTGTGGTTTGAATATTAGATTTGGGAAACGTAACTACCAGTAGCTAACTTCAGTAATAAGCGTTTCGTCGTATTATATCATTAATTTGAAGTGCAAACTACGATATGATTCTTAAAATGCAATTATAGTTAACAACAAGCTAAATAAGCTTCAGTGACACCCAACTTCTCCCTGCTAATACAGGTATTCCCGACACGTTTTCAAATACTTGGACATAGACATTCCAAATCATCTGAAAATGCCCGCTCTCTAACCTGTCCAATAGACGCTCTGGCCAAATCAGCATTTGTGATAATATGGCTCCTTATTAGTCACCGACGCTATTTTTGAGTTACATTTTCATTAAACCCAAAAATAGCCACCATATTGAAGCATCATTGTTGCCATAGTAACGACAGTTTTTAGATATTCTTTCATATTTGTCAGATACGATTTATTGTCAAAGAATACTTTTCGTCCAAACATTTATACAGCAATTTGTACAGCAATATTTATAATATATAGTCATCCACCGTATATGACCTATTCTGCAATCTGATTGGCTGAACTACTACCTGTATATTATATTCTTCTGAGCCCAATATGGCAAAATATTAAGTCGAGACTTCAATATTGGGCGAGACCGAAGGTAGAGCCCAATATTGCAAGTCGAGACTTAATATTTTGCCATATTGGGCGAAGATGAATCCAATAGGAGTTTTATTATATCGAACAAAACATTTATAACACAAGAACACGTTGTAAACGAGAGTAATGCAACAACAATGCGATAAAACTACAGCGAAAACTTGTGTGGCACTTCGGCCGCGAATTTGCTTAAATTACGAAAACAAAAAGTAAATAAACTAGTTTTATAGAAAGCAAAAGTGTACCTTAACAATACTAACTATCTTTCAGTCTATTTAAGACGATTTGACATAATTTAAATCAGAAAAAGAACTCATATACTGACCTTTCGACCTGTTGTAAACAAATGAATTTCAAAGACATGTTTTCCTGCGCTTTATTTTTAAACAAAACTGTGAGTTAAACAGGGAAAAAACAGCGATAAGCTACTGTCCTACATGCTCCTGTCCTACATCGTAAAATGTCGGACAGGCACGTGATACTATTGAGGACATATGATTGGTCAATCGTATGTGAAAGAATGTGAGAGTATAATAACAGCTCTTATTATATTGCTTTATGAAATCCGCGGTTCTGATTGGCTAGCGAGCGGTCCGATAAAAGCCTTATCCGGACCGTGATCCGGATAACTAGTTATCCGGACCGGTGTCGCGGATTAAAAAATTTAAAATTTAAAATTTAAATTTATGAAATCCGCGGTTCTGATTGGCCAGCGAGCGGTCCGATAAAAGCCGTATCCGGACCGTGGTCCGAATAACTAGTTATCCTATATACTATAAAACAGTTTGACAGTCCAAAAACTTATTTTTTACTAAACCCCAGGTGTTGTTATTTATCCTCAGCTTTTAGTCCTTGTTTTACTCCTTCTAAAACGTGAGTAAATTGACGTTTTTCAAGTGTTGTTATTTTCGGCAATTCGACATCGCATTTTTTTACTTATTAAATTACGTTTCTACATGCTTGAATGTACATTATAAAAAGCGCTAATGCTTTTTCTATATAAAGGATGGTATTATATCCCCGAACTCTTTCTAGGAAGCCCAAAACCACAAAAATTTTCGTTTTGTTTGCGCTATATTTCTGCAGTAAAACAATTTTTCCATATTTTATGTGCCTGGTTTGAAAGTACTGTTGTCCTACTATGCTCTTAGAAAAAAATTAAAAGCATCAAAAGGAGGAAAAGTGATGAAATTTATCGATTTTCAACCTGTATTTTTCGACAAAATTTTGTAAAAAGGGACTGGGGCTACCTACAAAAATCACTCATGAGTGGCTTCAAACATGGCAGCCAAGTTATCATTCCAGATTACTTAGAGTTCACTGGTACAGACCTCACGCTCGGTCAATAACCTATTAATATACAGTGAGTAGCGAAAACAATATGGCGGCACAAAAACTACAAGAGTTTTGCGAACCAGAAAACAGCGAAATATTCGTTTTGAAAGCGACAAAAACGGACAGAAAAGACTCCAAAAATCATTGACATGGTAGGAAATACATTTACTATTTAAATAATAGTTTTCTACAGAATTAATAGCGAAAGAGCAGCGAAAACTCGCAAAAAATATGTTCATGAGAATATAAATTTTTCGAAAACCCGCACGAAAAAACAAATACATTTGCAGTCAGTAAGCAATTACTTTTGCTACACAAGCAATATTGTTCAAGCAATATTGTTCTCAAACCTATTATTGCACTTTAAGTTATGAAAAAACCCCACATATATAGCAAAAACATTTAAAATTTTCAATCCGAGTTGCGACAAGGTTTGTGGGGGAACGAACTGTAAAAATATTACAACAGAGAAGAGTATATTATTACTGCAGTTAATGTCTATAAGACTATATTATAAAACAATTATACCATTCGCTCTCGTCGTATATGGCTGAAAGCTCATATACGACTCGAGCTCATGGTATAATTATTAAATATTCCTATGGAATATACGATAGGACTAACGCTAGCGATAAGTGCCCACTTAAGTACGAAAATATAAGGGCAAAAGCTCTTCGTTATATTATCCGATATCGTAAAAACTCAGTCGCCAGTCATATGGCACTCGCGTAAACTAATTTCACGCCAATGTTTTAGCGTAAACTGTAGAATATATTTTGTCTACAAAGCCATCATAGAACTATATTAACGTTATGTGACATTAGCATGACTTAATTTGTAGTTACAATACAGCATTGTAGGTTTTGAGCTGTGAGTTATATTTTAACCGATAGTTTTAGTTTTTACTGCATGATATTAGTATCTTTAGTTATCCAACCACGGCCCTTTGAAAAACAGGAAACTGAAGGGCTACCGTGGATAAATATGTTTAAATATTAATATAGAAGGTTTAGGTGGATGGATATTTCGAGTGAAATATTATACTGATACAATATTTTAGACCTGAACGGGAACGGCTGCGAAAAATGCAACTCTAAAGGCTCTTTTCCACTCATCGCAAAACCAACTCGCAAACTCGCTGCGAGTTCTTGCATGTAATTAAAATAAACTGTCGAGCATTGTGATTGGATGAAAGTACTCGCAGCGAGCTTGCGAGTTGGTTTTTGCGACGAGTGGAAAAGAGCCTTAAGTCCTCCGACAGGAATTGAACCTGCGGCCCTGCGATTCCGGTGCAGAGCGCTACATCAATTTCAATCGAGTGAGATGCAGAAAAAATATCTTGTAACTTACATTATCACAACCCGCAGTACCCGCATCTATATGTAAACACGAACTTGTGGTTAACGCTTGCGGCAACTGGATCGGAGGATTTAGAGTTGCATTTTTCGCATGCAGCCGTTCCCGTTCAGGTCTAAAATATTGTATATAATATTTCACTCGAAATATCCATCCACCTAAACCTTCTACATCAATTTCAATCGAATATGGTTTCTAGTATATAGGCTCCTAGCCCTTAGTATTGATTTATGTAATATAAAATGAAATGTAATTATTTGGGCGAATTAAATAAATAAATAAATAAAAAACATCTAGCTTGTAATTTATCTTATCACAACTCGCAGTACCCGCATCTATATATATACACGAACTTGTGGTTAACGCTTGGCAACTGAACTCTGTAGCTCAGTGGTCAGAGCGCTACTAATTTGTAATTTAAATATTAATAATATAATTACAATAATGATACTCTTTCATAGACAGAACAAAAAGCTTTCAGAAATGGCTGGTATTTATCAGTGAATTATCGGTCTCAGTCCAAAACACCATTCTCCGTATTGCTTTTTGCTGCCATGTTGCTGTAATTTCACCCCCGGGAACAAACATATACACGAACTTGTGGTTAACGCTTGGCAACTGGACTCTGTAGCTCAGTGGTCAGAGCGCTGCACCGGAATCGCAGGGCCGCAGTTCAATTCCTGTCGGAGGAACTTAGAGTTGCATTTTTCGCAGCCGTTCCCGTTCAGGTCTAAAATATTGTATATAATATTTCACTCGAAATATCCATCCACCTAAACGTTCTACATCAATTTCAATTAATCGAGTGAGATGCAGAAAGAAACATCTTGTAATTTTACCTTATCACAACTCGCAGTACCCGCATCTATATATATATACATGAACTTGTGGCTAACGCTTGGCAACTGAACTGAACTCTGTAGCTCAGTGGTCAGAGCGCTGCACCGGAATCGCAGGGCCACAGATTCAAGTCCTGTCGGAGGACTTAGAGTTGCATTTTTCGCAGCCGTTCCCGTCAGGTCTAAATATTGTATATAATATTTCACTCGAAATATCCATCCCCCTAAACGTTCTACATCAATTTCAATCGAATGATATGCAGAAAAAAACATCTTGTAATTTACCTTATCACAACCCGCAGTACCCACATCTATATATATATATACATGAACTTGTGGTTAACGCTTGGCAACTGGACTCTGTAGCTCAGTGGTCAGAGCGCTGCACCGGAATCGCAGGGCCGCAGATTCAATTCCTGTCGGAAGACTTAGAGTTGCATTTTTCACAGCCGTTCCCGTTCAGGTCTAAAATATTGTATATAATATTTCACTCGAAATATCCATCCATGCACCTAAACCTTCTACATCAATTTCAATCGAGTGATATGCAGAAAAAAACATCTTGTAATTTACCTTATCACAACCCGCAGTACCCGCATCTATATATATACATGAACTTGTGGTTAACGCTTGGCAACTGGACTCTGTAGCTCAGTGGTCAAAGCGCTGCACCGGAATCGCAGAGCCGCAGATTCAATTCCTGTCGGAGGACTTAGAGTTGCATTTTTCGCAGCCGTTCCCGTTCAGGTCTAAAATATTGTATATAATATTTCACTCGAAATATCCATCCACCTAAACCTTCTACATCAATTTCAATCGAATATGGTTTCTAGCAGGCTCCTAGCCTTTCATATAAAATGAAATGTAATTATTTGGGCGAATTAAATAAATAAAAAAACCCAAAAACATCTAGCTTGTAATTTATCTTATCACAACTCGCAGTACCCGCATCTATATATATACACGAACTTGTGGTTAACGCTTGGCAACTGGACTCTGTAGCTCAGTGGTCAGAGCGCCACTAATTTGTAATTTAAATATTAATAATATATTATATAATTACAATAATGATATTCTTTCATAGACAGTACAAAAAGCTTTCAGAAATGGCTGGTATTTATCAGTGAATTATCGGTCTCAGTCCAAAACACCATTCTCCGTATTGCTTTTTGCTGCCATGTTGCTGTAATTTCACCCCCGGGAACAAACAGCATCATTGATACCACGGGATACGTGCCCCTGAGGGAAAAAATCGCGACCGTCGACAAAACCCGCGACCCGCGAATAAAACCCGCGACTCACGACAATAAATTATCTCGTGCAGGGTATATTTTTAGTTTTTACATATATTGTTTTGACTTTGTTATTTTCATGCCATCAGTGATAGGTTGTTTTCCTTTCAGGTAATTTTGTAGTTTTGCAGTGAATGCATAATATTTACCTCTAGCCTGCGTGCAGTCCTATACACTCAGACATCGACAAACGAAATAAGGGACCGCGCAACAATGAAAAAAGCTCGCCACTTTAAGCAAACGAATGCGGAAGTGAAATTATTAAGAAAATTTATGCGTACTTGTCGCCTATATCGGTTCATACGAAGGCACGAAGCGCGAAGGCGCAATATGGCCGAACAGGGATCCACGAATATCTTATAGTTTCTTTTTAATGGCAAAGAGTTCAAAATTCATGAGTTGTTTGTTCGGAATTATTATCGAATACAACAAACACACAGTAATCTCGTTGATATTGAAAAGAGAGCTATGTTAAGTACTTCCTAAAACTTGCCTCTGGTATTCCTCGTGATGCGCCATATGGGTATTTACGTTACTCGCATTTGAATTAACGCCTCAGCTTATTTAGTCTGGCTATTAACTTTCTTACATACTGTAAACTATTTTCCCCGAAATCAGGAAGCGCGTAGATTTTTTTCGTCATTGTTTCGCAGTCCATTACCTCGTTCGGCAAAGTCTAGAAACGAAGTCTGAAAACGAAGTCTGAAAACGAAGTCTGAAAACTAAGTCTGAAAACTAAGTCTGAAAACTAAGTCTTAAAACGAAGTTTGATCATGAAAACGAAGTCTGAAAACGAAATTTGAAGTCTCAAAACGTCGAGAAGTGTTTTCCTAGGCATCGTATACACACGTAAAAACGCACAAGTTATAACAAACCTGCAGAAGACTTGCACCAATGCTGTTTCAACAACTTGTTATCAGGATGTACATGTTCACACTGCTTGTTCCATGCTTGTTGACTAGTTCTCGACGGCTTGTTAACAACTTGCTACAATGTTGTTGATTCGTGCACCAGACTTGTTACAAGTTGTCACAACAACTTGTTATCGTCCTGCAATCCAACAACTTGTTAACAATTTGTGAGTGATAAGCTTGTAGCAACTTGATAAAGCATTGCTACAACTTGTTGACAAGCTTGCTAACTGTTGCGAACGCATCTTGTTGACAAGATGTGAGATTTTTACGTGTGTAGATTGTGTGGTTGCCGTCGAGGGGCAAATCACTGACTTAAATCTCGTACACCTTCATAAAAATCACACAAAATAGACAAATCACAAAAATATAGAAAAAAATCACAAAAAATATAAAAAATCACATGATTTTTGCCCCTCTGTTGCTATGATATTTCACCAAACGTTTTATATAGATATGTGTAAGGTCAGTGCTTGCAATAGGACGTAGCTTTTGGACCCGCTATATTTGGGAGCACCCTTTTACAGGGCCTGCATGCGCACACAAAAACAGATATACACAAGCCTAAGAGAGCCCAAATTGCACAGACATCTGCTTAATTTTTGGTGCTCTTTTCAATTGGGGGCCATATTCGGGCCTGAGAAAGTGGCCTCCTAAACTCCCATCTCAGTGACCATGATGGGGGGAGTGATCTTAGGAGACAGCACCTGGCAGAGTCGAGGGGCCTAGCTGTTGGTAAGGGTCTTAGAGTCTAAGCTTGTCATAAAAAGTTTGAAAAATAAAGTTGCCTACACTAGTAGATTGTGAGACACAGGGAGGCTACAAAGGACTAAAAATAGCAAAATATTAATTCTTTATTCCCAGGCATAAATGGTGATTGAATTTGATAAGAAAATTGTTGTGTATTAACCAAAATGGTCTACACTGTCGAAATTCCCAGAAAACGCAGGGGAATTTGCGCGTTGCATTTCTTCAAATATCAAGAATATGATTGTATCATGAAATTAGGGCAACACAACAATGGTATTTATGATCAATGGTATTTAAGCACAATTTTCAATAATAGTGAAGCTTGCACTAAGGTTGGATTCTTCTGTCTAATTTGCCTTGATCAAGATCTTTAGAGTATATCAAATATTGTACTTGAACTTTCCTTGATTATAAGATCCTTTATAATGCTACAGTTTAATATTCACATGATCAATCTCTTCCATGAAACAAAGCACTTGCATGGTCAATAGAATACACAATAATTATAAGGAAACTCGATGCCGATGGAAATACAAAATAACCCATGGTTTACGTTTACGCAAAAATATGGTCGTTTCATCGTCACGCATGCATTGTGTTTTTGCGCAACTGTCCAATACGCAATAGCAATGCCTTAAAGGCACAGTGTCAATACACAATATGTAATTTAATATTGTTCATCATGTTGAGAGAGTCACGGAAGGACCAAAGGTCAAATTTTAATTTTGATATAAACTCGTGGGATTTATTTAAATTGAAGATTGGGTGTAAATTAGGCGGACATTTATTACATAATGAGCCATTTAATCATTCGCCATTCATTCTGCACAATGGCGACAAACTTAGACTGTGCTCAGTCCCTCTTGGGGAAAGGCGCGCGAGAGCGGAAAAGGAGGGACTGTGGACCTGAGATATGGAAATTCCGATTGGTTGAAATAGTTGATTGACAGATCTACTTGCGGAATGAGTTACTAATTAACTAACATGATAGTTGCAGTTGAATGCGTGAAAGCTTTACCAATTTTAGCGATCATATTTTTGCTAAATGGAAAAGACGTCCTATGTGTTTTTCGAACAGGCTCGAGAAAAGCTTGACTTTTCTATTGTTTATTATGGTCAAGCATAGATTCTCATCTGAACCTTGTTCTGTGTCAGAACAATCTTGTGTGGTTCCAGATGATGTATCTTGTTGCGACGCCGTTGAAAAGTCTAGTGGACGATCAAGTCTTCAGAATTGAACGTCCGTTGTGGATGCTCTCCGTGATGACACGAATATTTACATATTAAATCCTCGGTACTGCTGAAGAGTTCTTGAGTGAAGAATTCATAAATATTTTAAAAGATCAAGGCTCTTACTTTTATAGTTGTCGACGAATACCACACTGTGGACTTTCCTTCAAAATCCGGAAAATATGTTATAATAGGTATTATAGCCAGACAACCTATTTAATACTTGCTTTCCGTCATCTTCTTTCATATCTTCATTTACTGCGCATAATTTGGCACTAAATCACATCGCTCAGCAGGTGACACTGACCATTTATATTGACCATGCCTTTATATTGACCATTCTGTCAGGGATGGGTAATTAAACCAAAACATTGGTATAGAGGGATTATTGCTCTGATACTTTAGCAGGTTTTATCCATCATTATGAAGAACATTCCACACAAAAATTAGGTTTGGGCAATTTTTCTTTCCAGAGTTATAGAGTTTTTAGTTATCAATGTTGCTGATGTCAGCATTATTTTAAAAGTCGTTACACGCTTCAGTTTATGCACAACGTAACAGAAAAATGTTGGTTTGGCTTTCAAACGGAAACGCAATCTGTTCCAAATTACAGTTGTAGCATTTTGGCTGAAGCGCTTTGCCTGATATTGGCATCACAATTTTGGCCGCCATGTTGTGTATCTGATATTACTATAGATATCGGAATTTTAACAACATCATTAGTCGGAACTTCTTTTAACAAATCGTCAAATACTTTACTCGAGTGGCGTTGAATTTGGCTGGGTGACATGACATTTACGTTCAGAACCATGCAATTATGTCGGGAATTTTCTGTTAAAATATCTGTGACCTAATATACTGCAGTATATAATATACATATAATTATTCAATTTTCGATAATGAATTAATATGCATATATAAGTATTTTGATAAAAAATTGGACAGCAGAAACTAAGCTTCACTATTATTAAGAATGAATGATAATGCATTGTCACTGATCAGAAATACCTACTTCGAAAATTCCCCTGCACTTTCTATATGGGAAATCCCCTCATGGGAAAGTCCCCAAAAATACAATATTTGTTGTCGTAATCTCAAACTTAGACGCGTTTCTATTGGTCAATTTCAATCATAAATAGACCAAAGATGTCTTAGGTTATCATTATTTTCTTGTGAAAGAAGAAGTCTAGACTGCTGTGTATTCTGAATTCTATACTAAGGTAAGGAAAGTTTAATTATGAATTACTTGTATCATGCTGTTTGTTCTATGAAAACTAGTTCAACTCTTTCTCAAACGGCGACCCGTTTTATTGACGGCTGACCGAAGCAGGAACACACAAAACTTCAACAAGGCAACAGATGTTTGTGAAGCTTTAATTACGCCTTAAAACCAAATTTCACAATCAAATTTTGTTGCGATATTGGGCCCCTAAACTGAGATAAACATATTATATCTTCATATCCCGAACGATTTTACACTAAAAGTCTAAAGGTCGATTTGTAAACATTAAACTGGTACTGGTAGTCAAAACCGGGACGCCGCTTGTTTAGATTTAATGACTATCAGGAGTATGTATAATGCAGCTTCGTGGCCATATATTATAAGAACGTTCTGCGAGGGAGACTATAGCTGCCTGGCCACTTACTTTGTAGGCCTGCTCTGGGACGGTAACTCGCCTTAACTCGCCGCGAGATAATGCGAGTTAAGGCGATTTAAGGCGATTTAAGGAAAAATTGCGACTTTAAGCAATGCGATTTAAGGCGATTTAAGGCGATATTGCGAGTTAAGGCGAGTTAAGGCGATTTAAGGAAAATTGGGACTTTTAACCGATGCGATTTAAGGCGATTTAAGGCGAGTTAAGGCGAGTTAAGGCGAGTTAAGGCGAGTTAAGGCGAGTTGAGTTCCCAGACCAGGCCTCTTTGTCAACATCAATTAAGGCAACGTCTTCGTGTAAAAAAGCGGGAGATCGATCGCCACAAATTTTAGTTCGGTAAAGCCTGCTTTCTATTTGGTTGTAGCGCTCGCATGCAACTGATGCAAGCATGTCAAGGTTACCGATATACGATTGGCTGTACAATCAGCAGGAACTGAATTGCATACAGTGCGCAAAAGGCAACTAGATATATCCATATTATTTCACAATGTTGTTTTTGAGTTTCACAAGGCGGTTCAGATATACAGTTGAAATTCAAAGATATGTTGTTAAAATCCAAGGATATGTTGATACAATTCCGAGATATGTTGTTAAAATTCCGATATCTATAGTAATATCAGATACACAACACGAGCAAAAGGCAAGTGGTTTTTATCGGATACAACACGGACGCGAATGTTGTATATTATATTGTTATACGCAAGGATTTGAATAAATTATCCAAAGAGCCGCCAACAGATGGCTTTAATATAAAACAACAAACCCAATCCGCTTTCAGGGCAACACGGGGTTTCCCCTGGACATCGTAAATAATACATGTGTCCTATACGAAATATAAATCAGTCACAGTGCAGTGCATCATCTGATTATGCTGCATGCGAGAGAGTCGAATATAGACTTTCTTCATAAATCACAATCGCGTGCACAGACAACACGCCGTTTTCCTGACATTACGGTGCTTGACTACGCGGTTTTCATTGACTTTCTTGCTTCTCCTTGCCAATTGTAAACGGCAGTATACCGGCCGTTCATTCCAATCAAAGGAGTCCTACTATGGAAGACATCGATAGGGAGGAAACTCACATTTCCTGATACCATCTCCTGATGCCTAATTAATGAGAATTACAAAATAGTTTCGGACCGAATTTTGTACAAAGGAATGAAAAGTTATGGGAACAATTAAATTATATTGAACCTTACAAAAATATAAACCCTACAATATATATATATAAATTGACCTGTAAGTAAATCTACAATATATATATATATATATATATAGACCATTTGCTTTAAATATTAGAGTGGAATGGATGATCGAAATCAAAATCAGATCATATCACTGATCCGGAAAAAAACGGATTAAATATGTATTGCATGCAGTGTTGAACCATTATAAGAGAAATTTCAGATGCTTTATATGTTAAAATATTGTGTAAAAAAGTAATGGTAATGATATTCCTTGATAATGGTTGATTTCTATTGTACAGTGTCATTTTCTACACCAGTGACCAATCGATTGCGCTATCCAGTCACTGCGCTCAATAGACAGTTGGTTTAGAGTTGTATATTATATGACTGTACAATGGTTTCGTAAGATTTCAACACAATTCATGTCGTCCTTTTAATATTTTAGATCCTTGAACATTATCTTGAAAACCTCAACAATTTTAAAATGGGTGACAAGCAATCTAAAGACAGTTGTATCAGTGCAGGTGAAGGGGCCGCCATAGGAGCAGGTGCTGGGGTGGTAGCTGGTGGGTTAGCGTTAGTACTAATGGGACCAGTCGGATGGGGAGTTGCAGCCGCGACAGTTGGATCAGCGGTAGTAAATGGGGCGACAGGAGGAGCCGCAGTGGCCCTTAACCCAGACTACGAACCTGGTGAACATGCGGCGTGGTGACGTGAAAAAATTGTGCAGAATATCCTCCATTTGGACCTTACATTTATAGACATTTCATGTTGGAAGCATTTGAATTTTAGAAAAAATTGTACTTAGAAGGTATCATTTATAGATTCAGGGAAAAATTACAATAACTACAGACATACTACATGCATGCATTAAACGTTTTTTATAATAAAATGAAGTTTACATCAATTTAATGAGCATTATCGTGCATTATTTTGTAAATATTGTCGTTTCAAGGAAATGTGTTTGGTGCAAGGAGATTTTCGTCGTTTCCTGCAGTGTCAGAATTCATATAATTGATATAAAGACTTTCGTATATCTCTGAGAGTGGTTTTTCATATTTATTATATTCATTTTGAGATCAATGGCGTTTCTAGCAATTTTATGTATTGGTTCAAAATAATGCGAGTATTAAATCGCATCATTTTGAGCTTAAATCGCATCCTTTTTCAACCAATGATATTGAAATTGATATTTTAGCGAATCAAATTGAATTATAGACTTCAACAAGCCAATTAATTTTAAGAAAATTGTATCTAGCAAAGACAATCTGAACATGACTTGTTATATGAATGGTCCAGACTAGTCAACTGCATGTATTTGTTGCTTGCATAAAACAAAATATATAGAGAGTCATAGAGGTTAACGGAATATAAAAATATGCGAGATATCAATGATAATAATTACAAAAGGATCTCTAATGAAACATCGCTAAAATTGGCGACAAAAGTATATAAGTATTTAACCAACAACAAGGCATACAAAGTATGTTCAAATCCAACAAATTGTCTTGCTTGGTATCGATGTTTGAGTTGATAAAATCAATAATATATACACTCATAATCAGCATTTAAGAGTACGTTCTGGGGAGGATCGGAAAAAAGAGTACTCTCTTTTTGGCCAATATTATTTGGTCTAAACAACTGAAAATTTGGTTAAAATAGCCAAATTTTTGCTTGTTTTAACCAATAAAATATTGGTCAAATAAGTGCATCTGAGACAACCAACTTAAATTGGTTATTTTAACCAATCTGTTTTTGCAGTGAAATTAGGGATGACCCCTAAATATTTGCATCCACAACAGTTTATAAGAGATACCAGGCCCATTGACGTGATACAAGCCACTAGATATATACGAGTTGTTTTTTTAGTCTTTCTGGACGACACCGTCGAATATCGTTCTCCAGAGGATGACGATTTTGAGCGCTCGTATCTTTGGCGCCCCTCACCCAAAACGGACGAAAATACCACCAATCGATTCAGCAAACAAAACTGTTCTTGGCTAATGCCAAACAAATCGCAAATTCAGTGAGTTTTAACACCTTTGTAATCTGATATTTATTATATCGTAAACTAATTATATATTCAGTACTTTGGTCGATTATAACTTCTGTTTTAAAACACGTATGATTTTCACTAATATATCATTTTATAGCGCTTTAAAAACAGTACCTACTGACCACCTTTCAAAGAAAAACAATAAAAAGTGACAAAGTTACGGCGAAATTTGAAATGTAGCGTGTGGGTCAAACCGGACTTTCAGACAAAAACAACCGGCAAGGCCCAAACGGCCCCAAATTAAAGACAAACAAAGACTGTTGCTATGGTTTTGGTAACCCAGGGTACAATACCCTATATAAGATATTTCTGTCGGGACTGAAGCGCGTGGGCAAACCATATATAGTCAAACTACGGCAAGCGCGTGCATGCTGGAAAATAGCCAATAAATAAAAAAAAATTCAAAATAAAGTATCGAAGCGAAATTTTCCAGAAAAAATACACATGAGATAAAAAGCTAAATTTCGACCATTAGAAGTGTGTGGTCAAATGCAAGAATAAAGAAGATATTAAGGATTGTTTGAGTTGAATTGGAGTATGACTGGAGGTATGTTTGGGATTAAACTTTTAGTATTTTTGATTCTGTAATGTTTAGTCGGCAAAATAGCCCTTATTTTGTAAGGATTCCAATTAATTTCATTGCCAGGGGGTAAATATTTTGCAAAGGAAATCGTACTCAAAGTGCTCTTGCGACAACATAATTAAAAATAGGTACGCAAAGCGTACATGTATCTGCTTATGCGTATTTGCATAGATGTCAATGCATGAGGTCAATGTCACTCAATGAGTGGATGAACGTTTATGTTGCTTTTAAAAAACTGTGCATCAAGGGACGAGGGCCTATAGCCCATGGGAGCAATTTTTAAAACAATTGTGAAGCCTTAAGATTTTAGTCTTTTATACTTGAGAATAAAGGTTATGTTAGCAGCACTATTTACACACCACATATATATATTACATACAATCAAATCATTTAGTCCCCCTAGTCACAACAGTTTGGGAAAGAAATGCCAAACTGTGCTAATTATATCATTATACCAATCAAATATCAAAAATAAACTTAATATAAGGTGATGTTGACCATTGAAATGACAAACAATGACCATGAACTATTGTCGATTTGACCCAAATAGTGTTGAGAATAAATATGGCTTTATTTTAACATTTTTATGAGTGAACTTTGTCGAAATAGAAGCTCGAATAAATGCAGGATATTCGTGCAATATACAAGGCACGCCATATATAAATATTACATACCATCAACTAATTTCGTGCCCCTAGTCACAGCAGTATGGGAAAGAAATGCCAAACTGTGCTTATATCTTTATACCAATTAAAAATCTCACAAGTATAACTGTAGGGCCGTCCTCAGAAAATTTATCAGGGGGGGGGTGTAAGGTCCTTTCAACCGACTGACTAACGAACTTGTACCGACTACATTGCTGTTAGTCCAAGCTCGTAGCTGACGCTCAATTCTTGGGGGGGGGGGGGCACTTTTGAATGTCATTCCGCGTTTGCCAATAATTATTTCTTTGGTTCTCATAGATAACATAGATAACTTAGTTCCTGCCTATAAATGAAGTTTTTAAAAACAATTTTTTCGTTCTTCTACTCCTAGTTGGGGGGCACAATTTCAGTTTTATTTCCATTTTATTTCCACAATATTTAAAAGGCTTACCTTGTTTCCTGATTCAAATGATATTGATATAGAGCAGGTCAAGTCAAGTCAATACTTTGTGTAAATTGGCGAATCATTTCCACAGCGTAAATTGCTATCAAACAAAATATCATTGGTTTGATGGATAATTTTCACGGTAAAATTTAAAATTGTACTCATGTTTACAATTCTCGCCCTTCAGTAGTCCGCCATCTTGAAATAACCAATATCAATCCAGTTGTACATAGAGGTCAAAGAGTATCATTATAATTACGTCATTTTAGTCTAGGCTGTCGCTGATTGGCTACAAGCACGGTACGGTACGGTTCGGTACGGTACGGTTTACAAGGTGATAGCAATATATCTGCATTCGCAGATACAAAAATAGGTACGCTATAGCGTACATGCGTCTACTGGTAGAGACTGAATAGCAATATAATTTATTTTTCTTCCAGGCATTCTGAAACTGGAAGTAGAGATACTTTTTTAAATATGTTTCACATCAGATTAGTAACAAAGTCATCCCAAGGGCATATTTAAGCATAGCAGACAGGGGCTGTAGCCACCTCCCCCCCCCCAATCATGATCTTTGATCTGATAGAAACCAATATCCCAAAGTATCAGGTTATTGTGTTTTAAAAATAATATAACCATTATAAAGAAATATATTATAAAACTATAATTCAAATGAACACACATAAGCAACTTGTAGTTCAATATGTCCATATTAATGAATACAATATTACATGTAAATATAAAATATTTAACAAATTTTAATGCATCTATCCTTTCTCAGTTTATTAATATGTTATTATTGTCAAATGTTTTCACTATTGTCCACTAGATGTGGTTTATAAGAAACAACACCAATTTGCGGCATATGGCTGCAGCAGCTCCCAGCAGTGTGTTAGAAGTATTTTTTCTGCTGGCTGAAGAATGAAAGAAGCAGAAAATGTTTTCTCACACACTCCTGGGGCCCGATTAATGATCGGGTGGTGCGGGTTCAAAGCACATTTGTTGTTGCATTCGCAATAGCTTGACTAGACACCCGCCCACCCAACCCTATTAATACTAAGTGGGGAAGACATCAGCTACCAGGCAGTAGCAATGAACAGAATATCGACTGTTGTAGATTAGTTAGGGGAGTTACCCTATGTTAGGGTAATTTAATGTAAAGCTGTAATAGCTAGTAATATTTTATTAAAAGTCAAGCTTGCGGCGTATGGCTGCAGCAGCTCTCTGGCACTGGACTGTTCAATAGTCACAGCCATATTAAAAGTTGTTGATGTCTTTGTCTAGACTGTAGTTGTTTGTTTAAGTGTTGTAGTCACTGAATTGTACCAGTAGCTTGAATAAAGAGTCTATGTGAGCTATATTACTTTGCTTTAAAGTTCTCGACAAGTTCTCGACAAGTTCTCTCAAATTTCTCTCAGAAAGTGTATGTCCAAAACACACACACCTGACACAATATTGGTCAGTGCCTGGCTGTTGCAACTGACAGATCACAACAACACAGCAATCTTTGTAATTCTGAACAGAGTGTGTTGAATACACCCAGTAGCGTCGCCAGACCTGGAGAGGTGGGGGGGACAAAATGATATTGAGGGGGCTGAAAAGGAGGGCCGAAGGCGCGAGTCTAGCGCGAGCTTTTTTAGGGGGTCCGGGGGCATGCTCCCCCGGGAAATTTTTTAATTTAGAGTCTCTGAAATACCATTTCCTGGACTTTGGGGGACGATTTGACATAATTCTGATGGTCAGAAAACGTACCCCCCCCCATCCTTTTTTTCACCGGATTTGAGAGAATCTCAAAAGTGATTTTGAGGAGAACTGGGGGCGACGTGTCCCCCGCAGTCCCCTCCCTGGCGACGCTACTGAATACACCTGAAAGATACAAACAAAAACATGTTGTCAATGCTCGATGCATTGCCATAGATGTATGCATTGCCATAGATGCATACATATGCACCAGTCAGTGGAAAGCCCAACACCATACCCAGGGAGAATTATTGGTAGATTTGACCATATTTTATACCACACTAACCACAGTTTTGCCTTTGGGCTTTAGACAACATTAGGCGTGCAATTCATTATATGCTGGAAACTTGTGGCAGGGGATCAACTAAGGATGGGTTTTCTTAAATTGAAGCCAGGGCAAATGTAATAGAAACTATCAAGGATAAGCATTTGAAAAGCTGTTAAAATCATTGTTCCACATGTTTTTGTTCACAACATGGATACTTAATGCAATGTATAAGATAAGTTGACATGCATAACTTGCTAAAGTGGTATTTCTTTATGTACTATATCAAGTTTTATATACAGGTTGTAAACTCCAAATCATATATAAACCTCCCATTATTTTGTAATCCATAAAGCATCTTTGCCATCCTTGGAATATACATTATCCTTTCGCCTGATTTAGATTCATAATATTTCAAAGCAGGTATTGGTATTTATCATTATGTACACAAAACAAGGTTGACAATGATCATATTAATAAATGCATAAAATTCAAGGCTTCGAATTTGCTCAAGACATAAATATGAAAATACGCAACTTTCACAGTTCCAAAAATCAGTGATACACTTGGTACATTGAACTAATGCCCTGAACTTTAATCTTTCAAAATAAATAGTTATCTTACTTTAACAATTTTCGAAAAGAAACTTTTGTAAAGTGTTGTATAAAGCTTGCAGTAAAACTTTTCTTCTATCATCAATGGCGTCGGAGATCATGAAATATGAATACCGCATTTCCATATATGGTCTCATTAAAAATCAAGTTCCACCCAACTTATGTATGTATGGTCTCAATCAAAATGCCGATGACATAGGCGGCAGGGGCGGATCTAGGGGTGATCAGAGCGATCACGCGACTAACGTAAAATTTGTAATTGCGCAATTAATTAATTCAACCAACAGTCCAGTTATCATATTTCATGCAGTGGCTTATATTCAAAGTTCGCAGTCAAGTTATCAAGTTTCATACAGCGGCCAGGCCTTCGATACATAACGCGCAGAACAGCGGTCCAGCGCGTGAGTTTTGCTCGCTCTAAAGGCAGATTCCAGCTATCTGATTGGCCAATTTGCTTTTTGCGCGTTCTGCGGGGAGTTCAGCGATCAGGGGCTAGTATACAAGGTATCCGATTGGCTAAATTGAAAAAAAATTTGAATTCCCATTGGCTAGATTTTTCTGACCGATCAGATGCATCAGGCTTCAGTTTATACGGCATGATTCTATGACCGTTCTGATCGCAGCTTTGACCGCAAAGGTTCAATCGAAGTAGCTCGGAAAATATAATACGAATATACTGCAATGTCTCGTAGTATTTACGAGGCCGTTCAGGCCATGTTTGAGAACAACGACGAGCAATGTCTGGTGGAAATTCAAGCTGATCTGAGGAAGCGAATCGACGCTTCGCCGAAGACTTCTGTCCAAGAGCTGTTGAGCGCTATCAACAACACAAGCTTCTGCTTGGGCAGAAATTTTGGTACCGAATCGTACATTCCGAAGCATGTTCGGGAAAGGAACAACTCTTGTACGGCTACGGTCCTAATGCAAATATATTCTATTTTAACTACATTTATTGTGATGATTTTCGACTTGTATTTACAGAGCAATCTGTGCGCGTGAGGCGATGACCCGCTGGCTATGTTTATGAAATTTGCAATTTTTGCATATTACTGCGGTCGAAACCCAGCCGATTAGGCGAACTGTATAAAATATAGACATTAAGGCATTTTGTTTATGCTTTTGTTGCTTGATTTTAATCGCCTAAGGTTTGGATATATATTATCGACTTCAACCGAACCAAAATATTCTTATATAAATATGATGTATTTTTGACCGTAATACGATCTCAGATGTGATGTAAAATTGTGTTTGTTAAAAATAGAATATAGCTATAGGCAGCAAATTGGTCCTATTCTGAAATAGCCTTTGGCTAATTGGCTTCCCAGGACCAAAACATTTTATCCTTTACTCTTAAACACGTTTTAATACTGATATCATGTACAGTAGTTTATGTTATTGTGTAAACTATAAATATTTGAAATGGAGATTAATATTTAACTCCATGTCTGGTTTGTTTATTAGATCTGCTGCTACTGGGAATTGCTTGTACAGCTCTGTGTATGTTAGGTGGGGGGGGGGGGGCTAAAGTGTTGACTGGGACTGGTGCGAAAATTGAGCAATTTCCCCCGACCCCCCCACTGAAAAAATTATCCCCCCCCCGGTTGTGTACCAACGAAAATTTTGACTAACGTACGAAAATTCCTCGATCCGCCCCTGATAGGCGGCTACTGCTCCAGTAGACGCAAAAAGTTAATGATTCCCTGAAATAAACAAGTAGTTATATAGTGATGATCATGATGATCTTTATCTTTTAGCTATAGACTGTTCTACCTAGAGGTCCACAATTCGGGTAGTTTGATCCTAACGACGCTCAGCATATAGTGTATAGACGCTACCTACACTGACACCACGCGTTCAAGATATTATCCTTGCATATGACGTGGGCTAAATCTCATGAATAACTACAATGGTTACGTGCCATGGTCTCTTCTCTTCTAGTAATTCAGGAGCAATGGTTGCCAAATCAATGTAAATAAAACCACCAGATGTGAATGATAGCACTCAATTTGCTGAATCGCCTATTAAAAACATCAGATTTTACTACCAGAGGAAACTGGAGTACCTGGATAAACCTGAGCTGTTCTCTCTAGAGGTCTGGCTCATCGTTATTGCAGGTTGAGACCGAAGTATCTGAAGAAGGCATGCAGCGTTTTATGGAGTCAAACGAAGAGAATTACCCTTCTCACACTCGACTAAGGCGAAATGTCAGAATGAATCGAACGCTAGTCGCGCAGGCCATTGAATTAACTAACCACTGTGTAACTAACACCTTAGTACTATACTGTCCAATTACGGGGAAAGTAGGATCACAATCTAAGCTACCAGAATCAAAACCACTTGCTATCATTTCTTAATCTCTAATCCGCCCTACTTTGTTATTTTGGATTGATCGAGTCATTATTTGAATGGAACATAATGCTTTCTACGTCTTGGGAAGTTGTATTCGACGTGCTATGACATTTCCTTTCATCGCCTGGCTCCTCATCTTTGAATATTTTCTCCAGAGCAAGAAATGTTAAAATACTTCCAATTATCCGGGGACCAATTCTTAAATTATCATCATGAGCTGTTCTGAAGAATACAGAAATGACGAATGTGAACGTACCCAAAGAAGTAACGTTTAATTCCAGTCT
Source organism: Trachythela sp. YZ-2020 (assembly GCA_016169945.1). NCBI lineage: Eukaryota > Metazoa > Cnidaria > Anthozoa > Malacalcyonacea > Clavulariidae > Trachythela > Trachythela sp. YZ-2020. The sequence continues at coordinate 3,347,621 of JADLSH010000382.1, read as the reverse complement.
TGGCCAAATGTAAGTACTGTGCTAACTGTGTATAGTCCCAGCTACCTCTTTTCGAAACATAACTAATTGCTCGTAAGATTATTTCAAAATTTTTATGTTAGTTGTATATAATGGAGTTTATACTGTATAGGACTGACAGTTGAAAAATCATTTAGATACAGCTCATTTTTCCTAACTAAGGCTTTGTTCAATAATTACGTTTCAATAATATGTTGCATACAAGATTTATAGCTGCATGCGTGTCTTACTATGTTACTGATATAATGTGTGTGTATACTGTCAATCTTTGTAAAGGCCGTTTTCCATTACAGTCATTTTACCCGCGGGTGAAGTGACCTTGCTTGGGGATGCACAGTTGGTGTCCTGTGTAAGAGTTTAACGTCAGCTTATAGATGGTCAAAGAGGCCCCCAAAGGCCTAATACGATATTTTTATTCGATTTGATATAGAAATTGCCACCCTTCCAGTAAATCCATCCCTGGGATGTAATGTACCCTACTTTGCTATTTTTACTTACTGGGAGAAGGTATCTTTTGGTTTTGACGTTTATTCAATATATTTCAGAGCCATGGACAACGAAGAAATGCTGTGTTAAGTTTAAAACTTCTTAGATTGAAAGCAATTGAATCCTGCCATTTACCCAGTTCACGAGCTTTAACAGCCGTACAGCAGGACATATTTTTGCCTATACTAGATTTGCACCTTTGCTGAAGATGAACAAGTCGGTATTTTGCTATAGAACTGCGATATTTTTACTGTTTACCTTGTAATAGAACATGCAAGTATCACCAAACGACTTTTATAACGTTTAACAGTTTATATACAATTAATAGTTATTTATGGTACGATAATGGTATCATAGTTAAAATCGCTCCTCGGTGTTACTGTTGCTTTGTCACATAAAACTAAGGATTATTCAAAGGTTTTTCCATTACAAATCTTTCAGAATAATAAAAAAATATTTTAAAAACCGGGCTAATCTTTGTTTTGTTTTGATCGGCGAATTTGCGTCCACGTACTTGCCATGCGTTTTTGACTGTCGTCCCGCGATCATCTCGCGTATTACTGCAGGGAGCCACCTTAAATTGAAAGAGTCGGGATGACCAAATTTTTCTTTGTCTGGGGTAAATATTGCTGAAAATAGACGTTGTCGACGTGTTTTAGTAGTGTTAGAATTAGCATACAATATCTATAAACACTAACCTATTTTGGGTCTAATGTAGTAGAGTGGCTTCAACTTGGTTTGACAAATATTATACCCATTTTAAAATTACGTATTAGTAATTGTAAAATAATAGATTCCTTATAAATTGGTATACACATGACGATAAAAGATCAATTCACAAGAGCTATATTCAATTCCTATAAGACTAATAAAAATTGCGAATTGTGCTAGGCCTTCTCGCTTCCAGCCACTCCCCGGAACCCAAGCATTGTGGAAGTGAAAGGCCAGGAACTAGGCTAGGTCTAGCGTAAAGTGAATCTAGCGTAAAGTGAATTGGTTTAGCTTAAAGTGAATTGGTCTACTTTAAACTCGAACAGTCTATAGCGTGAGACCTTCCCTTACGTCTATAGCGAATACAATCTAGCATTCATGCACTTTCGTTAGTCACGTGATCTACAGTATCTATCAACATCGCAGCTGGAAGCCTTTGAAGTTCGCCGGCCTTCCTAACCATGTCTATATTTCTATTACCTATGGTATGACAGACGCCATGCGAAGAAAAATTTGTTATAAAACTAGTTCAAAACTTAGTTGATATGCACACAAAGTCATTAAGTAACGTGTTATTCCTATTTTTACTGTTAAATGTTCCTTCATATTAATTAACCACGAGAAAAGTCCCCATGAATTGTCTGTACTTCCAAACGACAAAATATATAATTATTATATATGCTCTAAATATATAGGACTGTAAACCCTGGGCATATATAAGTATTGTATAAATTATTCAGTTTTACATTGATTTATTTGAGTGTGCGTTAGAAATAAAGCAGAAAAACGCTGTGCAAGATAAGAAGTCAATATGTCACAAAGCACTATTGATAACGTCGTATTCCTATGTATTATAAACATCATATTTATGATTGCTGGAATATACCTAAATTCCGTGGTTATAATCAGTCTATGGAAGCCGTCACAGCTTCTATGATTCTTGTTTTATCTTGTTTTGATCTCGCCGTAGTCGCCATCAGTCATCCTGTTCAAATATCATCAACCATTTTTGTCTTTCGTGGACAAATTAATGAAACACACGAGGTAACACGAGGATGTATATCGTGTATTTTACATGGTTTTTCGATGTATGCGCTCTTTATACTGAATTTTGAACGATTCCTGGCTTTATCTTATCCGTTCTATCATCAAAAATCAGTCACTGACATTACGTTACGTTACGTTACGTTACGTTACGTTACGTTACGTTACGTTACGTTACGTTACGTTACGTTACGTTACGTTACGTTACGTTACGTTACGTTACGTTACGTTACGTTACGTTACGTTACGTTACGTTACGTTACGTTACGTTACGTTACGTTACGTTACGTTACGTTACGTTACGTTACGTTACGTTACGTTACGTTACGTTACATTACATTATTCTGCTCACTCCCCATTGGGGCTTTTCAGTGACCGACTAGAAATACATGCATGCATGCAGTAACCCCTCGCCACAGCTAAACAACGACAGTTCCTAAACATTTCTAAGCTTTTCGTTGGAAAATCTGCATGCAAAGGATGATTTGTTCAAAACGAGAATAGACTTAGTCAGAATGCGATCGTGAAGGGGTAAATAGAGGCTACGAGAGCTAGGGTCTTTTAATTTCTTAACTGGAAAATATGGCAGTTGCACCAGAATATTTACTACTGGAAATGGCATTCGGTAAATTAGTGGCCTACTGACCGAGTCTGTTATCTGGCTTTCAGACAAAATTTTGTCAGGGAAATGGAGTACTTGACGTAAATACTAAGTGATTCCGTTCATCTCAAATGTGCCGTGACAATTTTAATCATATTACTGTAATAGTTTCGAAGGAAAACAAAGGAAAACTGGAAGAAAACTTAAATATTAAGGAATTATATAAAGGAATTTCAAGGATTTTTGCAAGGATAAACAATGGAAATTTGTTTCAAACTGTGGAAGCACTGTAGTTATGGCAACACGATCAGTTAAAGACAATTTTTTTTACAGTTTTTAGCGTACAAATTACACTACAAAACCGGCAATGTAGTTAAAATATTAATGGTTTTAACAATAGAATACTGAAATATATCATGTAGGTATGTTATTATGCATTCTAATATTTTATTTTAATGTAAAATTGAAAAATTCAACCGTCCGTTGAATATAAAACGTTTCGTAAAGTTCATAAAACTGCATTTACCTATAAATTCCTTTTTTAAATGAAATCTTGCGGTTGAAAGTATACAATTCTCTCGTAAAAATGGTTCCGCTTTCCTTTTAATTTATAGCTTTTTGTAACATAAAATATAGGATACTTAAACTGGAATTAAACGAGACTGACTATTTATATAAAGCAACAGTTTTTAAAACAACAATGATAATATGCCATGAACAAATACATCAACAATTATAACAAACTCGCGTTATATTTTACTTTTTTCGCTCATATATCTCTTCTTATCCTTTTATATAAAGCAAACGCGATAAAATTGGCCTCACAGCTCCTATTTATAAAGTCTTTAAAAGCGATTTTGAAATATTCAGAATTTCTCATGTTTAAAATCTTCACTCATTCCGCTCCTGACAATAACAGCCCACGCGATGTCCACGACAAGTTCACGAAATTCGCGAAAACGTTCACCCAGGAACTTTGGTTTCGCCAGAGTCAGTAGAAGGCGAGGGACTGGTCTGGAAACTGTAGTGTTAATCCAATTACAACTCTATGATCGCGCGTGGCATAGTCACGTGACTAAAGTAGGTGCACACACTACTCAGACTTGTTACATTATCAAGAATGTTGTCATGTTCAAAGAAGCGTTTCATTCATTTTTTGTCACAAATTACGTTTTAATTCTCTCTGGGTTTTACTGTATGCCTGGTGCAAACTGTGTGTTTCCGGATTGTGGAGCAAACAGACGAGAGAAATATGATGGGATCGGAATATTTCGAATCTCACAACGAAAATCTCCATTCTACTCTGCTTGGCGCGAAGAAGTTATCAGTATTATCAAGAAATATCGGGTGGTCGATGAAAGCTTGAAGCGGCAAATTCAGGCCTGGAACATTAGTATATGCGAAAGGCATTATCGAAAAGAGGATATCGAGTTTACAAGTAAGTTACGGTAATTAATTGGCTTAGAGATAACTTTGTTTTAAAAGTACGTCTTATAATTGATTTATAAACTGTCAACACTCAAGAGTCAATATTGCATATAAAATCGAGATATAAAATCAAGATATTTCATCAACAAACTTTGTCTTGGTCTGCAGATTTTCGATTGGATATTAACGATAATAACCTAGACTATAGCTTTAATATAATATTGTAATTAGGTTCGATTTACAATGTTTAATTTATTTTCAAATTGCAGTTCAGACTTTGGTCAAAATGGCCTTTTGATATAGTGTTTACTGTAAGGAGTATATAATTAGGCGGTCCTTTGCTTTCTGATAAAAGTTATTGATTTTTGTAGGTAAAGGAAGAAAATCATTAATACCAGGTTCTCTTCCAACACTTAATCTCCCAGAAAAGTCACATCAAGCAAAGCAGGTTCCAGCAAGACGTCCCCTTACTGTTGTTAATCAGAATTCTCAAAACACCACAAAGCTGTCAAAGCAGAATTGTTATAAGAATTTTAAGGAGTTATGTGAAAGAACCAAGAAATTAAAGCTTCCTGAATGGCAACAAGAATATAGTCATGGGAAATTGGTACTAAAACAATTTGTTTCTTCATTACTAATTCCAAAGTTTGAGATTATTATAGTATTTATAGAAGAAAATTTCCACTTCACTTGTGTTGTTTATGGGTACGTACTGGCCAGCAACCACTCTGTATATGATGGCAATAAAAGATCTTTGAAAAATATTACTGTGTCTGAACTTGTAGAGAAACTTGCACATTATTGCCTTTGTGATGGTATCTCAGAGCAGACATCTGGGTCTATTCACCATGCTATTCCCTGTCGCACTAATATTGACCAGGAAACTCAAGAATCTGCAATTCCTATGCCAACAGTGATGTATCATAGACCAAAGGAATGCCTTGTCTTGCATATAAGCAATAATGAAACAACAAAATGTCCCAGTTGTTCAAGCATTGAAAAGAAAATTGCAAAACAGAAAACAATTAAAAGCAGAAAACTTAATGTTCCAGCAAAAGCAAATGCTCCTGTTTCTACTACTCACCCACATCGTCTGAAATTAGCCCTACAGCAGCAACGCCTGAAATGTACTCAGCTTGAAGGGGAGCTAACCAAAATGAGAAATGCTATCCAAAACTCTGGAGTGGTGCTGCACTCAGAATTTTCCCAAGATGTTAGGTCTATTATGACTGGTAACAAAGAGAAACTTACTCCATTCATGAAATTATTCTGGCAACAGCAGCAGGAAGCATTTACCAAGAGTCCAAATGGAATCAGATATCATCCAATGATCATACGGTTCTGTCTTTCATTAGCTGCCAAATCTGCCTCAGTATACGAGGAACTAAGGAATTCAAAAGTGCTTACCTTACCTAGTAGGAGGACATTGCGTGACTATCGGAATGTCATTACACCAATAGTTGGATTCAATCCTGCTGTGATACAAGAACTTTGCCAAACAACTAAACCACTGAAAGGTATCCAGCGGTTTGTTGTTTTAGCTTTCGATGAAATGAAGGTGCAATCAAAGTTAGTATTTAATAAGAACACTGGAGATTTAGTTGGATTCCTAGACTTAGGAGATCCAGATATCAACTTCACTGCCTTTGATGATGCTGAAGAATTAGCCAGCCATGCATTAGTATTTTATGTTCGAGGTATTGCCAGTGACCTGAAATTCAACCTTGCATATTTTGCAACTGGGGGGCTCAAATCCTACCAGCTCATGCCAGTATTCTGGAAAGCAGTTGCAATCCTAGAACTGACATGTAACCTACCTGTGATTGTCACAGCATCGGATGGTGCCTCTGCTAATCGCAAGTTTTACCGTATGCATGCTACAATGGATAACAATGCTGGTAAATCAGTTGTTTATCGCACAGTGAATGTGTATGCTCCAGACCGTTATATATGGTTGTTTGCAGATGCACCACACTTAATGAAAACTGCTCGCAACTGCCTCTACCACTCCACCACTGGAAAGTCCACAAGATGTATGTGGAATGATGGAAAGTACCTTCTCTGGCAGCATATCTGCACAATTGTCAACGAGGATGCTGCAAATGGACTTAAACTTTGTCCAAAGCTCTCGTGTGACCACACTCAGTTGACCTCCTATTCAGTAATGAATGTTCGTCTGGCTGCTCAAGTTCTAAGTGAGACCACAGGTAAAATTCTCAAAGAATACTACCCACCCGATATGCATGGCACTGCAGAATTTTGTTTGCAACTTGACAAGTTTTTTGATGCTCTAAACGTCCGCAGCAGGAAAGAGGGGGATTTTAAGCGTAAAGATGCTCTTAAGCCATACACTTCACCTGATGATGAAAGGCTGAAGTGGCTTGAAGATACTTTTTTGAAGTACTTGGCAGATTGGAAAAAGAGCACTGAAGACAGACCAGGTAATTTTAGCCCAACTGACAGGCAGAAGATGTTTTTGTCATTGCAGACTTACGAAGGTTTGCAGATGACAGTTTACTCGGTAATCGAGGTCACTAAGTTTCTACTTAACAAGGGGATGGTCTTTGTCCTTACCAATCGCTTCAACCAAGATGTTGTGGAAGAATATTTTGGACGGCAACGCAGCTTAGGCCGCCGCAGTGATAACCCAAACCTTTGGCAATTTGGGTATAATGATAACATAATACGCACACAGAGATCTGTAGCCCCAGTCACTGGTAATACAGAAGGAAGACATGCTAAGAAGAGAAAGGTTTCTTGGACAGATGTTGACAAAACCCCTTTGAAAAAGAAGGCAAGAAATAAATCAGTCCAAAAAGCATGATACTGTAACTATGTGTACAATGTACATTTGTGTTTCCAAATCATTTCATGCTAATATGCAGTAGTTTTTATAGTACAGTACCACTTGACTGTATGTGATATTTCATGATTTGGATATTCATATTTCCCTTGCAAACATGAGTAACATAAAAAATGTATAGAAGGGGGAGAATTGGAACACCGCACAATTGAGACTTGTGCAAAATAAGGTGAACTGAAAAATTATCCCAATTCAATCTATTTGGCACAAATCAGGTTTTTATAGGTAATTGGAACATTTTCTATAGGTGACCTATAAGGAGGTCTATTTAACAATTAGTCGCCGAAGGCGAGGTGATTACAAGCCTATAGTCACTGAGCCGAAGGCGAAGTGACTATAGGCTTGTAATCACCGAGCCTGAGACGACTAATTGTTTTAGTAGAAATTTCAAAGAGAAAAACAAACACAGAAAGTTATGAGGTCAGTTGAAAAGGCTATAGGACAAAATTATTAAAAACATGCCGGCAAAAGACGAGTGTCAAAAACATATCGAAGCGAAACAAAAACAAACAATTTCGTAACAAAAATACTTTGGAAGGGCTCAAATACAAAGTAGAATGGTTTTAAAAATATATCATAGCTAGGTTTTTGCTGAATATAACGATATAAATTAGGATAAAACGAATAATTTTCAAAATAAACACTTGAGCGAGTGGTTGAGCCGTACGGAAAAAGTTTTATACATGTACATTTCAACAGCGAGAAAACGCTGCCTTGCATGGAAGAAAAATAGTGTATATGTTATCGCTTACCTTTAAAAATGTCAAAAATATATCCTCCTTGAATTTAGCGGCAGTTTTTTCATTTAAAACTTTGAATCAGGCTCAAAAAACCGATTTTTGTTTTAAATTCGGCAGCTTGCGCGAAGAAGCCATTTTGAAAAAAAGTGATAGTCACTGGGCAGTGACTATCACTTTTTAGAGGCTCAATTTGGACCAATCAGAATGCAAGAAAAGCAATAGACACCTCACAATTTCTACTAAAAGGCTAGAGAGCTCTATAAGTGCCTATAGACCTCTAAAGGGAATTGGAACATACCGTATAGGCACCTATAGGCCGCCTATAGACTTTTTTCGCAAGGGAGAATTGAGCTTGGATGTCCCTCTTCACCCCTTTATTCAGTATCATAAAACTCAATTATAATTAATTATGAATACTTCAGGTTAACATTTTGTTTAGCAGACATACAGTATAATTTTAGACTCTGTACATATTCACTTGTCAAGTGAAGTATCTTGTTCAAGTTATTATTTCCTGTTATATTTAACGAGTTGCACGGTTGTTCTCAGACTTTTTCTTTATGTCTTTGCGCAGGGCTTTATTTTTACAAGCTTGTAGTTTGGTTTTATCCTTTACATATGAAAATGTTCTAACTCGCAAGAAAAGTTTGATAACTTTGTCAAGCAGACAAAATCTAGTTTCTTTCGAGATGCTAGTGGTAAATCCATGTGTCATACTATCATAAGCACTGACCATATCAATTCGTTGAAGAAGGGCCTCAGAAATTTTGTTACTATCTATCTTTGTTACATGGACTGCACTGGTTTCTTTACGGAACTCTTCTTCCACAAGTTTGAATACCTGGAGACATTCAGCTGTGACAGCCCATAGACCACCCCTTGTCAGACAGCTTATCAGTTTTTGAGATGAAACATCATCACTCTTTGCAGCATAGAGCAAAGTCAATAAATCTTGTGAGTCCTTTGATCTCCAGTTTGTGAATTTGTGGATCTTTCTCACCAACGAATGGATGACATATCCTGATAAATACTCGAGTGCATGCACATCCCGTTCAGTTAGAGGTTTGATAACAGTACTTGTTTCATATTCTGCTGGCATATTATAGTGGGCCAGTATTTTGTCTGCAAGTCGTGTTGCCAAGAGCGTGCACATAGGAAAATCCAAGGAATTAAAATACTTTTTTGCATCCATGACAATTAACTGGTAAAATTGTGAATAAAATTTTTCCGCATCTGAATTTGAGCACAGTGAACTGTACAGTTTCTGCATTTCATTGGTAAGTAGTTTAGTATTATCAGCAAAAATGTAATTTCCAACAGCACTGCGAATGAAATTTGAGTAGCATTCATCTTTTAAAATATCTTTTTGGCTTTCCATCAACAGCTTGAAGATAATCTCTTCTTCTAGCTTTACTTTGGGTTGGATCTCCGTGTGCGGACCATTTTCTTGGTGTTTAGATTCTATATGTTTTACCAGCCAAGTGTTTGTTTTGTATTTCTTGGAGCAAATAGCACAGGAGTACTTTGCTTCATATGTTAACTAAAACACAATTATACAAAAAACATTTAGAATATTCAAAACCATATTTTTTCATATACACTATCAACATCTGCACAATTTCAAAACCTAACAAACTGGCAAACAGGCCAATGACTATTATGGTTGAATATTTACTTGGATAAATGTTTTTGTTCAGCAATATTTTACACTTATTTACAGAATTTTTAGTCTTTATATATTGGGGTGTTTGCTTTTCACCAATAGGCAATAACTTCGAGATGCTGCTGCTAAAATAAATTCTATTTTATATAACTTATGCATTCATAATGCGACTAGACCCGATTCGAATGAAAATATAAGCCACTTCTGACTGTAAATCCGTATAAATGTAGATTTATACTAAGATTATTTTAATATACGTCAGTTCAAAGGTCTTTAATAGTAGCTTTATTATTACTAGGGTTTATGCCTTTTCTAAACATCGATTATTAGTTGGATTTGTAGCAAATTTATTGTTTTATTGATTAATTTCATTCTGATTTCATGCATCAGTTGTGAGTTGACAGGAGTATTAACAGGACAGTGGTAACACGAACATGTTCATGTTAAACAGTTAAAGCGATTGATTTCTTACCTCTTCGATTGCGATATCATTTTTTTCTTCTACGTCTTCGTTATTGCCATCACCAAATAAATCAACGACAAAATCTAACAAATCCCCTTCGATAAAATCTTCGTTCTGTTCGTGTGTACTGAAAGTTGCGGCCATTTGCATTGCAAATATGTGCACCTACTTTAGTCACGTGACCCGGATTTTACTATAGACCGAGTTGTAATTGGATTAACACTACAGTTTCCAGACCAGTCCCTCGCCTTCTATTGACTCTGGTTTCGCATAGCTTTCCTTTTTTCCCGGGTGTAATAAATAGCCGAGCGGAATTAGTACCCTCGCACGGCGCTTTGCGCCGGCTCGGGGATTACGTCAAGCGCCAATACGGCGTTGTTAGATGAAGTACAGTGCGTAAATAGTACAAATTAATAAAATATCATAAACGGAAAACATTATATGAGTCACAGCATTACCAAGCCTGTTCAGTTCATAGAAATGTCTCCACCAGAGATGTTATTAGCCTACTATATTTTAATATAAGCCAGCCCATATGCCTTGACTTCACCTTGTCGATATTGTTCATAATATTGCTCTTCCAGTTTTTGATCTTTTACAAGATAATACCACTCTTTAATGGTTGCATAAGATAACGAAATTGTCAGTGCAACCTGTTTTGCTTCTCTTTTCCTAATATAGTCCAAGGAAAATTCAACGCAATATATTTTCCATGGTTGAAAGGATTTTAGAGGTGTTATGTCAGACATGTTTTCCAATTTCCCGCATTTCTTCCCAAATATTTTTCTATTTAATAACTTTTTAATAACACAAAGTATCCGAACGAATACAGCTGACCAAAAGGAATGCAGTAGAAACAAAATGTCGAACGAAAACGAACTGAACAACAACAAAATGAACTGGTTTTAAACATATTTTGTGCCAGTCGCGCGTCTTCAATTTTTATAGTTAGCGCTTGAAATTATTACGATTTTCGACTCGAAATGGCACCACTTCAACGACTGAATACCTGGTTAAAAAGGATATTTTTAGCAAGTTTAACGTGTTGCCTTTTGAATGTGACGTTGGGGCAAATTCATTGATGCGATGATTATGTCCAAGCGAGGCAAGTTTGAACGAAGGTAAGCGTAAAATTGACAAGTTGCTATGAATAGTGCTATGATAACTAGCTCGGTCAACAAAAATATAAAAGTGTTATCATATACTTCAGTTTTGTTGGAATGGCGAGAGAATTTTGCATTTTGTATTGTACGTTTAAGTGATTGAAATGAGCGAGTTGATAGCAGGTGTATTTTTCACAATGTGGTTTTCCACACTTAAACGGGCTTAATTTGCAAGTCGTACGCGCCATGAAGAAGTCTTATTAGTCATATATATTTGGAGGTCTTGCAGATGTCATGACTTCTCACGTGCGAGGTAATCAAGCATTACGAGGGGAGGTTATAGGTTTCCTGGCGATTTCAGTTTCCAGTATTACGGGCGTGCATAGCGTTGGGAGAGGCAGATTTACAGCGGGAGCATTAATACACGTGTATTCTAGAAGCTTTGTTAGGGGAGGAGGCTGAATAATCCATAATTACTATTATTATTTAATCTTATTTACAACAACGGTAATCCTTCAGCAAATTATTGCGCTGTTTTCCAAGGGGCCGTTGACTAATAAAAAATGCTAATAAAAATAAACAAACATTTTTTACGCCTATATCTACATACGAACAATAACATGCAAATATACTTATTTTAACGTGGCTCGATATAGTAATCACGAAACCCTTATGCAAAAGATCGCGAAAATAGATTTATTCTATAATTATCAATAAACCCGCGTGTCAATTTGTGCACGCGAGAATATTAACGAAAGAACTTCCAAACAGACCTGACGTGAACAGTTGCTCGCGCCATCTCGCGCCATTGTGCGTGTTATATAGCGTTTTCATGTCAACTATTGCTGACGTCATTAAAAAATTCCATTTTTGAAAAACAATGCGCTATATCTCATTATTTTGTCCGGTGACCTATATTTAAATTTTGCACGCTGTATTGCACCACAAAAATCTTTCATTATACCAAAAATAAAAAAATTTGTAATGCCAAAATTTTTTTATTGAAGACAACGACATTTTTGCCTTTTTCAAAAAAATGGCATTACAGAATTTTTTTATATTTTGCTTATTTGCTTATATTTTGCTTATTTTTTATATTTGCAAAATATATCTCGCAAGTAAAATAATTCACGAAAAAAAATTGGTCACCGTGCTTTTTTCCAACTACACGAGGCAATAAGCTATTTTAGAGTGAATTTCAAACGCGTATGTTGTCATAACAACGAACTGTATGTTACTAAAACCAACATAATTTGAAAGTAGAAACATCAAAATATATGAAAATCCCCAATATCTCGTGAATAAGACCCAAAAATACGGAGTTTAAAAATTTCAAAATGTTGTACGCTTGAATTTTTGAAAACTGTATCGAGCCACCTTAACTTAGCTAAATATTGTATTATATTGAAAAGTTTCACCGTTTCAGAGCGGAGCTTTAAATCTTGGTAATGATATAACATTATATTTAAGTTCCGTGGGTGGTTCGTTCCAAATAATTGCGCCTGAATAAGCCAACGCTTTTTCTAAGAAAATTAGTTTTAACCTTTTCAAGAGAATAATCGCAATCATTATTGCTTTAATTGTAATTTTGACTATTTTCACTCGTAAGCATTCGTCTTTTCTAACTTAATACATAAATGCTGACAATGCATGGTTGCCAGTTTAATTCCTCTAAAATGTACTTAGTCTTAGACTAATTAACCTCATATGATTTTCCAGTAATGACTCTAGCAGCCCTGTTTTGAAAAATGCGGTTGTATTATTGCATTATATACAGATATTAATACTGACAAAAGGTTTCATTCGTCGAATCATTCCTATGCCCTTTGACAATATGAGTATTCCAATTGTCTATATGAGTATTCCATTTAAGTTGATCATGAACAATAACCCCTAAAGTTTTTGTTTCTTTTACTCTTGTAATATTACTATCACCCGGTTTAATATCAGGATCATTATCAATTTTACTAAGCCGTTGTCTAGCACCAGCAATCATATATATTCAGTTTTATTCTTATTGAGTGTTAATTTGTTTTGCCATATATTTGCCAAATCCGCATCATTCAATTTGGTTTCGATGTCTATTATTGAGGCGCCACTTGCTGTTAGATTGGTGTCATCTGCAAACATACTGGCTGTAGTTGTTCTTAAACAGTTAGGTAAATCGTTTACATAAATAAGAAACAATATTGGGCCCAGATTTGAATTTTGAGGTACTCCGCAACGAATTGTTTGTTTTACTTTACACATCTCCTCTCTATATTATTTTGTTAAGTATGATTTGAACCAATTTAGACTGATTCCTCTACAGCCAAAACAAGATAATTTTTCAATAAGGACGCCGCGATCCACACAATCGTAGTCTTTTTTTAAATCGAGACCTTTATCCATATTTGTGTACCATTGTTTCGTATTATTTAAAAGCGAAGTTGTTGTCGAACTCTTTTCAGTTCTGAAGCCAGCTTGGCTATCAGACAGCAAGTGGTTGGATTCTTTTCTAAGTATTCAATAATCCCAGTTAAAATTTGAAAATAATCCGTAAACTGTTCTTCGTTGCGTTTGTATCCGCAAACATTTTGTTCCGAATAAGGTGTGGACGGAAAGCATACGCGCAACAAAATGTTTGCGGATAAACGCAAACTTTTGAAAACGCAACGAATCCGGATACGTGTAGACGCACTGTATCCGGAACTTTTTGAAAACGGTGACGTAAATTGATGAAATTTGAGAGAGATCCACCCACGCTAATACACGAATCGCGAAATTCGGCGCGCATCCAAATGACGCGTTCTGAGTCGGGCAAAAATCACAGTTAAAGAAAAACATGTAGCTGTGACTGGATGATTTAAAATATGCGTATTAAAGTATTCAAATATTCAGAACATTTTAATACTTTAATACGCATATTTTAAATCATCCAGTCACAGCTACATGTTTTCTTTAACTGTGATTTTTGCCCGAATTTCGCGATTCGTGTATAACACATAACACTATAATTATATAGGATCCATTCAATAGCGTATGCTCTGTAAGCGATTCTGGCGTATTCGTATTGTTTTCGCGGATACGTGTGGACGGTCAAAAACGCAACGAATCCGCATACGTGCATGTGGAGGCGTAACTCTTTGAATCCACAACGAAATGTTCGCGGATACAAACGAATCCGGATTCGTGTGCATGGGGCCTAAAATATCCCTAAAATAAATTGTAACAATAATCCGCAATCCAACTATCCTACGCAAATAAGGTACGTGTACACGATGCGATTTGTCGGGCCGATTTTAGGTTTTGCCAAATGTTGATGACGAATATTTTCAGTTGATGATATCATATGATATGATGACTTCTCAAAGATTGTGCTGCTGAGATCTCCAAACCCCTTGCTCATATTATTAACTTATCGATAACTACATCAACGATACCAAGAACATGGAAAATCGCCAAGGTGACACCTGTCCACAAGTCTGGAAGTATAAATGATGAAGCGAACTATCGACCTATATCAGTCTTACCAGTCATGTCAAAGATACTTGAGAAAGCCATCTGTGACCAATTGAAAAATTATCTAGAGCAAAATAATCTTCTATCTAATCAGCAATTTGGTTATCGAGCAGGAAGGTCAACTGAGATTGCTGCAACTATCTTCCTAGATGACATCAGAAGGGAGATAGAAAGTGGTAAGATGGTGGGAGCGGTCTTCATGGACCTAAGTCGTGCATTTGATACTATTAGCCATGCAACGTTAATGAACAAAATAAGATCGTATGGGCTTAGTGGCTCGGAGAATGCTTGATTCAATGATTCTCTTTTTCAGCGGAAGCAGATTGTCCATGTTGGTGACGAATTCTCTCCCGAACACCCAGTTCTGACTGGTGTACCACAGGGATCACTTCTTGGTCCTCTGTTGTTTGTCAGTACTTTAATGATTTTCCGGATTCTTTGGTTCACTCGGAAGTGGTAATGTACGCCGACGACACAGTGATTTATTTCGCCCATAAGGACTTGAAAGTCATCGAAAGTGATCAATCTAAAAGAAGGCAAGACGGAATCGATGCTGTTTGCGACATCTAAGAAGCTTAGTAAAATCGATAGAACAGTTGAGGTAAAATATGGAGATTATACCATAAACGATACTTCATCTTACGAGTATCTGGGGAATCTCATCGACCCCTCGATAAATTTGAATAAGAACTTCGACAAGCGTTGTAAGAAAGCTTCAGGTTGAATTCAGTTATTGGGAAAAGTACGCAAGTATTTGACTGTTGAAGCTGCTGAGAAAGTGTATAATGCCATGATTGCACCATTGTTAACGTATTGCTGTCTTGTAAAACTACCACTATCACGGACTCAAGCAACATCTCTCAAGTCAATTGAAGATCGAGCTTCGAAAATCGTATATGGCAAGTCAGAAATGAAGAAAGTTCGATCCGTAAGTCACCTACGAAATATAAAAGCCTGCAAAATTGTGCATAAATGCCTGAACAAGGATATATGTACTCCGATGAAGAATTATTTTGTAATAAATGAACACAATATGCGTACTAGAATCAAAATTTGTTGATTAAATTACCAAAACTTAAACTTGAACTTGGTAGGCAGACATTTTTATACTCTGGGGCTAAACTATTCAATGACTTGCCCATAAATCTTCGTAAAGAACAAAAATTTTTAGCTTTTAAGGAAGGCCTTAAATCATGTGATTTTTAAGTAGTAATTTAATATTTTATTTGTATATATATACCTATATACATGTAGTAACTTTATTCTATCTATTTTACATGCAGGTCTCACATTGATAGCAGTTTTATATTGGTTTATAAATACTGAAGTGTATTACCTGTTGAAATATTTGAAATAATAATAATAATAATTATTAAAATATCATTAAAGTGCACCTGAAATCGGTCCAACAAATCGCAGCGTGTAAATGTATCTTTTGATGCGCCGATGATTTTCATGCCCCAATAGTCCTGCTTAAACCCTAATCGTCTTTATACGAAAGGTTTATAAATTCACGCGCGAGAGAAGGTATTTTATACTGATTTTGAAGTAAGGGTGAGAGGTTATTGATGCAAGTAATTTGGTATCACTGGTAAAATATAGTACATAAAGTTCGTTGTGGTCAGTTTTCTCGTGGATGATTTATTTGAATATATTTGTACGTTTTTATCATCAAGTATAATTAACATATTTACCTATGACAGTATAATTCATTATTCAAGCTAGACATATATATAAGAGTAAATAAATTATGGACTCCATTATATTTCTAATACATCTTTATTATATAAACTCCGGTGTGATATAGAGATTTTAACCACTGAGAAAAGTCGTATTCGACGCACGGTAAAAAATATCGTATCAACACACGTAAAAATATCGTATTTTTACGTGTATTGATACGATTATCCAGCCAATGACAAGTCGCGAAATAGATGTAACTAACCATTCACAACGCTCCTTATATAACTGATATTAAATTCGTCAAAAAATTTCAGCAGCCATTTTTCGAATTGTTTTTAAAATTTTGAAAACTTGAAAACTATGAGTAGCCGATTCACTGAAATTGATGAAAAGAACGTCGATAAGTTCAATGAAACAGAAGAAAATCAAAATACGAAAAGAAAAATAGAACTAGACGTCAGTTTAATTCATTCTTACATCGCCACAGAAGGTGAATGCCATGTCAACAAACCGCCGAAAATGGAAGAGCTATCGCCGCCTCAGCTCGATACATATTTAAGTAAATTTTTGCTAGCCTGAAAACAGACCTACGTTTCGCCCGCCCTAAAATTCACGGGTCAAGGAATGGCGAAACGTAGGTCTGATGAAAATGTTGTCAAAACGCTGTGGAATCCGACCGCCTGGCGGTCGGAATAGCTGATTGGATAATTCTCGCCGATAAGGTGTTTGATTGGTCGGTCGCTTACATGAAAGGTTTAGAATTAGTTTGGAAAGGTCAGCAATTTTCAGCAAGAAGGTCAAGTTGACAAAATTATGCTACGAGTTTATGAATCAAAATTTGAATATAAATCTACATAACAATAGCTGTTGCGTGTGGACATGTCGAAGGACGAGTTGTTTAAGAAGGCATTGGATTTAACTGTAGCACAATTTAACTACCGTTCGTTAAAAACCGAACAAGAAACGTGTATTAAAAAGCTTGTGGTGGATCGTGAGGATGTATTTGCTGTGTTGCCAACTGGCTACGGAAAGAGTCTAATTTATCAGATATTACCATTAGTGTTCACCGAAATGGATGTGCTTGAATACGGCCAGTGTAACGATACTCACACTGTTATTGTTGTTATTGTTAGTGTTATTGATGACGACGGAGACGTTCCGACTTGAGAGGAAAGTGAGTCATTCTTTTTTACTGCTTCACATATTTCCATAAATGTATTATACATACTTGTAACTTTCCGCGCACATTTCTTGCACACGGATCTGCGGTTGAACTTATCTTTTTGAAGTTTTATGCCGATATGTGACAAAAGAACACTCAATGTAACTGTATCTACATTTAACCCTTTTATTAGAGCGACAATTTCTTTATTATTAGTGCCAGTGAATAGCGGAACACTTGTGTGTTTATTGCCGCGAATTTTAAAATTGCCAAAACAAAAGGCACACTCGGCCGACATATTCGATATTGTTTACAAAAAACTATTCTAAACTTCTATTTTTAGGTGTTAAATGTGTCAATCTCATTGTTAATTATTACAAAATGTAAAGTGGGCGGAATGCACTTTTGACAACATTTTCATCAGACCTACGTTTCGCCATTCCTTGACCCGTGAATTTTAGGGCGGGCGAAACGTAGGTCTGTTTTCAGGCTAATTTTTGCTGGCTGTCAGGAAAAAAAATGGAGAAGAATACGAGCCAACTACTCTTCGAGGGTTTCTGTCCTCGGTCGAACGTTATCTAAGTAAACATAAATACTGCGAGTCTGTAATTACGGGACAAAGTTTTGCCCGAACAAGAGAAACACTGAAGTCGAAACAAAAACAACTCAAGCGCCATGGAAAAGGGAACAAACCATTCGAAGCAGCTTCTCTGACCCAAGAAGAGATAGAAATGCTTTACAACAGCGGTAATTTTGGCTGCAATAGCCCTCAAGCTCTTATAAATGTTCTTTGGTACAACAACTGTTTACATTTTGGATTACGCGGCGGCAAAGAACAGCGTGATTTAAAATGGGGAGACCTTATTCTCAAGAAAGATACAAACGGCAAAGAATACCTTGAGTACAACACTGAAAGGCAAACTAAGACCCGAACCGGTGAAAATCCCGTTAATAGAAGATCGGTGAAACCGCGTATGTATGAAAACCTCTCGGCTGACCCTGAACGAAATCATCCCATATTTTTGTACAAACTGTACAAAGTCAAACGACCGGAGTCCTTTTTGGATAGCAATGCTCCATTTTACCTCGGCATAAACCACGTAAATACCAGTAAACCAGATCTGCCTGGAGTGAAATGGTTCAAACCTCAACCAATGGGTGTCAACAAGATAAATTCTCTCATGAAAGATTGTGCACAGCTGGCTGGGATTGGAAAGGACAAGCGAATAACAAACCACAGCGCTCGAAAGACACTTGTTCAAAAACTACAAGATAACAATATTCCTCCCACCCAAATTGTACAAATAACCGGTCACAAGAATTTGCAGTCTGTTAACAATTACAGCTCGTTGAGAGAACAACAACAACAAGATATTTCTTCGATTTTGTCTTCGGTGCCAAATGTGAGAGACGCGCGAACGTCGCTATCTTCGCAAGAGACAATCTCGTTTAACTTGAAGCAGGGTGCTGATAATCCATCCTCATCGCTTTTCCAGGGCAATTCCATTACAGGAGGGACATTTAACATCCACATATCCAACGCTTCATCGTCTGCGTCAAACACAATGATAGCTGCTAGCCCGAAAGCTAAGAAACTACGACGACTATTACCTCTTGAAAGTGATAGCAGCTAAGATGACAGCCAGGAAAAATCAACTGAAAACTTTAAAATGTTTGTTGAACTTTTTTATATTATAATCGTTTTACATTGTTACGAAACGATATATTGTTTAACAGTTTTTAATACCATTTTTGCCACTATTATACGTTGCATACATGCACAATTTTTTCATTCCTCTATGAATTTTGTATTAAATTTGTTTGAGTTTTATTGGTTTCTGTTGTAATGGTATACATGTATTGTTTATGTGTATATCATTTTTAACACTCGAAAATAAATTTCATATTTTCGCGCACCCATGTGTTAATCTCTATATACAATATATATAACAAATAGCAGCAGTAAAACAGATTATTGGCTGTAACATGTATATTCTTTTCATAATTTGTAAATCACTTGCCATATCGATTTTTTGAACAGGTCGCGTTGACTCAATCTTGTCTTTCAGGCCCGTGCAATATTTATAGTCATTTTTTCATAAACCACTGTTTTAAATGGCACTTAAAATCACCGACTTTGCATGAAGACGGCGAACTTAAAAATATCTCATGCCCATTAGTGAGAATACATGCAAGACCACACGTAGTGAAAAAGCAATCACCAAATGGCGGGAAAAGAGACCACAATTTGTATACAAAGATAATTGTCATAAAAGCAAATTAAGACGAATATATAAATTGTGAAACTATTTAACTAAATATGTTGTACATTCGGCAGCATACGGTACAATGCTTTTGGTTCTTTCATGGAGTGTAGACGAATTGTTTAGAGGGTCGAAACTCCCAAATTGTGTGGAAATCACAGAGCAGAAGACAGAAATGTGTTTTGCAATTAGTTTTCGATAAGTTTGTGGTATTTTCGCTGCAATATATATCATTTATAGCAGCCACTGAAACGTCTTCAAAATAACGTTTACAAAAATACGGTAATAAACATCCATAATTTCAATCAAATTTACATTGTCATTGAATTTTTCTTCTGGTACTGGTTTAAAAAAGCTATATCACACGCTCGAATAAATTTATTATAATAGTATTAAAAAAAATGAAAAATACTGAACTCATGAGCACCTCGTTTTCAAGAATAATTTTTCGGTGTTTCTAATCGTTCCGATAAACTCCTTCACTTCTATGATATATTGTATGTATTACCCACCTTACACATAAGCCATAAGCATTAAATTCTCCGATCTGTTCGATAACCTTTGGACTCTTGTAACATCTCAAACCACAGTCACATATTATTATTATTATTATTATTAGTATTAATGGTTCTTTAAAAACGGTAGCCCTTCAGCTGTTGCTGCTTTTCAAGGGGCCGTTGTGTTTAAAATCTATTTACATGCAACTATATAGTATAAATTACATTTGAGAAAGAAAATAATTAACTGAATTATTATCAAATTGGTAAAAACACACTCGTATAGTCCTCCACATCTCTCTCCTCTGACTTTGGCACATACACACAGCACAACGCCCACATAAAGCTGAATGGCTACGCTTTAAAATGAATATAAACATGAACATTTTAGAAACCAAGCGGCAAAGATATTTAATAGTTGATGGTATTTGTGGATGTAGCCAGTACCAGTTGCGAAAAATGCAACCTTAGGCCCTCTGGCAGGAATCGAATCTGCGGCCCTGCGATTCCGGTGCAGCGCTCTAACCATGCAACTGAGCTACAATTGCATAGTCCAGTTGCTGATCATTAACCGCAAGTACGCGTATGTATATGGGAGGGATGCCAGTATATGGCATATGGGTAAATACTAAGATTTTTCTGCGCATCTCGTTCGATGGGAATAATAGTTGATGGTATTTGTGATTTCTGGATGGAATATTCAAATGAAAATTTATATACCTTTTTAGACCTAGCCATGAGGAGCAGTTGCGAAAAATTGAACCTTAGGCTCTCTGGCAGGAATCGAGCGCTGCACCGGAATCGCAGGGCCGCAGGTTCGATTCCTGCCAGAGAGCCAAAAATTGCATTTTTCGCAATTTCTCCTGGCTAGGTCTAAAAATTAAATTGTATATAAATTTTCGTTGGAATATTCCATCCACAAATACCATCAACTATTATTCCCATCAAACGAGATGCCGAGAAAAATCTTAGTATTTACCCGTATGCCATATACTGGCATACCTCCCATATATATACACTTACTTGCAGTTAAATATAATGCTCAGCAACTGGATTCTGCAGCTCAGTTGGTTAGAGCGCTGCACCGGAATGGCAGGGCTGCATGTTCGAATTCCTGCCAGAGGGCCTGTAAGGTTGCATTTATCGCAACTGCTCCTGACTAGGTCTAAAAATGCATATAAATTTTCTTTGGAATATTCCATCCACAAATACCATCAACTATTATTCCCATCGAACGAGATGCCGAGAAAAATCTTAGTATTTAATTAAAGATATTTAACAACCTACCAGCCGAAATAAGGAACTGTAGAGACTATTTACAATTTTCTAGTAATGTTAAAAGTTCTCTAATTGAGGCATAACACCAGTAATTGTGAATATTCGGGTTTTTTGTACATATAGTCATAACATATACCCGTAGTGTATATTAATTTTTATCTGTTATAGTTTAAATAATTGTATACATGTTTATCTTTTTGTTATTAGTAGGCGAAGAACAACAACGTGGAAGAACTACTAGTAAAATAATTATCATTATTACTGTAGTATTCTTACATTTGAAGCGAGGACTCCGTTTTTTTTATACACCCTGTAGTATATAGAAATATTTAATAGGTTTTAACATTTCGTTGCTAAACTTGAAATAGTAGCTTCCAGTACGCTTTATTATTCATATATATATAGTTATTATTATTATTTGCGTAACTCCGTCCTTTCTTGGCCTTTAGTATTACTTTGGTGCAACATTATTCATGACAATCCAAGTCAATAATTTGTCTAAATCCAAGAGTATGGCACACATAAAAATCAGCGTAAAAAGAATACTTCCACCATAAATCGATTGAAAAATGATATTCGTTAACATTGTGTGGAGAAGCGTCGCAAAACCTACAGAAAGCAAAGCACCAGCAACTTTCAAGTTGACAATAGCCCACGAAAAAAAGTTGTGAATTTTCTCTTCCGCTTTCGAAATTTTTTCTTCCGCTTTCGAGACTTTTTCAGCAATAAATACAGCTAACAAGCCAAGGCCAAGTAGACCAATACAAGCGCAAATCAAAGCCATTTCCCAGACAATATTTGTGGCTTTGGACTGCTTAAGTCTTGACCAAACCTCAAAGTGTCTGCATCAAGCAAAGGTGGTGGTTTCAAATCCAAGGTTATCGCCATCGAAATCCGGCATGGTGTATTTTCTTCTTCGCTTGGTGTCACTATAGGCAGTCAAAAATACAATCAATTTAGTTCCATGTTGGTTTGCATGTTTATAAATATCATTGATTTGTGGAAATCAACAGTCAACAACACACATATTTTTCGATTTTTTCAACCGTAGGCCCAATTCGTCAACATTGTACATAACTAGGAGTTACAGCACTATCGCAAGGAAGTGCTGCGACAGACCACTGTCTGTCACGCAGGCTATGACCACTGATGTGCCTATATAATGTAGGTATACATTTTTCTACAGTTGATACCCATATAGAGCATATACACAAGGAGTTTGTTTCTATAGTGTTTTTGCTTTTAAATGATATAATTTTGAAAATAGATTTTGATCATATCCTAACACGGTTCTATAATTTCAATCAAAATTTAGTAAAAACCGCATTGCAATATTTAACACAGAACGATAAAATCCTTAACATAATCCAACACCAGAGGTGGCGCCAGGAATTCCTCGACGAGGGGGGTAAAGTCATCGGCGGGGGGATAAGTTCTTACAGGCAGTAAACTTTTGTTCTGTTGTTCAACCTACAATTCTTCCCCGGCGAGGGCTAGAGTTCCCGCCACCCTTGTCCAACACTGAAATTCACGGGATTTCCTTGCCCGAAATACTCATGAAAGTAACGAAAAAATTATTCCCTGCACTCAAAATCTCTACATTACTGTCATGGCTCTAGTCATCTGAATCAGCCTGTACTGCTGCATAATCTCTTTTAATGTAACGTAATTGGTGCTGGGCGCCAGGGTCCGCGGAACTGGTGGGAGAGGGCACTGGGGTGTGTGTTCCCTTACATTCTTTCAAAATGGAAAAAGTAGCCCTTTTCTGAAGTGGGAGTGCCCTCTTTTCTTTTCTAGTCTGAATGGGCAAAAGCCATGTACTTGTAACTTTTAAAACAAATTACTCAGAATGTATATAGGAAATGATGTTGCAGACCTTAACTATGCTATACATTGTACCATCGGGATAATTCTTACCCCTCAAAAAGAAGCTGGATGTACCTGTAATTTCGTGATATTACCAGTAGACATATTAGACCAAACGGACGAACAATAGTACAATTTATTCATGACTGGTGCATTGATGATATTGGTCAACGTATTGCGATCGAAACAATGTTTAACTCTGTTTATTTGACAAAGTTTAGCCATGCATGAAGATATAAGTTTACCAATATGCTTGTCGTATGTCAAGTGGCTGTCCAAAGTTACTCCAAGATATTTTGCATATGGGTCTGATTGTCTCGTTTAAGAATGTTAAGGACATATCTTCCGGGAGAGTTTTCAATAACTGACGTGTCCCAACTAAAAGGAACTTGGTTTTCTCAGGGTTAATTAATAGCTCATTTTTACAACACCACGCCGCTACATGACGTAGGTCATCTTCAAGATTGTGCTTGGCATTTACAACATCTTTAATTGGAAATGATAAAGAGATCTTCGAGAGTCGTCGACGAATGAATCTAGATCGCATACTTGTGTTACTGATGGAAGCAGGGGCGGATCCAGGGGTAGTCAACCCGGTCACGCGACTAGGGTAAAAAATTGCGAAGTTAATTAATTCGAATTCAAATCGCGGTGCAGTTATCAAATTGGTTCAGTGGCGTCAGCACATTTAAGTTTGTAGTCCAGTAATTACATTGCGTTCAGCGGTAAAGGTTTCTGTAAAGCAATATGATGATCAGTCAAAACAGCGGTCTTCCGCTTGAATCTTGACCGACTTGGTGGCAAATCTGGTCATTTGATCGGTTAGCAGCGATGTTGACCACTTTCCGGAGAGCTCTGCCATGGGCCAATCTTAAAAAATATCTGAGTTCTCATTGGCTGCATAATTTTGACCGATCAGAGCGAGTCAGCCTGGTCAGCCTGAATATATTTATAGAACTATAGAAGGCTGAAGGCCTTTCTGATCGCAGCTTTGACCGCAAAGGTTCAACAAAGCAACACAGCCAGAAATCCCAATGTCTGCTAGTATTTACGAGACCGTACAGTCCGCGTTTGCGAAAAACGATCGGCGATATCTTCAAGATATTGAAGTTGATCTAAAGAAGCGAATAGACGCTTCACCGAAGAGTTCTGTTTAAGAGCTAGTGAGCGCCATCGACAACACAAGCTTTTGCCTTGGGAGAAATTTTGGTGCCGAATCATACATCCCGAAGTACGTTAAATTTGACTCCTATACATTATTAATACATTATCCTATACTGTTTATTTGTGCACAAAGTATTGACCCGCGTAGGTGATGAGGTGAACTGATTTACATAATATTGCGGTCAAGACTTAGACTCGACGCTTTATAATAATATACTTTATAGATAAGATTTACAGCGAACCAAGTTTAATACCCAGGCGAATCGGAAGTTTGTTTATGCTTTTTGTGGACTAATATTAGTTTAATATTATCTATATCTATACTGGATTTATATAATGTATATGGAGAAATATACAAAGGCAATACCACATGGCATAGCTTGGTGTAAACGTGTAATACGATCATGTGTTATTTTGTGAAATTCATGTTTTTAATCCACAGCCACAGACGTAGCTTCATAGGGCACACATTCAATGATTCAAATATTTAAATGTCTGATCAAGTGAAGTGAAATCCCTAAGGAGTGATTTGTGGGAGTCAGTGAGACTGAAAATTGCTATAATTGGGTCCCATCTTATGAGGTTAATTTTTGGCTGAAGCTGCTCTCAGAGTGCCGCAAATGGTGTTTCCGAGGTTCAAAAATTTTCTGGGGGGAGGCATGCCCCCACACCCCCCTAGGTTTCTCGCGCCTTCTGCGCTCGGTCAATTTTGCGCCTGCGGCGCAAACTTGGATTGTCAGATATTTTGACTAACGTACGAAAAATCCTGGATCCGCCCCTGGATGGAAGATCATTTGTGTATACGCAGAATAGAAGCGGTGACACCCTGCGGAACACCCTAGGGAGAGCTTTGGATAAGGATGAGCCAATGCGGACCTTTTGTGTTCATCCAGATAAATAGCTTTGAAACCATTTCACTGTTTCATGGGATGCACCGATATTGCTCAACTTGCGTAGTCATGGTATGCACCGATATTGCTCAACTCAAGTCAAGTCAATCAAGTCAAGTTTTTTTCCACAAAGTAAAATGTTTTCAAAATACTTCCATGATTCCAGCACTTACTAAAAATACTCCCTCGACATTTTCCATATTCGAAATAGTACAGCAAATAAAACTTTCGTTAGTTTGATGTATAATTTTCAACGTAACATTAAGAAACATGCTCATGTTTACAATGTTCGCCCTTCAGTAGTCCGCCATCTTGAAATAATCATCATTCCAGGTATATATAGAGATCAAAGAGTAGCAAAATAATTACGTCATTTTAAGATACCTGTCGCTGATTGGCTGCAAGCTAACAGGTAACAGCGCGATGGCAATATAATATTTCAAACACAACAATGCTTTGCGCTCTAAAGTTTAAAACTCCATCTTTAGTTCGCCGTGTTTTATGGCAGTTTCTCTCTTCTTTCAATCTTCTTTTAGTTTAATTACAATAATTATATATTATCCTCGAGCCAATAGCTCAAATTGCCGTTCCAGGCGAGGGAACTAATTTCGTCCGGCTATTTACACACGGACGAACTTCTACACTTAACAGTTCAGTCGGGATTGATCACAGGATAAAAATCATTACTATATAATACCCTTTTTTCTTTTACATTGTTCCTCAAATTTTCCATCTTGACCTATAACATACATATTTCTATAATAGCATTAATTGGGAATAGTATATACTCTATTTATAATAGGATAATCAGTTATTGTAGAATTTATGCCGTTTTGCACGCATAAGAATATTTCTGTAATATGTTCATTTTAAAACTATACTGTTCCACTTTTAAACCAAACCATGCAAGCAATACTGATCTCTCAGTTTAGAATATTATCCGTAATTAATAATAGAGAATGGAATGAACTGTAATGAGCTGTAATGATGACTACCGACATTTGCCTAATTTTCACTGACAACAGACAAAATATGTGGTTAAAAAACGACGAAAAAGTAATTCACGCAAATTTTGAACCAACATCTTACAAAATACACTGCTGATAGGTGATAAACTGGTTTGAACTTCAACTGGCATCTTAAAACCCGTATGAACCCTTACGAAAAAAACACATGTGTTTCACATGTGTTTCACATGTGTTTCACATGTGATTCACATGTGGTCATATGTGATTTTCATGTGGTCACATGTGATTCACATATGATTCACATGTGATTTTCATTTGCTCATATGTGGTTTTCACAAGCTCACATGTGATTCACATGTGGTCATATGTGATTCTCATGTGGTTACACGTGATTTACATGTGATTCACATGTGACTTTAAGTGCTCATATGTGATTTCAGTATGTTCACATGTGATTCACATGTGATTCACATGTGGTTTTCATGTGCTCATATGTGATTTCGATATGCTCACATATGAATCACATGTGAACCACATGTGGGCATATCGAAATCAGATATGAGCACATGAAAATCACATGTGAAGCACATGTGAACCACATGTGAGCACGATATTACTAATAATCTACAAGTGGAAAGAAAGCCGATAGAAAAGTGCTAAACTGTTGAGCCAAACAAAACATTATAAAAGTGAAGATCATATCAGAATTAGTAAAGATGCTTCACATCTTTTAAGTCATGGGATGTGACATGATGGCAATTCAAGTTCTTTCTGGAAAACAAAATCCGGCTAATTAGGAGAATGATAATAATTATTTCAATAATATATATGAATATATCCATTGCCAAAATGTTCTATTAGAATCCTATAGAATATTCTACAGAATATTCTAAATCCTATAGAATATTATTTTGGGTCATTTACTCTATTGAATATTCTAGTGAAGATTTACAGATCCTATAGAATGTTCTATTGCACAGTCATATGAAACATTCAATAACATATTCTATAGAATATTTCATTAATAATGAAACTTATGTAATATTCGATAGAATGTTTAATAGAATGTGAGCATGTAAAAACAATTGATTTAAACATGCATTTTGTTTAACTTCAACACAACACAGAACATATATTTACTGTCATAGCATAAAATTCAGTGTATTTTATTTAGTAGCAAGGACAAAATTATTTAGTAACATCTGTGTAACTCTACTAGCTGGGGAGGCTTACAGGTGCTACACCTTGCCTAAGGGTGACCTGGAGGTAGTTGTGACTAAGGATAACCTCATTCGCCCACGTCGAAACTCCACAACCGGTTGCAGTTTTAAGTCAATGCCCAGGACCAAAAATATACAATATATACACATGTATTAACTAATTTACATAGAATTAATCTCTATCTATAGTGTTCGGTAATTGACAGATAATAGTGTTCACACTCATGGATTGATCTGTAATTAAGACAAACTTGTCTGAAATGTCACCTAACCTCACAATTTGCAATGCTGTTTCAATTTCTGAGACTTTCCAAATGTTACCACAGAGTCTACCACATTCACAATCTGTTCTTAGCCAGGAGGGTCGGTTTAAATAAACAAGTCTGGCAAAAGCAAAACACAACCCTTTCACAACAGCAAATACTTTCAGCTCCACAACTGTGCCATCCACAAGACCAACAATAGAGTTCTTTCTTCGAGAGCTACGGGTGTACTGTTGACAGTGTAGCACTTTACCACCAACAATGGCCTTTGTGAAAAAATTGGCCTTTGTGTTGAAATTTAAAGCTTTATGAAAGGAGGTGATAAAGTTATGGTTTATGCATTTTTCACCATTCAAATTCAAAACAAACCTCTCTTTGTAATTAAGGTTTTCTTTGACTCAGACTGGATGTGTGGTATTTCAATGTTTTAATTTTGTATCTGATGACTGGTACAAATTGCCTGGCAACTAGGCTAACTTAATCTTATAGGTTAATTATCCCATTCCCAAGATAGAATAGGCATGCTACAGGGTCTTAAGGAATAAAAATAGGGTTTGGTATTAATAAGCATTTTAGTTTGATTTGGTGTGACCGTCTGACTTGCTCAGCGATGGTTGACAGGTTTATTCCTACTTTTTTGTATCATGCTGTTTGTTTTCCCCATGCATGCATTCTTGCATAATCCTTATTTTTAACCCTTGTATATAATATATGTGATTATAATTTTTTGTTTACTCTCAGTTTTCATTAAATCAATCTGATTGGTTTTTACTTTGTCATGTTATGTTTATTTACTTGTAGAAAAGCACATGTGCTTTCTACCAACCCCATTTGCTCGAAACATAGAAATCTGTTATATATCGTTTAGGTAGTGAGTGGAACATTTACTGCATTTTTATGCTATTGTCTGCTCCAGACACTGGCCATATGTTAAGGTTTGTGATTTAACAATAATCATCTCTTGAAAATTATAAACTTGCTTTCCAGCATGTTTATAGCATGAAAGTAGGCCGTCCAAAAGACGGCTGGATGGCCAGCTCAGACACTGGACATGTTACGAGGAAGGACCACCAACATGCATAAACACAGATCATATGCTGACCATGGTTAGCAGGTATATTGATGTATGTATTGATATACCCCATGTAAAAAAGTAATGTCTGCTTGGCAATCAGCTTGTTCCTGATTGAGAGCTTGGTTTTAGTTGTAAACCAGCAAATAAAATTTTGACCATTAAAAAGTCAATACGGTAATAATATTTGTCATGCCCTTTTATTTTATAATTATTTCAAGAGGCTGTTTATAGATACTTACGATTTCGTCTTCATCACCACTACCATCTTGAGGCTGGGCATATCCATCAGGATTTTCGCCATTATAAATATCATCATTGCAATCATCACCTAAAAAAACATTAATTTATTTAATAATTGTTGAATTGAATGAGGACTGGTTGAGGCCGTGGTGTAATAAGATTCCTACCTGAAAGATCTTGATCTTCATTACCAGAACATCGTGAATGTAGCTCTTCATGCTGTTCAGCTGACGAAGTTTGATCGTCATCATTTTGTTCTGAGGACGCAACGTCTGTATCACAATGAAGACGACGCCATTTAGTCGTTCTTGGTATTCTGGCGTTAAAACTTTCATCCTCTGGATTTAGGCTGTATAGTTTATAAGGCCCCTTTTCTTCCAACAGTGTCAGCGACAGACTCAACAGCATCCGCCATGTTTGGTTTTGAAGTGTGAACTGACTCCGACCGGAGAAACAGCCCAAAACCCACGCGTGACGTGTGTGGTGACGTCACGCGTTGTTGATGTTCATGCATTGCGCGCGTG
Source organism: Trachythela sp. YZ-2020 (assembly GCA_016169945.1). NCBI lineage: Eukaryota > Metazoa > Cnidaria > Anthozoa > Malacalcyonacea > Clavulariidae > Trachythela > Trachythela sp. YZ-2020. The sequence goes on along the minus strand of JADLSH010000382.1, from coordinate 3,317,906 downwards.
ACTTGAAAATTTCAAAAAAATTGTATTCGACAGATGAGAACTCAGTTTTGCTTTGTAGCACAAACCAAAAAATTAAATTCGTTTTCTCGCTATTTGAGTGATCTATTATTGTGCCAATCAAAATGAAATACGTGCTGATTCACTGGATTGAATCCAACGAGACAAGCATCTTGGCCGAAGAATATGTTAAGGACAAAAGCATGCTTAGGACCCAGAGAAGGAAGGCATGGTTATGTTTGGCGATGCGGCAATGAAGGCGCCTAAGGCCGGCTGGAAATCATATTTAGCAAGAGTTCTAGCAGCAAGTGGTAAGGATCTCTACATATCTTCATTAAATCTATAGGTAGTCCGTAATGATACAGTTTTAACAATGAGATTTAATCATTCAATACAAATACAGACACGCTCCCCGGCGATATATATTGTTGCCAGTTGAATATTAATGACACGTTTGTGACTATAAAATAGGGTCATATACTGTCTATAAATATGTCTGTCGTAAAACCAAGTGAAGTTTTAGCATTTAGGCTTCTAATAGCAAAAAATATTGATATTCTATGCAATTCCATGCTATTCTTTTGCCATAATGGCTTCGTCAGCCACATGTTTGTTGCCTCGTCCTAGTCTTTTGCTCGGATTTCTCAATCTGACGTCATCGAGAATAATGACTACACTATGCTGTATATACTTCTCCCCAAATACCAGACATACTAGTAAAATATTTGTGCTTATTTCACTGCAGATAGCAAAACTAATCTGATGAAAAGCGAATTGGATTTCCTTAATAATGGAGATTTGGAGACTGGCAATGATTCCACAGTCGTAAGATTTTCGCTAAAAGGCTGCAGTTGGAAGAGACTAGTGCAGGCAATAAGAAACCAGCAAAGATTATGAAGGTTTGCAAAATCTTTGATACCATTATCAATTAAACTTTATATATGCATGTTGTCTAAGATGATGAAGTTGACCAGTGTTATGTTTGATATATTCATCAGAAAGCAGCAAAATTTTCCACTCACTACCTAAATGATAGAACAGATTTGACTTTTAGAGCTAAGGCCCTTCACACTTATTCACGACAAAGGGCCTAAACTCAAACGTTGAATCTGTTGTATAGTTTGGGTAGTGGGCAATTCCATGACATAGTTCAAATTATGTAAAAATATAATTTGCAATTTTAATAAATAAAGTTATTATTGTTATAGACAATGAAATCATATTTTAAATTAAAAAATATTGATTTTGAAAATTTTGTCATGTTTGAAGACAAACTTATATGACAAATTTGTAATAAAAGGCTTTGTCCATTCTGTGTAACATCAGTCACAGTCACTTAAATGCCGGCAACAGTAAAAAACATTAATTTAATTTAATTAAACTTTTGCATCAGATAGAGGATATAATTATCTTAAGTTTATAAGAAAAATGCGAGTTAGCAAGCAACAGCCAAAAATATATGATGTGTTTTTCTTAGAAAAATCCTTCAAATGTAACGTCAGTCACGTGGAATTGCCCTAGTGAGTAGAAAATTGTGCTGCTTTCTGATGCTATTATCAGCTACCAACACAGAACACTGGCCACGTATTGAAGTTTGTTATGTTTGAAATATCATTTTATCTGAAGTTACCATAAGCAATTGAAAAGCCTTGTGTTTCTCGCCATCATCTACCTAAGATAGAATTGATTAGTAATTGTCAGGGCCACTTTCATTGCACTGTAGCTGCTGGAGACTAATTGTTATGGTCTTTGGTAGAAACCACAAGGCTTACATTGGCATACTGGTAACTCAACAGATTTAATTTGTAATCTATAGAAAGATTAATTGAAATGAAATCTGCTAATGATAGCTCCACAACAATGGACCTAAGCCATTCATTTAGATGAGCTGCCTTTCATAGAATAAACTTTGAAGGATTTTTATTGCACTAATCACTTGGTGGAAATTTTGATCTGGAATATTTGGTGATAAGAATATTTGGAATATCCACTTGGATTATCTACCTAACCAAATATTCCAGATTAACCTTTCATAGAACTCTAAAGACTAATTATATGTTTTATAATCTTTTCATAGAAAAATAAAGATGTTAAAAACTTGCAGAGAGGAAAGCCTATAAACAAGTACTTAGCAGGATTGGCACCCTGTTGAGTCTGACGAGTCCAGTGAAGAACATATTGACAAGTATATGTATGACTCCGATGAGCTTCCAGGTGAAACACCTAGTGTACCGGTACCAGCTTCTTCAGACAAACTATTACAGGAGGAAGTAAAGAAACTACAAAGTGAAGTTTCAAGACTTCATAAAAGTGAGTCCTGTAATAAAACATTTTCTTGTAGTTGTAGTTGCCTCTGATCTTTTTGCAGCATGATTAACTTTGCTGCAGATAAGGTGATAAAACTTTGCTGAGAATAAGGTTTCACTGATGAAATCAATAAATCATTACCATCATGTTTACTTTAGGATTGCCTGGTTTGATAAAGGAGGCAGTTTTGGCAGCCCTTACTGAAACCAACAAAAAGAATGATATTAACCAACCGAAGTTCTTTGTTGTTTCTAACCCCAAAACGCCTAGCCCCCGACCATCTCCTCTTGCCACAAGACCATCTCCTCTTGCCACAAGACCATCTACTCAATCTGCAAGATCGTCGGCTACCCCAAGCAGCTGTTCCTCAGAGGAGCAGGATGTTGAAGAAATGGAAGGTCAAATTCACCAAAGTTAATGGTATGTTTGAGTTTGTACATTGTGTAAAGCGCATTACTTTGATCCTAACTATGTCAATAATATCTATTAACCCATTCCCGGTGCGAGTAATAAAATAATCTGGCTTTAGACAGAGTAAAATATATAAAGTGGCTAACACTGCTGTTGTCATTGCATTGGGTTAAGTGGTTAACATTTTGTTCTGATAACCAAATGCCATGTAACCTAATCTGTAAAACTGTAATAATTTAAATTAGCCCTACCGGCTGGGAATTAATGTCCTCCCAAAATTTAAGCTGACTAGATGTGATTCATAGATTGCTTGCCTTTCAATAATAATTGTGTTTCTCTTATATTTAATTTTACTTCCTAGGATTATATTGACTCAGTCCAAATGGGTGAGGTTATAAGGTCACCTAATTTCAAAAAAATGACGGTAAACCTCATGACTGCTGTTTTTGAAAGAAAGGTTTTAGCAGAATCCTCTGTGACAGGAAAAAGCAAAGAGGGACGGCCTGCATTAGATCGCACCAAGGTTGAACTGATTATAGGTTAGTAATTGTGTTTTCTTCTTTTACCAATTGATGGTATGTATATACACATGCTACCTTTGTAACTTTGATACAGCTTGTTAGCTTGGCATGTTTCCAAAGTTGTTTTAGTATGTAGCACAATAATGCTAGTAGTCTCCTTTCAATGCAACCAAATTTTACAAGTGCTCTCAAAGAATGATAACACTGAGAAGATAAATTGTCTGGCATTAGCAACAGTATACTGTAGGATTTTCTTCCATATCTTAAAAGACTTGAAATGTAGTCTATGAAACAAATGTTCTGAAACAACTCTTAAGTGGAGGCTAGAGTTTCTGATTGTGTCTTAACTTACAAAATTGTCATTGTACATTGCAATGGCTATCTTGAAAATTTGGTTGTCTGATTATTTCAAATAACAATGCTAAAAAATATCATTTACAAATGGTCATTTTGTTTTACTTGCAACAATTCAATAATTGGCGGCAGTTGCAAAGCTTACAAATCATGTTGAGTGCAAGTTGGTAATGGTAATTCCTGGTTGTTGATAAGGGTGTCATTAGCACTGTTGGGACTGGTAACTGAAACTTGATCAATGTGGTATCTATTATTTGAAATCAATGTGAAAAAAATTGTAATCAATTTGAGAATAAATTTTGTTCCTAAATAAACCCCCTTTACTTTGGTCCTTCATTTACATTGGAATTTACCAACCAAATTGGTCATACCGTATTAACAATAGTGTTTTATTGTTCTAGCTTTTGTCATAAAAAGGTTTCCAGAGGTCACTGATGCCATCGTCAAATCAATGATGGCACAGAAATGTAAAGACTTAAGAAATTCAATGGATGGTAGTAGAAAGAGACAGGAGATGCAGGCAATTAATAATTAAGAGAAATTGAAGGATATTTAAGAATTTTCTCTCATATATCATATATTTGCTCTCATGTATATTAACAGCTTATTAAAAAAAGGTTGCCCTTTGAGAAATTTAAACTCTAAGCGTGCAAAGCTTAATGGGAGAACCAGATTCAGGCTTGGAAGTTGAATATTGCAGCTATTTGAATGAATTGCCCGTGAGGAGATATTTTAATTATTACTACCATATGTCTCTAAGAAATGGTGCCCATATGTGATTTCTAAACAGATGAAACGATGCTCCCATTATTTTTGCGCGCTTATGACAACCGAGTTTAGGTATTAGTGTTTAAGGTTTGCAAAGGATAATCTTTTGAATTAGCTGTATATGGGTTTCCAGTTAATGTATGATTTTCCATTTTATCATGAGTAATATATTTGCAGATATCATTTTACTGACGTACAAGTGTTTTATGTGTGCATCCATTATTATGTATGTGTGACTGGTAGTATGAAGTATTACTTCGGTATAATATGAAGTATTACTTATTTGGTCACATGTGAACCACATGTGAATCACATGTGGTTGTTCCAAATTCATCTGTTTTGAAGACACATGTGAATCACATGTGATTCACATGTGATTGGAACATGTGGTTTTCATGTGGTAATATCACATATAAAACACATGGGAATGTGATATTACCACATGTGAATCACATGTTACCACATGTGAACCACATGTGACATTACCACATGAAAACCACATGTTCCAATTTCACATGTGAACCACATGTGGTTTCACATGTGGTTTCTACATGTGGTTTTTTCGTAAGGGAAGACCCTCTTATAGTAAGAGTGATCAATTACAGTTATTTAATACACTGCTATTAAAGGAAGGACATGGTTTAAGCATTCTTAAAATCTCTTCTTCCAACTTTCTATTCTTGTATTTGTAACAATTTAATTGCGACATCCAGTGTGGCAAATCTTTCTTCTCTGTATCAATAAGTATTCCAATGAATTTATCTGACGCCAGTAGCTTCTCTGCCAATTTATTCCTTATTAAAGAAATTTCATTATAACAAAGCTCATCATTAAATGAAAACTTTTTCTCCTTATTCGACTTTGAATGATGTAAATTGCAAACTTCCAAATATTTTGGAGTGATAATCATGATAATTTTTTCAGCCTCCAGTAAGTGTTCTTCACTCCAAGCTCGTTGATTGGTTTTGATGAGGGAAAATATATTTATGATCACATTAATCTTCTTATTTTGAAGCCACGTCGCTATATCTATTGCTTCGCTTTTGTTGTCCACGTTGTAGGAAATATAATGTGGAGCACCTATGATATATAATGTATATATAACATCAAAAAATCTGGTTGGCTAAGAAAGTTCAATGCCATTAAAATATATATATATATATATAATCCGGTTGGCTAAGAAAGTTCAATACCATCAAAATATATATATATAATCTGATTGGCTAAGAAAGTTCAATGCCATTAATATATATTTATTATATGGCATGCAAGTGCTTGTTTTTAAAACATTTGAATAAAGTATAACTTTGAAACAGCGACCCAGTCTTAGGTATTTAGATAATTTCGTAGTCTGCTTTTGTTTATTAATTTAAAGTCTAAAGAGTAAACAAAAAATGACTTATCAAATGAGTTGAACTAGCAGCTTGTTCTCCGAGTTGTTTTCTGCTATTTTCGAAAAACTGTTATTAAATTATTAAATATCTCTATTTTTGTGTTAATATTTTATAAAAACGTGTTGTATCTAGTAGTGTTTTACATAGCCAGATGCATTTGTACGAATGACATTGATATTTTGAAAATGAACCGGCTTTTGGACTTTGACCTTTGCTTTCGCATGACAAATCTGCGAATGTTTTCCACTGTTACAGATAACTACTCAATTAATCAATTGCCATATAATAAACAACTTACTAACCTCGACTGTTCGGGCTGTACGGGAGAATATTAAACCTCGGTCTTGCTGTATTATCGGTTAATACAGCAAGACCTCTGTTTAATATTCTCCCGTACAGCCCTCACTCTCGGTTAGCAAGTAGTTAATATATACTATGTCCCCAAAATAGATCCCCCACTATGTTTTGTAGTATTACGTTACATGCAGTCGTTAGTTTTGATCAAAGTTTCGAAGTTTATATTGGAAAAAACATATATCCCATATTTTAATCCATCGATATTTTAAAACTTATCAAAATGACCAACCATGCATTCACCTTCTAAAGTAAGTTAAGCCAATTAAGACATTTGTTTCGCCATGCAAACCTTAAAACCTCTTACCCTTTCCGTGAATTTCACACATTCTGATGTTCTTATTAATACTCGGTCTTCTTTTGTAAAGAAGAAGAAGAATGGCGAGAATAACAACAGCTATACTTGTAATAACGATCGAGAAAACCAACTTATTGATCACAGGATCTACAGAATGAGATAAGAAATATGTTCAATGCGGTAACCATTACATCACACTGAACTGCCGTGGTTTGTGTATGAACAACCTGTAGAAGATTAAACACGTTCACGTTGACGAAATCATTATGGATATTGTACAGCTCGTGTACGACCCTTCGCTTTTGAAAGTTTATTGAATATTGAAATTTACCTTTTGTTTAACAAAAACGCCGGGAAATAATCAAATAGTACATTAGGACAACCACTAGACTTGCTCCAAGTCTGTCTCTTAAAGAGTTTTTATTGGGGAGTTATAAAGTATTGGAGAGTTATAAAATGCGCACGAAATTATAAACGCAACTCGCCTACCGCCTGCCCGCTCCCCGCCTTAATTTCTTCCCGCCCACATTTATTTGCGCCCTTTATAACCTCCCAATCATTTAACCCCCCAGTTTATAACACACCAATAAAAACCCCTTTAAGAGACAGACTTGGAGCAAGTCTAGACTCACACTTAGAGAATTACTGTATCTATATTATTTATTTTCACCAGTTCTCCTCAAATTGTGTTATAAGTTTGGCAATAAAAGAAGCCAAAACTGTAAAAAATATTACAAAAATAATGTAATATATTTCTAAGTATGGATATTTCTAAAATTCGTATACACAAGGTAAATGGTATATTATTATTCCTTGTGAATGCAACAGAGCAATCTTACCATCTGGAACGTCGCTATTTCTCTCTTTCTGCGTTCCAGACTTTGTGTAGTTATAGATGGGTGTGGCTAAATGTAACAAAATTGAAAACAAGTCAATAAACATGTTACGAGGCTTTATGACTTTAATATATTTGTTATCAATATATATAATTGTTCTAAAATGTTCAGCTTATAACGTTTTCTTCTTTTCTTCCTTCGTTTACTCTGAATCCACTGACTTGAACTTAGCTGGGTTCGCCCTTTTATAGTAACGGTTAAGGGGTCTTGGTACACGTGATCTGGCGAGGGATGTGATTCCAAGTCAGCCAATCAGCGTTGAGATGTAGAAGTGGTGATGGGCGTTGATAACTCGTACCAGCTCTCTATATCTGTTGATTTAAGGCGTTGTCGCACTTGTCGAGTCGGTTTAATGCTTATTCGATCAGTATTCAAAATTGTTCATAACTTAAATTAAATAACTTTTCATAATCTTATATCAAAACTTTCAAACTGTACGTATATGAACTTTATTTTACGACTTAACCTAACTTTTAGTAAAATTTTACGAACTAAGCTTTTGATGACGTAATGTTGTAATTACTTGACCGCGCGAAATATACGCCAGAATGATTGACGGCAAAGCCCTAAGCATGCACACGTGTAATATCAATGTACAGCTTAACATTGAACTTTGATTTATCATGCAAACACATCTGCCCACCATGCAAGATTTTTATCAAACTTGACAGTTTGAAGTAACATTTATCTAAAATTATGATGCCTAATGAAACGTAATTGACAGTTTTGCGTAAGTTCGAAATGATATTTACTTTATCTATTTTTTGTAGCAAAGAATGCCCATTATCTTTCCATTTGACGTAACTAATGCTTACAATGCAAACTGAACTGTTTTTATACTATTATACCGGGTGGGGCAAAAATAAGTACGACTGTTTGATTTAGTATAACTTAAAAACTAAAAGAGCTATTACACTTAAATATATGCCATGTGCATTTTCATGCAATATTGACTGAGATAGCTGAGTTTAAACTTGACTAAACACTTTTGGAACTGTCGAGAATTAGCTAAAAACGGCCTATTAAACTAATTTGATAACCGTTACCATTTTATCGTAAGTATTAGAAATGTTTCTTGAATAGATATGCTCTTTTATTCTAACATTTGGCCTTCTAACTTCAACTTCACTTCATTGAAACGAATACTTGCGTAAAATGATAATTGTTATCAAATTATTTAATAGGCCATTTTTAGCTAATTCTCGATACTTCCAAAAATGTTTACTCAAGTTTAAACGCAGCTATCTCAGTCAATATTGCATGAAAATAAACATGGCATATATCAAAATTTAAGTTAGACATCGCTGAATTTTTAAGTTATACTAAATCAAACAGTCGTACTTCTTTTTTCCCCACCCGGTATATACTTGAGCATTGTTCTAAAAATGAAAATGATTGCAAACAAATGCTGAGAAAAGATAGTAAACTTTTAAAGAAAATGACGGAGAGAAGATTATTAAAGATTGTTAACCTGTAAATCTGTAATCATACTAATCCTATAATGAAAATTAATTCCCAGCATAATGTACGTAAAAGAGCCATCATAAAATGAAATTTTAAAAAGATTTATTAAAGAACTAACGTTTCGTCTTTTGCTGAAGACATCTTCAGAGTTAATGATATATAATTACAAAGCTATACGAACCCTCTAACGAACTTATCATTTCCGCCTGATTCATCCCTCGCATGTAATTATACTAGTCTTGCATGCAATTTTACTGTTAAAACACTTCATTACTCATTAATTACTGGATATACTTGTGTTTTTCACTGTCGCATGCCCCGTCGACGTCCATGTAGTTTGTAATGGAGGATTTATTGTAGTAGTTTCTGCAGGGTCTAAAGAAAAAGATTAGTCAGTTAATCTCTCGCGTAAGTTATTATGATCTAAAATTTCGTTGGAAATTATCAAGAAAATAGATACAGTAAAGCCCGGATCAAACGAACATGAGAGTTCACAGTCATAACTAACAGTCATTGGATCTCGGTTCGGCGTTCCATATTAATTTGAATGAAATGATTACCTATATTTTTGTGCAGGGTTATGCTTCTTCGTTCTTAATGTTGCAGGATTTTTGTTGGTGGAAATTTGGAGCAAATACGATATACATATCCAAGACCTAACCTGGAGAAGTTGCGGGAAACATCCGTGACGTTAATAATTGGTTGAGTGTACACATTGCTAGCGGCTGATTGCGAGTAAATACAAAGAGAATGTGACGAACAAGCACCATTTATATTTTTGTATAAACCCGGAATAACATAGAGAGTGAGCTCCATTTCCATGAAATCTATTACATATGATTTGGCGAATATACAAAACGCTCGCACGCACGCACGCACACGCGCACGCGCGCACGCGCACGCACGCACGCGCGCACGCAAAGAGGAAGGAGCATCTTGTATTCTATTATGAGCGTTCTTACTACAGTACGTCTTCAAAACACTCATCAATCCGTTATTTTGTTAACCTAAAAGTTGCTTTCAAATCATGCGTTTTTATACCTATAATGTGTACTCAATATATAATATTTAGACTGGTCTAAACATGCATACACATGTATGTTTAGACCAGTCTAAATATGATATATTAAGTATTTTAATTAACCAATACACACAAATCATACAACAACCTAAATGTCCTATATTTATTCATTAAAATGGATATAAACTTTTCCGTGCGTATACGTACGTATTAAAAACGCATGACCTGAAAAGCAGCTTTAAACTGGAAATGTTTGCTGTACAAGTTTGTACATGTCAACTCTCGCGTGCATCTTCCTTTGATCAGGTCTTAACGTTCGTAATATTTGGTATGTGTAATATTTGGATCATTCTGAAATATTTTGAAAAATCCTCATCTTGATCAACTTTTTCACTCTCAAAGTGACTTTATGCCAAAATTCAGCTAACGACATCATATCCGGCAACTTTGACAGTGAGATGAGGATTTTTACTATAATAATATATTACATTTCTTCTCAGAATGATCCAAATATTATACATATCAAAAATTATATTTGGGGTTAGTAGCACTTTACGAAATATCATAGATCTGAAACCTGAACAACCAGGAGGCTGGAAAGAGCGATATTCGACTTTGCTTTTGGAACTAAATGGTGGCAGAGGGAACACCTGAAAAAAAATTTAAAAATTCGTAGCAATATTGAGTTTCTTATTTCTGCATGATAAAACTGATTCTCTGTGAATAAAGTATTATTGTATATGGGAGCTTTTAGCTTCATTCTTCAAACGACAATCACTTGGAAAAAGATCAGCACCTTTTCTTACCGCAATAAATAGTCTTTCATCGCTATCACCATATTTCTCCCATCCTTTTGACGAATCTATGAGATACGATGTCACATTCTAAAGAAATACAAATCACATTGTGTTATATTAAAGTGGCTTTATACGGTTTTCAAGACGTAATGTTGCTCTGACTGACAACCCGACCTACCGACAGTCTAGACCTCTGTTGACTGACTCGTTTGACTTTTTCTCCCGAATTACAATATTACGTCCTATACAAAGAAAACTTTATGCTAAAATGCACATCATCATTTTTAATTATGTTACTCATCACTATGGTGCAAAGCGAATTAGCGGAGCTTTGCGCTAATAACAGAGTGAAAGAGCTGGTATGGAAGTTCAACAGTTCATCAGCTTCACGCTTATTCTCCAGTTTTGGTTGATCCCACTTCTAACTTCACGTGGATACGGGGACTTCCTGAACTGCGAGCATAGAACATGCTTCACCCACCTCACTTGCTTGACCGCCATTGACTTTCACCCCTCACCCCACGCTTCAAATGTTGATGGTTATAATTAAAGTGACTTTATACTGATAAATTGTTAAATCCAACATTTTGTTGGGCGTGGGGGGAAACCAAAATATATGTAATATTTTTTAGTGCAAAGTTTTTAACTTTGCAGTATTGTGATGAGGGGCGAAAATTCACACGAGCTATCATACATAGATAGACACATCATAGTGTAAACTTTCCGGGGGGTGTTTGCGAAGATTCTCTATTAATACCGTATCTGTTAAACTTTGGGGTTGAAACTTTTTTAAGCACTTTCAAGTTATCATATAGCTCAATTCGGTAGTATTCATACAGTGTTTAATTAGATTTACGAACAACATTTGGGTTGTGGTATTAAACGTCTACTTCATAACAATCGTTTATATATAATATTGGGTTGCTAACTCCCCCGGTAGCTATGAACACGTGCGTTCAAGTCCACTAATCTAATAATATCACGGAACGAAAATACGAAATTTCGAAATATTTACCGCACAGTGGTGGCAGCTGGGAGTGGGAATGTGATGGAAATACGATCAAATTTATAAATAAACGTTTTCATTTTGGCCTTTTGGATTAGTAGTGCGTTTTGCATTTATATATTCAATAGACAATACTGAATGGGTCGAATATTCATTATGTCGATATTTTTATAAATTCCGAAGCGTAAGTTTCGCCTCCAACGTGTCACATATTTTGGACTTGGAGTTGGTGCTGGTATATAAAAAAATTCAAATAGAAGATTCAAGACCCGATGAGGTCCCTTTGGCCTTACCATAAATATCGAATATGTTAGTTATAGTATACAGCATTGGATTTTACCAGCGATCTAAGGTAAGTCGACTTGCGTACAATTTATACACATTAATACGGCTACTCCGCTACTGTATTGTTTCTGGCGAATTTTATAGATAGTAGAAGTTGCTATACTCTGTCCGTAGACAGAGTGTAATTTGTAGAGTCACAAGAGTAGTAGAGTGTAGTATGAACTGCATAATTTTGAAATTTGACATTTGTTATGTAATATTAATAGAACACATCTCTGTTGACGGGGCAGTTGTTTACAAATGCGAATGGCATTTTAGCGAGGATGCGTCTGTATATATAACTATGATTGATGTACGATGCATTCTATATACTTTCTAGTTTTGCTTAGCCTTTATTTTAGTAGTCTGTGTACAACCGTACTCTCGAAATTTTATATACACGATGAAATAATAAATAAATAAAATTTGAAATAATCGAAGTTGAGTTGACATATTTGTAATTAGTTGAATAAAACTAATCAAATATTGCAACCGTAAACAAAAGACAATTTTATCTGCTTACTATAATATATTGGCAAAAACATAAATCACTCATCGCGAATTTAGAATTACGAATGATGAAATATTACAAGCTTTTCATTGACAAGTGTACTTGTTGAAAAACTGGCATGCTAGCTTTTCAAAAGCTTGTCACATTCATCAATTTTCAATATACCTGTCACGTTTTAGGAAGAGTTACTATTTTTAGACTTTTGTAATTTTGTATTCTATTGTATTTTAACCCTAACCCTAATCCCAACCTTAATCCTAACCCTAACCCTAAAAGTCTAAAAATAGTAACTGTTCCTAAATCGTGACTCATATGATTTTCAAGGGCAAATAAAAATAGTAAAGGTAAAAATAATTGCCAAATAAAAATTGCTCGTGTAAATACGTAATATGCAAATATCAACACAACACAACACAACATGGATGCACAACAATTACGTACGCACTATAAACCATGTAACATAGCGTTTGTCTTTTAATACTTTGCACTATCCTTGGATCACTAGTTTGGTTTACAGCTGTCCACAGCATTTTCGCCGTGGTTGGTACGTATAAATAAACATAATTAATGAATTATTATTAACAATTTTATCCATCCCCTGTTATGAAATTCAATTTGACTTAAACATTGCGGAAATTAAAAGTGTACACGAATTGTATGGATTTTGCTTACCTTATCTGTAATGTAGTCGCAAAAAATTCTGGACGGATTATCCCACTGAACAAGATATCCAACACAATCAGCTTTTCCAGCTAGAAACGATTAAACTTATATCATCACGAATAAAATAGCTCTATCAGTTCAACACTGTTCTTCCTAGATGCCCATGCAGTAAAAGCCTGCGATCCCCTATTAATCCAGCAGAGGAGATCGGAACTCTATAAGTTCTCAAGTGTTATCCAACAGATCCATTAAATGTCATTCCTTATTAGTACAATGGTACTAAAGAAAAAACCTATTATACTAACCACTGTAACTAGCTTTATCGGCAGTTCTGGAGTGTTCCCAATTGAGAAGGTATAAAGACCGTCCCTTATCGATCTATATTCAATCAACAAACCTGATGTTCCAGGACAGAAACCTACGACTGATATATGGTCAAATCGACAGCTTCATGCATTACAAACAGCACAGAGGTAAGAGACACTTACCACCAAAACATTGTGGTGTCACATTAACTGCTTACTTACGTTGAGGTTTTGGTATTTCCCAAGTGATAACCGCCGACCACCAGTTTCTATCTTTGGCACATTTTACCGTCAACTCAAGACCGTTGCCATTAGGTGAAAATCCGTTGGGAGACGTTTGCGGTCTTTTGCATTCTTTAAAAAGGTTTAAGCAAAATGTCATATACAGTATTCATATATTATTTATTATTATTATTATTATTATTTACATTTATATTGCGCGAGGTTCCATAGGAAGATGCTCACCTGCGCATTTAATTTAATTGATTGTTTAGTAATGATGAAGTACTGCATAGTCGAGCTGCGGGTCAATTAACTTGTCAGAGTACAGATGTTGAATCTGTTTTACCTTTTCCGGGAATTGATGATGTGGTTGGTTCCGATCTCAGGATAGAGTACACTAAATACATTAGATGATTCAACAGGCTTCGGAGTCAGAACTGGGTGTATCGTCGAATTTTGACTCTGTGTCGGTAAATTAACGCTTTGGGCTTCTTTCTTGTTAAATATCCAACAATCCACCCAACTTCGTTCCTAGGCTCTTCCCTCTTGTAGAGAAAAGGCCCTGGTAGGAACTGGTCCCATGATCTGCTAAAATCTAGCAGATTTTTTATTAGCGTTGTTGTGTCGTTTTGAGGGAAGGATGGAAAAGAACCAGTTGACCTCCGCCACAGGCCCGTAGCTGGCCCCCTTTTTTGGGGGGGGCACGTTTCGATTTCTGTCCGCGTTCGTCAAAATATTTTACCTTTTCCGACAGAAATTCTTTCTTTTCTTGTCGACGGGGTGGGGCTGAAATATTTTTTCCCGGAAATCACATAGTATTGCGTTAGTAATGTATTACTTAATAGTTAAAAGTTTATATATATAACAAATTCACTTTTTCAAATGAAATATATAACAAATTTACTTTTTCAAAATGAAAATTTACGTTACTGTTATTTGTGCTAGGGGGGCACAGGGGGGGCACAATTTTCCGCTAGGGGGGGCCTTGCCCCCCCTGGGGACCCCCCAGCTACGGGCCTGCTCCGCCATGGGGAACAGTTTTGTCACCCTCGTTCCCAGCAAATGACATAACAACTGCTAATTAAAAATCTGCTAGATTTTAGCAGATCACGTGACCATCTCCTACCAGGGTCTTTCCTCCATAAGAGGGAAGAGCCTTGGAACGAGGTTGTAATCCACCTTTCTTAATTTTTACAGGCCACTTTGCTAAACAATAATTATGAATAGTTATACGTCAGACTACAGTATTCAATATTAAAGATACATGGCCAACACACATGGAACTTGTGTACTCTATATTATAGTGATTATTATAACGGTCAAAAAACGACAGCTGGAATTAACTTACTGTGTGAAGACAATGGTCGTTTTGTTGTGGTTATTTGTGTGGACGTTTGAGTCTTGAAGAAAAAAGTATAAATTTTACTACATAATTGATAAGGATGGTGCCTATTACATTTGGCCGGGCGAAGAGGTACAAGTTAGGGTGGTAGGGTAGGAGAGAAGCCTCCCCCCCCCCCCAATATCCAGAAAGTTCGGGCAAATGCTGAGAAATATTTAATAGTCGTGCTCTGCTCTATCCTGTTCTTAAAATCAACTTTTACTTACATTTCTTTCAATCGTTTGCGGTGTTGCGTTGACATCCCTTCTCACTCGAACGACTGCAGGAGTAAAATGGATAGAATGTAAAAAATTGAAATGTGTATCGTCAATGACACAAATTTAGAAACGTTGTGTATGCAGCTCAAGTGATAAACAAAACCGATCATTATTGGCTTAGTTCTCCAAGTTACTGACGTACAAATCGCGATCGTTACGTATTAAGTATTTTCTTGCATTTTTTCTGTGAGGATAATATCATGGTCATGAGAAACCATTGAATAAGACGTCAGTCGTTCAGCAGTTATTGCGTTATTTATCTATAAAAACTCTTATAACTCATACCAGTTGTACGTTTAGTATATGAACGCGGGGTCTTCGAAGTTTTAGACAACTGAAGTAAGAGGATAACAAGGTCAAGGCAACGAATACAGAAATTCTGAATGACGGGTATTCTTGCACCAATTACTTATGGTTTCATGATTTGAAACTTCATGAATGAATGATATAAAACTATGTCTACCAGATACCATTTCTGGGTCCAGTATCAATGGGTACAATAAATAATAGACTATTTCGACTCAAACATTTTACCTTTCAGATTATTTCCACTTTTTTGACAAAATCTTAAGCGTTGTCTTGTTGCCTACAATATTCAAAAGATCTGATTATATATATTTTGCTGGTCATAATAATAATGGAAACTTTATTAATTACGATCAATGTTTACATACTACAGTGATAAACCTCTCTTTACAGGTTGTTTACCAGTGTCTACTTGAATTAACTCTATATATATGACAAAATATATAGAGTTAAGTATATATAGAGTTAGCTAGTATGACATTAGTTGTGGGTTTTGTTACGTTTACAGAATATATAATATGAGGACCTGACACAAGTGTTAATAATTTTCCCAATGAAGTACTTTCTACACTGCTCATCAAACTTCAGATCTTTCAACATTTCAACAAAGTCCAGCGATGATTGACTGAAAACTCCCAGTGAACTGATTGATAAATTCACAAATTTAAAGTGCTTATGAACCCAAAATGTTTTTATTGATTCGGATAAGGCATGAAAAGTTAGTTAATAAGTTCTAGATTAGTTTTTGGCTTAGACGTTTAGTTTCGGAGATATAAAGGCTCAAACAGGCAAATTTTGCCACTTTCTGAAAAAAAGTAGCGCGACCAAAATATCACCAAGGGGCCTGGATCCCAGGAACCCAACTTTGATAAACAACTAAGAAATATATGGCGAATATATCGATATCTTGTTTTTTTTGCATATTTTGTCTAAACGATGTTTCGTTTGTGCGTGATCTTACACAGAAAGTACCAACAGTAATATATCTAGCTATCTGACACCTTTTTTGGATGATAAATCACCTATTGCGGCTTTAAACCGACAGAAAAGAGGGCACTGAAACTCATCTGAGACATTTGCCTTCGAATTTGGTGGCAAATACAGGCCATAGTTATAGACCTATAAACAAAGACTAATGTACCCAGTTGTCCCAGCATAGGACAGGAATCAGAATACAGGTAAGCTGTGATTTTAACAAATGCAATGATGTCTATTCGCGCGTATGAACTTTGAATATTTAAATATTTAACGTACGTTTAATCATGTCACCTAAATGTGCATATTATTTGCTAGCCGCATGGCTAGAAATGAAGTACAACATGGCTGATAAGCATGCGCGTTAGGTTTCTACCAAATAAATTCAAGATGGCGGCTTTCTATAGATTTGATAAGAGAAAATTCAAGATACGCATTTTGTATTAAATCCCGTTAAGAATTTCTACGGGCCCACGTCTAAAAATTTAACAAATTAGGCCACTATCAACTCCCGAAAATCTGCCGACAATCCGAGTAGCGCAGATATGTTCCCGAGAGACTGATGTTTATAATTCTTACCTTGTATATAAACGCCTAACAAATTGACATGATTTGCCGAAGTGAGGTTTTCCTAGACGTAAATTTGGCCACATATGTTCGACTTTTCGCACGGGCCCACGTCTAGGAAAATTCGAGGTAGACAATACTTTGTTTTTAGCAACATTTAAAGGCGTTACAGCATCCTTAAACTTGTTCCCGAACGACATGAAATATAGCATTTTCATGCCGCAAATTCGTCGTAATTTAATCCATCAAGCGCTGAGATATAGTTCTTAAACTAGCGTAAACAAGCAAAACATTGCTCGTTATTTCGGTTCTTGTTTCCATTTTACATTTTGTTGCTAGGTTACCAGGGTCTCTACCGCTGTCTTATTTTCAAATTTTGCTCGTAGGTTCACGAAAAATAGCGCTATTTGGCGCGGCAAATTTAATATTTTGGCTTGCGTTGGCAACAAATAATCGTTCTGGAATTTTAATGATAAATTAAGAGACTGTTGCTGGTATTTGCGTGTGTTTTGTTTGATTATAAATAGTATTTTGTATAATAATAGTTTAATATTGCTTTTATAATGTCGGATGTTCCACCGTTGGGGCTTATTTGCAATTGAAATTTTCAAAATTGTCAAGATCCTCATCAGAATTATCTTCTGGATATAATTCTCTCAACCTCGCAGTATTTTCCAGGTTTTTTATTGCTCTCACCTATAAAATCAGCCGTACTCAAATTGTTCAATTCCTTATAGAAACGATCCGCCGTTTTGACTTTTTCCGATGAAATCTGAAATTACGAGCCCGCAAGTCAAGCCGCTGGCTGACCTCGATTTCTAGTCATGCGGATTCATATTAGGGACGGGAAACTCGTCTTAGACGGGAAACTCGTCTTAGACGGGAAACTCGTCTGTGAAAACCCGTCTGAATATGAATTAATTTAGGGACGGATTTAAGACGAGTTTCCCGTCTAGATGAGATTCCCGTCTGTTACCGGATTTTATTCGATTCCCGTCTTTTACCGGGAAATTTATGCGATTCCCGTCTGTTACCGGGAAACTCGTCTGTTACCGGATTCATATTAGACGAGTTTCCCGTCTAAGACGATTTTCCCGTCGACCTATAATATGAATTCGGCTGATGTCATTGAATGAAAGGTTCTGCGCCGGACATGTCCGGTGTAGAACGGTGTTTGTTGGCGCACAAATCGATTGAAGTGCTTCCACCTCTGAGAGATTACATAGTGCTGTTATAGGATAATATATGTTTCAATGTGGAAATTATCACAACTTTAATGCCTTTATGTTATTTAACTAATATAAATTAATAGGCCATTCTATTTTTAGACTTCAACCTACTTTATATGTGGACTTTCAGTGTCTTGTATTATCCTACACATGTGGTCAATGTCAAATATTTTTTATATGACAGTGAGATACTGATGCTATATGTTTGATTGATACATGTATTTCAATTGGCACAAAGTTGATCACCAAGTGCTGCACTGTCCCACTAGTGGAACCACCTTAACCTGAGTATCAGGCATTTCTGCGGTTAGGCCTTGGTTTGTTAGCCACCAATGTTGAAGAACGTTAGGGAGGCTAAGAGAAAATTCCCTAAATAGAGAGATACACTTCAAAATTGTATAGCCCATTAAACTATTTGTTTGTGATTTCATCTAGATTATCAGTGAAGTAAACTGGAAC
Organism: Trachythela sp. YZ-2020; assembly: GCA_016169945.1. Taxonomy (NCBI): domain Eukaryota; kingdom Metazoa; phylum Cnidaria; class Anthozoa; order Malacalcyonacea; family Clavulariidae; genus Trachythela; species Trachythela sp. YZ-2020. The sequence continues at coordinate 3,299,098 of JADLSH010000382.1, read as the reverse complement.
CATCAGTGAAAGATGAATTAACATTTTTAATTAAATATTTATTAAACATCTTTATCAATATATGTTGTAGTGTGACTCCATTGCCTCTTGGGGGAAGTGCACTTTTAATAGCTCAGCCCCTTGATTGGATTGGCTTAACCCATTAATTGGCAAATTTTACTCCAATTAGTACTGCCAACTAATGGGTTAACTGCGCTTGATTGGGTCGGCTAAACTTTAGCTGCTTTCTGGATAATGGGTTACCTAGAAAAGAGCCAGACTGGGCAATGGAGGAACTTTACCCTCTGGAAGGAGAGATTCCACTTCTAAAATGTGCAAGGACATCTGGTAGGGGAGGGGGTCAACCTCCATTTCCCTCCATGGAGAGGAAGTCGTTTTACCTGCACAGAGAAGGACCTTTCCGAGTCACTATAATCAGCTATGTGCGAATGCCAAGAAAGTTGGATGCGTGTACACCATGATTAAAGCATACATCACTCTCACATCAGACATCTAATGTGAAAGTTGAAGCATGTTTGCTCTGCCCACACAGGCAAAGCTACTGTAATAGAAAGCATGATGTTTTACAGATCACATACTGGCCTTATGGCTTATTTATTAAATTAGATATGTTTCCCCACTAAAACATTCTCAAAAGGTGAATATTATTCTAAACCTATTTATGTGGCAATTAATGTTTAGTGTTGTCACAATAATTCCATATATATATTTCTAAAATTCATTAATTATTCATAGGCAAAATACAAAGGAAACTCATGACCCGTAGCGGATCTATATATTTGATATAGACTTGCTCAAATTTTCTCCTTTAATTTTTACAGCGTAGATAACATCAATCTTCAAAATTCCAACGCCAGTGAGCGTACAAAACGAGTCATTTTAGAAGTCATATACAAACCTTACAGTTCGGCCTTTATCAGATCTAAAACACTCGGCTGCACCTCGATGTTTTAAATCTGATAAAGACCTCTTGGGCGGTTTGTATATATTACATATATATATATATATATATATATATATTGAATACTGGGTTTGGTGGATAATCCAAGTGAGTAGATATATACACAATTTAAGACCTAACCAGGAACGGTTGCGAAAAATGCAACACTAGGTCCTCTGGCAGGAATTGAACCCACGGCCCAGGGCCACGGGTATGGGTTGGTTGTGTATAACTATTAACGGGACTTTTCTGTAAAATAAAAGGTTGCCATTCTATGGCGATCCCATAATGCATCAGTAACTTCAGTTCCTTGCTTTTTCTAAGGTCGTGTATTGTTAAGTGTTCAATTTGCGTCGTGAGGAAATTTCATCACGATATCTCGAGCATAGTATTTCAATCAACTTAAATTTGCTTTACTTCAATTTATTTAAAGCAAATACAACACAATAGTGCAATTAGAAATGTAGTCTGTCTGTCCATTAAAATAATTTGCCCAGCTAAATCAAATGCATACTAGTAAGATCAAATAGATTTAATCACATAGCTATAGCCAAATTGAAATACTAACTGAAGGTAAACGATGGTCAACTCGAAACACAATAGCTATTGCCATTTTGACCATCGTACACTTGTTGTCATGTTGAGTGTAGAAGTAATGATACAGTAGCTCTCAAAATGGCCATGGCCATTTCTTAATATAATTTCTGCTGTTTCAAAATAATGATGTCATAGAAAAGCCTGCGGCTAGATACTGCTAAAGCAAGCGAAAAAATGTGTTAACCCCTCCCCTTTTTGAGCAAGTGAAAATTTAATGACCCACCCTTGGATTCCTCCGGCCCTCCCCCCTTTCTAAAAAAAGAATGCTCCCTAACGGAAGGAAGACGTGATAATGGATAATTATCGTGCATGACCACTTAATACCCGTAATTTCTGTATCCCGGAGCGCACATTAGAGGGGTGTAGAGGGTTGTCAACCCCCCCCCCCCGTCCAGCTTTCGAGAATCGCAAAAAGTCGGTCCCAAATGTCCTTTAAGGGGGTCTTATACAAAATTTTAAAAGAAAATTTCTATTTTGAAATTAGCCATATTATGCATCATTAATGATCCCTTTTTCGTTTTCTGGTGTTAATTTTTCTATTTGTTTGGCGGAAAATGGATAAATAGGAGAAAATAGCAGCTTGTTTGAAATTTTGTCCCGTAGTAACCACCATAGCAACGACATCCACCGATCTGCCATAACCTTTCAAAGAACCGAAGGGTTAAACATTGGTGTCTTTTTAAAGACGGCAACGGCGGAGGTCACAGCTGGGAACCAAACTTAGATGTTGAAATAGTACGTGTTAAACATTTTTGAAAAAATCTAGCTGGGCATTTTCATGATATATATGCCTACCTCTCCCGTTTAGGATGTGTTTGTCTATGTGATTTCGACCCCGAATTAGTCAACGTATAATTTCTAAACATATGAAAATATAGGGGAGCTCCTGCATGCCCAATTTTTAATTTGCATATTAAATATAGGGGAGCTCCATGTCGAATTTTTCATTTGTGCGTATGATGTAAGTAAATAAAAGGTTTTCCAATATAAGGCGCATACACTTGCAAATATGTTGTTTATTTAAACTGGCATAATTATACAAATACAACTTTTACATAATTTCCAAATATCTATATGGGCACATTCATATACCGAATATATAAACTATAATCAACTATCTATCTATCACTAAACATTGTAACACTAATCCACAAATTGTACTAACAGTGAGTGATTTTGTGTCAGCCACTCATGTTCTATAATATTAGAGTAAAAATGAGGAAAAAGTATTAAATTAGGAAAAATAGTTTTCAATGTATAAGACCACCTTAATGTGACCATCATGTTCATAAACCGAACATTGAACTTTAAATGCATTTTTCTCGAATAAGCAAAAATTAGCGATTCCATTATTGCGCGCAGGATATCTGAAGAGGTATTGTAGCTATCTTGATGAAATTTTCAGCATAGACTCATCACATCAAGCTCCAGGTTGTAAACTAAAATAATTGAGTTATGTTGAATAGTTTTCAAGTGGCGACAGTTTCCAATTGAGTCGACAAATGCCTTTCCAGTTTTTGACCTGTAAAACTGGTGATAATGCTTCAATGTTGATTGTTTTAGTTCAACCCCTAGACAATGTTATTTGCTAGTAAATAAAAGTTATTCCAGAATTTTATTATTAATGCTTATTTAGTTATTGTGTTTATAAAATTGCACGAATTTCACCACAGGGGGTGCTTTATCTCGGTAACCATGGCAACACTGTTTTGCAGCAACGTATTTTTTTGTCACAGTGTCGAGCCTAACAACATATTAGCAGTAGAGATTCAATAGTAATAAAAGATGGAAAATTATTTTTTTTGTATTGGACCACCTTAAGACCGCATCTAAAGTCGGTCCCGATTTCCTGCTATAAGCCAAATATAGGATTTGTTTGTAAATTTGGACCGACAAGAAGAGAGTTCCTTGACAATATGTTATCAACATAACCTGAGAATTTACAGTCCACGCATTGGCTAGCGTATTCACACGTGTAAGCAGAAAGATAGCAATTAAAGCTATGTCACTATTTAACAAATGACAAGTACAGGAGTTGTTTGTCTTCTTCATGTCCAGTACAAAGAGACCAGTAGAAAGGAGCAATTGAGCTGAGAAATCTGTCTGGTCGAGTTTTGAAGAAATTGCCCAAGGGCTTGACGAATTGGAGGATTCAGATGACACCAAGACCACAGCGAAAGCAGATAATCTTCTTGCAAGAGTAAGATCTTTTGAATTTGTTGTCATGGTGATGTTCATGGTCAAGTTCAGAACGTCGATATCAACATTGCTGATACTCTCGAGCCTGCCAAGGCAACCATTGCCATACTACACCACTTATACGCGATGATGGAGAAAACCTAAACAACCAAATCAATGCAGCTTTAGCTTTTTCATAACGCCATGCAGTCAATACTATTGATGAGTATCAACGACATCATCGTACCAGACGTCCGTCAAGAAAAGTCGATGAGAGACCAGAAACAGCAACTCATCTTAGTCTCGAGGATTTCTACAAAAAGGAATTTATTCAAGTCCTGGAGGTTCAAACACATGTTAAAGGTGCCTGTGGTATCCTATGCCCAGCTATAAGCCTTCTTCTACCCCCATTCAAAAAAGATCCTAAACAGGAAGACTTGACAGGAAGTCCCTTGTTAAGATGCTACCAGAATCACTGCAACCTGATAATGACGTTGTATGTGTTGAACTGACATTGTTTAGAAATTAAAACAATCGCGGAAGCAGCTCGTCTAGCCATTGAATTTGAAAGTCAGTATCTTTCCATTAACAAGCAGATGCTGTCGTTTGACTTTAACTGCATCAATTACATTAGCGTCAAGTGAGCAGCTTCTCGAAGTTGAAATATATTTAGATAGTTATGGGCTCAGTAGTGAATCAGGACTGGAACGAAGTAAGAGCTGGACATAGTGTTGTGCCTAGCCGCTGTTGCCTTAAGACCGCGTTGGAAAATTACTTAGACTGGTTTGAAGTCATCCAGAGATTGCACATAATACACAACTCACAAGTGCAACACTCATTGTGGATTGTATTTTGCTTTTGAAAATACGCGATTTGCGAACGAAAGTAAGATTATTGCAACTTGGTCAGGTGTAAAGTTGCTGTGTACAAGTTTCGATTTTTGTCCCGATCTTATACTTAGCCTAAAACTATATAACAATTATGTAAAACAAGAATGCAAACATTGCAACTTTAAGCTTTAAACTAGCTCCTTGCTGTTTTAGGGTTTTAACATGCACTATTCATAGAATAAAACCTCCGAAGAAAGCGAAAGAAACTAGAAATACATAAAGGAATCCTTATAGTGTAGCCTGCTTATAGCCGGCAGTTTGAGGCGCGGGCAGGTAAAATTCAGCGTAATCTTTCCTGCCCTCGCATCAACTTCCAACCCATCTCAAAACTGCCAGTTTTTTCCAAAATCGTTTTAAAGTCAAAAATTTTCACAAGAGATAAAAAATAAAGTTATATTATTTTTGTAATAGCAACAATAATGTTTCATTACATGGCGGCCAATTTAACTTTACTTGTACTTCTGTTTTACCTGCTGAATAAACTATGATAACCATGCACAATGTACTTTCTCTTTTAACATGTTACATTTCGGTAAAAATAGTTTAACAGATAACGAAAGAAATTATATTAGAGACTAGAGTGCCTTGGGGACTGCGTGGCCGTGGGCAAGATGTAGCATTTGTATGCTACACTGCAAATTTTTCAAAACTTGTTTTAAGAAAAAAAAACTTGTTTTAAGAAAAAAAATCTTGTTTTAAGAAAAATTATCTCGTCCCTTCTACAAGATAATTATCTTGTTGAAATATCTTGACAAGAAAATTTTTTTAAAACAAGAAAACTTTTCTAGACTAGAAAAACTAATTTTAAGAAAAAATATCTTGTTTTAAGAAAAAATATCTTGTTTTAAGAAAACATCTCGTCCCTTCTGCAAGATAATTATCTTGATAAAATATCTTGACAAGAAAATATTCTTAAAACAAGAAAAAGTTTCTAGGCTAGAAAAACAATTATAAGAAAAGTAATCTTGAATGAAGATTTCTGTTAATCAAATGAAATTTTTCACAAAAGTGGAAGTTAAAAGTGTGGAAGTTGGTAAGGTAGATATCATGCTAAAATATCAAATTGGAGATTATTCCTTTGATTTCCTGAGTAATGCCAAGTACTAACCTGTGAACAGGCAAACTCTGGGTACAAGATCAAGCACATTCAATTTTAAACTATGATTCACATTCAGTAACTGCATCCTGGACGTATTTAATTAGATAAATGAATTTGCTGCATGAATCTAATGAGCTTCATGCCCATGCATATAATACTCTCCTCTGTCCTCCACAGAGGCTTTTTTTATAAATATTTGATAATGAGGTTTCTCGTGAGGTTTCTACCACACACTTCCTTACTGCTCAGGTGACCCTTCATTTAAGAATTATAGTCAACATGCTCATGCTAATTAAAATGCTTGATACTCTCACTATGAAATATTTAAAAAATCCTAGAGCTGCAGAGCAGACTGCATATTTGCCAGATTACCAATGTTAAACCCTTGAAACAAGATATTTTACTTCTGAAAGCAATATAATTTTTTTTTAAGATTATAATTACTTTTACATTTCAACAGGAAGTGGAAAGTCTTAAAACAAGATAATTTAGTTCAGAAGGCAAGATAAGTTTTCTTGCTAAGAATAATTACTTTATATTTATGAGGAAAAAATCTTAAAACAAGATATTGCAGTTTTGAAGGTAAGATAATTTTTCTTGGTAAGATTAATCATTTGCATGAGAGAAAAAAAAATTGAGAAAATATATATCTCAGTTCCGCGACCAAGATATTTTTTTCTTGCCAAGAATAATTATCTTATGTTTTGAAAAAATAATCTTGAAACAAGTTATTTCACTTTCGCAAGCAAGATATTTTTTTTCTTGCTAAGAATAATTATCTTATACACAAGAAAAAAATCTTGAAACAAGATATTTCAGTTGTATGAGCAAGATATTTTTTCTTTTTAAGAATAATTATCTTATGTATAACAAATTTTTATCTTAAAACAAGATAATGTTTCTTAAAACAAGATAATTTTTCTTGAAATAAGAAAAAATTATCTTGACAAGTTTTGAAGAATTTCCAGTGTAATAATCACCGCACTACTAGATTACTTCCTTGATCTTATCATTCCTTAATTTTAGTTTTACTGCACCGTTATTTTGAGCAGCTGGGTATGTGATTTCTTATATTACAGACGTTGGTCGTGTTTTAATGAAAATTACATCACATATTGTTCAGCTCACCCCCAATCGGAGCTAGACTATTTTTACAACAAGTATCTTTTGGCTTTATCTACAGCTTATCCTAACGTACTCACCCTGTCAACTTTCCACTTTGAACGAACGCTTATGAACTGAACAGGAATGCCCTTATGGTATGTACAAAGAGGGTCAAAACCGATTATTTCACTTTGGATTTTGCTAGTAAATTAGTAGTAGTGATATATAAATCTCAAACTCATCAACAATTTATTCATGAAAAAGGAGCGAACCATATTGCCTTATTTTGTTTACTGGATACCTGGTAAAGTATATTGTCATTGACTCAGTCCTAGAACTCGTTCATAATGAATTATATATATGAGTATGTAGCCAGCTCTTCTAGGGAAGTGAGGCGAGTTAAAAAGAGAGACGAGCCTGCCCGGAGCCCGGGTAATTTTCATGGTTTAAAATTTTAGGCTGAATTTCAAAATATAGCAAAGTTCAACAGTGAATTTACTCTTCGTTACAGTAAATCTATAAATCGTTTTGAATTAATATCGGGATCTTAACGCAGAAACTAGGGCTTCGACAGCTTTATATGATTTATTTAAATGTCCTGACATGGAATAACATCGGCATTTGTTACAAATATATTGTCTAAGATTTACCCGCTTGGTCGCTTGTTTTCATGTTTATGTCGTTCTATCAGGCGTCACTGAAATGCCATTTCCTGTATTTATCAAAAACTAAAAAAAGAACAACCCGTCTCCCCAACGCAAAGCCTAACTGTAACCACTGCCCCAATCCTTTGTTTCTGCCATTGTTCAACATTTACCTGTGCTTTGTTGCTAAAGCACTTGTAATAAAAAATTGAAACTGAAAATTTCAAATTTTCAATACTGCACACTTTCACATTCAATACTGGACACTTTCCAATTAATACTGCACAAAGTGTGCAATACTGCATTTTCTTGGAAATTAAACATTAGAAATTACACTAACACATATTTCATATGTGATACCGTACTTATCTAGTGGTAACAGACAGCAAGATTAGGGCAAGATTATTTTACTTTGCACTTTATGTCAGTGAAGTATGAAATCTATCTAGGTCGTTGTCTACCATTTGCTGGTTTGCATGTCCATGCATGTTCCCAAAATCTAGGAAACAGGTAAAGAATACCTAGAAATGTATCATGTAATTATATACGGAGCTACACAATAACACGAAGCCGCGAATGACAAACTAGACGCTTACATGTACACTGTAACTTGTAAACATACAGTATATACAGGTCAAATACATATTTGCTTACCAATCAGGTTAGACTAACCAGCGTAATGAACCTTTTGTAGCTAAGGCAAAAACTGTTTGAATAACAATAACCTGGAGCGTAAGCAGAACGCGTGCTTATATTTGCACAGTTCTCCATGTCACACATTGATCTCGACTCCTTTTGTACAACTTCCTGAAACAACTTCAGAGGCCTGTTTCAGAGCATAATGCTTCTGATTAATACTTAATATATGTTTAAATCAACCAACAAGTTATTAAAGCCGTAACAATTTTACTTTTACTTAAATGTCGCAGAAACAAGTGTATTTAATAGCTAGCCTCTAGTTCACGCCGCAAAATATTACACATTGTTCTCTACAGTATTTATGCTGTTTGCAGATCTATTGCAAAGCTTAATTCTTCAACCTAGTAGCTACTTAAACAGCCAAATAGTTTAATAAAGCCATACCTTTTTACTTAAAGATTCACATAAACGACTGTAGTTATGTGTTTGACCTCTTACAGGTCGGATCTCATAAACCAAACACAAGATTACCAACACACAAATGATATTCTTAGTAGTGGACATTACTTCGCTTGTATCAACGAGTCTAGCCAAAGACTACAGGGTCTGTACAAGGAAATCAGTTGTTGTTGATTAGAAGTTGAACTATTCGACCATCTGCTATGATTGAAAAGTTATTTCTTATCTTTATAGCTCAGCAGATATAAACATTACGGCAGTATAGCTCAACGTATTATAATCAGGAAATACGGAACGCGGTACTGAGTGGTGTTGCCCAAGTGTCATATTTCACGAGATTAAGCATGAAAAAATGCATGTTATGTCAAGAAACCTATACAAGTCAGATCATGTTTATATCAATATCTCCCTCATTAATGCAAGCACTTGTATTTTTTGTTTGCCCCATGACCTAAATAATAATTTATATGCATTAAATTTTGGATATTTTTACGATTTAATTTAGAATTTTTGATAAAGCTCGAAAACATATAAGATACTATTAAATGATAATAGAATGAACCTGCAGTTCGGAGCCAACGGTGTCAGTGAAAATTTGTATATGTGACTACCGTATTTACTCGATTGAGCGCCGAATGAGCGCCGCATTTGAGCCCAGAATGAGCGCCGCATTTGAGATCAAATTTTTTAAAGAGCGCCGCCCCCGAATGAGCGCCGCACTAAACAGTGTAAAAACTTTCCGCCGTCAAAATGGAGACATTTAGTGACACAGACGTTTAAAACTTGTTTATTTTATTGTTAAAAGTTCTTGTTATAATTCACAAATAACAGTTTTTTTAAAGAGCTCCGCCCCCGATTGAGCGCCGCCCCCGAATGAGCGCCGCATCTGAAGCTCTGAAAATTTAAAGAGCGCCGCGGCGCTCAAACGAGTAAATACGGTAAGTCGCCAGAGAAGCATGACTGCAGCCTGTGTGAATGATGTAAATATGTACACAGAAATGTTCATTCTCTAAGAGGCGGCGGTTTTTGAATGCCGGTTATGTCTGTTTCAAACTAAAATATTCCTATAAGTGTGCCCTCCTATTTTTGCGTTACTCGGAAGACAAAGGACGCTGGCATGTTATTAACAGAAGACAGGTGAAATGACAGCATTTGAGTGTTTGCTGTTGAGCTTATAATTATGTAAAACATGAATGGATGACTGTTCAATATTTTGAGAACATTTAAATCATCAGTCTTGGCTGTAAAAATAATGATTTAGCTAATATTTTATTCGGATTCATAACGCATCATTTGGATGCACAGTCAAGACATCGAACTGCGCAGCAGACTTGTTGCGAATAAACGACATCTTTCTTTGTTTTGAGTCTTTATAATCGCTAGTGTAAACCTGTTTTGGGCTCTACTATACCGGCTTAGCCTTCACTAACAATTAATGTACAGAAACAGAATTAAACCCGATCTAATTGCCATTCGTAAAAATGTTTTTTATATTAATATATAAATAAAGTATCGAAACTATAAATATTACTAATCGCTGCAGGAAGGCATTTACCTTTGCGGAACGGGTTTATATAGAATTGAATTTATAATTTACGTATTTATTATTATTATTATCAATGATGAGTAATTTTAGCGCAGCCGAAATTTAAAGGCCACTTTGCACTGCGCTCAATTTTTGACATCGTATAGGGATAAATATGGTACTCGTATCAAATTTACACTTTCTCGGACTACCTATTTAGGTAGTCGTAACACGAGTAAATATTTTTTTAAGTACGTGCCAAAAATTATGTGTAGTATAAACGGGCCTTAATTATTTTAGTATTGTTACGAACACCGTAACAAGAATCTAGTCGAGGAAATATAATTTTCTAAATATATTTATTTAAAGAAATAAAATAAGAAATTAACTAGACATATTACAGAGAACAAACGTTAAGTATACTAAATGTTCAACTTATCTGTCTTAAGACACAGCTAACCACTCAAACAATAGTCCTTGGCGTGAAAACCAGACGATAGTCCAACTTGTACATATGAAACGTTCTCCTTCAGTCTTGATTACAATTCTTAGTATAACACAACAAATAACTACAATCAACAATGTTCAACAATATTCAACTCTTCTCGTGTCTTAGCGAGCAGCTCTTATATAGTTCCTCATCTAACCTATTTTAGGTAATTATATAATGTCTATAATCAGAAATTACTTGATATACTATTAATAGTTCAAGCTTACGCAAGCGCGAAGCTTATACGCAACCGTGACAAAGCAGTGACAATGCACTAGCAGTCTAATAGATATCAAATATCAAGTCTGGAATAGTGTTCTGACGTGATTGGTCTCACGTCACACTCTCCCTCTTGAAAAAAGAAAGTTTGTCAAAACTTTCGTCGTAACATGTCTCAATACAATGTCAGTGTCAAATTCTTGATAAACAGTCCGCTATCAAATTATCCTTTCCTTTAATATGTCGAATCTCCAAGTTGTATTCTTGTAACAACAAACTCCACCGCAAGAGTCGTTGATTTTTATCCTTGATCTTATGGAGAAAAACCAAAGAATTGTGATCGCTGAAAACAACCACAGGTAAATTGGAAGAAGTGACATAAATTGCAAAGTCATGCAGAACCAACGACAGGCATTCCTTTTCAATCGTTGAATAATTCCTTTGATTCTTGTTAAGCTTCCGAGAGAAGTAACAAACTGGATGATCAACACCATCAGAATCTTCTTGTAAAAGCACAGCACCCACAGCAACATCACTGGCATCAACGGCCAACTTAAACGGACGATCAAAGTTCGGTGCTGATAAAACAGGAGCACTCACTAACATCGCCTTTAACTTTCCAAACGCCGTTTCGCACTCGTCGTTCCAAACAAAACTAACATTCTTCCCCAACAGCCGTGTTAACGGTTCTGTGACGTTTGAGAAGTCGGGACAGAACTTTCTGTAATAACCGGCCATACCGAGAAAACGCATCAGTTGTTTCTGTGATTCAGGTCTGGGAAACTCGGAGATTACGGAGATCTTGGCGTCTACAGGTTTTACTTGACCTTGCCCCACGACATGACCTAAGTAAGTAACTCTCGCACAACCAAATTCACTCTTGGACAGATTCACCGTCAACTTGGCTTCGCTGAGCTTTTCGAACAACGCCCGAATTATCCGCAGGTGATCTTCCCAGGTGTCACTTGCAATGATAACATCATCAATATATGCATCACAACCATCAATATCCGAGACGATATTGTTAATAAGACGCTGAAACGTGGCAGGTGAATTTTTCATTCCGAATGGCATAACTTTATAAAAATCATTGGTATAGTCCATTAGTAAAGCTGAAATTTCTTAGCTCTATCTGTAAGAGGATAAAAAATCAAACTTCGTAATAGATCAAACTGTAACGTACTTAGCATTTCCAATACGATCAATACAATCATCCATCCTGGTATGGGATAAGTATCCGACTTCGTAACATATTAATCTTAATCGGTAGTCGATAAGTACCATCAGGTTTCGGAACCAAGATACACGGAGAGCTCAATAAAATCAACAGCTACTGGGTTCAATAAAATCATTCTCCAGAAGATACTGTATTTCTTGCTGCATGTATTCCTGTTTCATTGGGTTAAGCCTGTACGGATGTTGTTTAATAGGTGTGGCTGCAGCATCGATATCGACATCATGATAGATCATATCTGTTCTTGATGGAACGTCTGGAAATAATTGCTCATATTCTTCAATGACTTTCTTCAGGTCATCGCGTTGAGACGGCGTCAGATGCGACAATTGTGAATCCAAATTCTTGAGAATGTCTGAGTTCGTTAGCTTTTTTGTGTCTGACAGATCACCTAAGTTGTCATTGTCCTTAGAAAGTTCTACATTAATTGCATTAACAGATTGTGGACCTAAATTACTATGTCTCTCAAAATATGGTTTTAGCATATTTATGTGACATAACTGTTTTGATTTACGTCTATCAGGAGTATCTAATACATAATTCTGCTCACTCTTTCTTTTATTCACTACATAAGGCCCCAGGTCAAAACAGATTTAGAAAATTTTCCAGGGGGGTTAGCCAACTGATTGCCAAACAACTTGTACTGACTACTTTTTATTTTTAATGGGGGTTAAAAAATTTTTTTGACTACTAACGTTCTAATATTACTATTTTGTATTACTATACGTTTGTTCCTACAAAAAACAAAATTTCCAAATACAAAAATAAAAATTCCTTTTTCTACTCTTTGTACTTTGTTTTGTGCCAACCGGTTTTGTTTTGTGCCGACTTGTTTTGTTTGTGTCGACTCAAATTCGCTGCCGACTAAATCTCCAAATACAATTTATGGGGGTGTGACACCCCCCAAACCCCCCCGTAGATACGGCCCTGTACATAGGCCCCCGTACTCTGTGAAAATTTTCCAGGGGGGGTGTAAGGTGGTTTCAACCGATTGCCAAACAAACTTGTACCGACTACTTTTAATTTTTATTGGGGGGGGGGTTAAAAAAATTTTCCCCGACTACTAACGTTCTAATATTACTATTTTACCAATAAATACGTTTGTTCCTACAAAAAATTTTATTTCCTAAATACAAAAATTCCCTTTTTCTACTCTTTGTGCCGACTTGTTTTGTGCCAACTTGTTTTGTGCCGACTTGTACTGTTTTGTGTCGACTCAAATCTCGCTTCTGCCGACTAAATCTCCAAATACAATTTATGGGGGGGTGTCACACCCCCCCCAAACCCCCCCGTAGATACGGCCCTGTAAGGCCCAAAGTACTTAGCTTGGAGGGGCTGTCCAGGAACAGGTAACAAAACAAGAACTTTATCAACAGGCTTGAACGATCGGCTAACCGAATTTTTGTCAAACTTTGTTTTCATAGAAACTTGGCTGGTCTTAAGGTTGGACTTAGCTAACTCACATGCTTTTGAAAGCCTGGTGCGGAAATCCGAAACATACTGAAAAAGATTCAAAGAGTCGTCACTTTCGGATAATAACTTTTCTTTAAGGAGTTTGAGTGGTCCCCTCACCGTATGTCCGAAAACTAATTCAAACGGACTGAAACCTAACGATTCTTGTACGGACTCTCTAGCAGCAAAAAGCAACAAATGAACGCCTTTGTCCTAATCATGGTTTTTAAAGTCTGATGAAACCGTTCAAGAGCGCCTTGACTTTCCGGGTGATAAGCTGAAGACTTAAACTGCTTAATTTTTAGCTCGTGCATAACTTGTTGGAAAACTCCAGACATGAAATTCGAACCTTGGTCAGACTGAATAGATTTTGGAAGTCCGAAAAGTGAAAAGAATTTAATCAAAGCGTTTACAATGGTCTTAGTTTTGATATTTCGCAAAGGAATCGCTTCGGGAAATCGTGTTGAGGCACACATTATGGTCAATAAATATTGATTACCAGATTTCGTTTTTAGCAAAGGTCCGACACAATCAATTATTACCCTACTAAAAGGTTCTTCAAAAGCCGGTATTGGATGTAACGGAGCCTTAGGAATCACCTGATTAGGTTTGCCTACCATTTGACAAGTGTGCCAAGATCTACAAAATTCGGCAATATCCTTTCTCACAGAAGGCCAATAAAAATGACTAGATATTTTATGGTAAGTTTTCTTAGTACCGAGATGTCCTGCTAAAGGAGTTTCGTGTGCTAATCTGAGAATTTCAGACCGATAAACTTTTGGAATTACAATTTGATACTTTACAGCCCATTCATCTTCCGCAGAAACATCTGGTGGTCGCCATTTGCGCATTAAAATGCCATTTTGGACAAAATAACAAACTGGATTTTTCGAAAATTCGCTTTCATCAACAGCCTTTTGAAATAAAACTGAAATTTCCGTGTCTTTGTGTTGTTCGGAAATAAGGCTGGACTTTGAAATCGACTGAGATAAATATTCATTTTTCAACAAACTAGACGAATCGAGTCCGCGATCATTTTCAAAAACTTGTGCGAGACAAGTATCAGACAATTGAATATCGTCTTCGTCGACATCGTCGACATCGTTTGCCAAAGCTTCATTTTTAGCTTTAGTCATTGCTCGAGTAACGGCACAGGAAGGATATAAATCTGGAATCTCCTTTTCAATAGGATCAGGAGCTTGATCAAAACAAGGCGTATTTGATAAAATTGGATTTGTTACCACCTTGTTCCCCGCAAGGTCATTTCCAAGAAGTAAACTTACGCCCTCAAAAGGTAACGAAGTCTTAACGCCTACTTTAACTGGTCCGGAAACCAAATTTGAAGACAAATAAACATTATGGATCGGTATTGACGTATAATAAACGGAATCTACTCCTTTAATAAGAACATTCGTTCCTGAATAAGATGCATCTGAAAACGGCAAAGTATCCGTCAATAAAAGAGACTGGGACGATCCAGTATCTCTCAAAATTTTAATTGGAGTAGCATCTGACAAATCACTTTTAAGTGAGACAAAACCGTCATGAATAAATGGTTGAAAAATCTCCATAATAGAATCCGAAGTGGAATCAATGTTACCCTCAGGCTTAAACTTGCCAACAGGTTTAACATCAGAAAACGTGACATTCACGTCATTACTTAAATTAGATAAACTTCCCGCAGAAGTAATAAAACCGGTAGGCTTTGCCTTTGCCTCATTTTCGGCATGTTTTTTCTTCAATTTCCAACAATCGGATATTAAATGACCCTCCTTTTTACAATAATTACAAACGAAGGAGTTAAACACTTTATTTTTAGGTTGTTGCTGTTGTTGTTCAAATTTATCTCTGTGAAAATATTTTCCCTTTGAAAGCATTTTAGTGCTATCAAAAGATCGCTTATTGTCCGGTAAAATATTTTGATTTTGTGTTGAAAAAGACCGATTTGATTGATCCATGTACGAAATTTTATGAGTCAGAAAAAAGTCATCAGCCAAACGTGCTGCATCAGATAAAGTTTCCGCCTATTGTTCATTAATAAATGTTCGGATGTCTCCATGAATACATCGCTTAAATTCTTCTATCAAAATTAATTGCCTCAATCTTTCATTATCCTTATTAACCTTTTCAGAAACACACCATCGGTCAAATAACTGTTCTTTAGTTCGCGTAAACTCTAAAAATGTTTGATTGGGAATTTTTTCGAAATTGCGAAATTTTTGGCGATAGGCTTCAGGGACCAACTCATAACCCTTAAGAATCAACTCTTTGACAGTGTCGTAATTTGACGCCTGATCTATGGACAACTGAGTGTAAATTTCCTGCGCTTTTCCAGTCAAAACACATTGAATTAGTAACGTCCACTGTGGATTTGGCCACTTCAAATTCTGCGCAACCTTTTCGAAATGTAAGAAGTACTTGTCTACGTTCTGTTCCTGAAAAGGTGGTACGAGTCTTATATACTTAGTTACGTCAAATTCTGGGGTAGGACTCGTACGCGGATGACCATCTCTCGAAACCCCCTGTAGGTCTAGTTTTTTCAGTTCTAGTTCATGCGCTAACCTTTGTATTTCTAACCTCTCTGCTCGTTCTTCACGCTCCCTTTCTCGTTCCTCACGCTCCCTTTCTTTCTGATATTCTAACTTTTTAAGTTCTAATTCAAATTTATATTTTTCTGATGATTCGTGTCCGTCACTTATATTAATAATAGGAGTCTGGGATACAGGCTCTTGCAAAATATCTTCTTTAACTAAATACTCACTAATTACAGTGCGTATTTCCTCTATTTTCATAGCAACTTTAACTTCTAGATTTAGGTGCTTACCCAGAGAGATAAGGTCATCCTTTTTTAGTTTTTCAAAAACGCCTGAATCGGGGTACGACACAAACTGTTCGGGATCAAACTTAGACATAGCGATATACAATTAATTACAGTAACTTGAATTTTCTTAACGAGTAAACTAAAGGCTGATCAATTTTAAAAAATATCGAGTTAACTTCCCGCCTGAGCCCCCAATTGTTACGAACACCGTAACAAGAATCTAGTCTAAATATATTTATTTAAAGAAATAAAATAAGAAATTAACTAGATATATTACAGAGAACAAACGTTAAGTATACTAAATGTTCAACTTATCTGTCTTAAGACACAGCTAACCACTCAAACAATAGTCCTTGGCGTGAAAACCAGACGATAGTCCAACTTGTACATATGAAACGTTCTCCTTCAGTCTTGATTACAATTCTTAGTATAGCACAACAAATAACTACAATCAACAATGTTCAACAATATTCAACTCTTCTCGTGTCTTAGCGAGCAGCTCTTATATAGTTCCTCATCTAACCTATTTTAGGTAATTATATAATGTTTATAATCAGAAATTACTTGATATACTATTAATAGTTCAAGCTTATGCAAGCGCGAAGCTTACGCAACCGTGACAAAGCAGTGACAATGCACTAGCAGTCTAATAGATATCAAATGTCAAGTCTGGAATGTTCTGACGTGATTGGTCTCACGTCACAGTATATAGTCAGTCACTTTGTGGAGAAAAACTAAACAAGACTTGCAGGCTATGTTCAACCCTATGCATACGAAGACAAAATCAAAGCAGAAAGAATCTATTTCAAGTTTACTTTATTTAGTTCCAGCTTTAAGTTAAGTTCAGAGCTCTGTCATATTTGTACTGACTGTTGTTACAACATATTAAACTGTCGCATGCTTTACAGCTTTACAGCTTTTACTTTTCCTCTTTTCTCGTTCCTTATTCTTAGGAATAAGCGTAAGCAATGAAGCGTAAGCAGAGGATGTTTATGTCCTGTGCTTATGCTTATAAAGTTATGCCTTTACTGTGTGGAAGAATGCTGGCTACCAGCCTGGTTTTCATTGGTTTTCATTGGAGAAGCAAATATGTGCATATTGTTTCATTTTCCCTTGCATAGAATTGTGTCTTCCTGTGTCCATTCTCAGCCATGTCCTCGATCTCTTGTATCATCTTTCACAAGTCCAATCTCTTCCATAATATTCTTAACTACATCTTTTTAAGGCCATCACCCATCTTATCTTTTGTCATCCTCAAGATCTCGTCCATGTTCTCTGAACTGGATATCTGTAATAAACGTTTGATCAGACATAAGCATAGCCAGTTACCAGTAGTGAAAATGACAGAGGATGGAATAATTTTGTGCAGAACACTTCGTCACTATATGAGATGGAAAAATTATGTTTGGTTTCATCGTTTTGTCTTGTCTCGGATGACAAACTATATAATTATATTGAGGCAATCAGAATTGTTAAAACATGTCACGTTTACATGTCACGTTTATTAGATTTTTACTCATGAGCAATTATGTGGGCGAACATCTGTAAATTGTTGAAACATGACAATCAAAATAGGCTGAAACGAAAAGTCCAATCTCTTCCATAATCTTGCTAATTACACCACTCTATCTTATCCTTCGTCTTCTTCTGGACCTTCCTCTCTAAGCCTAATTTCTATCCTCGATTCTAATCAGATATAAGTGGTTCCGACCCCAACAATGACTGCGAGAGAGACTAATTAATAAATACATCGACCAATACATCAAATGCATAAAAATACTTATGCGTGAGTCAGTTCCAGTAATATACAGTAGTCTAGGACCTGTATAATATATGTTTGTATGCATTCTATTTAGGACACATAATCTCAACTGTTTTAGGGTAAAATTACCATGACGAACAACATGGCATATGTGCCAAAACCCGAATCCGGGAAGAAACGTCCGAAAATGACCACACCCAGAAACGGCATTATGGTACGGCTCTAACTTCTAAACCGTAGAAGCTACAGGTTTTCTGAAGTACTCATGGTGTTTAGCATGGTTACTATAGAAGTGGTCATTGGGAAGTGAAAAACGTCTAGGTCTAATATTTTACAAGAAAATGGCGACTCGCCAACACAGGCAGCTGCTTATTTATACATCCTACAACTTCACACGCCATAGAAGAGCTATATTTTCTTATTTCTTAAAATCTTTTCTCTAAGATAAAAAATTGATACTTATTTAAATATAATATCAATATATTTCATAAAGATTGTTGTTATTTTGTCGAGAAACGATACGTTTTAATACACTTACCCCCACCAGAAGACGATTTCAGCCATATTTGGCATTTACTTTACTGTTTATCGCCGAGGATCGCAGAAATTTTCCCAAAGTTAAACCTGATCCTATTAATAGTTGACTGAAGAATATTCCAAAGACGTTTTATCAGGTTTTGGGGTAATTCTGTTTATTTAGCCTTCGATATTGTAAAAGCGTTGTTTTGTCCAATTATTGCGCCAGTGCAATGTGTCGTCGCTTCTCTGCTCGATTACTCTTGCAATTCTTGTCTATATTCGTTAAAATTACGGCATCCAGAAATATTCGAATGTAGAAAAGTGCCAACATGTAGAAAAGTGGGACAAAATCAATTTCTAGCCGACAGTTTGAAAAATATAAAACAGAACAAATTCGGAATAGATGCATCTTGTAAATCCAAGGTATAGACTAAAATCAAGATTAATTTTTTAAAAGAAAATCAATGATACTTCGACATTTTTTCGACGCCTTCTTCAGACCAACTGATGAAGGGTGAAGTTGGTCTAAGGAATGTTTTAAGAAGGTCTGAAGGCTTTGACATAAAGTCAAATCTTGATTTTGTCCATTTCTTGGATTTTTCAAGATGCATTTATTCTTAGGAATTTGTTTTATATTTTTTATAGGGCCAGCTCTGTCTGAAGCATCATTGCAAGGTATGCTTTCCTGTGTGCAGATACATGCATGAAGGAGATTATTCTATTTTTCTTGCCGATCGATATCTCAATAGGCAGAAACCCATTTGTTTACTCATGATCAGTTGTGTAGGTACATAAATCTTGAATGCGTGGCCCAGTGTAAGTAGCGATAAACGATATATACCTGAGGGTTTGTAGGATCGAACTACTTGAAAAATATAACAGGAAGACTGTTCGTCTGACTAACTTCCTATAAATCCTCAACTCTCAAGTATATATATGCGTACGTAGGTAGATACCTGTATTTAAATTGTTGAAAGTAACAATTAATAAGCTGAAGCGGAACTAAGTAATGTCACAATATTTGGTCAAAGCAACCAAGAATGAAAATATTTGATAAATGCATTTACTAAAGTGACGATATTCGATTATTGAATTAACTCAAGTGACATTATTATTTTATCAATGGTTTATCTCAAGTGACATTATTTGATCAATGCGTTGAAGGAATCTTGTAGTTTACCGAAGTATACCATACGTCCGTTAACACCAACACTTCCCCCATCCAACTCTCGCTTGGCACTCGATCAAACTGGACCAGAGGAGTTAATGTATAAGCTAGAATCGTCAACAAAATCATTTAAATTTCCTGTTCTATCATTAAAATTTGTGAAGGAATATAGACTGAACAAATGAAAATATCATGTGTTAGGTTAAAAAAATCCTTATCCAGTTCAGTTCCACCAAACAAATTCTTCACAACTTTCTTTGTCAAGAAATTTGACTCCTTTACGGATGGAGGACTTTACTAGAATTGTTATGCCCCCTGAGTTTCTGTAGCTGTTTTTTTATTCTTTTCTGCATTCCGAAAATGAGTAAAAACCACCAAGATTCAGATCACAGTTATCTTGAGATAACCAAGTTTCTACCAACGAAATAAAGTCAAATTGACTAATTGTGGAAATAAAGTCAGAATCAGCAACCTTTCTTGAAAGACCTTCAATATTCCAAGAACAGAACCGCAAATATTTTTTGTTAACTGGCATTTTAAGACAACCACCCGTACAGTCATACAACATAAACAAATTCATACACACATCTATGGACACTTATATACGTACACATAATAATAACACTGTTGTACTTAACTTTGAATTCCAAATTGTGGATTGCCATAGACTAATCCTGGTGGTGGAAAGGGTGGCGGAAAAGGTGGTGGCGAGGGGGAAAATAGATTATTTGGTTGTGGAACCGAATAATTGTGATATAGCGGTTGTACAGGTGGGTTGACAGTTGTTTGCAGGAATTGTTTAAACATGGAGGTTAGGTCATGCAGTGAGTTGGTTTTTAACTTCACTCATTGTTGAATGATTTGGTGAATTATCCAATGGAGAATTCTGCTTCACTACATCACTCCAGCTTGCATTGGTCCATGATTTGATTTAGGGTATATAACTCTATGTTGTCCGAAATCTCTGTGATTATTGGTGCCCAAAGCTCTTCGAATCCCATTTTTCAAATTGCTTGCGAAAAGAGGTATACCGTGTCTCCTACTCAAATGTTTTGTGTCAAAGTAGAATTGATCCTTATTTCTTAAATTTCCATTGTCAACCAAAACGACATTAGGGTTGTTACAGATGTTTTGAGCAACTGCTTTATTGACCTCAAAGACAGATTTATCCAGGTCATCCCGTCTTGGTGTGATATTTGACATAATTATCTTTTTTCCTGGAAAATTGGTCGAGGCTATGTTCACTAGACGAACTTGGCTTTCAATTACATCTTTGGGTGATAGACTTTCCAAATCATTGACGCCAGTTGAAGATCGTAAAGCGCATCGCTCTAAAACATCTACACCCTACGATAGTTTGAGCGAACCATACGTGGGTATTTATCATGGAGGGGGGCATTGGGGTTTTCGGTATTACGGTTTTCAGATATTTTTAATGCGGTATTTCGGTAATATAATTTTTTAAGAGCGGTATTTAGGTTTTATTTAGTCGTGCGGTATGCGGTTTTTTGGCATTTTAGTACACGGTATTCGGTAAATTTATCCTTATATTGGCTTAATATACTTTGCTTCGCCCTTGCCTTGCTCGAGGACCCCGAGGCCTTGCCTTGTTTTGGAATCTCAACATGTTTAGGATATTTTTGGATCTTAAGGATTTTGTGGGGATCATAACATTATGTCTGCCACACAATTATACCCGAGTTAGACAAGTACTCATCGGACAATCAACGTGGTATGTATCCATCGCTATTCCTTCGTATGGTTGGATTGTCTTCTTGTCCTACGACGTGAAGAGTTCCGTGTCCACTCTGTTCAAGGCCCGCCTTCATAGCCCTGTCGACAAGATCTCTCCTATTGCCAGAAATCTCAACGTGAAAGAGATTCATTGCTCTGACGGGATCATCTTTCTCGTCTCTCACAGTGGTCCTATCAAAGCTATAGAGTTCATAGAAGGATCGATTTCCATCAAGACCATCATCTCCAAACTTAGGAAGAAAAAAGACGTCATCGAACAGGCGGAGAAACTCCATGTACGATCTATTGGAACCGTCGCAGATATCAGCGCTAGATTGTTAACGTACATCCGAACGCTGACGGCTAAATATTCAGAGAACAATGTCACTACTGGCGCAATTCACTTCTGGGACCGTGACAGTCAACCCCCGACAGAATACTCAAAAAGCTATAGTTTCCTTTCAAGTGGAAAAAGACGGTGTCGGCCTAAAAGGTGTTAATGAGCAAGTGATTGTTCAGTACAAACCTGACTGGCTTAAGATCAACAGCATGTGTCTTTGCGACAGAAGCATATTAATTTCTCATTGCCAAGGAATCGTCCAAATTAACGCAGAGAATGGTGATGCAGGTTGCTTGTTCGGCTCCTAAATCAACCGTGCGTGCTAACAAAGTTTGGCTCAGACGTATTATTTACAAATGAGAAGAAATCGTCAGTGTGGCATCGCAAAGCGAGTGGAGAGTTAGATGTGTTTGCTGGCTCTGACAAGGAAGAAGGTAGTATCGATGGATTAGTCAAGAATTGTCGTTTGAAGCAACCAATGGGAATATGCACTGAATTTGACAGTGTGGCATATCTTTGTGATGCTCAGACCAACTCCATCAAACGATGCAGTAAAGTTACTGAGTGTGCTGATTTTCTAAATGCCATTGGTTCCTTATATGATGCATAGCAAAGGGTCGCCTTACACAGTCAAGTCGTCTGTAGAAGCTCTTACACTGGTCCGCGAGTGCAAACACGTGCTGGATGAAAAAAACTGCAGACATCAGGAATACCACAGGAATCACAGGAGCGCTAAATGAACCTCAAGGACATGTATCAGCCAAGACTGTAGCATCGGTTAACCTGATCGAGTGGGGTCTTCAGAGACTGTTCGACAACTTGAAGGAACATGATTACCAAGTTACCAACCTGTTAAGATGCATGACATTGGACGTGGAGAATTGCCATTCAACCGTTCACATTAAGCAGGCTAACATGTCTATGATGGAGAACAGCCGATCTTTTGGATTAACGATGAAAGAATCTATCAAGAGAGTAACGCAGTGGGCAGCATACTATCATACGAGCAGGAAGTCATGGTATCCTAAACCAGAAGAGACCATTCCCTTTTCAAAGGTGCCCACTATGCAGCCCTTGCCTATCGTTGAAATGTCCCAAGCCAACTGTGATGTTTTACGAAACTGGGCATCCTCCTATGGAGCGGCTGTTAGACAACGCACAGTACGTCAAGAGACAACAATGGCGAAGCATGGCACTCTACCCGAATTCATGTATCAAAGGAAGTGTGTCACATTAGACGCGCCGGTTACGATAGACTCGGGAGAATGTAGGGTAGAAGTCGCGGAAGGCGATTTGAGAGAACCAGTGGAGTCAGCGGATCAAGAATCACAGGACGAATTTATGGATGAATTTGACACCAGCAGTGACGAAGAGGAACCTACAGGTGAAACTGAGCCAGTGTCCCCAATAGCAAGGAGAAATTGGGAGCTCTCTAACTTTCCTAATTGGTGCACGATCTCGTTTTGGAAGGGCTACGCGTTTCAACAATCGGTTATTGAACTGAAGAAATAAAAGGTAATTCATTTCAATTATAATTAGCGCGTACGCTGTGAATGCATTTCTCTTTATATATTGCATGTAAACATTACTCACAAATACGAATCATTATTAAATTTGAGATAAGCGGTCAAGCCAGTGTTCCGGCGGTAGTTGAACCAGCTGAACACATTAGATTGCTCAGCAAAACAGGCAAAAAGAGCGAAGGCCTTTTGGCAAGAATTTGTACTTGTTTTTAAGTAATTTACAAAAATTATTTCGATGGAAGAATTGACCAATATTGTCAGATGGTTAAATCGTAGTTAGCCTCTTTAAAACTGCCCATTACTACTTCAATCTATATTTAGCTGCAGTTAAATTATCATAAACTAACTTTTTGAAATGCGGTTTCGGACGTTTCGGTATTCTGTTGATTTACAACACGGTATTTCGGTTTTTGACAATTTTTTGTGCGGTATTGCGGTTCGGTGTACCCCCCAATGCCCCCCTCATCATGTATTTGTGTGATATCAGTGTTGAATATAAATTCAGACATAAACGCGCAATAACGAGCTATTTATTAGAGTTCAAGGTTCAGCCGTCACATGTTCTTGATAATTTTCACACTGTAAACGGATCAAGTTTTTACAAGAAAACTGAAGAGCTTAGTTCTCCCTATATGTCTTGCAATATTTGACGATGATTCTATCGCTCCTAATTATTATACTTCGATTTGACCCAAACGCTTGAACACCCTCGATATAAGTATTCAGTGGAATTACAAAAGAATGTGGAATAAAAAAGTATACAGTGGAATACGCAAGACATTTAATCGCGCGCACGTAATGGTCAAATTTTGGCAGACACATTCAAATGAGTAACGATAAGATATTTACGAGTAGCAAAATTTAAACGCTAGGTTTTAGGACAATTTGCTACCTGCTAGTTCCTACCATGCTTCCTGATTCAAATGTCATTGATATTTAGCAGGTCAAGCTAGAACATGCAACAATACATAGGTCATGTACTATTGTCGATTTGCCCCCTGAAATAGTGTTGAGAATACAACTGGCAATATGGCATGATTTTAATACTTTTATGATAAAGAAAAGCTCGAATAATGCAAGATATTCGTACAATATTTAAAAAGGCTTATCTCGTTTCCTTATTTAAATGACATTGATACAGCAGGTCAAGTCAAGTCAGTCCGTTTTGACTTTTGTCTAAATCGGCAAATCATTTCCACAGAGAAAAATATTTTCAAAACACTTCCCTTACTTACTGAAAATACTCCCTCAACATTTTCCATATTCGGAATAGCACAGCAAATACAAATTTGGTTGGTTTGACGTATAATTTTCATCGTAAAATTATAAAAACTTATGCTCATGTTTACAATGCTCGCCCTTCAGTAGTCCGCCATCTTGAAATAATCAACATCAATCCAGTTATGCATCGAGATCAAAGCGTAACAATATAATTACGTAATTCTAAGCTAGCTGTCACCGATTGGTCAAAGCTGTCAAACGAGGTGTAAGCTAATCGCTGATTGGCTGATATAAGCTCGTCGCTGAATGGCTACAAGTTAACACACTCTTACATTACAGAGGTGATGGCATTATATCTGCTACGCAGATACAAAAATAGGTACGCTAAGCGTACATGTATCTGCTCATGGTGATTCCACTGTTGTCATGAAGGAATAATATTCTACAATTCTATTTGGCCCTAAATTGTATAAGTTACACCTGCAAACTTAAGACTCGAGAACATAACTTTAAGCCATTTCAAATCTCTATTGCGGGAATACTATTCTAACGCCTTGAACAATTTTTTTGATGCTGATGATCCAAGAACTTGGAAGGCTGTGTGTTTGAAATGTAACAGTGCTCGCAGTTTGAACTGTGAAACAATTTGTTGCTGCTAGTTAGTTTTTAGTTATATATGTTGAAAAGGGCCCACCGTAATTGGTTTATGCTGTTGTGGTGTCCCCGCCAATTGTCTATATGTTTTTTTATTATTATTATATTAGCTTTGCCATATACAAACAACGTTAGCACAAACAATTGACAGAAACATCTGGCAGGGCAATCGCAACAGCTTACGCCAATTACTGCGATCCCTTAATTTAGACAAATATAAAAACACATATTAAACTATAAAAGTTACTTTTACACATTGCGACCCACAGGACCGCTTCCAGATTCCCAGAGGCTGACTAAATTTAGATGAATCCTCTCAAACCTGTGCCTTCAGCAAAACCGAAATCGGCCCTACAAATAGCAATGTGCAAAATTAAGCACTACTGAACTTTAAGACTCTAAAACTAAAAACAACAAGTTATCGGTCTAGTCAGGTCTCGAGCTTGGTTGCATTTGATGCAAACCGATTTCCATGTTCGCGGATCGTCAATATCATATTTATCTAATGCTACTTTATAGTAGTCATATAGTTTCTTTCTGAACTCCTTTAAAGTTATCATGGTATTATTCGTTAAATCCCTTGGTAGTGCGTTCCAGACTCTTGTTGTTCTTATTAAGTATGATTTCTGATAGGTAGATGTTTTACATTTTGAAGTCTTAAATTGTAGGCAGTTGGGGTTTGCTGACCGGGTTCTTCGCTTTGAATCTTGAGGTTGTGGTAGTGTGTCGCTGCTTAAGTTAATAATGTCGTGGTGTGATTTGAAAAGGAACAATATGTCCAGATACTCGTGCCAGTAGGAGAGGTAGTAGATTTAATGTTGAGAGACGATGGTGATAGTTGATTTCGCAGAAGAAAGGTAGACCCAATATATACTTCGATGCACGTCTTTGGACGCGTTCTGTACGCTTAATGAGATCGACAGATTGTGGAGCCCAGACTTGGGACGCGTAAGCGAGATGGGAACGAACGAGTGTTAGATAAAGAGTTCGACGAACAGAGATGTTCTTGATTTTCATCGTGGACCGCCGTATATATCCGAGTGATTTGTTGGCTTGGGCGCACTGGTGGAGGACTTGTTTGGACCAGGTAAGGGTGGAAGAGGTCCAGACGCCGAGGTCACGTTCGCAATCTGTGGTCTTCAAAGGGGAATTTTGCAGCTTGTAAATATAGTCGATTTTGTTGCGTTTTCTAGTAATTCAGAAGCGTCTTACATTTATCTGTGTTGAGGAGAAGATTAGCACTGGCAGAGCAAATTTGGTAGTTCGTAAGATCATTCTCCATAGCAGATGCATCAGAATCCGAGTTTATCACCTTGTAAATCTTTGTATCATCAGCAAACGTCGCGATCTTTGAATGGTTGATGGAATTGGAGAGATTGTTCTGATATAGTAGGAACAGCAACGGACCAAGGATGGAACCTTGCGGAACTCCAGATGTCACTGGTAGTGGTAATGATGTTGCACCAAGTACTGTTGTCTGCTGGCGACGGTCTTCGAGGTAAGAGCTGAACCAATTAAGAATATTACATCCGAATCCAAAATCACGAAGTCGATTCAGTAGTTTCATGTGGCTAACTCGATCAAATGCCTTGGACATATCTAAGTAGATCACATCCACTTGTTTTCCAAGATCAAGCTGACGACCAATGTAGTCAAAGACCTCAATGAGCTGTGTAACACAGGACTTTCGAGGAACAAAGCCATGTTGACAGGTGTTAATTCTTTCGAAAACGTGGTCTTTAATTTTGTTAAAGACGCATCTTTCCAGTACTTTCGAGATTAGTGAAAGGAGCGAAATCGGCCTATAGTTCTCTACGTGTTCCTTGTTGTCCTTTTTATACACGGGAACGACATTTGCGAGTTTCCAGTCACGTGGTAACACACCGGTGCTTAGAGATTTGTTGAATAGAATATTTAGTGACGGAGCAATTTGACGAGCGGTTTCTTTTAATAAACGTGCGGGAATCTCATCCGGCCCTTGAGCTTTATTAATGTCTAGATTATATAAGACGGAGAAAACGTCCGCTTCTGTAAGAGTAATGTCCTCAACGATAGTATTGTCAGATTGACCTGGAAGAGAGTCAGAACTGCAGTCTTCAATATTTGGATCAGTGGTGAATATAGAGGTAAAGTAGTTGTTGAAGAGAGAAGCAATATCTGCTGGATTTTCTGCGTACGTTCTTTTGGTTTCAGTTACTTTCATTGAGAGCTTTTCAGGAATGTTGCGTGTCTTAGAATTGAGCTTAAATATGGACCAGAAACGTTTGGGATTATGACCACGCTTGGCACAAATAGAGTCAAAGTATTTGGAGCGACTGTCACGTAACATACGCTTGATGGAACTACGAAGGCTTTTAAACTTTTCCACGAGATATTCTGTTGGCGTACGAGATTTCTTAATTCTGAGTCGGATAGAGTTTTTCTTCTTAATGTTGTGGAGTATTATAGCATTCATCCAAGGAACATACTTTCGACTCTTTACCTTCATTGATGGTATGTGTTGAGATACTGCTTCGAGGAACGCCTTCTTCCAATTTTGCCAGTCGTGGTTAATATCTTCGTCAGTTGTTATCAAGGAATCAAGATTTAGAAATTCAAGAGTAGTTCGTAAGCCATCAAAATCACCTTGACGATAGTTATACACTGTTCTCCGTATCTTTGGCAATTGATTACAAGACATTGAAAGTTCAAAAACGATAATATTGTGATCGGTAAAGAGTTCTGCTTCAGCAGGTGACAAAATTTCACATATTTTGACTTGGTCTGGAATATTGGTAAGGACGAGATCAAGCGTGTTGTTACCTCTAGTAGGTGCGTTATTGAGTTGTTCCAAGAAATAGTAATCTCGTTACCACCTGATGTTTTCTCCGGCGAATCCCATGAAATATTTGGCATATTGAAATCTCCTGCAAGCACAATGTTTGAGTGTCGTGAACAAACTTCACCCAGGAAGTTATTGAACTTTTCCAACCAAAGATGATCTGAGTTTGGTGGTCGATAACAAGAACAAATTAGAAAACTTGCGTTTGAAGTGGTTGTTAATTCAGCCAAGGAGATCTCTAAGTCATGACCATGTTGAATTTCCCGCACAGATTTGAATGAAGCAGTCTTTATCGCTAACAGTACTCCACCACCACGAGCTCCGCGATCGTTTCTGAATAAAGCATATCCCGAGTGCAGAATTTCCGAGTTCATAATATCTTTATTAAGCCATGTTTCGTTAACACAAGCAATGTCAATGTCTTCGGAATAGACCAAGTTCTGGAAACGTTCAACATTAGTGTCTGTCAATTTGTTGTCGATGTTGGTTTTATGTAGACTCATCAGACTTCGAGCGTTGAGTGCAAGTAGGTTGTGGTGTCACGTTTGTGTGTTTGTGTCATGTTTGTGTTTGGCGAAGTTAAATAAATAAATAAACATATTTTGTACAAAAACATACACTTCGTTCAACCAGTAACTCGTAAAGAATAAGAGATTGATGTTTAACCCATTAACTGGTAATACCCTACTACTGACAAGTAAAATCGTCTGGCATTAGACAGAGTAAAATACTAAAGTAGGGTGCATCTGGGCTTGCCAGCTAATGGGTTAAAAGAATAGATTTTTATAAATATCACAAAAATATATATCATACACAGTAATTGTAGAACAAGGTTTTCATATTAATTGTTAAATGGGGTTAATTGATGATTTACAGTGTCACTATGCCAGACAGTTTAGTACATATGACAAATAAAATGGCTGATATACATTTCACTAGCAGAGACTTTTCCATAACATAGCATAACATAACAAAGATTTTATTTAATTTTATGATGTCATTGCTGAAACATGTTAGGTTCACAATCTTCTCAATAGTCCATAATATACTACAATCAGGTATGGTTTTGTAGATGGATTGATAGAAGATTATTGAGTGTAAATTATAGACATTTATCAGACCTAACCAGGAACAGCTGCAAAAAATGCAACTATAGGTCCCTGGGAGGAATCGAACCTGCGCCCTGCGATTTCGTTGCAGCGCTCTAACCAACTGAGCTACAGAGTCCAGTTATCGAGCTCTAACCACAAATTCATGTAATATATCATACACGAGAAGGAGTTTATTATAGTGATTTGAAACACCAAAAAGTGTGTTGAAAAACAAGGCGCTAGCCGAGTTTTTTAACATACTTTGAGGTGTATTTAAATCACTATAATAAACGACTTCGAGTGTATATAGCTTCTCAAACAAACCAGTATTTAAAGAGAAATTCAACGCGAAAGTTGAGTTCATTTATGGGTGTTTATTACCGTGGTATCAAGACAACGATACGGTAGTGATTTCCTTTGTGTTTTTCTCATGAATTATTAATGAGTTTGAGAAGTATATATACTAGGGTACTGCCATGTTAAGTTGTGGGTAAATATCAAGATTTTGTTGGCATCTCATTCTTCCATCTACAAAACCCTTCAATTATTATTAAATCGAGTGAGATGCCAACAAAATCTTGATATTTACCTACAATCAGGTATGTGAGAATATCGTAGATGCATG
This sequence comes from Trachythela sp. YZ-2020, assembly GCA_016169945.1. Taxonomy (NCBI): domain Eukaryota; kingdom Metazoa; phylum Cnidaria; class Anthozoa; order Malacalcyonacea; family Clavulariidae; genus Trachythela; species Trachythela sp. YZ-2020. The sequence continues at coordinate 3,269,349 of JADLSH010000382.1, read as the reverse complement.
GATGTTGTCAGAATACCAGGTGTCGCTAACTCAACCTCGCACAGTTTCAAAAGCCTTTTTAAACACATTGATACACGACTTCAACATGTGGTATTCAGGGATGGAGGAACACAAATGAACTATTTTTTATTCCACATGGATGTTTTAGCAAATAGGTCACATTATTGAAGTCCATTCATCAGTAGCAAATGTTAACAATGTTGAAAATCAGGAGTATAATTTAACACATGTATATAGTCTGTGAATAGAATGTATAAAGTATATATAAACACAGATTATCAGATCCATACATTGGCTAGAATTGACTAGTCAAAGCTGCAGTGTTCCGTGTTTGTTTGTTCACGCTACAATACAAATATGAGAGTGATGTGTAAAGTACAGGCAAATGATTGCTTGAAAAAAGACATTAAATATAAGCGATTTAGTAATTTAGAGGAGTTTAAAGTATGTGATTGTGACACCATCTGCAATAAATGTCATGCCAAAAGGAGTATTGTACAGTCTTATCTTTTACCGTCTTAACTATTATATACAGTACTATAAACAAGACTATATTTGTTAATTTGTATGTACACAATATTTTATTTAAAGAAATGTGACCACTATAAAATATAGACCGGCGGCTGTGTATCAAAAAGTCTCTTGAAAATTAAATTCCGTTGGACACATTTGAAGAATGAAATCTTTTTAATCTAATCGTACATACATGCAACGGAGATGTCAAATATATAAATTGGCCCCCAATCTAACAACCAGTTTGCCCAAAAACGACCGTTTTCCATATAATGACGTCATCTATTATTCTATGAAACCACAATAAATTTACGAAATTCTAAATTCTAAACATGTTGGTCAATAGTAGTATCAGAATAGACCAAAAAACTATATTGGACTGAATACTGTCGGTAGTCAGTTTCCATGATACTTCTGATCGAAATTTTAGAAGAAATGCTGAGTCGGCATTTTTGTATATTTCTGCAATGGTGAACTGTTCATGGTTCCCCTCGCCCGTATATTTTTGTGTCAACGCAATTTCTGCTTAAAGGGTATATATATTTGTTAAATGCAGGAGGATTTAACCTATTACAATAATTATGATAAGTAAAAACAAAACATTTGTGCCTCAATACCAGTTAATTTTAGTTCAGTACAATTTAGTCCAAATTATGGCTCACATATTCTGTTTTGGCCTGAGTCGTGAGTGTTCATATCTTACATAAAAACTGCTGTATCACAAATTATATGACATCATCATCGACACTCTCGCTGTCACTCGTGTCATCAATTTCCAGTTCAAACTCATCATAACAGTCGTCGTCATTATCTGTAATCTCCTTGTTTTCACAATTATCAGCACATTTGCACAGATCAGTGCATTGCAAGTTTGCCTTCTTGCACGAGCAGCGATTAGTCGTACAACCAGTTTTGCAAGAACAATTGACTACCTCTAGAACGCCATCTGGTGCAACTGGAAGAGTCATCCACTTGATGCACAGCTGGCCATCCTTGATGTACCAGCCGTGGCCATCTGGGTTTGGTGCACTTATAATTTGTTCCATGCACCTGCGCCTGATATAACATTCGTAATTGGCACGATAGATGTGCTGAATCAGGCAATCATAGGTAGGTGGTAGTGTCTCTTCCGTGCATTTTCCCAGTTTGAATAGGGAATAGCGAGCATCATCGACACACACCTCTTTCTCTTGTCCGTACAAGTCACAGACGAATTTCTGCAGACGTAATATCGTTGTCTGGTCAATATTTTCTTGCTTACCAAGATTCTAAAAGGCTTCAACATACTCTTCCTGTTTGCGCGCGACTTTAAGACATGACATTTTTCCTTTCCCTGAAAAAGCTGACGTGGAATCGGATCCTAAAATTATAACAAAATTTATTTAAAACAAAATTTAAAATAAAGTTACAAAAGTAGTGTTGTTACCAACCTGTAAAGTAATGAAACCCAACAATGGCATCACACCATTTCAGACCAAGTTGATCAGCAATCCGGTTCACGTTGAGTATTCTTCTTTTCGTGCCAACTCCTGTGTAAATGGCAAGAGACGCTGAAATTGCAGACGCACAATATAAACATAATAAGAATAAATCTGTATCAACACTTTTAATGACAATGTCTGAACAGGTCTGCGCAGCACGAAGTGAATGTAGCAGCATCCGAGTATCTGCCTCTTCGTGATCGCTGTTTAACTCAGCAATTTCTTCGCAGACGACCCGTGAACGTGAGGTTAGTAAATATGGTGACACTTATCTGCATGAGTAACGTAGATGTGAATCCCACCAAACTAATTTGTTTCCATTGATTTCCACCGCTGAAACAAGAACTCAGCAAGATTCTCTTTATTCTTCCCGTATGACATGAACTTCTTCCACTGAAGCGGGACTTTCTGATATACGCCATAAATAGTAACGACTTGAACTCCACCTGCACTCCTTCGTTCTCTTTCTACATTCTTTGTTGACAGAACGGGGTATCTGTCAACAACAAAATCAATACGACTGGATTGATGCTGTCTAGCAATGGAGATAATGCGGCGCAGAACAGCTGCGCTTAATTCTCCAAATGTTCTAGGTATAGGCTTCATTGTTTGCAATATAGACATTGCGTCGAGAATAAGACAGTTATTCGGCTGTACCGAGTCTACCACACAGTCTATGCTTTCATCTTCAATCTGATTAGCTTTCACAGTTTTTTTGAGACCTCCAGATGTGGTGGCAAATGCTGCTGGATATGGACGAAGAGAGTATTTAAGAACATCTTTGGTGTCGATATTTCTGTGCTTTGCAATAAGTAGTCTCACCCAAAATATGTACTCGCTTTTGAGCTGGACAGTTTCGCCTTTAGAGGTCTTAACATTCACCTGCTTTGCTTTGAGGGTTTTAAGCCTTAGTAGTGACTGCTTGTCGAAGATAGACGGAGTTTCGCAGAGTATTTTCTCGTCAACGAACTGGAGAAAGCTGTTGTTTCCGGTGTCATATGCTCTGTCGAACATCGCGTTGAACCTCGTCTTCTGCAACAGCTCCGCTCACAATATTTACCAGCTCCTCTGGCGATTCATTGTCGAATGGATTTATCATAGACGTAATGGTTACAACAACTTCAACGACAGATTTTTCATCCCGGGATATTCTAGATTTGTCTAGGTCCTTTCGCTTTCTCTTTCTGTAAGACAAGACAAGACAAGACGAGACGAGACGAGACGAGACGAGACGAGACGAGACGAGGCGAGGCGAGGCGAGGCGAGGCGAGGCGAGGCGAGGCGAGGCGAGGCGAGGCGAGGCGAGGCGAGGCGAGGCGAGGCGAGGCGAGGCGAGGCGAGGCGAGGCGAGGCGAGGCGAGGCGAGGCGAGGCGAGGCGAGGCGATCAGAGGCGAGGCGAGGCGAGGCGAGGCGAGGCGATCAGAGGCGAGGCGAGGCGAGGCGAGGCGAGGCGAGGCGAGGCGAGGCGAGGCGAGGCGAGGCGAGGCGAGGCGAGGCGAGGCGAGGCGAGGCGAGGCGAGGCGAGGCGAGGCGAGACGAGACGAGACGAGACGAGACGAGACGAGACGAGACGAGACGAGACGAGACGAGACGAGACGAGACGAGACGAGACGAGACGAGACGAGACGAGACGAGACGAGACGAGACGAGACAAGACAAGACAAGACAAGACAAGACAAGACAAGACAAGACAAGACAAGACAAGACAAGACAAGACAAGACAAGACAAGACAATATAAGAGTCAATTCAAATTACAATATGTTACTAAAGTAACTTTACGGTTAAAAGCTCACCTATCGAAACAAGAAGCGTTAGCAAGCATTGCACATTGCCCTGCAATAGCAGACCGTTGAGGTCGCGCCAAAATCCATCTTCCAACAGCACCCCGGTTCATTGTTATTCCAATAAGTCCTCCCTTTGTCTTCGAGTCTCTGTTACAACGCATGCAATTGACGAAAAAGCAGACACAGGCTGTCGCTGAACAGTCCAGTTTGTTCGTAACGATTCTAGAATACCTCAATTGAATGAGAATAGTTAATGCCACAGAAAAACGACTGGTGCGATATTCGGAATAAAAATCGCTCCCTGTAAATAATGTTTGGTAAAACTTACCAGGTTGCGTAATATCTAATGTTTTCATTTCTAACCAATACGCACATAGATATCTCGAGTAGTTAATCCTGTCATATGCAAAATACCAAGGAATCATTTCTCTCATGGTGTTCAGATGCAACTCCCAATCAGTCGTCCGTGTTCTTCTCAGAAACATTAGCAGCAATTCCACCATGTCTATGTACGAGCTCCAGAAGCGAAAGTTGCAGAACGTCTCGACTCTAATTCGATGAACGAAACATACCTGACAAAAAATATTATTTCAACAATAATGAGAGGCTACAGTGCATCCTTGTTTTATATGCTAAAAGGAAAAAAGTAACCTAGTGCAAACTTCACTCAACAGTTCCGTGCAAATCAAATCCTCGAAACTTCCTTTGTTATATTCGGTACGTAACACATCGATAAAACCAAGAACAGTTGTTGCATCTTCATCCGATAAAGACTGAAGAAAAGCTTGAAATCGCATTCTCTCAAGTGCCTCATACATCGTTTTATGTACCAGGATGCTACGGTTGTATTGTTTTCCGCCGATTACGCCATTGATTGACCCTTGTGCAACGAGTCCAGCTTCTATAACGATGTCCTGTTGCAAATACAGAAAAAGACACGATTATCATCCAGCCTCAAATGGTAGGGGAGTGCAAATTTTGCAGGGGGTGCATTGGTTTGACCTATATCTGGGGGCACAGCTCCCAGTGGGGGTTAGTTGGTTGGAGAGTGAAAACTCTGGAAATGTTTTAAAAATAGGTGTTCACGACGCAATCTGGACGTTTAATTGTGAGAGCAAAGGAAATATAACGTCCCATTATAACTGTTATATCAGGCAACTTGTCCTTGATGATTTCTTCAGGGGGTGCTAGAGAAATCAGGGGGCCAGAAAATCCGCCTATGATTATTGACGACATTGAAACACTGAAAAAAGCTGAAATTAAAGACATTGAAAGAATTCGAAATTGGAAAGATAAAAATACAAAAATAAGATATGATCATGATGTTTATGGTAAACTATTTGCCCCACCTTGAATCCAGATCCATCGAACCGTTTCCCTATAGCACTCATGTAGGACATTGATGTATGAAATTCACCCAGACGTACAATAAATCTAGATATGAACTCGGGAGTTTTCCACCTTACTTGTTGAATTTTAGCGTAAACCGCCTCGTCAAACACCATGACGCCATATTGCAAATTTAACTCATTGATGATATCCAAACTTCTACGAATAACGGTGTAAATGGTGGCTATGTCCGTTATCGGTGCATCAACAACAGGTAGGTATCCAATTCTAGAAAATGTATCTGGAACTGGATACAAAGATGCATTGAACCCTGTCCATCCAGAAAGCAGTTCAGCATTCTTAGATAATTTACACAAAACGTATGCGAAGTCGAGCAGCCTTGCATCGTTAACCGCTATACTTGGTTGGATCTCTAGGCTGACATTTGCAACGGCAGCCTGCAGAGATGGCGACTGACGAATGCCCAAGTGGTATGGGAATATTGATGAATAAGCAGGCTCTAATGATCGTTTCTTTTTTGAAATGACAAGGCCTTGCTAAAAGTGAATATTTTTTAGATTATTTGAAATATCATATTTGACTTCAGTTTTATATGTTTATATTATATTATGGTTATAGCCAATATTAATAGATATGAAACCAAGTTATATACGCATCAAATGGTTTATAAATACCTTGTCCAAAGCAACAGGTGATTCACCAACATGCTTTTCAGGTTGTATAATAATGCCATTCGCTATGTGAGTGGTATCCTTTCCTGACCTGGTCTCCTCTCCAAAATCTATATTATCCCATACTAGAGTAGTATGAACACCTTCTCCTATCCCTGCTGGAATAGGAATGTCTGTTTGCAGGTTAAGAGAGGCAAGAGCAGTTTCATAAGATAAGGCAACAGAGTGAGATGTGCAATGCCCGAAACCATTAAGAATTTCTGTCAGTGCTTTTGAATCTGTAATTTGCCTGGTTGCCATTGCTAATGCCAGTGATTTAGGTGTTTGCTTTTTTCCACCTGATGCAACAAAGATGCAGTCTTGGATGACTGACAGCAATTTGTCCAAAGTGATGTAAGTTGTACACTGTGGTTCATCAGACATCCCCAACATCCAGGCAAAGAAATTGTACAATGTCGGTTGCACCATTTTCTGCACTGAATCAAAATTTATCTCTGTTGATAATGGTGGCCAGACTGCATCGAATTTACGACCTTCTTTAACTAATTTTCGCAATTCAAGGGCAATCATGTAAAGGGAATTGACAGTGGTTCCCTTTTGAAATTCTTTTGACTTGTCACTCAGATTGTCCTCTGAATCACTTAATGAGTCACATATATCATCGTCATCTGAAAAGGCTATGTTAAAATTTGCTTTCAACTGTACATGTTTATCTACAATGTCATGACAGGACAGATCTTCAACAAGAACAATTTCACTGCAGTTACGTCTGCTAGGTCGTTGGAATATTAGCTGAGGAAACCTTTTTCTTAGCCGCTCCTTCAATCTTGATTTTTTGTAAGAAGACGCATCTTCGTCTTCAATACAACACACCATTTTTATGAATGCTGTATACATATCATTCATAAATTTTATTTTCTTTCCCTGTATAATTTTCTTTTTTACATATTGCTCACAAAATGCATTGAAGGAATCTTTATACAGTTCTTTGCCACCCTCTACATTTGTTGAGTTATAAAATATAGGGTTGGTATATGTCTTGAACACTTGTCATGATATCTCACTTCAATTACTGAGCAATCCAAATCTGGTATCTGGGTTAACATCTTCTCTTATAATGGCTGCCTCTCTCAGTTTACCAGCACTTGCTGTCTCAGCTTTTCTCAATGGCAATAAAATTGTTTTCAATGTGTTCTGCATTAAAAAAGAATTTGCTAATCCAATCAAATTTTATGTAAGTCAACTGTTACTGGTAACCATTAACCATTAACTGGTAACCGTCTCAGGCGGGAGGGGGGGGAGCAGGAGCTAACAATTGTTTGACTAAATAATACTGTCTAATCGTCAGCCTAATAAGGGAATCCGCAACAACAAAAGTGATTTACTAAAGGGTCCAGACCGCCAGGGGCATTTGCACATTTGGCATATCCCACGGGTGGGCACCCACACCCCCCTGTGCAGGGTTAAAAATTAAGCATTTAGAACTTTGGCATTAGCAAACACAGCTTGGATTGGATTTTTGAATACAAAAATCGGGGTGTTAGCTACAGTAAAAAATTCGGCGTTATACGCCGTTTTCACAATTACGTTTAGCTAGCAATTTCACAATTTAGATCTGCCAAAAATAAAATAAGTATTATTATTATATGGCAAGTGCTTGTTTTGGTAATTCTCGCAATCTGATTGGTCGCTGACGAGGCAGGATTTTCCCGTATTGCCCACGGGCAATACGGTATTCTTATTGCCCTGCGACGACTTGAACACATTTCAAACCAATAAAAGCATTAAAAAATCCTTAAAAATAATTTAAAACAATGAAAAATAAACGGAAAATACGGAAAAGGGATAACTACAAGGGATAAAATCAAGTTTTGTTGGCTCAAGTCGAAATATTAAGGTAAATTTTACGATGTTTTTTAACTAAAACAATCAAGAATATTTTTGTTTTTTCGAACATGCAAAGTTGTTTTTGTCCTTGATCCGATAGCTCAATATCACTATATTTTCTATTAATTTTATATTTTATTCTATAAATGGTACTGTAGAGTAGTTTTACTAAGCTAAGATTAGATAAATTTGTAAAAAACTAAGACAAATTCGTATCATTGAAATTATTTTGACATTTGAAAATGACCGGCTTTGAGTTTCGGACTTTGTACTTTGCCCTCGCGTGACCAATTTTTGGCAAAATGAATTGTGTTTTGTTGTCTGAAATGCCATATAATAAACAACTTACTAACTTCGACTGTTCGGTCTGTACGGTAAAATATCAAGCCTCGGTCTTGCTGTATTGACCTCGCTATCGCTCGGTCAATACAGCAAGACCTCAGCTTGATATTTTACCGTACAGACCTCACGCTCAGTCAGTAAGTAGTTATTATTTTTTAATAACTAAGAAATTATTAAAAATATGAGATTTCTCAGCTTTAAAGCTTTTCTCAAAAGAACTGGGTAAAATATACTTCACAATTTCATTAAATTGCCGAATTTTTCTTCCTTCTGGCTAACACCCTGAACATTGAAAAACACTGACCATAAAACAAAATAAAATAAATGACATATATACTCACTTTACATTTACCCCAAGCTTTTGACGTTTTGCATATTATACAACGCACCGGTAAAATTGTTTGCCGGCATTTGGAACTACCAAGACGCGAGCCTTCCAAATTTCTACTCTGTTCCAACAGTTCTTCCTCTTGACCGAGAAGTTTTAGTCTTTGAGACTTGCGTCTTACTTTCGTAGCTGCATGGTTCTTCATCCACTGCTTCTTCGAACACAGTGTCTTCCACATCAGTGAACTCAATGACATTTTTGGGATTTCTTTCTGCTTTATTAAGTTTATAAACATTTGCAACTTTACGATAACATTCCATATGATAGAAAAACCTTCCAGCATAGCTTTCTTTTTCTTCTTTATTGGAAATCAGATGGAAATGATTTTCGTCGCTTTCTGTCACAATTTGAAGCGAATTCCGGCAAACCTCGCCTGCAATGTTTCCCAGTTTAATCCACCGCTTTCTTAGCTCCACAAACGTGTGAAATGTTTGGGCAGTAAATCTTTTAAGGGACTCATCTTCGCTTATTTGCTCCTGAAAATGTACTACACATGCATTGTCGCTCAAGGCAGCCATACTGTTTCTAATAAAATAACATTGAGTGAGGCATGTAAACATTGGCAAAACGGCAGTGTTATTCAGATCTAGGTCGATGCTAACAATTATGCTAAAACAAAATGGCGCCTGAAGTGGACCGAATTAGTCAGATCTTTAATCGTCAATTTTGAACAAACTGGTTTGTAAGAAGGGGGCCAATCATTACAAATGTAATTTTGAGGTATTTGACTGCATGCTTACGTAAAAATTATCTATTCTTTAAATGTGTCCAACGAAACTAAACGATAGCGAGCGCGAGTCAGAGCCGCCGGCCTAATAGTCGGCCGGCCAAGCTATCGAACGGTGCAAGTTGATGGCAACTTCGTGTTAGAAGCTGGCAACAAACATATTCATACTCAGATAGATGTAGAGAAAAATAGTTTTTAGGCCGCCTTCCCGCAACGTCGCTGCAACTAAACTTCAAACGATTGCCGAAAATTACGTTGCCATGCTACAAGTATCTTTGCTCTGATTGGTCATCAATAACGTTCGCTTAATTAGTCGACCAATGAGCGAACGTAAAAGTGTGTGCACTTCCGGTTTTTTGTATTCACGACATAAACAAACTGCGAAGATCGAGGGAATAACTTGCAAAATTTTACGATTTCAGCAATATTTAGGTAACTTTTTTCGTGTTAAAGCCATATACACTTCATAAACATATTGTACTTCATTCAGCGACACTGACTTGGCCCTAGTGTGTCAAATTTATTTTATTGTTGTGCCAATACTTTGACTATTTTGTCAAGTATTTTTCAATGTTTAATACACCCAGAATCAAATTATAATATTGAGTGCTGAAAATTTACAAAAATAAATGCTAAATTATAATATATTTATCGATGTTAGTATGGTCAAACAAAAACTAAGATTTGGTGGACATTTGCAGCAATATAATCGGCGTTTCTTTTGCAAAACATTCACATTCTGTTTAAATTCTGTCTAAATTTTGTAATATAAAGATTCCGTCTCTGTCATGTTTAAGAGTTAGGTCAACAAAATATCATATTTCCCAATCTACTGTAGCACAACTTACTAGAATATTATTTTCACTGACACTGTGCATGCTTGCATGGTAAATGGTAATGCCAATGACCTGCTCCTGTCAATTTATATCGTATTCTTTTTTGACAGTCTTGTATAGACTTTTATAAAGCCAGCTTTTAGTTCAAATTAGCCTGTAATAGTTGTTTTCCTCAAAATTATAGAGTAACACTGGTCAAGTCTAGTTTACTCCAAGTTGCTTTATGGATTTTATATGGCAAATGAAATACATAGCCTTGAATTATGTGCGTTTCTTAATATATAATCGCACGAAGTTTACGGCAAAATATATCAGTTGTGTATATTTTCTATTAGCTGTAATCCGTGAATTAGATTGTATTTATTAATCTAGACAACTACGAACACTCAAATATCCTACAAAGGCAAGTACCAGACAAGTAGAATCTAACTAAATATTAAGGTCAGAAGAAGTACGAAGAATTTTGGCACAAGAATAAAATAAATTTGACACACAAGGGTCAAATCAGTGTCACTGAACAAAGTACAATATGTTTACGGAATATATATGGCTTTAACACGAAAAATCTTACCTAAATATCGCTGAAGTCGTAAGATTTTGCAAGTTTCTTCCTCGGTCTTCTCAGTTTGTTTACATCGTGAATACAAAAACCGGAAATGCACACGCGTTTACGTTCGCTCATTGGTCGACTAATTAGGCGAGCGTTACTGATGACCAATCAGAGTAAAGAAACTTGTAGCATAGCAACGTAATTTTCGGCAATCATTTGAAGTCTAGTTGCCGCGACGTCGCGGGAAGGCGCTCTAAAAACTCTCGATTTTTCACTTTAAAATTCATTTTTTGGCTTGACAACAACTCAAACCTTTTTCTCTACATCTATCCGAGTATGAATATGTTTGTTGCCAGCTTCTAACACGAAGTTGCCATCAAACGTTTTTAGAGGCACTTTTTTATATCTTGGCCGGCCGACTAAAATGTTCAATTGCTAAATGTGAAATTAAAATGTGGGATTAGCTAGTATTCATGGTAGTCAAATTTACTTTAGTATTGAAAACTTATGTGCATAAAGTCCATAAACAAGATGCTATATATACCGTCTTAACTATTATATACTATAAACAAGACTACTGATATATTGGTACACAATATTTTATTTAGAGAAATGTGACCACGATAAGATGTGGAATTCTTAAATGTGAGATTAAAATGTGGGATTAGCTAGTATTCATGGTAGTCAAATTTACTTTAGTATTGAAGACTTTTGTGCATAAACAAGATGCTATATTTTACAATTTATGCGTCAATGTTTATATTAATATGTTGTAGTATTTCTTACCTTGATCTTCGTCTTTCGATAGTTCGACTGTTTCACTGTTTAGTTTTCCTTCAGAAATAGAACCACTAAATTTTGAAGCATTCTTCCAGTCTATCCATAGGTCTATCTTCGTATTTACACGTTTTTATATGAATTAACGTACATTTTGTCAATCGCCATGTTGAATTTAAGATCTAGCCTGCGAACAGGCAAAATTGAATGATGTAATGGCCTTGCAGAACATTACGTCATTGCATTGTAAGCCACTTGCTGATTGGTACGTTATGAATTTAAATAAGCTCGTCGCTGAATGGCTATGAGCCAACAGCCAACAGCCAACAGCCAACAGCCAACAGCCAACAGCCAACAGCCAACAGCCAACAGCCAACAGCCAACAGCCAACAGCCAACAGCCAACAGCCAACAGCCAGAGGAGGAATGAGGGTCTTCCCGAAATGCATTGCATCTCATTAATATTCACATTTGCGATTTTCAACAAAGTTAGGTGAAAAATTGTTGATATATATTGCGAATTTTATCCCTAAAGATCTGATTTTTTGGAAGGTATGTTTTAATAATTGTTTTGTTTAGGTATCTAATTTAGTTATTTTTTACTTGTTTGGTATAGATATTTCTTTTTAGTTATGTTAATTACGCATTGTATTTATGGGTCAGAGGACACGCCACAAAAGTGACCTTAAAACAATGCTGGAGCTAATTAGCTTTTTTAAACAGAAACGGGGAAAAAATCACGTCATCATATTCAGCAAGCTTTGTTCTTTATATTGGTACTTTAAAACCTTAAATAGCTCCACTAAATCGAGGAGTAATCGCGGTTTGAAAATGGGGTATTTTTGCTGTATTCTAACGCAGATGGCGGGAATAGACCGCGTTGTGAATCATTATGGCGCGAGGGAATCTTGTGTATGATGCACTATTTATATTGAATTTAGAAACATACGCTTATATGTTGCTATATATTTTGATTCTCCTGTTTAATACCTGCAATATATATTTAACTGTACTGACTGTATTTTTCTATTTTATTATACAATTCGGGAAAAAATGGAATCTGACGACAGCGATGTTTATAATATTATTGACATTGTTGATGAGGAAAATGATATTGCCAAGAGGGCATCAGAGAATTCATCATCCAGTCGAGCTTTGTTTCAGAGTCCTGGAATGTCACCAAAGATAAAAATTATGCAAAGGTTTCATTTATAGCACTTGCTGTATATATACAGATAAATATAAATACAGTGTGTCAACTGTTGTTCAACTGAAAGCTATTTCGTATTTAATAATTGAATGTAGAATCGGTTTTATTTGTAGTTTCCTAGTAGAAAGATATCCAGAAAGAGGAAACTTACTCCTACAAAGAAGTCCCCAGTAAAATTTCATCAATGGACCTTTGAGGAAGACAAGGCATTTGTTGAGTTCATAGTGATTGCCAAAACAGATCCAAAATATGGAAAAATGTCTGTTGGAGAGTGGCCAGCATTTGGTAAAAAGAACAGTTTCTGGGACGATGGTGCCAAACATATTAAATGTGGTACTTCTTCTAACATTCTCTTATCAAGTAAGTTAATGCTACTGTTAGATGTCTAATTCATTAATATAAATATACAGGGATTTCAGAATTAGTTCAATATAGACTGTTGTGATAATAAATTAGCAGGCGGTAATGTGGATTTTAAGTTGTCTGTTATTGAAATTGTTCTAAAATTTGACCAACAGGTCACAGTTGCCAGCGGTAAAGCTCATAGTAACCCAGCGGTAAAGCTCAAAGTAACCCAGCGGCTGCCGGCTTATTTTGAAAGCCCTTAGTATAAAAAGAGTAAGATCAAGGATGTTTTTTAAATATTATTCAATCATAGATATGATGTTACTTCATTCTTGTTTTCATGCCTTTTATATAGATTGCCGTCTGCGATCACGAGTAACTGTTGTGTACAGGAAAAAGTTTGCAACATTGGAAGATGCTGAAATCCATTATGGTTTGACATTATCTGACAGTTTAGCAGAACTAGTGATTGATAAGAGGCCACCACCACCCTCAGCACCCCCATCACTACCACCCTTGGCACCACCACCACCCTCAGCACTCCCACCACCCTCGGCACCACCACCATCCTTGGCACCACCACCAACCTCGGCACCAATAACCACCACCCTCGGGACCCCTACCAACACCAAGAATGCCGCCCCCACCACCACCAAGAATACCACCCAATATAATATAAAATAGTATAATATAATATAATAGCCAATTATATGCCAGTTGTCATTGTGAAACACTAAAAAATTCAATGCATTTGTGTCTCAAACATTGTGAGTCTGGTTCATGTTCCGCTTTGAATGTCAACTCTAGGTTTGATGACCTTCTCCACATGCACCTTGTGAGCGCCGCTTGTTATCAGTTCTCTTGCCAAGATCCAACAACAACAAACTTTTCAGAATACATAGATATAACATCCTAACTATTGTCCTCATCACCAAAGGCAGTATTTTCCACATCCAAAATTTCTGTCAATTGTTGAATTTCCTCAACTTCATTTACATTCACTGCCTCAGTTTCACCAACAGACAGGTCTTCGTTCTGTACCACTCGGCGTGTATAAATATTTGCCAAATAAACAGGATTTAGTAGTTGTTTAAAACAATTACATTCAGTTGGCTTGTTTAAAGGTACTGGTGGAAGTACATTATCCAGCTCATCATTTTGAATATCCAGGTCACCTGGAGGGACTGCTTGGGATGTTGGTGATGGTAAAATATCAAACTCCCACAACATGACAATATTACATAGCCGGCCACATCCATCCCTGATTTCAATGAGGTCATGGAACTACACATGGAAGTAAACAATGACGTGTTTAATATTAATATAAAAAACAAATAAAAAATATATTTTATGCCCTGAATTATATCAAATATATTTATATATTATAATCAATTTTCACTACATTTTTACTGATTAAATCCTTTCTTATTCGAAGATATTTATGTACTGTAAACACATTGTATGTATAATATAATGTTTTCTTATCTGTTTTTAAAGTTTCTATTTTTTGGAAATATACAAAATGTATTTCAATCAAAATTATGTATATACAGTATTAAAAGCATGCGTTTAAATCATCTCACCTTGAAAACGCAACTGGTATGCACTTCTATCAATGCAGGGCTACTACAATGAGCGAACATTTCTTCGATTTTTATGCCTTTAACAACTGATGGAATATAAAGGGCTGTTCTATCCATAAAACTTATATGAACCTCGCAGCATTCTAGTTGAACGCACGGTAATCCATCTGTGATCATATTCACAGGGTTTTTCGACACACAATCAACATAAAGAAGTTCATGCCCATCTAATTCAGAAGCTTTCATCCCAGTAATACTGCGAAAACTCGCCATTTTTTAATATTTTACTTTTAATCTCTGAGTTGTGAACGTAGCGACTAGCGAGCAACAATCGAACAATGACGGAGCAGGCCGAGAAATTGAGTATATATGATAAACCGCCCCGGCGCGCGTTGCATTTCGGGAAGACCCTCATTCCTCCTCTGGCCAACAGCCAACAGCAGCCAACAGCCAACAGCCAACAGCCAACAGCCAACAGCCAACAGCCAACAGCCAACAGCCAACAGCCAACAGCCAACAGCACGATGTGACGATGGCAATATATCTGCATTCGCAGATACAAAAAGGTTATTTTTATCGGAAACCCGATATTAATTAAATACGTAACATTTTGTTTACAAATGTTTTGTACATCACTATTTTGTATATTTTAAAATGACCCGAGATATGCCGAGTTGTAAGCGATATGCAGGCTATTGGTCCGATTCTTACGAAACGCTTTTTGAACGATGAGTGTTGCACGGAATTGCTAATAAACGTAGTTCAAAACAGTGAATTTTTTAAGATTTCAATCGAGAAATCCAAAAAGCTGCAGCGTATCTCGACAAGAACTTTTTAGATTTGGATTCAGCGTGTTTTAATCTATAAGAATATGAAAATTAAGCTTAGCGAGGTGTCCAATGAAACTAAACGTTTTGGTGCACTAGCTGACGGCCTAGTTGTATCCAACGAAGATAAAAAGGCCAAACGAAAAAAATATTTAGCGGGAAGCGATGCGACAAAGATATGTCTTTATCAGGAGCAATTTATGCAATGGCGACAGTTAAAATACGAGCTAAAAGTCAAGACGGACAAAGAATTAGTAGCTAGCCTTGCTTCTTGACAATTATATTTCAAACACGAAGCAACTCCTAACAACCAGGTAAGAAATATAGATTGTAGTTTAACGAATAATGTAATAATGGATAAAAGCAGTGTTTTGATAGAGATCTACAGTATCTGCATGCTTATAATTTTGTAGTGACGCGGAAATTCAGAAGTTGAAACTTGCAGCAGCTGATCCATGAAGGATTGCAATCAATATTGCTCTGGAGCCCAAACCTTAAAAGGAAGAGCTGTTGGTAAGACATCAATCAAGATTTACAAACTGATTTGTGGTTTTACATAATGTCTTGACAACCAATTGGCTCCATCAAACCATATATTGATACATTTCTGTCTTCTATACACTATTATGCACTAGTCAATTGAAACCCTGACCTCCCGAGAATATGCAGGTCAGCAGGGATATTTTAACAATCCCAGTCTAAAATTTTGTCCATTTGTTAAATTACCCAGCTTTCCAAAGTCTAGCTTTCCATCTAGTGTTCTGATCGATCAACCATTATTAATATCAAAATGTGCTGTAAGTTACCGGAAGCTGACGCAGAAGAAAGTCGTACATTAAATATCAGGCTATGCAAGAGTTAATTCCCAGCCTTTGAGCCTAGCCTTTGTGTCAGTGTTAAAACCCCGGATAGCAGAATAGCAACGCTTGTTAAAACTCTCTATTTCCCCCTGCAAAATCATGTTAAAACCCCACATACATACCTGAGGGTGGTGGTGGGTTTTCAATTGACTAGTGCATTATGGTGCTGTACAGATTCTGGGGTTCTTGATGTATGGTCAGATAATCAATAAATTAGGGATTATCCACAATTTTGTGGTGCATTGCCAGCTAATGGGTTAACAAGAGACACACAGTCTGGCAGATAGTTTTGTTAACCCATTAACTGGCAGTACCCTAGCACTGCCAAGTCAAATCGTCTGGTATTAGACAGAATAAAGTACTAAAGTATGGCATATCTGGGTACATGGCCAGCTAATGGGTTAAATTTCATTGAAGAGGTTTTGCAATTGTAAAAAGTCAAGCACTATTCAACAACCTATAATTTTCACACCAGAGGATCAACATTTAAATTAGCCTGCGTGGCAGGTGTTCTATTGTGGGGGAGGGAGTTTCGTTTAGAGCGCAAGGGAGTTTTGTTTAGAGCGCGTGCGCGCGCTCTCAAAAAAAAACGTGCGCTCTAAACAAAATTCCCTCCCCCACAATAGAACGCCTGCCACGCAGGCTACATTTAAATGTACGCTTTGTGAGGGGAGAGAGTTGCAAAAACCTATGTTTTGTATGCTTTTGAAAATTTTGATGATTGCATATGTAGCATATTTTTATAATCTAATCTAATTATACAAACAAATTTGTTCCAAATAGCTAACTGAACTGATTCTTTTTTATGTGTAAATATATTATATGTAATAATTAAAATCTATATGATTCTGTCTTTAACAAAAAGAAATCTTTGAATCAGAATTTACTAAATACATTATTTGTGTATTGCCAATAGCACTAAAGTGTAGCTGGCCGGAAACCTGTATAAACTCCATTGGGAGAAGGATACCTTGCTCTTATTGCAAGAACACAACAACTTGGCACCACTACTCTGTTGCCCCTGCCCAAACGCCCATGCTGCCATAGAACAAACTGTCTATATGCAGAATGCCTAAAGTGTTCATTGTTTCTGGGGTGTTCCATAACTAGAATGTCCTCTCTATACCTCATTGCAATGTCCAAAACATTTGCATCCAGGACAAGCTGGTTGAACAAAGGGTTTGTTGTCACACAAGGCATAACTCTTTTTGAACAAGGTTTGTTTTCATCTTGGGTGGACATTGGTGCTAATGGCCACAAAAACACCATTCAGGACTTTTGTCTGATGGAGGGTCTGGTTGGGATGATTCATCCTGACCTTGTGGCAAATTTATCGGCAATTCACTAAGTCAGAAAACGTTGCTGGCTGTCTTCGCAACAATTCCAGTTCCAACCTTCTCAAAGCCTCCAAATTTATGCTTTCAACCAAACTCTAGCAAAAATACATATACTCTTTCAGTTTAACTTTAACTCACCATAGCCATTGGTGTCTCACAATAGGAGCCTTACTAGCTTCAACTTTGCCAAGTTAGCTGAAGCAAAGGGGAAATAGCTAGTATGTAACTTGTTGATGTGCAAAAGTCTTTAGTTTGACACACCATTGAATCAGGGATGTGAACACCAACACACCCTATAAACATTAAAATACATTTACAGACTGGGGATCTTACACCATCAATTTGATCAGTGGGTATAGGGTGTGCTTACACAGTGAGTAGACACAATCACTTGAAACAAAACTATATACTGTAGTGGGAAAATGATATACAACTATTAAAAGTGCCATCTCAACAAAATACTATGTTATCTTCAACACATATATATGCATATATCGAAATTAATCACATGTACAAGTACAGATACATTGCCAATTTATAAACTGTAGCTACTAAATTAGGGAAACAAATGGATGATTTGAAATATATGCTACCTGCAGATGCTGCTCGTGGGTCAGCAGACGTTTTTTCGGCGTTTTCCTCCACACACAATCCCCCACGGCTTCTCCCATGACCTCTGACTCTTGATCCAGCACGTCCCCTGGTTGTTTCTGTCGCATTTCCACAGTTGCAAGAAGATATTTTGCCAGTTTTTCTTTGATCGCGTGCACACGACCTCTCGCTCGCTTTGCACTTGGTTCTGGGCTATCCATCTCGTCACTACTATCATGTTCTGCACCCTGAAATTATTAGACATTACATATATATTTTTAACAATTAAAATTCGGCATTTTAATACGTACATGCGTTTCACTTTGACACTTTCAGATGTTTCGAATGAATCGATGTCGCTTTCTTGTAGATTCCGTCGATTCAAACACGAACTTCTGTCTGGGTGGCAAACGGAAGAGCAATACTGCCCTTTTCTTTACAAGGACAAGCATTCTTCCCTTTTCCCGCAAACACATTCCATGACATGAACATACTGCCATGTTTATATCCACATTGGGAACTTGTACAATGTCCTCGATTTGACTGCGCTCGATTTCATCTACTGTGCTTCGACTTCCGTCCATTGTTGTATAATGCGGCGTGGCTTTTTTGTGTTTAGCGCGGAAAGGTGGCATTTCGTTTTACTTCCCATGAAGCAGGTAATAAAATACTGTAAGTATTGTAAAAGGACCACATACAACAAAGTCATTAAAATCCAGGTGAGAACAACAAGAGAGAAAAGGCTTCATGTAAGACAGTTATAGTGTATCAAAACAAAATATGTAAAAAATGCGCAGAACGGGCTTGACTTCCACTTTAACTTACGGTGGGTGTGAATTTCATTTTTCGACGCATGTTTCTATACAAAAATTGCTATAATAGTTTTCTCATTATGAAAACATGTGAGATTTCGTACGGCCAAAATCGGCATTTTTCGAAAAATAGGAAAATGCCAAATTTTCAACTTAAGATTGCAAAAAAACTAGCCGAGAGCCTCAAAACGAGACTATCATTAAACGGTAGTCTGAAGCTTTCTTAATCCCTTAATCAAAGTATTTTAGATATAAAAATTCGCGCTGATACCAAAAACGGCGACACTATTTATGTGATCTGTGTTTATACTATTCTTGCTTGTTAAAGCGATTCGTTTGAGAGATTAAACCCATTGATTCCAGAGAAATGGGCAGTTTTTAAATCATGAATATTTTGCCCTTTTTCTCTAATATAGTAAATTATAGTAATTCAAGGTGTGAAAATCAGCACAGTAAAATGATAAAGAAATAAAATATTTCAAAATTTTGTCCTACGGACTCGTGCTATTTGAGGTCTTTGAAACACTCACTCGTGCATGTTTTTTTTCCAAATTGCACTCGAAACCATTCTATTACCACTACAAATATGTCTACTTTGACGAGTCTGATAAATACTGAATTATGTAAGATTTCAGATTGGTTACAGTCTAATAAGCTCTCTTTGAATATAAATAAATCAAATTACATAATATTTAAACCCAGGCAAAAAAGGCAAGTGTATGATCTGGCACTTGCAATTAACAATAACATAATTGACACGGTTAAGGAAGTCTGTTTTCTTGGTGTTATTTTGGACGAAAATTTAACACGGAAAGCACATGTAATTATCTTATATTGCACGTAAAATTTCAAAATCAATTGGAAATATCTATAGGTAAAGTTTTTATTTATTCAAATCAGCTTTGCGGATTTTATATTTTGCCTTGGTTTATCCGTGTCTTCAATGTTGTGTTACGGTTTGGGGTTCAACATATTCAAGTAATCTTAATCGTATTGTCCTGTTGCAAAAACGTGCAGTACGAATTGTCGACAAACAATTTTTCGGTGCTCATACCACTCCTATTCTAAGTGTAACCATGCGTAACATAGGGTTTAAAAGACTGAGTCTACATTCACTCGGGGTCAGTTTGTTAAACGAGACTCCGGGTGTCACTCTATTCTTGGACATGGCCGAACCCGTAGACGTACCAGTCGTTTTGCCACCACAGCTACCTAATCCAGCTCCAGACGAGAACCCACCAGCAGTTGAAGTGGGACAGCACGAGGCCGAACCTCAGCCTCAGGCACAGCCAGTACAGGTATGTTGTTGTTTCAAGAAGTGTCTACGTGCACTTTGGGATCTTTGTTGCCTGTGTGAGGCTGCTCGGCACGTGTATCTTGTATTTTTCTTGGTTTATGCTTTGCGTTTCGAATCGGCCAGGCGTTTGTTCAATTCCAGGGCGATCGGACGCCTATCGAAGTGAAAATTTTCAGGCGCTAGGTCATGTCTTTGGTCTTGTAAGCACATTACGCAATTGACTTAAGCTGTTCCGCTTCGCTCTCCTGTTATCTCGGCGGAGCCCATGCGTATCGTATAGTAAAATATTTGTTTGATTTGGCCTTACCTTAGTGTGTTAGTCTTGCGGTAATTTACTCTGCGAGCGAAACACGGTTTTTCCAGTTTGTTACGACCATTTGTGCAGATAGTTGGATAATACAGTGTGCAGTATATCAGTATTCTAATGGATTGTAGCTGCGTGTTTACGCATTTTACATACATGGGTTTAGTTATGCTTGGTTGAATCGTTCATTTTCTGTACCTTTTGCAATAAGTGAGTCGGGTTCCTTTCACATGAATCATGGGTTTCATGTTTCATCTCCCGCTACAGTTAAGAACCACGATCCGTTGTCTAGCCGTTAGGGCCGCCCCGGTCGTGCCTTAGTGCTAGTTGAGTGTTGTTCAGTTTAATTTGCGATGGGTCGTGAACATAGTTTATTGGGTTACGGCCAATTTACGGTTGTGTATGAAAAAAGTGTATTGGTTGTGGCCAATTTACAACTGTGCATGAAAGTATAATGTATTGGTTGAGGCCAATTTACAGTTGTGTATGAATACAGTGTATTGGTTGTGGCCAATTTACAACTGTGCATGAAAGTATAATGTATTGGTTGAGGCCAATTTACAGTTGTGTATGAATACAGTGTATTGGTTGTGGCCAATTTACAACTGTACATGAAAGTATAATGTATTGGTTGAGGCCAATTTACAGTTGTGTATGAATACAGTGTATTGGTTGTGGCCAATTTACAACTGTGCATGAAAGTATAATGTATTGGTGGAGGCCAATTTACAGTTGTGTATGAATACAGTGTATTGGTTGTGGCCAATTTACAACTGTGCATGAAAGTATAATGTATTGGTTGAGGCCAATTTACAGTTGTGTATGAATACAGTGTATTGGTTGTGGCCAATTTACAACTGTGCATGAAAGTATAATGTATTGGTTGAGGCCAATTTACAGTTGTGTATGAATACAGTGTATTGGTTGTGGCCAATTTACAACTGTGCATGAAAGTATAATGTATTGGTTGAGGCCAATTTACAGTTGTGTATGAATACAGTGCATTGGTTGTGGCCAATTTACAACTGTGCATGAAAGTATAATGTATTGGTTGAGGCCAATTTACAGTTGTGTATGAATACAGTGTATTGGTTGTGGCCTATTTACAACTGTGCATGAAAGTATAATGTATTGGTTGAGGCCAATTTACAGTTGTGTATGAATACAGTGTATTGGTTGTGGCCAATTTACAACTGTGCATGAAAGTATAACGTATTGGTTGAGGCCAATTTACAGTTGTGTATGAATACAGTGTATTGGTTGTGGCCAATTTACAACTGTGTATAAGTATAATGTATTGGTTGAAGCCAATTTACAGTTGTGTATGAATACAGTGTATTGGTTGTGGCCAATTTACAACTGTGCATGAAAGTATAATGTATTGGTTGAGGCCAATTTACAGTTGTGTATGAATACAGTGTATTGGTTGTGGCCAATTTACAACTGTGCATGAAAGTATAATGTATTGGTTGAGGCCAATTTACAGTTGTGTATGAATACAGTGTATTGGTTGTGGCCAATTTACAACTGTGCATGAAAGTATAATGTATTGGTTGAGGCCAATTTACAGTTGTGTATGAATACAGCGTATTGGTTGTGGCCAATTTACAACTGTGCATGAAAGTATAATGTATTGGTTGAGGCCAATTTACAGTTGTGTATGAATACAGTGTATTGGTTGTGGCCAATTTACAACTGTGTATAAGTATAATGTATTGGTTGAGGCCAATTTACAGTTGTGTATGAATACAGTGTATTGGTTGAGGCCAATTTACAACTGTGCATGAAAGTATAATGTATTGGTTGAGGCCAATTTACAGTTGTGTATGAATACAGTGTATTGGTTGTGGCCAATTTACAACTGTGCATGAAAGTATAATGTATTGGTTGAGGCCAATTTACAGTTGTGTATGAATACAGTGTATTGGTTGTGGCCAATTTACAACTGTGCATGAAAGTATAACGTATTGGTTGAGGCCAATTTACAGTTGTGTATGAATACAGTGTATTGGTTGTGGCCAATTTACAACTGTGCATGAAAGTATAATGGATTGGTTGAGGCCAATTTACAGTTGTGTATGAATAAAGTGTCTTGGTTGAGGCCAATTTACAACTATGTATGGAAGTATAATGTATTGGCTGTGGCCAATTTACAGCTGGGAACCAATATTAATAGTGTATTGGGTATGAAAATCATGTGTTCGTTGAGGCCAATATTTGGTCCTATATTAGTCTATCATATACTGTATTGGTTCAGACCATTTGCAACTTTGAACGTAAATAACGTGTGTTTGCCGCCAGTTTACATATTGGTATATGAGTACCATGTACTTGGTGAGAGCAATTTTTCAAATTGTGTAGACGTTCAATTGGTGCGGCTGTTTACAGACATGAATATATTGTATTGAATGGTTGAGCCTAATTAAAGCTGGGCATGCGTTTCACGCTTTGTTTGAGGCAACATTGTAATGGTATTTGAATATCTGAGTTATAACAGTTGTTTACTTTTGGGTTGATGTTAATTTTCTTTGGGGACCCGTTGAATTAATTCGTGAATTGTTGAATTAATTCGTGGAATTAATTAGTGCCTTTGTCGTTGGTTAACTACGGCCACTTTTGGTTTATGTTTGGCTGTTGGATTCCTTATCGTTATCTACCGGTTTCTTGAGGCTAATTCCTAACTTAATTATATGTACATCGATAGTTACAATTTTAGTTGTGTGTGCATAGTGCTTATTGGTTACGGCAATTTTTCTCGTTTTGGATTTGGCATGATTTAGGTATGGTTTTTAGACCAGTTTTAACAGCGTTGCTATGGCTGGTGGGGAGCCGTACTATGAGTTTATGTACATTAAGCTATAGCGTGGGTTTTCCTCTTCTTAGATTGAGGAACAACTAAGGGTTTTGAAAGAAGAGGTCCAGACCTTAAGAGCAGATCGTTCTCCGTCGGAAGGAGTGGATGCTGCATTACAATTTGTCCGCCAGCTTGCTTTGGCTCCTCTCAGGCTTCGGGATCCGACGATATGATTGCCTCAGCACTTCAAACCTTAGCTGACCAGGCAAGGTGTGCAGAAAATCCAAAGGCGGCCGAATTTGAAGCCATTTTGCGCCATGCCAGACGAGGCCGTTTGATTTATTGGTCAGAGTATGGGGAGGTAATCATCAGGTTGCTTATCACAAAAGAAGAGATTGTTGTTGCGTGAACCATCGCAAAGATGACGAGGAACACCAGTCGACAGACTCCAGCCCACCCATATTGTCGCCAGACTAGAGGTCGAGGGTTTGGTTGGCGTTCAGGTCGCGGTGGTGCGAATCCTGCAACATCAGTGTGTTTTAATTGTGGCCATACTTGTCATTTCCAACGACATTGCCCGGCGCGAAATTCCAACGCTTACTTGGAACATTAGTGTGTGTCATTCAGGAATTGTAACGTTTTTGTTGACAATATATTCTTGATCATTTGCCTGTGGCTTATTTTCTATTTGGCTATGGGTGGTTTTTGTTGATGAGAGTATTGGAGTGCTTGTTTTTGTTGAGATTACGCTTTATAATAGGGCGACATACATCCTCCTTAATACATTAGGTTGGTATTTTAATTTCTGCGTCTGCACATGATTGTATTGATTGAGTTGGCCTGGTTCTGCCGGCACCGTCATGTCGAATGGTTGGGCTGCAGTTTTGGTTGTTGTTTATTTTCCCCTACCTGTACATTTTGCCTAAAACATCCGTACACGTTGGATAAGGAATCTTCCTCTGCAAGTTTTGACTTAATCCAGCAAGATTTCCGTGGGACGAATTTTTCCTTTGTGTTTCTCCTCGCCATTGCTGGACCTAGGTGCGGGCTTTCTACAGCCTCGTATGCCCCGCGGTTGCCTGGGGCCGACAATGGAGTGGGTGAACTCACCGGATCTCGGGTCGATATTTCGCTTTTACCGGAGTCCTATTTTTCTTAAGGGTACTTCCGCTCCAAAGCGCCAAAGAATTAGTAACGACAAGTCGTTTTGCAGTGGGCATCACCCGAGGCCAAGTATCCAATGTTGTGATTGGCAGGGCTCGTCCGTGTCTAATGTCGGCCCTAGACCGTCTCCGCTGATGGTGTCGCGTGGACAGGTTTTACCTAGCCCACGAGGCGTAATTTTCCGTGACCGTTCCTCATTTGTTCCTGGCGTTTATATAGACGCTTTTGAGGAGAGTTTTGGGGAAGAGAGTTTTGGGTTATGAGGTTTTGGTATGGGTTTAAGTTACGGGTAGTGGTTAGGTTTGTATGGGTGAGATGAGGCCCAGCCTCAAATTACAATCCTAATCCGTATAGTCAGGCGACAGGGCTCGCATTTCCCATAACTCTCTTCCTGTAAGCCTATGGAAGCATTGTTACAGTTGGAATAGATTACTATTCTAAGTGTAACCATGCGTAACATAGGGTTTAAAAGACTGAGTCTACATTCACTCGGGGTCAGTTTGTTAAACGAGACGCTCTTGGGTACGGCGTGATTGACCTAACGGGGGAAGGTTATAATATTGGCTGTTGTTTATTGTCCATATAATCTTTAGTTTAGTTTGATTTTTTTGAGCAACTTTTTCGCAATTTACTAGCACAATCTGTCTGTGCCAGTAAATTGCGAAAAAGTTGCTCAAAAAAATCCGAAAAGTTGCTCCAACACTAAAAATGGAACAAGTTGCTGCCAAAGTCGGGAAAATGCTCCTAAAATTTTGTATTTTCCGCACAGAAATTGACTGGTTGTCTGCTTTATTTGCTTATATTTACAAGAATACACATTTGACATCATGAATGACTGTATTTCAAACTTCAACGAGCATGTACAGTATTCGGTATTTTATATCACAGGTTTTATGCGCTCAATACAAACAACACTTAACAAGTGTTCACACTTCACAGGAACTGTAATGAGAAAATTAATGGGAGTTCAATCTCAGTTTCAACAGTTCCTCGCTTGATGATGATGCGTCCGCCATATTTTAAATATTAATTTTGTGAATGCTGGAATAAATTAAATTGGCCTCTCATAGAGCCCAGGCCCCGGCCGGCCATACTTTTGCTAAAGTATGCACATTTTAGGGAAAGTTGCTCGAAGTTGCTCGTTTGCCAAAAAGTTGCTCAAAATTCAAAAAGTTGCCAAAAGGTTGCCGAGCACAATCTGTCTGTGCCTACCAACGACTGGTACCTGCATCACTCTTATAGGCTTACGGGCTCGCATTTCCCATAACTCTCTTCCTGTAAGCCTATGGAAGCATTGTTACAGTTGGAATAGATTACTATTTTTTACAAACACAAAATACTGAAATTCGAGGATATCTATTTACTTCAATTGACAATTGGGTAAATTTATGTATCTATATCAACAAAAATTACTTCCTGATTGTTTTGAAGGTCTATTTTCTTACGTTAGTCAGATTTCACAGTTATAATACACGAAATGTTAGAACTTTTTATGCCCTCCAATGTAGGACAAATATTCGTCAGTTTTCGGTCAATTATCAGGGTCCTAAATTCTTTAATACGTTGAATCCCGATGTACGTAACTCTTCATCTGTATTTAGATTTCAGTATATATTAAAATTGTTTCTCTTTTCTGATGACATATAATTTCAATTAATGTATTTATTTCAAATACGTCACGTAATGCTTTTTTTTTGTAAAATTTGTATTTAATATCAGTATAACACGAGGTAGCCCAAATTCCAGTAAGCCTTTTTTTTGGTTTTTATTTGGGCTTCCTAACCACTTTTTGTTCAAAATTACTGTTTCTTCTACTAACTTATATACCTTTCTAATTACATTTTATTATTATACATTATTACATTTACTTATATATTAACTATTATCTATTTGTATAAATCATTCATTCATTCATTCATGCAGGTCCATGGGCAAACGCGGAAACATGGCTGCGCGAACATTCGATAAGTTCGACGTTTGCTCATTCTTGTAAAATCTTTGCGGAAGCAAAGTTTGCTTCCAGAAAGCAAAAGATTTATTAGCAAATTCAGAGACGTATTTTGTTTCCAAAATGTGATTTTTCTTGTGTACTGTTTCTTAGTTTGCCCATCTTTTAAAAACATGGCTAAGAAACAATGTTTCCTAGTTTGTCCACCTTTGGGAAACATGACTAGGAAACAATGTTTGTGGAAAAATGTTTCTTGCTGTGCCCACGGCTTAAGATTTATTTCAGATCACCTTCAGGTCGGAATTTTGTCCCCGCTAGAAAACCTAGACCTGTTTCTGTTCCCTTTAGCATCTCTTCGTGTTGCTTTAGGGTTTTTTGTTTTGGGGGTGGTTTTTACCCCTTTTTTCATTTCTTCCTGTAATTTTCATTCCCTTCTTTTGGGTGACAAAATTCCGACCCCTTCGCTAATCCACGATAATCTTAATGAACATAACATCGTCTTTGATATACTGACGATTATTCAAGCTATCAAGCGGCATAAACAACGGAGATCCGGAAGCGATATTCATATCAGACTTTGGGCGTTGGAAAGATGAACTTTGAGGATCGGAATGAAATGCATCGATCATGTGATCTCCATTACCTTGATCCAAGAGCATCATAGTAATCTTCTTCTGAAATGGCCAGGTTTGAAGGGCATCGTAGTCACCTTTTAATAGCCGCAAAAAATAATCATGATAAATTAGAACATTATTGCGATATACAACGATGGACCCTTAGGACGCATAAAGTAAGCATAACCATAGCCATCCAGTCACGGCCTCACGATCCAGTGATCAGTAAGTAAGTGTGGGGGTGTGCTAATCACCCATACTTGCAGCTGAGAGCTGAGCTGAATTACGAAGGACGCAGCTCGACTTGACCGAGTCGAAGGCTTATTAAAGGCGTCACTGCACCGTATGACTCATGTCTGATCAGGGAGCACAGCCACGATGGAAGGGTTAGTTTGGGGCTTATCCAAACCCACCCTGTCAACATTCCCTGTGGAAGGAAACCGGAGTACACGAAGAAAACCCACGACTTTCAGTAGAGCGTTGACTGAATCTTTTCACAAATGTCATGAGTCCCCAGCGAGAATCAAACCCACGATCTCAGAGGTGCTTGCTCTAACGACTGCGTCACCGAAATGTTCCATTATTGTCTTTTCATTGTTTTGAAATCCCATTGTTGTCCATGCCATCACTCATCTTTTTACCTATATTCACTACTCAACAAGTTCCTACACCACAAATTTACTAAACAAATCATTAGAGTTCAACTCACCTCTCATGACAACAAAAAACAATGACAAATGCGATCCTTTTCCAAATCCATCCCCATTCATGTAAATCTTAGCACACATTTTATATCCAAACTGAGCGCTGTAGAAATGTGGAGAATACAAGGCCGTCTTCACTCCATTAATAGCATCCTGTCGCTTCCTCTGGTAGCCTTCAATCTTCCACTGCAGGGTACCATTATAACTATGGATAAGTTGTTGTGCACGTGGACCTCTTTGGGACTCCAAATCGGTAAGTTTCACGGTGTTGAGAGCAAGAGACTCATCGATTTGATCCATCCTGCTTCGCAAACGTTCAATAAGCGAGACTTTCTCTCTCAATTCTCGTTCCAAGCTCATATTCCGTTCACGTAAATTGCTGCATTCAGTGGTAAGTTCCCTAGTTTTACCACTAAGCTCGCGTAATTCACTTCTAATCCTTGTATCACCGCCACCACTGGACTCCAAACCTTCAATCCTTCTTTCTAACCCAGTCAACTTTCCCACTACCATGACAAATTTTTCGGCTAACCCAGAACGAACCTCGGTAATATCGTCGCGAATTTTTGCACGATCCCTGTAAATTCCAGGCGGGAAATATAGTCTTTGAGTTGGGAAACAAAGGTCAGGATATACTGCAGTAATAGACGGACATGATCAATCAAACCATCATTCATATGCTGGCGTAGTTCCTTTCGCTTCAAAGTCTACAAATTATACAAAATATAAATATCTATATAGCCTAATCTAGACTTAATAAAAACTTGTCCGATTGAACAACACAGCAAACCATTAATCATCACTAATCAATACTAACTTTATGGATACTGGATAGCTTTATCAGTGTTTAAGACATCCTTTATTGATTCAGTGTTACTACAGGGGAAAACCAGAGTACCCAGTGAAAACCTGCGATGCTTGGTAGAGTCAAACTGGAAGCACTCTTCTCACATGCGACTGTGGTGAAATTATAATTAGACAACTGCATATTGCAGGAATCAACCCCGATCACAGAGATGAAAGACATACTGGATGCACTAACCACTCACCAATGTGTCTCCAACACCCCACAAAAACAACAAACCATTACCTTATCATGATTACAACCCACAGCCTGAAATTCACATTCCCCTGGAACTTCCTCACACACCAGTCGTTCGTGTCTTTCAATGTCTTTTCGTAGAACTTTTTGCTTACAGTATTTGCAAGTCACAGGAGCACCTTCACAGCTCGTACCAACATGGTCCTGAACGAACAGAAAGCTAACTTATTAGTCGACGTTCATTTATTCTGAGTCCTTATTGCGGCAAGTTAATTCATCCAATACAGACAGCGCGAAGTGAAAAATTTGTTTTATGTCAAAGATCGTACACGAAAAGCAACGTATTATATTAATTTAAAACGCCGAAAAGTGGGCTTTTATGTTAAGTATTTACCTTTTTCGACGCTAATGGAACATCTTTTCTGCAATACTGACATTTCACATTTCGATATTCACATTCGTCTTTTAAATGTTCAACCAGATGAGAACGTAGGAACTTCTGCTTGCATTGGGAATGAACACAATCTATTTGGGAGTACGCACACTCACCAACATGTTTCTAAATATAAGAAATGATGGTCACATTCTACTTCGTCTACTACACGCATCCTCTACTTTCTATCCTGCTTTGTTATTCTTTCCATTCTTCATTATAAATATATCCCCCCTACTTCAACCCTTCCTTTCCCCTTTATTCCATTAGTCCTATATTTTTCCCTCCCTCCCCTCCTCCCTCCGTAGTCCATTCCTTCCTTCCCTTCCTTCCTCCCTCCCTCTCACCCACAAGCTCACCTCCCGTTTTTCGTTGGTATCACACCAAGTACACCCCCGGTTGTAACAGTTCAACACAAGTTGATTGAGCTCACGTTTAGTAAAAGCGTCGGGAAATACCTGCAACGGAAACATTAAACCATTAAGGGAAAACTTTATCTAAAACTTTCTATCGATAGTTTTGCAGGTTGTGGAAATATTAGTATATATTCGGGGAGATAATTTAGATAAAAAACTGCTAACTGTTGTTAAGTTGTTGCTACTTAATATCTTTCCTTGCAGCTGAGAGCGAAATTGAGAACAACGCAGCTCAAACATAATCGTTTCGAAGGCCTACTAGGGCGCTTCTGGTTGGCACCATACAACCTATGGTTGATAATAGGGCACAGCTAAGCTAAAGGGTTAGTTTTTGTGAGGGAGGAAACTAGGGTACCCGGAGAAAAACTTTCGTAGCACAGAAAAGAATCGAGCAGAAGGCCCACAACTCAACTTACACGAGTTTTCACATCAGTCACCCATCAAGTTACAAACTCTCCATCTAAAGTGGCCGGCGGTAAGGATTAGCACGTTAGGTAGTATGTTATATCAGATAGGTAGTATGAAAAGATGAACCACTTACTTGATCCCTTTTCAGTTCTGTGCCATCTTCAGGACATCTTGGGTTTGAACTCCTGAATAATAACAAGTATTTTTCATAATATTTTCACTGAAGAAGGTCTGGGTTTGCGGATCAAGTTATAAATCTCGTCAGGGTTAGTTTCGCTCACTCTCAGGATTAATCCGCCAGCCTTGTTCAAATAATTTAGAAATCTTCCTTGCCAAATATACACGGTGTTTGAAACAACTATGTATTACGCGAGTGCTAGCGCCAGCGAGTTAAGTCATGTCCAGACAAGAATGCTTTGCCAAGTATTATTTCCTTGTTTTCATTACTATCAACACGTAATATTTTCTTTGCCAAGATTTAAAGATTAAATGCGCCATATTATATCCCAAAAAATGACATCACAAACATTAGGGGACTAAGGATTAGGGTTAACATTGGGGTTAGGTTTAGGATTAAGATTAAGTTTAGGATTGGGAAAGTATTGTATTAAAATTTTAATATGCAAATTGACCCAATCATTCCTTCATTGAAACGAGAAATTAGGGCGTATATACATCGAAGGCGCTTGATGCAAAATGGTAAAAGAATGAGAAACTAGTACACACTAGATAATCTCCAACTTAATATATGCGTATTAAGGCGAAGCCATAAGCAAGAAATTAAATCAACATACTCTAGCAGTGTTTGTAGGCAGGCAAAACACATCAAGTGTCCACAGGAAGTTTGCATGGGAATGGCCAGCAGCAAATTACAAATGGTGCAGATGAATTTCCGATCAATTTTCTTACGATCTTCATCCGTGATCCTTGTTCCAGGCATGATGACAAAAAAGCTTCAACTACAAAACGAAAAAGAATGATTTACTATAGAATGCTTTCGCAAAGACAAAGTGCTTCCTAATATTAGATTGCAATAAATACTTAATATAGACTAACCAAAGGCATATCTATTATTCACTGTAATTGTCTAGAACTGTACTGTAAAACTATATCAGTTCCAAACTATTCTGCAGTAAGAGCCATGTTCTACACATCCTTTCGATTTCATGGGAAGTGAAAATTTACGATCCGAAAGTGAAGCTCGCTTACACTTCATTATACGCATTTCGTTGAAATCTACTTTCGAAACTCCTTATGTTATTTATTAAATATTGATTATTGTGCATTACGAAAAAATGCATTTGCTGGAATGCAAGGCATTGCAAAATTCCTGTTCAATTACAATATTAATATATATTTAAGAAATAGAAAACATTTTCCGTGTTTCCATCGTGTTATAGAAACACGCGTGGAAGTTTGGGAGAAACGAGGAATTGATCAGTGGGAATACGAGCCCGAAGGGCGAGTATTTCCACGCAATTTCGAGTTTCTCCCAAACTTCCACAAGTGTTTCTATATTTTGATGGGAACACGGAAAAAATGTTTTCTATTTCCTTTACTAAATAATATTTTAAAAACAATAATACGAAACAAAAGTATAGTTCTTGCAACCTGATTAAAAAGTATATTCTCATTACATGAAGATATCCCGACCGGTTGCCTAGCAACAATACCGGCTTCAAATAAAACGTCTATCTTTGCTTGTTTAATAAAACCTCAGGTTAATGATATTTCAGGCAGAAAAGCTTGTTTTAATCGGTTGTTTGAGCTGGCGGGAACTTTCCGTGTTTCTATCGAGTTATCAAGAAACACGGCTTTTTTGGGCTTTTAACCAATCAGTGCCCGCCTTTTTAAAAGATTATTTTATAAATATATTTATAATATAACATTTATAGTACGCGCGTGCTGATTGGTCGAGAAGCGTGTTTCTATAACTGTATAGAAACACGGGAATTTGCCCGCCAAAATTTAAAATCATAAAAAAACCCAAATTTAATGCGAATTATGAACTTTGTATACTATTTAAAAACAATTTTAATGCTTTTACACATTTTTGACTGTTAATTTTCAAACAGAGTTGTTTTTTTTGCAGCGAAATTGACGAGCAAAGGTCAGCATGCGTACGTAATGAGAATTTGTAAATTAATCGAGTTTAAAAATGTCGTTTGAGTTATATTATCTTTTTGTCCTGTGTTTCTATACACTTATAGAAACACTTGTGGGAGTTTGGGAGAACTCGAAATAACGTACGTGGAAAAACTCGCCCTACTGGCTCGTTTTCCCACTGATTATTTTTCATTCTCCCAAACTCCCACGCGTGATTCTATAAGTGTATAGAAACACGGAAAATGTTTTCTATTTGTTAAATATATAATAAGTTGAAATGTTCTCGAGTGATTGTTTCCAAATTTTGGGCAAGCAGAAAATACTGTCAGGCTAGCATTCTGAAGGCCGTAGGTTCGAATCCTTAGCGCGGTAGGCAGTATTTTCTGCTTGCGAAAAATTTGGAAACAATCACTCCAGAACATTTGAGTGAACCATAACACGTAAAAATGGATTGTATAGTCAACAAATTCCACTAGGCGTCTGGTTTTTAAATGTTACTTAAAAGGAATTTCCTATTATGACTACATGTAGAAACTAGCTCATTACTTAGCTACGTTTGTTCAAAGTGGCCATTGTTGGCTTACATAATTATAATATAGTACTTTTCCCATAAGCACAAATTATGAAATTACATCTATTTGAAGCACAGTTATATTAAGGTTTAGCTTGTTTTAGTATTTTCCAATTAATCGTATGATCAATCTTTTGGTTTTTCAATTGCCATGCATATTTGCTCAGCTCAGTGGCGTTCCGTTTCGCGAAAGAGTTAAATGACGCTTTGTGGTTTGTAAATCTTGTCTTAAAAGAGTTTTCAGTAAGTCCAACATAGGTTTGGGGAGGTCTGTTTATAGTTTTGTTTTTGGTTATAACTGTGGCTTGATATATGACCGATTCGGTGAGGCATTTCTTAGACAGTGGGCATTCTGACCTTTTCCTGCAATTGCATGTGTCTTGACTATCTGAATTTGGAAGTTTGGGATAACTTGGATTTGTTGTGTCCATCAATAGCCTGCTTGGTGTTTGGCATACAACTGTAGCTTATCTTATCTTAACTGTATGTATTTTAAAATGTTTAGACAGGGCAAATTTACCATTCAAATACACTTTTGATAAATAGGTCACCGATCACTCGTTGGCCCGGGAGCCTCATTCTCATGAATCGTGAGCGAATAGCCTTTCGTCTTGATTCATGAGAGCGAGGCTCTCATACCAAGGAAGTATTCGTGACGTAATTATTCTAGACCGCAGTCGACACTGATTTATAAAGAAACTTAAATAGAGATTATATATTATGAGGTTATATATTAACCAAAGTTAACAGCTTAGAGAACCATGCGTGTTCCGGAAGTTAGGTGCCGCGACTGCGGTGCGCCTTGCGTGCGCAACATATCGTCAGCTGAGAGTTAACAAGGTCTATCTGCATTTTGCATGGTATTGAGAATTTAGTTTTCCTGTTAGACAAACTAAATTTAGTAAAATTAAATTCTCAATACCATGCAGAATGCAGATAGACCTTGTTAACTCTCAGCTGACGATATGTTCATTAGTTATTTGGCACGCAAAGTGTAACGATCTGAAAGGAAATTTTTTTTTAATTTGTTTATTTACCACCAATTGTATTGGTGTGATGGGTGCAAGCTGCCCGAGGATGGTTGGCAGTTCAAGATGCCATTTGCATGGATCTCTCCTTAATCCAAGTACAACCGCTAGTTCCCAGGCCACCTCGGTCAACAGCTTGCACCTAACCTTCCAAATTGGTAAGTATGGTTATCGAGGATAATTTGGTCGTAGTTGGTGAACGTGGATATTAAGTAGTATTTGGTTTCGCAGATATTAACTAAGAATTAATACAAATCAGAAAAAGGCATTTTGGCAATATATAGTGCGATTTTCACAGGAATATTCCGTGTTTACAATTGCATGTTAATCTTAAAATTTTAACTCTATCTGGTCGTCGCATTTTAATTATGTTGTCGCAAGAGCACTTTGAGTACGATTTCCTTTGCAAAATATTTACCCCCTGGCAATGAAATTAACACCATTGGAATCCTTACAAAATAAGCTTTTTAACAGTGGGCTATTTTGCCGACTAAACATTACAGAATCAAAAATACTAAAAGTTTAATCCCAAACATACCTCCAGTCATACTTCAGTTCAACTCAAACAATCTTTAATATCTTTTAATATCTTTAATATCTCCACAGACTTCTAATGGTCGAAATTTATCTTTTTATCTGTGAATTTATTCTTTGCTTCGATACGGCGAGTAGAAATATTTATTTGGATTTTTATTTTATTTATCGGCTATTTTCCAGCATGCACGCGCTTGCCGTAGTTTGACTATATATGGTTTGCCCACGCGCTTCAGTCCCGACAAAAAGATCTAGGGTATTGTACCCTGGGAATTCATTCCGGCCACTTAAAAACCATAGCAACAGTCTTTGTTTGTCTTTGGGCCTTTTCCGGTTGTTTTTGTCTGAAAGTCCGGTTTGACCCGTACGCTACATTTCAAATTTCGCAGTAACTTTGTCAATTTTTATTGTTTTTCTTTGAAAGTTGGTCAGTATGTACTGTTTTTAAAGCTCTATGAAACGGTATATTAATTAGCGAAAATCACGCGGTTTTTAAAACAGAAGTTATAATCGACCAAAGGTACTGAATATATAATTAGTTTACGATACAATAAATATCAGATTACAGAGGTGTTAAAACTCACGGAGATCTGTAAAACAATGTGTTTAGCGATTTGTTTGGCATTAGCCAAGAATAGTTTTGTTTGCTGAATCGATTGGTAGTATTTTTGTCCGTTTTGGGTGAGGGACGCCAAAGATACAAGCGCTCAAAGTCATCACCCTCTGAAGGTTGATATTCGACGGTGCCGTCCAGAAAGAGAAAATATTTCACATTTCACAAGAGGTTTCTTTAATAATGAAAACTCTTTGAAGGAATTCATTTCCGTTTCCTTTTTCTCGTGCTTAATTACTCCAGATGTGCAATCAATCGCCTTCAGCTATTGCTCAAGCAAAGATAAGTACCGTAATTATTCGAATAAACGCCGCGGCGTTTATTACATTTTTGGCGCTTCAGGTGCGGCGTTTATTCGAGGGCGGCGTTTAATAATATTTCTGCTTGTCCCTGCGGCGTTTATTCGAGGGCGGCGTTTATTCGCAGGAGGCGTTTATTCATTTCCACATTATGCTTTTTTTTGTTGCTAAAATGCTAATGCTTAATGCTCAAATTTTCCAATAAAATGCTTTTGCACCGTTGCTAAAATGCTCGGAAATGCTCGCCCTAATTACGAAAAAATACTGGAAAAATATATTTCTGCTTTAATACACGTATAAAAAAACTCAATTAATCATGTCCTAACTCCTAAAATGATGTCAATCAATCATGTCAATGTCTCAACTCTCAGTCTCAGTCTCAATAGTCAATGATTCACAATCACATCAATCAGTCAGTCACATGATGAATCATGATTGTATTGTAGCATTATAGATGTCTCAACGTAGTCTTCAAGTGCCCGTTCTTGTCGATGAGTGAAAGGATTTTGAAGAAGGGAAAACACTCTCTCAGAGGCTGCTGATGATGTGTGCAAAAGAAAAATCTTTTTGCATTCCTTAGACCAAATTGGCAACTCTTTTTCATGACGACTCCACCACTGTAATACATCAAGTCCTGCTGCTATACCTTCAGAAAGGGCTAGATAAGCTGGAAGTTCATGCTGTAAGGTTTTGATAACATCATCAGAATCGCAAAAAGGGATGCACCGAAGCTCCTCAACAGATGCAGCATTCGGTTGCATTTCATCAACTTTGGCAGGATCAAATAAGCGATATGCCTTAAACATAAGCACCATTGGCTGAAGGGGACCATTGGTGAATTTGCTGTGATAGTATTGATAAGCTGGTTGTATGCATTGCTTAGCATAGTCAATCCACTGCTGTTTTATAGGCATATTATCTCCAGCATAGGTAGATGCCAATGCATTGACGTTGGGATAATGAGCAGTAGACATGCTTGCTTCAACAGTTCTCAACTCCTGATATGTCTGTAATGCCAGTGGACCATCACCTTCAAGGTTATAGGTTCCTTCAATAACAATAAAAATAATAATAATAACAAGAAGAAGAAGAAGACTGTTAAAATATAACAGTCACATTTTGACGGCTTCAAATGTCAATATGATTTGGAATTAGGATTTACAAGTCTAAAACCCCTGAAAGTATTGCAAATTTACCTTTAACAAATGGTTCCATGGCATCCACTGTAGCTGTCAGCTGTATCTTGAAAATAAGTACCTGTTGTGGATCAGCAACAATCTGCAGTAGCTTTCTCTTGGTAACTTCTGGTAAGTTACCACCGTTAAGAGAGTTAGGGATATCTCCAAGTAGCTTTTGAATCTGCATAATGACCTCAAACTTTGACCACCATCTAGTAGCTGAGTAAGTTTTTGGTCTTTGGCCCATGTGTGTCTGGAATGCAATTCTTGATTTTGGACTGTGAGAAAAGAGACTGATCTAGGCCTTTACAAACTCGTTAAGGATAGGTGTTGCCATGTTCTCTCCAACGTGGTCAAGGGTATGACTGAAACATCCTATGTCAATCACCTTTGGGTACAGCACCTTGAGATGGCGCACAGCCACATCGTTTACTGAGGCTCGATCCCTCATGGCTCCCAAAAGAAGAGCCGAGTTGATACCAAGATTAGTAGACAGGGTCGTCAGTAGTTGCTGTGCAAGTTCTTCTCCATTCATTGACTTAGAGACAATAAGGAGGCGAACGAGGCGCTGTTCTACCTTCCATTCGGGGCATTCTGGCGATTCTACTTCTGATGCAAACCGTAAAACAATGTTTAAGGCTTCTTCAACATGTGTTGTGCCATCGAAAATAACTGATAATATGCTTGCCAGAAATTGTTTTCTTGACTGATTCCTTTTCTTCTAGGCTTACAATGTTAATCATTTCACTGAGATGGCTACTGCTTGTCAAAGAATAACCGTTTTCTTCGAAAAGGTTTCTAAACTGGTCAATCTTACTTACAGGTATGCCAGCTTTCAAGAAGGTGCGAACGACTTTTAACCTATAAACACGCTGTGCCATACTTAAGCATTCACCTTTCTGGGGCCGGTTGTTCAAAAGCCGGTTAACGCTAACCCCGGGTTAAATTTTAATCTGCTGTTCTGGTTTGTATACTTCTACATGTTTGTTTATTTCAAAACTTTATAAACATAAACTTCTATCGCCCAGTACAAGGTTGATAGAAAAAAATATTCATGTTAATATAACCGATGTCGGGAAACTTGTATGAAAGTTACCACTAACCCAGGGTTAAGTTAACCGGCTTTTGAACAACCGGCCCCGGGTGTACTTCCTGGTCATACTGCGTAAGAACTTCTACAATATCATTTTCCTTCGAAAGTTTATTTTTCAACTTTGTCTTTCCATTCACTTGCTTTGATGACTTTACATGCTGTTCAATAATAGTGTTTTTAGTCCAACTTCTTCTCTACATGCTGTACAGAAAAGCTTACCAGCAGACTCCTTCAATTCTTCGTCTTTGAATTCTTGTAGACGTTGATGGACAGTTACACTTTTAGGATTGCTATTTGCCCTTGGTCGCCCATAGCGTTTTCCAGTATGTGGTAAATTACTTGCAACCTTCCTTTTTCTGGATAGTTCTGATATTTGTGGAGACTTCAGCGCATCGATTATACTTCTGCTCCGATTGTTCAGTTTCTTGAGAGTCTTGAGTTTGCTCAGCCATTTAATTCATGCATTATGCATTCTACAAGACTCTACATGAAGTATATATTTTTAAATGTAGAAGAAACTGCTGACCAGAGTCAAAACATCTTAGATAATCTTAGAAACTAAAAATTAATAATGGCCAAAGGAATTTTCTTGCAAGAATGCTAGCATTATTCTCGATGCTTTACCCTTGCTAAAATGCTCAAAATAATGCTAGCATAATGTGTAAATGCCTAATGTGCGGGTTGGCATGGATTTACGCAAACACTTGTGGGCATTGTGGTCGGTCACAGACGGTCAGTGTTCGAAGTCTGTGTTAATTTCCACGGTGGAACAGTCAGGCAGTCAGTTAGATCTCACTCGTATCCAGTCCCTGAATGTTGGAAAAATATAATGATGCATGATGGAAATGACTAGGGTTGAAACAGGGTACGAGTCAGCGTTGGATAGTCATTTTGTCGAGTGTCCGTCAGTGTGTCTGTCGGGCAGTTGGTCAGTATGATTTTATGGATCGTTATTAGCCTCCTATCTGTTGGTAAACGTGGAATTGTGAAATACTTGGCAAGCCCTGTTACCACTTCTTGCCTATATAATTATTGCGCATGCGATTGCCAGCGAGTTGTCTAGAGGTAAAACCATTAAAGCAAGATGGCAAACGTGGTCTGCTGAAGAAAAACACTCGCGTCCTGATACAGTACGACTAAATCTCAAACGTGAGGATCCAGTTTAGGCAGTATTCTACAATAAGCTGTCGTGGTATGTGTTTGAAATACCTGAAACTCGAGCGGTTAGTCAAATCGAGCATGTGAATTGAAAACGTGTAACAAAAACCTATCACTGTATTCAAGCTGATTTGCATAATTATATGCACATAATATTTGCATAGCAAACCAAACTGACAACGTTAACATAGACAAGACAGATCCAGACTATTCCACATTGGCCAGAACAGCCGCGAATATATAGTAACACGAATCAGATTTTCCTACTCTTGTACATACAAATCGTTTTGGTTAAATATGCTTCTGATATTTTGCTATTATGATCATGTGAATTGATATTAAGGGGAAATCCCTTATAACTTATTCATGATTTAAAGCCCACAGGTACAATTTGCATAACCGAAAATCTAACCCGATACAGAAAACTGGTTAAAATTAAAAATAATACATGATAAAAATTAATATAAGGCAGCCTATTTTTAAAGTCGAAACGTAAAACTAAAACTATGAGTTTCCCGTTGTATTTATTCTATACAGAAATAATTAAAATGGAAAATGTGCGATGTACGCCACGACATCATAAAGACTAAACTCCAAGCATTAAGCGCGGCATTAAGCATAAGCACATAATTATATACGTAAGCATAAGCACATAATTATATACGTTAGCATAAGCCGCGGCAGAATAAAAACTAATTAAAACAGACAGACATGTCTACGTATACGTAAGCCTTAACTATTTACTCTTTACAGAAAGTTATTTACCTTCTTATATATGTATCCTTGCGTCCTTTTAAGTAAGGTTTTCTAAATTATTTCAGCCTAAACTTGTTGATTGCGGCAACCATACACACAATAAGAACTGTCTCTGGCGATTATTACTGAGCATATTTTTCTATCCAAGTTAAGTACGATAATCTTGATAAATATTGGTTTAATGTCGGCCTTAAAATAGTCGTATCTGATTCGCAGTCGTAGGGATTCAAATATTGATAATAGACGACAATCTCTAGCTATCTATGGACTTTAATATGACCATATCTGTACAATACCGCAGTATTAGTTCTCGTCTGGCTAAACAATAGAAGAAAAGAATGCCAATCCTTCGAGAAATACCAAATTAAAGAATCTTCATCAAAGTTTCCGTAAACTAACTGATGACGACTGTCCTTTAAACATGTCGCAATTTTCCTCTTGTATTTTCTAAGCCAGTGCCAGCATCGCCTTCAAAGTCAATTATCTCCGCTCAAACTTGTCGTTAGAAACATAAATATTTTGATGCGTTTGTTGCTAATGTAAACTAAAGACACAATACCTTAACTCATTAAGGGATTAACAACATCGAGATCTATACCGTGAAATTGATGTAGATCTTGAACAACTCTACAAAGAAATAAATGTTACAAATTCTAATATAGCGACGCTTAACCTAGTAAAATATTATTGCCTAACAAGCAGAAATATAGCTTTCTAAAACGAGAAGATATTAAAGTTTAATCGGCATAGCTAAGGTCTTACAAATATATGTTTGCCAAGCGAATGTATAAACATAGTTTTTAAAGGGATTTAAACCTTACAAAGTTTCAAGCGTTTTAGATGTAGCAGAGGATGAAAAGCAGTGATTTTTAAGTGAGATTTACGAGCATATACAAACATTGTATGTAAACACAATTCTATGCGTAGGCTTTGTAAGTCATTTGTAAATCGTTAACAGCGATTTGAATAAATTGAGAATATATAATTTAGGACGGGAAAATATTGTACAATGTACACACACAGAATTCATTTTAAAACATTACAGAGTTGTCTTTTACAGAGTGTCTTAAATTTCATTTTGGGAATATTCACTGTCCGAGTCATTTTCGTCATTTTCACAGCTTTTTCCACAATTGGGTAGACTCGGCTGATTGGAGACCTAAAGATTTAGCAATGATGACTCCAGAGCAACGAGAAGGTTACGAACAAAGACTGCTTCACGAGAGACCAAAATATATTCCTATGAAAGCTGAGGATATTGCAAGATTATCACCCGACGACAGACAAGAATATGAGAACTCTTTAAAGATACCTAAACGATATGCTCTTAGGAGCAGACCTTACTAACGTTGTAAAATAAATTTTAAGCAATAAATATGTTTTAAAATGAATTCTGTGTGTGTACATTGTACAATATTTTCCCGTCCTATAATTATATATTCTCAATTTATTCAAATCGCTGTTAACGATTTACAAATGACTTACAAAGCCTACGCATAGAATTGTGTTTACATACAATGTTTGTATATGCTCGTAAATCTCACTTAAAAATCAGTGCTTTTCATCCTCTGCTACATCTAAAACGCTTGAAACTTTGTAAGGTTTAAATCCCTTTAAAAACTATGTTTATACATTCGCTTGGCAAACATATATTTGTAAGACCTTAGCTATGCCGATTAAACTTTAATATCTTCTCGTTTTAGAAAGCTATATTTCTGCTTGTTAGGCAATAATATTTTACTAGGTTAAGCGTCGCTATATTAGAATTTGTAACATTTATTTCTTTGTAGAGTTGTTCAAGATCTACATCAATTTCACGGTATAGATCTCGATGTTGTTAATCCCTTAATGAGTTAAGGTATTGTGTCTTTAGTTTACATTAGCAACAAACGCATCAAAATATTTATCTTTCTAACGCTTTAATGTTTGTAAAACTCCCTTGTATAGACTTTACTAAATATACGCTTGAAACTTTGTAAACTTATTAGTATTGGTCGACTCAGAAAGAAATACTTCACTAGATACGAGATTGAAGGAGTTTATAAATCTCGCGACAACAAACCCATATTTTTTGCACACAAAATATGCTGAACTCAACCTAATGACTGTTTTGCCCAAACTCGCCTTGAATATCATTATGACGTCAATACATAATTAATGTTTATGTTAATGATGAGTTATGTTCGCGGCCCCCTGCGGCCCCCTATATGCTAATGTTTGCGCCCCCCTTGCATAAAAATAAGGCTCGAAAACCACATATATTACTACTTATGTTATATTGTTATACTGTCACGACCTCATACCACGTACCTGCTTCAAGATCAAGATGTGACACTTTAAATTTAATATACGTGCACAGAGACAATTTATCTGCTCTTATATTCAAGAATAAAAGAGTATATATATATATTGCAACGAAATCGTTTCTTAACAGCGGTAACGCTTAACAGCGGGAAGCACGGGTAGCAGATGCGATTGGCGCGCTGCCCCTTACCTCTGAGTTAAGCCGGCTATACAGCAGGTCGAGGGCACGGATTTACTCAGGTTGGGTAACGTCAGTGTACTGTAAGTTGAGATTGGTTGGCTCTCTCCTGTGCTTGGAGGGTTTTTCTCCTGGCACTCCGGTTTTCCGGCCTCCCTCGCTAAAAACTAACCCTTAGGGATTAACCTTGACTAACTACAGTACTGCCTAGAAGTAACTTAACACTGCGGTTCGGTTTCGGTTCGTGAGGTTAGCGGGAGCGGTGCGTGCGGTTTGAGCATATATATAATAAACCTAGATTGCTGACTCATACGTAGCCGATGCGTGACCTGCATGATAAATCCAAGATGGCCGCCATTCAGGGCAAAAAGACTATAAACTCTACGGGGAAAACCATATTTTTTGCATTTTGCGTCGTCCCAGTGTTTCGAATTCACTTCGATCAAACTTTTTTGGCAATAACTACTTATCGTGAAGGTTTTAGATGCAAACTGGACAGCTGGGGATGAATTCCTGTAAAAATATCGCTCGCCGAAATTTGTACGAAATCGTCACTTGGTCAGTTTGAGTGAATTACTCTGGTTTAGAGTATTTTATAAAGGACATTTGTGGTTTTCAAGGCCAAAGACGTATACCTTGAAGGTTTTGGATGCAGAATGGACCGTTTGGGATGAATTATATTAAAATGTCGCTCGCCGAAGATTGACATGAAAATGTCACTTACTCAGCTCGAGTCATTTACTGCAGACAAGTACTTTAAATATACTTGGTTTAATACATTTAGTCATTAGATATTTTGAGGAATATTCGGAACATTACTTAGAGGATAAAAGCAGTATTTAAAAGTTAAGTCCACTGTTAACTGATGCCAAATATCACCTAGAGGTAAAATTTGACACACAGACATGGTATGTGTGCAATGCAGCCTATTTGAACTCACTGTATGAAATGGCAGACAGCATTACTCATGAAAGGAGGAATTCTGAACATTATATTGATTAGGCTTTTCCCGGGGAGATCATGACACCAGACTGGGTAATATATGGCAGATTTCGACAAGGAAACATTTATGCAGCAGGGAAAAATTCAAGTGTGTAGTGTGCAAAATTGTGGCAAGTGCACTGCAAATTTGAGTGTTGTTTCTGATTTTCAGTATTGTTTTAAAACATTTAACTTAACATTTAACAATACAGTAACAGTGTGCAACCTGTTCATGTACTGAAAAATATCAAGTATGCATCGGCCAGACTTTCCATGGTGGTCGTGAAATATAAAGCTCTATAAAATAAATTCAGTTCATTAAACTTAACAGTTTCATGTATGCTTGGATGAAATCTGTACATTGTTATACTACTATTAATTATCATGTCTATAGTAAAAATATATTAATCCTTCAAGTAATTAATGGCAAATTTTCCTACTTTTTTGAACCTCAATAAAATGCATGTCCAAAACTAAATTTCTTGACATGTCATCTAGTGAGAATGAATGTCCAGATTAGCAATATGTTAGTGTTTTCTATTTATGGTTCTTTTTAACACGACATTTAGTAAGCTATATTTTCC
Organism: Trachythela sp. YZ-2020; assembly: GCA_016169945.1. Taxonomy (NCBI): domain Eukaryota; kingdom Metazoa; phylum Cnidaria; class Anthozoa; order Malacalcyonacea; family Clavulariidae; genus Trachythela; species Trachythela sp. YZ-2020. The sequence continues at coordinate 3,225,970 of JADLSH010000382.1, read as the reverse complement.
AAGGCTGCCCAGGAGGGAATTGCTCGATGAGCCCCAGATTTAAGTGAGCCCCAAAAATACTATAAAAGGAAACAAAAACTGGGGAAAGAAGTCAGAGGGTTGTAAGAGGTGGGGGAGGGACCATAATCTCATTTTCCATTCCCAATTTTAATTGCTATTTTTATTGCTTTTTGTAATCCCAGTCGTCTCAGCAAGTAAAGCCTATTGCAGACATTACTTTTATCCTCTAAGTAATGTTCCGAATATTCCTCAAAATATCTAATGACTAAATGTATTAAACCAAGTACATTTAAAGTACTTGTCTGCAGTAAATGACTCGAGCTGAGCAAGTGACATTTTCATGTCAAGCTTCGGCGAGCGATATTTTAATATAATTCATCCCAAACGGTCCATTCTGCATCCAAAACCTTCAAGGTATACGTCTTTGGCCTTGAAAACCACAAAAGTCCTTTATAAAATACTCTAAACCAGAGTAATTCACTCAAACTGACCAAGTGACGATTTCGTACAAATTTCGGCGAGCGATATTTTTACAGGAATTCATCCCCAGCTGTCCAGTTTGCGTCTAAAACCTTCACGATAAGTAGTTATTGCCAAAAAAGTTTGATCGAAGTGAATTCGAAACACTGGGACGACGCAAAATGCAAAAAATATGGTTTTCCCCGTAGAGTTTATAGTCTTTTTGCCCTGAATGGCGGCCATCTTGGATTTATCATGCAGGTCACGCATCGGCTACGTATGAGTCAGCAATCTAGGTTTATTATATCTATGGGTTTGAGGGTGCGGTTCGTGCGGTAATTTCACCCCAAACAGAAAAGCCACAGCGTCGTGTTCCGACGGTTTCCGATACAACTGTTATTATGCGGCAAACGGACTTGTTCCTATATGGATCAATTTGTTTACTAAATTACTACTTTTTCTAATAAACTGTATAACATACACCACTGATATGAATTTAAATTATGAATATAAAGAGAATGAGGTGTTAAGGCAATCGAAGTACTGTATACACTCAGATCAACAAACGTGTCACCAATACAAAGCTTACGGGTGTGCATGATATTTGGGTGTTAGTAAACAAGCAACCGTAATGTGATAAGAGACACTTTTATAAATCTATTCAATCGCTCTACTATATTAATTCTACTTTGCCATAAAATATGACACAACGGTTGATAAAATGACAAGCTTGTTACATGTTGTCGACAGGCTTGCTACCAGCTTGTTAAGCCAACAACTTGTCAACAAGATGTGAGATCTTTACATGCGTAGATAAGCCTAGTAACTTTTTGTCATACGCGTATCAGTTTAAAAGCCTAAAGAGAAGGGTTTATATAGCACGCAGCAAATTCCGAAGTCAACAACGCATTAATATATAAACATTTTTTACCTTTCCGTTTGCAAGTCAGACTTTGTCTCATCTTTCCGTGTATTGTAGTTACGTGTATATGTAACCATAGTTAATAAGTCAGTAACATAGATAATGAGTTATATTGTACTTTAATGAAGCTTCCAAACCAGCCACCTCTATTAACTATGATGTAACAGAGAGCTGAGATTATACGGCATAAAACTCCCAAGGTTATAAACATACGATAATAAAGAATCGTAGGATGCGACAGCTCAATAGTGCCGGTTTTGGCACGAAACTTTACAATCTTAAACCTTGAAAACATTACAGTCAAACAACTCAGACCTAGTTTTCTTACTCTACGTATAAAGAAAGTTGATAAAAAAGCAATTAAACTTTTGATAATTTAAGTCAAGTTAAGCTTTAATAGTTAAAGAGGCGGTCAAGTCCGTTGTGCGCATAGTTTCTGCGCATTGTTTATGTTCGGCGCTTTGTTTACGTTTTAGGTACTATATTCATATCTTATATGACGTACTTCGAACACAAGGCTAACTCATATTGTGTTCTTGTTGTCATTATGAGTGGATTTATAGTGTTTTACTTTTAAAGGCAAGGAAAACAACATTAAAACACATATAAGCAATTGATCAAGCGAAATTGAAGAGCTGCATTGATTTAATTAATCCTGAATACAAACAATATGGCCGCGATGCGTTCGAAGTAGCAAGCCACTCCAGTGAAAGAAACGAAGAACTCTGAACAGCAAGTTTTAGTAACGTTTATGATTGCAACATCCAAGGCTTTTTTCCGAAGATTATTTGAACTGATTATTTGTGTTCGTTGTTGAAGATAATGCTGAACAGAGACGCTGTTCATGCTCAGCAACTACAGGTACTTTGGTCTCAGTTTAGTTTGGAATGGTGTTGTAGCAGTCAGCTTGTAGATCCCTTGTCTTGTTTATATTTTATTGGCAGGCATATTGGGCCACACCATTTAATATGCGCATATTGAGGGGTCTGGATATTCAAGGGGAGAGGGAGGTCTTTCATCTTAATTTTTCCTAGGGGGTAGCTTGTGGAATTTTCAGAAAATTTCGGTGTTTTGAGATATCCAAGGGAGCAAGAACGATAATATCCTAAGGGGTATTTTAGATATCCTATGGGGAAGCTAGTAATATCCAAGGGGGTTCCAAATTGTTTTTATACTAAGGGGGTGATGAAGGGACCCCTCAATAGGGGGGGTGTATATTAAATGGAATGGCCCATTTCAAATAAACATTACAATATATTTGTTACAACGCATACACAAATATTAGTGTAAGGGCCTGTTTATATGATCCCGGCTAGGCGGGACGGGACAGTTGCCGAGATCCCGCTTGTAATATAAACTCTATTGAGTGTTTATATGATCTCACTTCTATGAGTCTATCCCACCTAGACAGGATCCTGGCGTCTGTTGCCGGGATCCCGCCTAGCCGGAACGAAAAATTCCCATATAAACACTCTATCCCGGTCAGGCAGGATGAACTTTTCTTCTGAGCACGTCAAGCACTTAACTGGCTTCATCCCTGCCATATAAACACGCCATTCCGCCTAGGCGAGTTTCCCAGATGAAAATGTCCCGTCTCGCTTAGACGGGATCATATAAACAGGCCCTAAGTATGTATATACCAGACTGGAAAATCGGGCGGTTTTCGACGAGATCTCGGGGGCGCAAAAGCTATTGAATCCAAGGGCAGGGGCGCAAAACCTGGCCCAATGGCAGACTCAAAAATGTCCGATTTTCCAGTCTGGTGTACTATATATAAACACGAGGAATTGTAAACAAGGCTTTCATTATTGGCATTTGATACTTTTTTTAAATGTTTATTGGTTAAAAATCTATAAATATGAAACAAAACATTTTCAACATTGATACTATTATCGTATATTGGTAAATTAATTACATGAAATTTAAGATATCTTTATTTATAAGATTCCAAATTATGATTTCCTCTTGCAAAACCAATTAAATACTTATAGTTCATAATTGCTTTACCACTGCAGCAAAATAATGCTTGTGTATCCATTAATAAAGCTAACTTTTGCTGGGGCAAAGCTGTTCATCCCCTCAGAAAGATTGTTGCCTTTTTGTGTAATATTTATACAGTAACTACATTGTAATATTTATACAGTAACTACATTGTCATGCACTGTCATTCATAGAGTTTGGTGCAAAACCTTGTTGACGTAGATGTCCTTAGCAAACTTGCCCTTGAACTCCTCAGGAGACAACCTGCAGTCTTTGCAGATCTTACAAATGAGGAAATGGTGGAACATATTCAACTTGAGCAGAGCGAGGAATTCAATTCTTGATTTGGCGATGAGCCAATGAGGTGCTGGGGAGTTATTTTGGTAATGGACCTCTTTTGAAACAACAAGAACTTTAAACGTACAGGCAATATGTATTATGGCAACATGGGCATTTAGGTAGAGGGAGTCCCTTGGCAATTATGTCATGATACTCTTCAGTTCACCAAATGATATATATACAGTATATACTGGATTCTATCCCATAGACGGATTTTCATATTTATTACTAGGGGGGTGCCAGAAATTTTAGGGGGGTAGCTTGTGAGGTAACACAAGGTGTCACTAAACGTTGTGCTGCAGGGCTCAGCCCCCAGTGAGGTCCAGGGGTGGAGCCGCTGGCGAGAGGCTAGAGAGGCACCCGCAGAAAAGGTTTTTGAAGTTGTCAAGTCAATGAATTTGGCAGGTCCTTCGAGATAGTTAAATGACCATAAAAACCCCCATAGGGTTGTACAGAGTTGCATGTTGAACTATTTATTATGGCAAAAATTGGGGGGGGGTTAAAAATTTTTTTAGAAGGGTGAACGTTTCATTTGGGGGGGGGGTGAAAACAAATATTTGTGGGGGTAGCACCCCCCAGAAAATCCGTCTATGTTCTATCCTACTAAGTTGTAACACTTATGTAACTATGTAGAACAATGATGTAGACTATTTGTTGTATGTGTGCTTTTTCAGCTTAGGTATTGAAAGAGTTAAATTTGTTTGAATAAAATTATTGGCTTTATTCTATTCTAAGTTGAAAAATTGGGTGACTGCATAGAGAGCAAATTTAAATAAATCTGTATTCATCTCATCTAGCCAGCCATACACTTTTTAATATATAGATCATATTTCACATAGCTAACCAAGATCCAAATTATTAATTTGATTTATTGAAAAAATAGACTTCCAAACTAGAATCATTATGTACAGAGTACAAGCAGATTCTGGTGGAATGCAAAGCAACAACAGTTGCATGCAAATGTGTTAATTCCTCTAAAAAGTGATGCTGCCAATGTCATTTTCAGTGGTTTCCAATGGTTACACCCAATGTTCTTTGTGTTTTATTACATGCTTTATTTCAATGCTGGGCGAGTCCCTTGAAAACCATTACAAATAACCTTAGTTGGCAATGACAAAATTACAGAATCTTCTGTAAGCATGCTTATCAGATGCATTTGTGGAAATGACCGACACAGATGACAGGTATATTTACTTTATAATATTACAAAGTGTAGTCCTAGAAATGTGATATAATCCCAACCTCTGGGTGATCGGACCTGGCACACTCAGATACTTCTCAAATATTTTGTTAATCAACTCCAGAAGGTACAGTATGTGTATTCTTTTGGTTGTAATTACACCACAGAGGTCTCCACAGTCCACACCTTCGTTTGTGTGCTATACTGAAAATTCATTTATAGTACATAATGTTGATTTAGTACAAAATAGAACACCTAAGCTACAGTGTATGTATAAATTTAACCCAGGTGATCAAAGTAGAGTATTAACCCTGCTGGAAAGCTATGTTTTTGTTTACACAATCCATGTCTACTTGCTACTATTCATATCAGTAGAGTGACTCTATTTCACATAAAACACTTAATACTTTTGAAGGGCTTAGGCCTTAGTGGGGTAAGCCTACTACCAGGAAACCTTTTTTCATGAATAAATGGGATAACCAAATTGTACCTAAACCTAGAACAAGGACATCACTCTGTATTTCTGTATTTTTTGTATACGAGCGTGATATCAAGATATATTTAGTCTTATCACAAGTGTCAAATAGATAAACTATTCATATATTTTCTAAAACTTACTCGGAGGAACAGCATGTGTTGTTGTTGAAGGTGTTGATGTGATCGAATTTCCCCTTGTGACTGTCAGTCTTGTCTCTTGAGTGTCGCGTACATCGGTTTGAACACAAACGTCGCTAAAAGAAACCACATCTCTTTTTATAATCACCATTTAATTTATGACATCTCACATATAAAAATTCACAAAATATGATTTATATTATAGAATATAGTACCTCGTTTCTTTCTTAGAGTTGTAGTAGTTGTCCAACAAAAATACCGCAACGTCCTACTCGGTCTTCGCTTCTATTTCGTCTTTTAATTGACGCCATCTCCAAAATTGCTCGTAAATGCAAACCTTTTTTGCCTATCTACCTTTTAAGTTCACTTTCCTTGCATTTTTGGCGAGTGATTGACTTTCCTCTACTTGCCTTGATGAGTCCACTCCTGCCTTCCGCCATGTTAGAAATTGATGCCTCCGGCGCAAGGTCAATCAAGGTTTGTTTACATCTGAGGCTTTGTTTATCTCTGAGGGCCCTCACAAGTATGCGCAGAAATTATGCGCAGAACGGACTTGACCGCCTCTTTAAATAATGGATTTAGCTAAGATTATTTGACCTCACACATTTGTTATGGTAGTCAAATATAGAAATATTTCTAATTACGGAAAGTACTTACTCTAGTGTGTCCAATGTGCATCAAATTCATCAATAATCTTTCTTGTAATAAGAAAAGCCTGTATCAAACTCGGCTCTAGATCTCAGATCTCTCACTCCGCTTATATATAGCTTTCCACACAATGTTTGCTTTGATTTTGCTAGCAAATCCCGTTTAAAAATACACCGTGCATCTTCTTTCAAGTATACTGACAAAAGTTCTCCTCCCACAAAAATACTCATTAGCGCGCGGGGCAACGCCGGTGAATAGATGCGTTCAGAATAAATACAAACTTAAAGCTATCAGTATATCACTGAGAGATTTATGGATCGAATATTTCTTCAATATGAGATTTTCAACGAGTTTTTCCCATTGGGGACTAGCCTCCGGAAAAGATATGTGTTATTGTATATGATATCCTCGCTTGAATAGTTAAAAGCAAATCTAGAAGTATGAATATTTGCCGTATATATTGATCGAATAACAACTTCCGTATTTGTATTACGTGCGGCAGCCATTCTTAGCAGTGTTTATTGAACTACCATATGTCATCGTCTGCAATACTATATACCGTATCTATACCTCGCATTTTCAAGCTATACAAATTACAGTAAACGGCGGAGATACGTACACGATCATATATATACGGCGCTACTACGCTTGCTCCCTCAAACAAACATGATATTGTCTGTCAGTCTATTTACAAAGCTATACAAATTACAGTAAACGGCGGAGATACGTACTCGATCATATATATACGCCGCTACTACGCTTGCTCCCTCAAACAAATTAAACATGATATTGTCTGTCAGTCTATTTACAAATATTTTAATTGACTGTCTATATAACAGGTATATGTCAATATGGTAAGAATTATTGCTTCAAGAGTCAGCTTACATTGCATTGTGAAACAAGCTGCATTACTTTTGCATGTCCGTCTATATCAGAACTTTGCCGAACAGTATTCTATTGACCCAGACAGCATTCCAGAAAAAAAACAATATAACCAAATTTATAGACTAGTTATTGGGAGATTTGCTTTGAATTTTTGTGTTTACCGTCAACTAAGCGATTTGTGTGGTAAAATTGTGCAATAATTAGCTACGGTAAAAGACTTGCCGTCAAAAAACACTATTACAAACAAATACGACCACTATTTTTTTAGGCTGGTTGCAATATACATGAAATTGTAAAAAATAAAAGAAAACACCAAATTGACAAAGTTGGAAATTAAACTGCTAAAATATATCGTGTGATATTCTGATTTCTAAATATTAATTTGCCCACGGAAAATTCCGAGTTTGCAAGTCGTATTGTTTTCGTGTTCCGCCGTGAGTTACGATCAAACCTCAACACGCCCACACAACCGCGGGCGACCGCGTGCAGCCCCCGGGGGAACCCCGGGCAACCTCCGGGCAGACCGCGGGCGGCCTCCGGGCGATCCGCGGGGCGCCTGTGGTCAAGCCGCGTTTGGCCCGCGGTTAACCGCGTATTTGTGTTAAGTTACTTCTAGACAGTACTGTAACTAAGTATTTCCGTCCACCTCAGAGAGTCAGAGTGGTAATCACAATAAACGCTAATTAAATGGTGCTGAAAGAATCACAATGTCACTATTCAAAATAGGAATTCGCAAAGGCATATCAATTATTGTCAACGCCTACCATATGGTTAATATTTTATGTCGCACGGCATGTGGAGAGCTGCCAAATAGTCGCAATGCATGTAGGGACCCGACCACAATGTGCGCGTTGGCAAAAAGCCAAAATTTCACTTCCTCTTACAAATATTAGAATTGCTGCCTTGCTCGCTCGCTGCTGCTGCAACAACATGTTCAACAGAGGCCTGTTGTACGAAAGCCGATTTGAAGCCGATCCTGTTATACCGTCATTTGCAAAAAGGAATGAACGGCATAATACAGAGAATCGGGAGTGGTGGCGGATTCCGGGAATCAGCTGGGTTCGGGGTAATCGGATTCCCCGTTTTAAAGATTGCCCATAGTTATCTGGAAATTTCGATTCCTCGTTTCAAAGATTTCCCATAATATTTTTGAGGATCTAAATTTCTAGGAAAGCCATCCAAAGATACATGAACAGTCGCAGATGAAAATATTTACATTATCCCTATCTACAGGCGTGTGCATTAGGGGGAGGGGGTGTGACACCCCTCCCCATCATTTTTCAAAAAAGTCGGTCCCAAATTGTAAAATTACACTACTTAATTCGGTCCGAGTTGGTCCGAAACATCCTGTCTAAAAAACGTATAATAAACGATACAAAAATTGTCAATAAAAGAAATCAACATTGCAAAACCCAGATATATATATATTTTCCTCTTAAAGCAATATACTCAAATGTACGTAAGATAACATAGCCATACGCGACTGCGCAAAACCTCCTAACTTTTGCTCTGCCGCACTGTGCGTTCTATTTTCACGTCAATATTTTCGAGTAGAATTAAGTCAACTCTGTTGTAAAAAGGCAGTTTCTAATTGGGTCTTCATGATGTTGAAGGTTACGTTTTGGGGGCGTTTTCTTTAAATAACCGCATTTAAAGAAAATTGCCATGCAGCGAAAAATTTGAATTCGAAACTAGAGTGTTTGAAATCTTATATATATTAATGAAAGGGCCTATAACGAAATGCCATTTCCGACGATCTACGTACAGACTCAAGTTTTTCAAAATTTTCCCCGTCGGCGCCAACCATGGTGGCGCCTCGTGGGAGTCCGCCCCCTACTTTATTAACAATCCTTCTACACCCCTGGCACTACATATATTTTTACATTAACTCGTAATATATGTTTGATGTGGTCAAACAAATATAAAAAGTCGGTCCCTGAACAATGGAAACCCCCTGCCTATCTGCAATGTGCGCCCCTGCCTATCTAGGTGAGACCGAAGATTGTCAAAAATAATTACGCATGTCGTCGCACGATTTATATTTTGTAATATACAGTAATCAGTATGCTCTGATATATATTTAAACTAATTAATATACGCTCAACCCGGCTTTTATTGCAAGTTCGTGAACAGCCTAATATTAGATAGCATTATTTTGACGGGTTTGACAGGTGTCAAGTTTCGCTTGGTCGATTTAAATGCATACTAAAAAAATAGGTACGCTAAGCGTACATGTGTCTGCTCATGGTGATTCAACAATATTGTCTAGGACCTGTAAAGGAGTTTGTATGCATTTCATTTAGGACAGATTATCTCAACTGTTTCAGGGTAAAATTACCATGGCGGTCAACATGGCCATATGTGCCAAAACCCGAATCCGGGGCGAAAGTCCTGAAAATGACCACGCCCAGAAACGGCACTGTCGGCATAGCTCTAAATCCTGAACCGCCAAAGCTACAGCCTTTTTTGAATTGCTTATAGTGTTTAGAATGGTTGCTTTTATGGGTGGTCACTGGAGGGTGAAAGTTGTCTAGGTATCATATTTTACAAGAAAATGACTATGCACCATCCCAGGTCAACTGCTAATTATGCATCAAATCACTCATTCACCTGGCAAAGTCTATGTTTTCTTATTTCCTAAAATTTTTTGTCATAGGATGAAAAAATATGCTTATTTTAATATAATTATTATAAATTTCATATGGAATGATATTGTTTTGTTGAAATATAACACATTTCATTTCACTTACCCCCCGCCAGAACACGATTTTAGCCATGCATATTTTGCCGATTTGTTTGCTTTTTATCGCCGAGCCTCGCAAGTATCATCCAAATGTTCTGCTTTAACACAATGCTAGTTGACTAAAGAATAATTCAACCAAGTTTCATCGGGTTTTGGAGTAGTGCCATGTATTTTATATTCGATTTTGTGTCCTTCGACATTTCCTCAATTATGTAGCCATTGCAATGTCTCGCAGCTTCTCTGCCCGATAAATGCCACTTCTTCGTACACATCTGTATTTATATTACAGTATCCAAAAATAATTGATTGTAGAATAGTCCCAATCGAAAAATTTAAAGCATTAGTCCCACTTGGGAGTGAAAAACCTTCCCTCGTTCATCAAGAACGAGAATCTAAAACAAAAGGTTCAAAATAATTTGAAAGTCTCGCGCAATCTTCACGAAAACCGCTCGTGGGCAACATTACAGGGGGGGTGAACATTTTCACGAATACGTTTGTTCGCGACCACAGCAACCCAAACTCCCAAAGTAAAGTTCGTGTGTTTAACTGTTTATATGTTTTATGACAAAATAAACAAATATTCGCGTAATTTTGTATTTTTCTGGTTTCCTTTACATATAAAAAAGAAACCAGAGATTTACGCAATCTTTTTGCACCACCAAACGTATTCGTGAAAATGTCCCCCCCCCCCTATAATGTTGCCCACGAGGAGTTTTCGTGAAGATTGCGCGAGACTTTCAAATTATTTTGAACCTTTTGTTTTAGATTCTCGTTCTTGATGAACGAGGGAAGGTTTTTCACTCCCAAGTGGGACCAATGCTTTCAATTTTTCGATTGGGACTATTCTACAATCAATTATTTTTGGATACTGTAATATAAATACAGATGTGTACGAAGAAGTGGCATTTATCGGGCAGAGAAGCTGCGAGACATTGCAATGGCTACATAATTGAGGACACAAAATCGAATATAAAATACATGGCACTACTCCAAAACCCGACGAAACTTGGTTGAATTATTCTTTAGTCAACTAGCATTGTGTTAAAGTAGAAAATTTGGATGATACTTGCGAGGCTCGGCGATAAAAAGCAAACAAATCGGCAAAATATGGCTGAAATCGTGTTCTGGGGGTAAGTGAAATGAAATGTGTTATATCTCAACAAAACAATATCATTCCTTATGAAATTTATAATAATTATATTAAAATAAGCATATTTTTTCATCCTATGACAAAAATGTTTGGGAAATAAGAAAACATAGACTTTGCCAGGTGAATGAGTAATTTGATGCATAATTAGCAGTTGACCTGGGATGGTGCATAGTCATTTTCTTGTAAAATATGATACCTAGACAAATGAATTGTAAGTAAACATATATCTTTAAAACCACTGTGTGGATCGTCCGTCATTGTTTACAACCATTATTGAAACAACCGCCGCTTGCTGTTCTCGATTGTCGAAGAGACGCTGATACACAACGCAAATTATATCCAAACTAGAGACGATCGAGACATTGGTGACCAGGATGGACGATCATATCTAAAACGCGCAAAGATAACTCGACGCGCTCAACGAGCACAAGCAACAAAGACGTGGAATAAAGCAGAAACGTTCATGAATGACGAGATCAACGAAACGAACATTCATCGACTACAAGTCGCACTACAGACATTCGACACGAAAATTGAACAATTGAAAAAGCTCGGCGGGAACATATCGTGTAAAATCGAGAGCGAGAAAGATCTGGAAAGCGAGATCGTGGAGGCAGATGACTATCTAGGTGAGCTTATGGAAAAAAGGTACCGCATAGTGCATACAATTCTTTATTAGTTCTAATGAAACCGCTACGCATAGTCATAGCAACGTGTTGTCTGGCACGCAAAACTATAATCAAGGAGAACACTCGTCCTCTCAAGGTCACAATAACTCACCGCAATTGAACAATTCGAGCGCACATAGAAGTTGATATACTGGGTTTGGTGGATAATCCAAGTGAGTAGATATATACACAATTTTAAGACCTAACCAGGAACGGTTGCGAAAAATGCAACACTAGGTCCTCTGGCAGGAATTGAACCCACACCCTACCAATATTCAATGGGAATCCACTAAAATGGCAAACGTTTTGGGATTCGTACAAGGCCGCAGTGAGTTTGACTAATAGTCGAGGGTCGAGGGTAATAGGTCGAGGGCGAGGGTAATAGGGCGAGGGTATAATAGGTCGAGGGCGAGGGTATAATAGGTCGAGGGCGAGGGTATAATAGGTCGAGGGCGAGGGTAGAATGTCGAGGGTCGAAAAATGCATGTCGAGGGTCGAAAATAGAAAAATATGGCGAGAGAAGTTCAAGAAATTGAAGAAATCTCTCTATCTTTTTTATGAAAGAGGGGGCAAAATTTCTATATCTTTCTAGATCTTTATGAAAGAGGGGGCACATTTTAGATACTTTTCTTTAGCCATATACGTATAACAATACTGATGCGAGATTTTCGCGCAGTTTCAATTTGGACACTGGACATGGACAATGCGAATTAAATATTATACATGCATGTCCTATAGAATAAATTCTAATTAGATTCCTAACTATCAATATTTTGTGTCACCGTGGCAAACATTCACACACGGATTATCTTTCGCGCATGTTACGGCAGTAAACGTTTTTCGCACGGTCTGCGTGATTAAATACAAGTAACCATATTTTAGCTAATTTATCTATCTGCATTCTATAGAGGGCTGGGTAATATAAACCCAGTTCAAACCTTTATCCAGACATTTTGCCGACAAGTATGTGTGATAATCAATACCACAAAATCGCAGCAAAATGATATACCCGTAACACTGAAGTGTCGCGCCGGATGTCGGGATTTGCATATTTAGTCCTGGATTAAAATTGATTGATTTCAAAATTTGAATACTTAATAGATATTACCGTTTATCGTGTTTCTCGTTGTTAACTCAAATCTTGCGAGCACATGACGCTTCTGTTCGGAGTATGTTTTGTTTCATAATGCATTAATGCCATGTCAATGACAAAGTAGCGACTTCCGCTGATGCATGCAGCGATCAAAATTTGGTATGCAGGGTATGGTTTAGAACATAATTATAGAACATTAATATTTCCTTTTGTTCAGACTTCACTTGCGTAGCACATATACTCAACGGGCGCGGACGCGACACTTCAGTGTTAAGGCCCAGACACACCGAACGCGATTCGGCAACGCGGCGCGATTTTTCGATTTTGACTGACACATGACGACCCGCACGATTTGAAAACCAGCATGATCGGGGAACTCAGTTCCCAAACTCAGGAAACGAACAGCGCTAATCACATTATCAATTACCGTTATGAGATGTCATCAATCCAAGTTGTAATGCTTAAACACAGTGTGAACCCAGCAAGTAATAAGTTAATTTTCTGTTATACTTTAAAATAAAATTGCACACAGGCGTTATACGATATTTTAAATTCGGGTTAGTGCGAATAAATAGTCCTGATTGTTGACAAGTCACCTATAGAGCAAATTAATTTTGTTGTTGTTGTACAATACTGATAATATATTTTAGTAGCGATTTTTCGCTGCACTACAACGCTAGGAATAATAATATAAGACTCCTTTAAAGCTTTAACTGGTTAAGAAAAGATGGGACATCTTCATAACCTGCCAGCAAAAGATGGGCCATCTTTCTGGCACAAGAGTTTCCACTTAAAGCAATCTAAATACCATCATTCCTATTTCGCTTTTTCGCGTTTCACCGTGTAGTCATGAAATGCAGTGAATGATATAGACTCCTTTTAAGCTTCAACTGGTTAAGAAAAGATGGGACATCTTCATAACCTGCCAGCAAAAGATGGGCCATCTTTCTGGCACAAGAGTTTCCACTGAAAGCAATCTAAATACCATCAGTCCTATTTCGCTTTTTCGCGTTTCACCGTGTAGTCATGAATGCAGTGAATGATATAGACTCCTTTTAAGCTTCAACTGGTTAAGAAAAGATGGGACATCTTCATAACCTGCCAGCAAAAGATGGGCCATCTTTCTGGCACAAGAGTTTCCACTGAAAGCAATCTAAATACCATCAGTCCTATTTCGCTTTTTCGCGTTTCACCGTGTAGTCATTAAATGCAGTGAATGATATAGACTCCTTTTAAGCTTCAACTGGTTAAGAAAAGATGGGACATCTTCATAACCTGCCAGCAAAAGATGGGCCATCTTTCTGGCACAAGAGTTTCCACTGAAAGCAATCTAAATACCATCAGTCCTATTTCGCTTTTTCGCGTTTCACCGTGTAGTCATGAAATGCAGTGAATGATATAGACTCCTTTTAAGCTTCAACTGGTTAAGAAAAGATGGGACATCTTCATAACCTGCCAGCAAAAGATGGGCCATCTTTCTGGCACAAGAGTTTCCACTGAAAGCAATCTAAATACCATCAGTCCTATTTCGCTTTTTCGCGTTTCACCGTGTAGTCATGAAATGCAGTGAATGATATAGACTCCTTTTAAGCTTCAACTGGTTAAGAAAAGATGGGACATCTTCATAACCTGCCAGCAAAAGATGGGCCATCTTTCTGGCACAAGAGTTTCCACTGAAAGCAATCCAAATACCATCAGTCCTATTTCGCTTTTTCGCGTTTCACCGTGTAGTCATGAAATGCAGTGAATGATATAGACTCCTTTTAAGCTTCAACTGGTTAAGAAAAGATGGGACATCTTCATAACCTGCCAGCAAAAGATGGGCCATCTTTCTGGCACAAGAGTTTCCACTGAAAGCAATCTAAATACCATCAATCCTATTTCGCTTTTTCGCGTTGCGCTTGAACCGCTGAGTAATCTTATCATTCAAAAATATATTCTCAGTAAAAGTATTGATAGTCTTTTGAAACAGAGCAAATTCACGGTACGTCACTCAGCAACGCACTGCCATTGCGCAGCAACTCAAAAGAGCTAAACATGCATGTAATGACTAATAATCTCTGTCATTAGATATCACTAATATATAACTCCATATATTATTCTAATGTGACCCTGTGTATTAGCTACCATATATAACTCCATATATAATTCTATAAGACCTGTGACCCTGTGTATTAGCTGTGAATTTGCATTGTATAGTGCTTAAATTTCCAGTATAACTACAATTATTATGTCTTATCTAAGTCTACAATTATTTAGATTTTAGTGCTATTTAATAGTTTGCATTCTTCGATTAAAAAGGTTAGTGTGCATCTTTTAGCTACGGTGGGTTCAGCGCAAATGTCCCCCAATTTTACTAGTTCTTTCCAACGAACGAATTCACCAATTATTTGGACTACCAAGCCCAGGGAAAAAATATTATATAGGGTGCTGTATTGAGACTATTAATGTAATTCATGCTTTTGTACTGTACTATACTGTTTTGGTTTTCTCTAAATCCGTCCTGTTTATGCAGTCTTTTGCTAGATAATGCAGATAATATATGCTAATAGAAGCAGACATGCCAGACAGTGATATGATTCGTGATAATGAATTGTATCGTATATCATATAGTGAATGTGAGTTAATTCAGTGAGTTTATGAGTTATAGTGACTCTATGTCACACAACCATTTAAAAATTGTTCAACGGAGACTTACCCCTGTCCTTCCCAAGTGCGTCAAGTTTAATAGCTGATATTCGGAGTCTAACTTTCAATAATAAATACATCCAATCTGGCACACGAACTGATACTATCAATGCCGAACGACTTTCTTCCGATAAAATGGTATTTAATGCTTTCCTCGGACTCAGTTTAAAAAACAGAACATTCGTCAAACTTACAAGCTAAGAATATTTGAAAATTCCGAGTGTACATCCTGTGACGCAACGTTTCCGAGGACCGTGAATATATTTTCATTATGCGCGGCTGCCGCACATTTCAGAGCGTCTGCAAGAACCGCTCCTGTTTCAGTTATGCGTCGTTTGTTTTCAGGCGGCGAGATTTCAGATGATTCAACAATGTCAGTTGTTGATAAGCACGTTCTCTTTGGAGTTTTCAATGCCGATGCGCCCGTAGAACCATAAAATTGCTCAACATATTTGGCGCCAAATTTTTCAAGTGGCACTTCGTTTACAGCAGATATCATTAGCTGGAATACTTCGCTCGAAAATACATCCTTGTTTAAGCTGCGCTCTCTCAGGGCCAACACTAGAACACTGAACGATGAAATAGCGTAAACTTGCTCTCTTCTTCTCAAGCTAAATGTACAGGGTGATACTCGACAGCCATTGCCGTCTCGAACATCGCCAATGTTGACCTGTTTCAACTCCGACGATAAATGTTTGAACAGAACGTTCTATTCATTTTTCGTTTGGTAGCCACAAATTGATGAATCGTAGGCATACCAATTTTTTCGACAATCAAGCTTGTCTGAATATAAGCGATTGAACTTCATGATTCTCGCTCTGAAAGCTGGCCATTCGCTTCAGACATTTGGCGGAATTGAATTTGGCGCGCTAGTTACTGTAAATTTATATTCAAGATTCTAATTATCGATAATTGGTGATGAAAACTTGCATTATAAACTACCATGGTTAATAAATTTTAATGATTAAACTACATCCCACAATATCGGATTGAATTTCATGCGAGAGAAAATTATTTTGTTAATGAACTCGTAATAGATGTCAACACGTTACGCACATATCCGACTTATGGTGTGGTAGCCGACAACCCCGAAATAATCTAATTTAAACCCGTGCGGGTCCTCATGTAACTTTGATCCTGTTTTATGTTTTTCAAATATTCAGAAGCGCTATAACAGTTTGAGTTATTTGGCCTGCATATCTTTTAAAATTTCCTTCCATAGACGGTTTTATTTACTTTTAAAAACTGAAAAATCGCGTCGCGTTGCCGAATCGCGTCCGGTGTGTCTGGGCCTTTACGGGTATATCATTTTGCTTCGATTTTATTGTATTGATTATCACACATAGTTGTCGGCAAAATGTCTGGATAAAGGTTTGAACTGGGTTTATATTACGCAGCCCTCTGTAGAATGCAGATAGATAAATTAGCTAAAATATAGTTACTTGTATTTAAAACGTCGCGCAGTATTAGAGAATTCACGCAGACCGTGCGAAAAACGTTTACTGCCGTAACATGCGCGAAAGATAATCCGTGTGTGAATGTTTGCCACGGTGACACAAAATATTGAATGATAGTTAGGAATCTAATTAGAATTTATTCTTTAGGACATGCATGTATAATATTTATTTCGCATTGTCCATGTCCAGTGTCCAAATTGAAACTGCGCGAAAATCTCGCATCAGTATTGTTATACGTATATGTACTAAAGAAAAGTATCTAAAATGTGCCCCCTCTTTCATAAAGATCTAGAAAGATATAGAAATTTTGCCCCCTCTTTCATAAAAAAGATATAGAGATTTCTTCAATTTCTTGAACTTCTCTCGCCATATTTTTCTATTTTCGACCCTCGACATGCATTTTTCGACTCTCGACATTCTACCCTCGCCCTCGACCTATTATACTCTCGCCCTCGACCTATTACCCTCGCCCTCGACCTATTACCCTCGACCCTCGACCCTCGACTATTAGTCAAACTCGGCCGCAGTTCATGACAACTCTACTTTGTGTGACATTCAAAGATTCAATTATCTAAAAGCGCATCTGGCGGAAGAAGCGGCTAGATCAATCGAGGGCTTACCCCTAACAGACACAAACTATGCACAGTCAGTCAAGATACTAGAAGAAAGATTTGGTCAACCACATAAAATCACAAACGCACACATGCAAGCATTGTTAGACCTCCCGAACCCATCTGAGTCCGTAACTAGTCTACGTGGGTTTTACGACCGTATGGAAAATCACGTCCGAAGCCTTGAAGCTTTGGGGAAAGCACAAGACTCCTATGGTGATCTCCTAGTGCCTATTATCTTGAGTAAACTTCCAACCACAGTAAAGCACAATCTCATCCGAGAACATGAGACCACAGATTTAAATTTAGAACAATTACACAAAACTGTTTCGAAGGAAATTCTAATCCTTGAGGCAGGTGAAGAGACAAATAAACTTAACCATTTAAGTCAGTCATTTGACACCTTCCCTTCCACTTCGAGCTTATTAACGAACGCGAGCCAATACAAAAGGCCTGGGGGGAATTTCAGCAACTCAAAGTTCAAAACATCTAACCCCTCTACACCGAAAGCATGTACCTTCTGCAGGGGATTGATTGCACGGTAGTAAGTGACCCGACTGCACGAAAACAAATTGCGTTTCAGGCGAACTTGTGTTTCAACTGCCTTAACAACCATCGCGTGTCACAGTGTAAATCCAAAAACCGCTGCAGGCAATGTCACCAGAAACACCACACAAGCCTTTGTCTAGGAACTAAGGAACGCCTAGAACAAAAACCTGTCCCAAACGCGCGGAAAAACGACAAAGGCGGAAATGTACAATGTATGTGTACGGACAGCGGCGCCGTAGCTGAAACAACCAACACGAGCGAACAGACACCTAGTATCACTACACCAACATCTGCTTCAAACCTTCATACCAACCTTTTCGACAACAAGTACCGCTCCCACCGATGTACCCTACTGAAAACAGCAATAGCCACCGTAGAGTCCAGAAACAGAACCACAACAGCACATATCCTTTTCGATGAAGGTGCCCAACGTTCTTTCATAACTGAAGAATTGGCAAAAATTCTCAACCTCGTACCAGAAAAGACCGAACCTTTACACTTATCAGTCATTGGTGGTACCCAGTCATCAGTTAAGAGAGTCGATGTTGCTACCGTACATTTACAAACAGACACTGGTGAAAATATCCCAATTCAAGTCGTAATTATCCCGGTGATTGCTATACCACAAAATAACCATATTACCACCGACGTGCACAACCTACCTTACCTTAAAGACCTCAAGCTAGCTCATCCCGTTACCAGTGATGACCAATTCAAGATCTCACTCCTCATTGGTGCAGACCACTATTGGGACGTTGTAGAAGACAAGATTATTCGAGGATCCGGACCTACTGCCGCCAAATCAAAGATTGGCTACCTGCTGTCTGGACAAACTGTCACCCATTGTTCCGCATCAGAACTCAGTGCTATTATCCTCAAGGCTATCGTTACCACAGAACGAGACGAAGAAACCCTAGAACGGTTCTGGAACTTGGAATCCATAGGCATTCTACCGAATGAAACCGAAGAAGAAGAAAGAGAATTCGTCAAAGATTACCAAAATTCCTCAATCCACCTTGAAAATGAACGCTACAGTGCGAAGTTGCCTTGGAAACCTAATCACCCATCACTTCCCACCAATGAAAGAATAGCAAGGGGACGAACCCGCTCCACAGTACGACGACTGACCTCAGATCCCGAAAAACTGAGAACATACGCCCAAATCATTACCGAACAAGAACAACGTGGATTTATCGAGAAAATTCCACATTCTGGAAAGATCCAAAACAGATGTCACTACCTTCCACATCATGTTGTCTTGAAAGACTCCTCCACCACACCACTTCGTGTCGTCTTTGACTGCAGCTGCAAGCCAAACGATAGTCAACCAAGCTCGAATGATTGTCTTACTACCGGTCCTCCTCTCTTAAACGACCTCACCGCCATCCTCATTCGATTCCGCCTCTACCGCTACGCCTTGACTGCCAATATAGAGAAAGCATTTCTCCACATAATCCTAAATGAGGAAGATCGAGATAATACACGATTCTTCTGGTTATCAGACCCAAAGGACCCAGAAAGCCGATTCGGCGTCTATCGTTTTAAGTCCATCTTGTTTGGTGCATCATGCTCGCCGTTTATTCTTAATGCAACGATCAAGAAACACCTGGACAGTATTGATCACCCAGTCGCTGAGAAAATTAAGATCGATATTTATGTTGACAACTTAGCCACTGGCTCCGACAGTGAAGACGAAACATCGACGTTTCTCGAACGATCAAGGCTCATAATGTCACCTGCCGGCTTCAACCTAAGATCGTGGAATTCCAACAACCCCACGGTTCGTGCATCAGCCGTAGACCAAGATCTTCAAGACAAAGATCCAGAAACAAAAGTGCTCGGGCTTCGATGGAACACCAACACTCATTTTGATATTCGTCACGCACTGTGTAAAATATTCGACATACTTCAGTCTATATGAGGGATATTATATTTCCAACAACAGCATTGCGCCTTCAAAATAAAGCACATCGCTCTAAAACATCTATGCTCTACAATAGTTTTAGCGAACAGTACGTGGGTATTTTTTTGTATTTGTGGGAAACGAAAGAGAAACTAGCTAGAATGTCTAGAAATCAGTGTTGAATATAATTCAGACATAAACGCGCAATAACGAACTTTATTTATTGGAGTTCAAGGGTCACCTATCACATATTCTTGATAATTATTACACTGTAAACGGGTCAGGTTTTTACAACACTAACCGAAGAGCTTAGAAGTCTTGCAATATTTTAAGATGATCATTTAGCTCCTCATTGTTATACTTCAATTTGACCCAAACGCTTGAACAGACTCGATATAAGTATTCAGTGAGACGCATTCCTGATTCCTCACGACAACAATGCCAGTGGAGTACGCGAAACATTTAATCGCACGCACGTATTCGTCAAGCGTTGGCAGACCCATTCAAATGAGTAACGATAGGATATTTATGAGTAGCAAAATTTAAACCCTAGGTTTTAGGACACTTTGCTACCTCCTAGTTTTTATCATGCTTCGTGATTCAAATGTCATTGATATTTAGGCATTTAACAGGTCAAGTCAATACTTTGTAATTAATTGGCGAATCATTTTCACGACCAATCACGGGTAAAATAAACGTAACTGTTATCAAAACGCTTCCCACTCTTACTAAAAATACTCCCTCGAATTTTGCCATGTTCTAAATAGTATAGAACATAAAGATGCTGTTGATTTGATGTATAATTTTCATCGTAAAATTTAAATTCCTCATGTTTCGCCCTCCAGTTGTCCGCCATCTTGAAGAGTCGATTTGAAAGCTAATCGCTGATTGGCTGATATAAGCTCGTCGCTGAATGGCTACAAGCTAACATTACATTACATTACATTTACAAGACGATAGCAATATATCTGCATTCGCAGATACAAAAATAGGTACGCTAAGCGTACATGTATCTGCTCATGGTGATGCCACAGTTGCCCATGAAGAAGTAATATTCAACAATAGGCAATTTTGTAATTACGGGCACCATTTTGCAAAGGGGGCAAACACAATAAAGCAACAATACCACGACTCTCGGGACAAGTATTCCCATTGGGACGAGGTGTATATAGTTACTACAGCTGGCAGACCAAAGCCGTAGGTTAAATATCCCCCGGTCTGTTTTCTTCGTCATCGTCGTCCTGGCTTTTGGGGGGTCACTTTCACCCGCACAAAACGCATGCAATTTTCTTGTGTGCATCTTAGAATACCCGCGCATTTTGAGTTACGTATTTGTGTTTTAACCAGATAAATGACGCATCAAGAGAACGATACGATAAATCAAAATGCAAGTGCAATACGAACGAGAAACGTACAAATCATGCTGATGTTCGTCACGCATTATGTAAAATATTCGACATACTTCAGTCTATATGAGGGTATTATATTTCCAACAACAAACATTGCGCCTTCAAGACTTGACGATCGTAAAGCGCATCGCTCTAAAACATCTATACTCTACAATAGTTTGAGCGAACCGTACATGGGTATTTATTTGTATTTGTGGGAAGCTAAAGAGAAACTAGAAATCAGTGTTGAATAGAATTCATGCAGACATAAACGCGCAATAACGAGCTCTATTTATTAGAGTTCAAAGGTCAGCTGTCACATATTCTTGATAATTATTGCACTGTAAACGGGTCAAGTTTTTACAAGAAAACCGAAGACCTTAGTTCTCCCTATATCTTGCAATATTTTAAGATGATCCTATATAGACGGCCGGCCAAAGTTATAAAAGTTAGACTCCGATGGCATTTTTTGTTACAAGTTGCCAACAGGCATTTAAGCCCATCCTTGATGACGTGTCTGATTATACGCGATAAACACGTATCGCATAACCAACACGCTATTAGACTATAAATTGTGCGCTTGCATGCAAAGTGAGCCAAAAGAAACCTCAATCAAAATGGTTTACCACAGAAATATTACGGATCAAATGCGGGCGAACGTGCTGTATCTTGCCGCAAAGAAGAAGTATTCTTTACGAAAGATTGCAGAAAAGACTGGTGTTTCAAAATCAAGGGTTTGTCGTCTTTTGGGTAATAAAAACAGTGATCGAAATCAGAGGAAAAGCGAACGAGGAAGGCCGAAAAAATTATCACCTCCAGATAGACGACATTTTCTGAGATCATTGCTTGAACTACGCGAAAACAATCCTGGCTTCTCAATTAAATCGCTTGTCGCTTACAGTGGACTCCATATGTCCGGCATTTCGGACAGAACATTTTATCGAGAGCTGCGTAGTCAAGGATTTCAGTTTCTGCAAGCGCGAAAAAAGGGAATAATGAGCCGATCTGACCGCGTTATACGTCTACGGTTTGCAAGGGTTTATAAGAAAAATTTACAAAATGAACCTATGTTTTTCCACGACGTTATTGCCTTTTATCTGGACGGTGTTTCATTCGTGTATAAGGCAAGGCCGATGACGCAAGCTGTGGCACCGTACGGCAAAGTCTGGAGGAAAAGGGCAGAAGGTTTAAAGATAACCGCTAAAGGATCGAAAAACCTTGCAGAAGGAAAACGCTTGCATTTACTAGTTGCAATTGCGTACAACAGGGGAGTGGTGTGCGTGGAGGAATACACAAAGATGAATGGTGTATATTTCAGTGACTTTGTTATCAGAAATTTCCCGGACTTATTTCATGGACGAGGATGCAGGAAAATGTTTGTGATGGATAATGACCCTTCCCAAACAAGTGCCATGGCCATGAAAGCTATCAACGATCAAGGTGCTCAGTTGTTCTCGATACCTGCTCGTTCCCCTGACCTCAATCCGATTGAAAATGTTTTCCACATAGTTAAGAGCAATCTACAGATGCAGGTTCGAACACAGGGAATCAATCATGAAACATGGACGGAGTTTAAGGATAGAGTTTCTAAAACATTGCGAGATACTTCTGTAGATTTTGTCAATAATTTACTATTAAGTATGCCTAGACGAATCGACGCAGTGATTGCTGGAAAGGGCTATAGAACAAAATACTAGTTTATTGATTAAACACGTGACATTGACATTGAGCTCACTACCGAACGGTTCTCACTACGAAACTCACCTAAATATTTACGCCTTATAGGCGCTGTAAATTACTTCTTAGCAACTTATATTTAACAAGGTCGCTATGGAGGACTGATATCATGCATATCAGATATGCCTGCACGATTTTATAACTTTTGAGGACGATATAAGCACGCCAGAGATGATTCTCGCTTCCGTTATAAAGTAAGAATTCAGATATCAAGTAATTCCTTTACTGTTTTGTGGTGAAAACCGTTCAAAAGAGACCATTATTTCCTATATATTGCAACTATACTAAAATATTTTTACTATAACATTATCTTTGTACACATTGTGTTCTAGAAATTAGCAAATATTACATGTATCTGCTTAAAATCCTAAGAAAAAGCTCTATTTGATACTGAGATACGTGTGTGAGCCGAGTGAGCACCGTGTGTCAGCCGCAGCAGCACTTAATAAATTGTTCGTTGACAGACAAGTATATGATAATCGCTAATTATCTTATCCTGTCAGCATATTATTGTTTGCTAATGTTCGGCATTTTTAAAAATAAGCTTCGCAAAGCAAGGACCACAAGGTTCGATTTGTTTTTGCTCATCTTTTGGTATTTGACGATGTAATTTGAACATACGCAATCGGACATCAATCATTTCAGTGTTGACCCGATCCAAACTTCCCCCATTGACTAAGGCGAGGGCGTCACTAGTCGCGAAAAACGGCGTACCTTATCTAGCACAATATCTTTTTTCATAAAGTTTTTCGGGGCAGGAAAATGCACAACGTCACCCTCTAAAACTTGCAAAAACTCGCACCATGGTATAAGGGAGGATTTCCATCTCAGATCATTGAGTAATACAACCTCTGCTTCGTCTATGCCAACCCACGCAAAACTACCCGAGGCTGGATTAACAAAGCATTCGTAAATCGGTTTCAAAGGCGATATTAGAAAGGTTTTCCCACAGTTAGCAGGCCCGTAAATATAGATATTTCTATATTTACCTCTGCCCCGCAGCAGAGCATCGTATACTGCACCTGCGAATGTTGAAACAGATATGCCATTTCCCTCCAGAATCTGAATTGCCGAGCGCAGCCACAATCCGTCGCAGTTGTTCTTGCATGGCTGTGTCAATTGCTCTTGAAGTATCTCTACTCTAGATTTATTTGCCCTCTCTAGTCGTTTTTGAGCTATGGATAGTTCGCGTGCTGTCTCTAGGGCTTCGTTTACAACTCTCGGACCCCGATTGGACACAAACTCTGCCAGGTCCGTCTTTCCCTGTCCTTGCCATTTGCTTGCCAGAGCCATTAGCTCCAACCGAGACTTGATGCCCTTAGTCTGCATTATTCGAACTACGTCGTAAACTGCCAAGCGTTTCTTTTTCTTCTTACTCGCAGCTCCCTTCTTAGCGCTCGCTTTCCGTTTCTGGGTCGCATTAGTCGTTCGAGGTGCCCTAGCATTAGTGAGGTCTGGGTGATTCTCAGAAAGAGCATACTCTGTGTCGTCTTTTATGACGTACGTATAAGCGCTATAGTAATTCTCGTGTGTGTCCGTGAAGTTGACTTTTATGCCATGACGTCTGTCTATGAAATTTCTTACGGCCAGCCATCGTCTTTTCTTGTCAAGTTTGACTGCCGATTCACCACATTGGCTATTTGTTATAAGATAAATCGATCTTTGTTTTGGAGCTTCAGAATCAATCGCTTGCGCCTGAGACGAAGACATACTTGGTTATGACGCACCTTCGCGCTTAGCTGCCGGAAACTCCAAAAACATTATAGTCAAGCTGCAATGCGATCCTTATACTCTTACTCACGATATGACATTTAACATATTTTACTACAATTTGAGCAAACAATTGAAATTCATCTCTTATAAACATATACGAAATGTGATTAAGCGGTTTACAGTTAATAGCGCAGTTTTACTCACAAGTAAAAAATACTGAAAGAAATACACCCCCCCCCCCGAAAAATAACGTACATATAGACCCGCAAAAAAGCATATATGAAAGGAAAAATGCCTGTTCTTAGTTGCTAAATGAAGAAATATAAGTTTTAAGTGAAATAATCACTAAGACAATTCATTGACATCACTATATATATGAGTGCGCAAACCATAGACAATCTTTGCCAGAAACTATGGGACAAATATTGAAATTCCATCAAATATCTTATGTTCAGTTTCCCCCGTTCAATGTTGGTATCACAAAAAAGTAATACACCGCAAACGAGACATCTTCTAACATCAGCGCAACATTGAAACGGGTGGGGGGAGGGAGGGGGGAGTAATTACGTCAAAAAATGTAATAATAACTACATTTCTTCATTGCAGCAATATTGTCCCAAAGTATTATGGCAAAGATTGTAGCTAAGGTCTTGTTGTTGTATATTTAGTCATTACATGTTAAGATTACAGTACTTTTACATAATACTTCAAGTGTCAATGGCCAATGTCTGGAAAATCTTGCACGCTACTCAAACACTTGCAGTAACAAGATACTCACTAGACACTACAATTAAGCATTTTCCCCCTAAAACAATGCTTATTTTAAACCTGTACACTATAAATACGCAAAAACAGTTGCGCTGAAAAATGGGGAAAACCCACTGGGAAAACCCCTGCACGAAAATATGTATTTGCTTGTGCGTAAACATGTCAATTATGGGGCGCCAAATGTGTTTTTATTATTTAGCTGTTTTATGTAGAGTTTTTTAATGATTTAATTTATTATATTAAATAACCAAAAAGCTTGAATTGGTTATTTCAAATAACCACTTTTTGTACCGAGATTTTAGTTGGTTATTTCAAATAACCAAGTAATAGAAAAGTTGGTTATTTCAAATAACCACTTCTGTGTGCGTGCATTGATTTGGTTATATCAAATAACCAACTTAGTACATATTGGTTATATCAAATAACCAATTTAAGCCGACGCGATTTAATTTGGTTATATCAAATAACCAACTTCAAATTACTTGGTTATATTAAATAACCAATTTTAAAAATGTGATTTAATTTGGTTATATCAAATAACCAAAATAATTTTTGGCGCACCAAATGACGTAACAACACAAAACACATTTAGCCACCCCTCCCAGGGGCGTAGATTGTAAATTTTCCGAACGTTTCTCGAACGTTGTCACACAAGGTTGGCGCCTTTTCCTTGTTTTCTCCTGCTTTGTCATGGCTTCAGATCGATTGACAAGGTCGTTAACCGAAGCTATCGGAAGGGCAATTCAAGAAACATTCAGGCGCGAAGTAAATTCACCAAAATATATTCACCGTTCATGTCTTATGAATATTTATAATTGTAAACAAATTTCTAGCCGAAGCGCTACTGACCCGGCGGAGCCTAGTAGAATCTTGGCATATTCAGACCTTTTTACGAGCTAGGTCGGCGTATGTGGTGATTTAAGAGGGGGGTAATGGGGGGGGGAACAATCCTGAAGCATGGAAAATAATATTCAATAATCCTGAAGCACGAAAAATAAAAGAAGGAAGTGCCGAAGCAGGGGAAAAAATTATTTGTAGTCTATAACCTGCAGCTATCCTATCTAAAAGTCTTTTACGTATCACAATGCGGCCGCTTCTCGTATTCTTTACGGTTTTCATGATCTTACGTAGTCTAATTCTGTCAAATTTTGTTGAAAACGGAAAACGAATATTGAATAAACCACAGACACGATGCACGCCATTTATGGAAGGATAGAAACACGTTTAATAATAAAAAGCTGATGAAACGAAGAACGAGTTATAAAATTAGCTCGATACGAACCACGAAAATACCCCATTACCCCCCTCATTTAACGTTCTTATAATAAGGACTGAGTATATCAATGTGACATCTTGTATTCGCCACTTGCATTTCAGTGATTTCACTGACTAGAATATTCATAAATTAATGTTGGCTCTTTGTGTCACTGTAGCCATCAGAGGGACTAGCACTGAAGGAGGTCAGGAGGGCAACAACAGCCTAATCGCTCACAGATGAGTCCAGTATAAAATTATATTCATGAATAATGGCTACTCCAATGCAGCTTCAAATGTCTGCATTGGAATTATCTCTATGGAATTATCCATGTCCAGCAAATAACGAAAGTAAACTCTAATCCAAACCCTAACCCTAATTCGTGTTTGTAGGACATGGAATTATTCCGTCTGACCGTCTTGCTCATGACTAAAGGCTCATTAAAATTGACCAATACAAATGCAGCTGGACTATAGGGGAAACCCCAAACCGAAGGAAATGTGTTCGCTTGTGCATAAACAATTAAACATGTCAATCAAGACGAAGAAATGTAATAATATATTTCTGTGTGCGTAAACATGTCAATTAATTCTTGGTGTTGAGCAATCAAATTCTACGTTCAAAAATTGAACGGCGTTTAGTCATGAAAGCTGGGTTTTCTTGCAGGCCCTCATTCCCTGTTCTTCTTTTCCCCTACAACGAGGGCCGGCCACGCAGGCTAGTGTAATATAGCAAATATCGTGACATGCCTTCAGGAAATTTTTGACTGCATTTTCAGTACATTTTGAATGCGTGACATGGTGCCCCTGGGCCCGCTTCAATTTTTCCCGCCATTTCTGGAATGAACAAAGCAGACATTCGAAGCTGCATTGGAGTAGCCATTATTCATGAATATAATTTTATACTGAGAGCGATTAGGCTGTAGTTGCCCTTCCCTTCTGCTAGTCCCTGCGATGGTTACAGTGACACAAAGTCAAAGAGCATAGTAAAACGATACATTTATTAATATTCTAGTCAATGAGATCACTGAAATGCAAGTGTCGAATACAAAATGTCACATTGATATTCTAAGTCCTTATTATAAGAACGTTAAATCACCACATACGCCGACCTAGCTCGTAAATAAAGTATGAATATGCCAAGATTCTACTAGGCTCCGCCGGGTCAGTAGCGCCTCGGCTAGAAATTTGTTTACAATTATAAATATTCATAAGACATGAACGGTGAATATATTTTGGTGAATTTACTTCGCGCCTGAATGTTTCTTGAATTGCCCTTCCGATAGCTTCGGTTAACGATCTTTCCAATCTATCTGAAGCCATGACAAAGCAAGAGAAAACAAGGGAATGGCGACAACCTTTGAACCTTGTGTCCTTGTGTCACAACGTGGGAAACGTTCCGAAAATGTACAATCTACGCCTCTGGGAGGGGTGGCTTAATGTGTTTTGTGTTGTTACGTCATTTGGTGCGCCAAGTGTTCAAAAATTATTTTGGTTATTTGATATAACCAAATTAAATCACATTTTTAAAATTGGTTATTTAATATAACCAAGTAATTTGAAGTTGGTTATTTGATATAACCAAATTAAATCGCGTCGGCTTAAATTGGTTATTTGATATAACCAATATGTGCTAAGTTGGTTATTTGATATAACCAAATCAATGCACGCACACAGAAGTGGTTATTTGAAATAACCAACTTTTCTATTACTTGGTTATTTGAAATAACCAACTAAAATCTCGGGACAAAAAGTGGTTATTTGAAATAACCAATTCAAGCTTTTTGGTTATTTAATATAATAAATTAAATCATTAAAAAACTCTACATAAAACAGCTAAATAATAAAAACACATTTGGCGCCCCATAGTCAATCAATGGTAATTTAATTAAATTTAATTAAATTCAACGTATTTGTTCACTACAGATCAACAAAAGCGAACAACACAATCGTCAATCAGCAAGTTGCGGTGTGTACACAGGCGTGAACTCAAAGTCGTTATGTCGAATCTGGATCGGATGATTTTAATGCTGTACATGTAATCAAGGCAGTCGTTCAATTCATAATTAGTTTTATATTGTAATTTATGGACGGACTTGCATATACGTAGGGAAATCATATGACTTTAAATCAGTCTCCCACTGAAGAAACGTTTGGGATTATAAACTTTATTTATGAATAAAAGTTTTTAATGTATGTCTGAAGAAAGAAATTAAAGCAAACCACTAGAATATATATATATTTCTAAAATTCATTAATTATTCATAGGCAAAATACAAAGGAAACTCATGACCCGTAGCGGATCTATATATTTGATATAGACTTGCTCAAATTTTCTCCTTCAATTTTTACAGCGTAGATAACATCAATCTTCAAAATTCCAACGCCAGTGAGCGTACAAAACGAGTCATTTTAGAAGTCATATACAAACCTTACAGTTCGGCCTTTATCAGATCTAAAACACTCGGCTGCGCCTCGATGTTTTAAATCTGATAAAGACCTCTTGTGCGGTTTGTATATATTACATATATATATATACGTGTAGGTTTAGGTCTACGAAACGCAAAGAGTGCTCGACAACATATAGTTAGAGCAAATTATAGATTTTCGCTTACCTCAAAACTTGTCTGCAACAGGCTGTTTCATCTGTAACTGAAAGAATCATCAGGCAGATGAAACAGCCTGTTGCAGACAAGGCATCTTTTACAGATGAAACAGCCTGTTGCAGACAAGTTTTGAGGTAAGCGAAAATATATATATATATATATATATATATATATATAGGATAGTTATGAGTAACAAAATCTAAACTCTATAGGTTTTTATAAGACAATATGCTACTTGCTAGTTCTTACCTTGCCTCCTGACTCAAATGTTATTGATATGTCGGGAATTGCCGTTAGAGGCTAAATGCTAAGCCATCACACTCACAATCGTTTGATTTTTTCTATAGAATCACTTTATATATCACAAATCACTAGCCCTATATTCACAGTCTTCACAGACACTATAACTTTGTTTACTTTTATAAATTTGATACCCTTACTTAAATCACAGTTAATAGAAATGAGATGGTTTGGATAGTGGGCGGAGCTACGAAATATGTTATTGTTCTCTGTTTTGGAGAGTCACGTGACTGATAATGTGCATCAAGTTACAAATCTTTATTCACGGCTATCAAATTTCCGTCAAACAATCACCCAAATATTGCCTCCGTTCGAGCCACCGTTTAGTTTTTGCGATATTTTCTTTACTCGACATGTAAATTCGACGCTATGCCTGGCCGCAACTGTGCATTTTTTGGCTGTCCGACCAGCCAAAAGCACAAACTTTCGCTGTTTCAGATACCTGTTGTTTATAGCGCAAGTCAGAGTGAACATACGGCGTCGTTGAAGAAGACAAGCAGGGAAGAATGGCTGAGAATTATTCTTAGAACAAGGGAAATGAGTCCTGAACTTAAGCAGAGGATTGAAAAAAACAATATTTATGTTTGCGAACGTCATTTTAAGAATAAGTGCATTTTAACAGGTAGGTTTGCTGGCATAACTTGCGCATTATAAATGTATTTATATTAATATGCAGATATATTTTATAAAACAATGAGCTCATTATCATTTATATTGCTTTATGATAAATATATTATGTGTTTATACATCCGCTATTTGCCGATACTTTATATTGTCGCTCTGATATTGTCGTATAACAGTGTATTTAATATAATTTAGATAGCTGTATAAAGTGGAAAAAATTGTTGTTGTATTATTATAAATAAATACACTCTTGTTGAACATGTGTATTGCTATATAATTGCAGACCCAGATAAGCCAAATTCTAGAAAGATTTTGCAAACTGGCACAGTGGCGTGCTGGCTTGTGTTCGCCAGGGGAGGCCAGCTGGAAATTTTGCCCCCCCTTATAATATGTGTATGGTTGAGCGAGATCTCTAGGGGGGTCCGGGGGCATGCCCCCCCGGGAAAATTTTGAAATTTAGAGTCCCTGAAATGCTATTTCTTGCATTTTGGGTGGCGATTTGACGGAATTATGAGAATTATAAAACATCTTATAAATTAAAAAGGCGCAAGAAACAACACATTCAGGAGTAATAAATATATAATTCATAGAGGACTTAGTTTTTTTCTTAAACAAAGAAAAGTAGACGGCGAACATTCATGAAGTAGACGGTGAACTTACCAGTGATCGTAAGCCAAATCACTTCACATTTCACAATTAACAATTTACATCCTTTGAGATATTACAGACTGGACAGTAATGTCTTGCAGTTGTAGGTAGGCTGGTGAATTTTTAATCCTTGTATAAGTCGTATTCCGACTAACAGAACTCAAATTAAGCGCGCGTACTAGCACTTTGAACAGTGCTTGTAACAATCTCAAACCCTTTTTTCTCTCGTTGGCTCATCGGATCTGACAAAATTCCAATTCGGACTAGCGCTTTTGTGTGATTTGTGCAATTTCGGCGCCCCATTTATGTTTTGGCGCCCCCTAAAAAATCTTCGCTGGGGGGGCCATGGCCCCCCGGCCCCCCCTGCCAGCACGCCACTGAACTGGCAGCATACCAACAGAAAATTTGCCCATGCGACCACATGAAATGACCAAGACACCACGTAGAACTCTTGTGAGAAAAGCACCATAATTATGTAGAGCAAGATGATCAGATTAATGCCTGGCTCCCTCGCCGTATCGACCTTAGACTTGCTACAAGTCGACTCGCATAATGACTGGGTTAATACGGACTGACTTTACTGGGTTAATACGGACCTGGTTAATAAACAGACTAAGGGCGATTTATCATTTTCATCAATAAACAGACTAAGGGCGATTTATTTTTTCACCAAGTGGCCAATTTCCGACTCGCGCTTTCGTTGAATTGGGCTTAACTGCGCGTCTGGGCTTTACCGCTGCCTCGTACCCAGGCGCTAAGTTGCCGCTATGACATTGCGTGGTCGTTGCGTGGAGCGCGTGGATAAATTGACGGGAAACGCCGGGAAGCGCCTAGACTTGCTCCAAGTCTTACTTTCTTTGTTTTTTTTTCTCGCTCCACTATAATGTCAATAACATGACGTAGCGGCGGAGAGAGCGAAGGGAAAGTAAGACTTGTCAACTCCGGACCCGGAAGTAAGCCGATACAATACTATTCCTATTAAATTCACTGTTCAAAAATGAACAGTGCCGGCGTCTTTGATGGTCGGGCAGGACCAATCAGCACATGGCGTTCTCAAGGATCACATGACATTACAAAACACTACAGGGGGGGATTCTTATAATTAAGTGGTAGGCGTTTCAAAGAAAATTCCAAAAATAAATTATAAATATAATTTTATCTCTGTCTTTTTGAAATTCTCACTTTTCGTAATGGCTAGTTCAGACACTCCCGTGAAATTAATAGAGTTTTTGTCTCCTTCTTCGAATGATATTTGTATCATTTGTTTCCAAGACCTTCAAGATAAATACAAAGGCAATGCTTTAAAGCATGGTCACAAAATCCAGCTGTGGAGATCTACAGGGAAAAAAACCGATGCATGCTTTGATGTGGAAGAGTATTTAAAATGTACTTTAGATACTGCTAAAGATCTAAAATGTATCTGCCGTCCATGCTTGAATAAAATAAAGAAAGGGCAAAAACTTTTGGAAGACAATGTCAGGCAAATGGAGAACAGCAAAGCGAAAGCGAGCGAAACGTTCATGCGAGCACGAGTTAAACGGGGATCGGTGTCGCCGAGCTCAGAAACAACACAGCCGAAAGCCAGAAGATCTATCTTTTCTAGTAATTCCGATGAAAAAAATACCTCAGAAACAAAGGTAAGGTTTAACAATTTATAGAACGCATCATCTCGGATTCTGTTGTTTGCTGAATTTCGTATAATAAACAGTCGCAAGATGCGGTTCGACACTGAATATCTGTATGGTATTTATGTTAATTGTTGCCGCATTTTATAGTTTACTGCCTACTGGTATATTTTATTATCATCTCTAAACGACTTAAATAAATTCATTCATAAGACATAACATATACTATAATATATTATATTATAAATGGAACAACTTTCGATTGATAGTAGTATAATCTCTTATGGATTTTCACTACACTGCATATCCATCAGTGTTATTGAATGTATTTGCTGTATTGTTTTGTTTACGTGATCGTCATATTTTATTGTCTTGACATATTGTAATATTTCAGCCAGTATCTGTTATTATATTCTGCTGACTTGCAACTCCAATGTAAGAACGTTTAAAGGCAGCGCGCGCACTTTTAAATATTTACGTTTAAAATATTTATTCCGCGGATCAGTATATATTTCAGTAAGAACTCGAGACTACACGTCAATAACTATTCCTCCGTGTCTGATTAGGTTGCAACTTTTCATAGTAGAATTCCTTGTTCTATTATAGTTTCAAAAATCGTTTGTTGAGATCAGAAACAGAAACGTTTATTGAAAAACAATGCGAAATGCAAGATTTTTTCAAAGCGTTTGAAAATGACAGAATAACTGAACTACAGATACTATATATATATACATTAACCGAATACATGATTATGAACAACATATCTTACTTGTGTTTAAATTCGCGTAGTATTAAAATTCAACCCTATATATATATATAGGAGCGTGAAATTGAAACTGAGCGAAAAATAATCTGCGCGAAAAGGTTTGACAAGCGCAAAAATTAATCCAAACGGAAAATATATCACAAAATATTTGTGTTAATAAACTGACACTGAATGCGTTTTCCGTTATGCTAAGGAATAGATGTTCGATATTTGTTACATTTTGCTTTTTATTTTGAGTGATTTTCAATAACGAAAACACTCGCTATTAGAGTATATATGGCCATTAGTAGCTTGAGAAAAAGAGAATGTGGTTTACGCTTTTCAGGTTTTTTGAAATATATAAAATTAGAATTTTGTCATTTTGACTAGAAAAACATTAAGATTTAAGTATGAACATCTAATTTTTTTCATGCTGCAAAAAGTGCCCGAAATTAAAATTGAGCGAATTTAAAACTGAAGGACAAATTACTACGCGAATTTAAATACAAGTAAGGTGTTTTGGCATTTATATTCGTGATAATATAACGAAAAAAGTTGAAGCAACATGCAGAGACACAACAAAAGACATCATATTGACAAGTTAAGTATGTTTATTTATATATGACATATATTGTTGATATTTTTTAATTATTTTGTTTATTTACATCTTGTAGTAAACTAATAGTTTGCATGTATATATTCAATATATATCGGCCATTGTACTTTAAGAGATAGGGAAGCCTGTGCTGCAACCAGTATGTTTTATTCCCTTGTGTGAATATCAGACAATATATGAATGTAAACAGGTATATATTATTCTGTTGTACAGTGTATACAATTATGAATATATTAAAAGTATAATTTAGGTACCATTTTGCTACACAATGACTCTCGTCAACAAAAACCCCAACGACCCTTTCTTTGTATATGTCAGACTTCAAAAGTCTTCTAATTTCCGTTGACAAAAACGTCTCTGGGCTTCCAAATACAAATGTAAATTCTCCATTTACCAGTTTTCCCCTTGTCGTGGCACCCTTTATATCGGAGAGATTAATCCCAGATACTCCCAAACTGTCTAGCTTCGAGAGCTGATCGTTCATCAAGGACAACAAAGGAGAAACAACAAGGACAACATTTTTAGTTTGTTTTCCATCTGCTTTCACACCAGATTTCAGCGCGTTCAAGTATTCCAAGGCAAAAGGAAACAACAGATACACAAGACTCTTTCCTGAACCAGTTGGCTGTGTTACAAATAGATCTCGCGAATCTCGAAGAAGAATTTCCAGGCATTTAGACTGGTATTCCCTTGGTGTTATCTTACCAGATAAACTAAGAACATCAAGGGCATATGCAACGGCAGATTTGTATTGTAAATCATCTTCGAATTCGTCCATATCGTAAGACACGAACAACAGGCTCTACAGCATTATTTTACAACACCTATCCCCCCCCCTGCTACAGATATCACGATGTGCTAAATATAGCAAATGTGGTATTGTATCGGCTTACTTCCGGGTCCGGAGTTGACAAGTCTTACTTTCCCTTCGCTCTCTCCGCCGCTACGTCATGTTATTGACATTATAGTGGAGCGAGAAAAAAAAACAAAGAAAGTAAGACTTGGAGCAAGTCTAGGAAGCGCCTGGCAGAAAATGTGTCGATTTCTGGAGCGGGTGTCGATTTCTGGAGCGGTCTGCAGCGAACAATATAAACGAACACAATATAAAGGATTTTTTGGCTTTTGGCTTTAGTCGAAATATGGATGAAATTGATGAGTCTTTTAAAAGAATAACTGTTGAAGGTAAATTTGTGCAAATATCTTGATTATATAAATATTTAAATAGATTGGCCTGATAAATATTCATATATTCCATATTCACAGAGAGGTATTTTAAAATACTATAACATATTACATGATATGATGATAATCAATAGTTCGATCGCTGATACATACGAAATATTTAACTATTTACTGTGTTGAAAATAGTATTTGTTGTAACCATAAAGTTTTAATATCTGGGAAATATTAATTTAGTCGGTAAAATGCAATATTTACAAGCTTTTGTCTGAAAAATTTATATTAGAACAATGCTCGATTGTTGTTTGTTTTGCTTTCCAGACGACCGGGCAGCGAAATTTATAAAAAAAATGGTGTTATTATAAATTACTTCTTGATATTTCTTGATACAGATTCGCCAGATGAAATTTCTGAAACTGACAGAGAAAGCGAAGCACCTGAATTTCTTGGACATCAAGGACAAGGTAATATTATATTATAGTCCATTTTAATATTTATATTTCTATATCTAACTTACAATAAATTTAAATGTGTGTTTAAGTTTAGATGCAAATTATTGAAAATGGTATTATAGATTTATAGCTGCCTCGCACTCCAGGCGCTTTGGTTTGCTATGCTGTTGGTTGTGGACGCGGGCGGCGCTTTGTATACATAGAGTAGTTGGGCAATACAATTTTGAAACGTTTTGTATGTGTATTAAATGGAAGACCCAAAACCCCTCTCAAAAGGCTCTCCTCTTCAATTAGCCCTCCCACCTGCTTCGTACCCAGGCGCTTGTGACCACATAGTGTCATAGCGGCAACTTAGCGCCTGGGTATGAGTCTGCCCTCCCACGTAAACCCCTCTCCGCTTCATAGAAAAGAGACACGGTCATGTGCATACAAGTTTAGTTCATGTTACCTGCATGTTTATGTTTTGCTTTTGACAATAATCTGTTCATAATAATTGTGATTCCTACTTGTGGTAAATCAAATATTTGAAATGCATTGTACACCATATTATTTAAAGAATAATAAATCAGCGTACAGACATATAGAACAAATTGAGGGTTGCTTCGTGTGTGCCTAAAAGATATAAACAAAATCTCAAAAGGCTGGTTTAGCCTCTTTGAATAAAATTATATCATATTAGACATATTATGGACCTGATATAATCTGATGGGTAAAATCATGCAAATATAAGTCATCCACTTTAATACCTCACAGGCAGCTTAGCCCATTAACTGGCAGTACTCTAACAATGACATGTATAATCATCTGGCATTAGACAGAGTGAAATACTGAAGTAGGGCACATCTGGGTGCATTGCCAGCTAATGGAGAGACACTGGCAGATAGTTTTGTTAACCATTAACTGGCACTACTCTTCCAATGATGAGTAAAATCGTCTGACAGAGTGAAATACTAAAGTAGGCGCATTGCATGGGATTAACACGACTATACATATTATACATGTACAGGGTACATTTGTTTATAATATGTATCTCCAATTATTTTAAAGATGTTTTGAGCACGCCCATAAAACAAGAAGAGATTCTAAGCACTCATTAACACCAGAGTCCAAATTAGCAGCAGAATCAAAACCTAAACGATTTGCTCAACAACCAGGTATGTTTGTTTGTCTAATTTTACTACTGCGCTTTCTCAATGCCTATGTTTATTTCAGTTGCTCATATATTGAGAAAGAGCCTATTTTACAAAATATACTGGTTTGTTTACAGTATATGATCATTTGAGTAACAATAAGATTATGAGTGCAATTTGGAATAAATATTTTAGTGTTGATATAAGTACTTAAGTTTGCATTTCTAATTCAAACCTTAATTACTAGCATGTACATCTCATTGAATAAATTTTGATTTATGTTCATCAGTAGATAAGTTTATTTTTTTAGACCAAAGGAGTGAGTGCAAGTTTTGGTTATGCAGTCATTATTCTATTATCTTTTACTGCTGTAACATGAACTAATTGTAATTGTGGCCTAAAGAGTTATTATCAATTGTGATATATAGTCCATATTTTTCACCATGTATTTCGCATATACAGCACTTTTATATTTAACTTATATATTTCTAATAGAGTACGTTCTTTTTAAACTTTTAGCATCTAACTTGTCCAGTAGGCAATGCAGTGGCTATCGCTCGTGGCAGAAGTGTCGCCGGAAAATTGGTTATGTTGTCGGAAATTGGACTGAGTTTACGTTTTCCGAAAATAAGTTTATAAAATAGGTAATATTTCAGAGTTATATGCTTTCTACAATTGAAGAACATTAGGATGGATCGTCGGAATATTGGTGTATAAAGAGTATAGTCCGGGAAAATTTTTTTAACATGTGGTGTCCTCCCCCCCCCCCCCGTCGACAAGAAAAGCCATAATATATAATCGGAAAATTGAATATTATAGGCGAATACTGTCGGAAATTACTGCCTTTGGCCCCCCCTAAAACATGGGACCCACGGCGCCACTGAGGCAATGTCATGACAGAAGGTCAATGATTTGTGAGCAAATTAGGAATTTTGTGGTTGGTCAAGACGATGATTCCACAGCATTTGTCAAGCAGTCAGATGTACTGAATTTGCTCAACCTGGCTGAAAGTGACAAAAGTCTTTTGTCACG
Source organism: Trachythela sp. YZ-2020 (assembly GCA_016169945.1). Taxonomy (NCBI): domain Eukaryota; kingdom Metazoa; phylum Cnidaria; class Anthozoa; order Malacalcyonacea; family Clavulariidae; genus Trachythela; species Trachythela sp. YZ-2020. The sequence continues at coordinate 3,188,263 of JADLSH010000382.1, read as the reverse complement.
TTGTGTGAAAGTTTGTTTTCCAAATTCAACAAAGAAAAAGAATCATGAAAATGAGTAAGTTATGTATGGTACATTATATAGGTATATATTATTGAATTAACCCATTAGCTGGCAATGCGCCCTACTTTAGTATTTTACTCTGCCTAATGCCAGACGATTTTACTCATCAGTGGTCGGGTACTGCCAGTTGATGGGTTAATATCAGGGTTCTGCTCATGGTGGGTGGCACTGGTGCATCATCAGTGCCACCAGTGCCCATGCATGCAAACATGTATTCTTCTGCCTGGTAGTCAACACATATCAAAAACAGTATGTGATAAAGAAACCTCTATCAATAGCATATTTTGTTTATGTAAGCCATGGGAAGTATGCATCTGGAAGCAGGTATGTGGCACCAACATAGTCCTGGACAGAACCCTCAGTGGTGCATTTATAGGGGGCTGGACAGGGGAGTGCAGCCCTTTTGGCCTTGGCATGCAAAAATTATATTCAAAATTTGTTACTAGTCTTAGACCATTAATTGTTTTTAATTCAAGGCAACACTGGTTAAAAATACCCAATAATTAGCATGTTGTATCCAAGAACCTACTAGACACACACTGACACACTGCTGGCCAGTGCAGGGTTTTGGTGTGCTCCCTTGCTCGTCTGCTTGCCTAACAAAAAAACTGGCCGATCCACCACTGACAACCCTTGGTGTAGTCATTCTACTTTTGGTGTTACCCTCTGTTTGGTGAATATAGTATAGGTGCTCAATGCTCACTTATGATGTATGTTACAAGGATGAAACTACCTGGCGGTGTTATAGCCAAGGCGACAGCCCCCCCCCCCCCAGTCCTCCCCATGAATCACCACCAAGACCATTATCTTCCGAATTATGCAAAATGTCACCCCAAAAATGCTGGAAATCGCTTTTCAGGGACCCCGGTGGTGCATGGCCCCGGACCCCCTAGGGTATCTCACTAGGACCCCCTAGGTGGTCCCTCGCTCCTCCCCAAAACAAGACCCTGGCTATGCCACTGCTACCTGGAAAATCTATCACAAAATTCAACTATGTACAGTATGCTGTATGTACAGTATCTGTCAGTTTCATGGATAATGCAATATGCTTGACCAATATTTTTGAACTTTGTTTAGAATTTTATATACCAACCTGTCATTTATTTCCTCACCTGCACCAAGACCTACTATTGTTAAAGAACTATTTACTAATAGTAGCAATGAAATATCAGAAGTACAAAGGCTAATTGCTGAACTGGAACCATGTTTAGTCAGTGAATGGGAAATTATTGTTGAAGCTATGGATGCTAGTAATATGAATGAAGCAAAGACGGCTGCCTTGAAATATCAATCTTATCTTGAACGCTATTTCGCATTGAATTCTGGGTTGGTAAAATTATATGAAAAAGATATTGAGAACCTTAAAAGAACACATTCAGAATACCCAATAAGTACTTCGCAACAGCAACAGATGTTAAAAGAGGTGAAAGAAATGGAACATTTCTGCTCTTTTGGTTTAAGGATGGATGGAGATATTGATTGTGTCATCCATGAGAGAATATTTCCCAGACTGCTACTGAATGTTGAGGAGAAGTGCCCATTACTATACAGCATATTACAAACTCTATTGGTATCGGACCCACGAAAAAGAGTTCACAAGTCTCCTGATTACAAAATGAAGTGTGGAGTAAATGCATTAGCATTGCTTCTTAGTGTTCACAATCAGAAGTTTTCCAATGATGTTCGCTTGGTGTTTGGTTTGTTATGTGTCACTTATGGAGCAGGAAAACAATTTGTGAATATGTTACATAAAATTGGTTTGACTCCACATTGGGATACAGTGTACGTATATGATTATATTAATTTGTTTATATAGAGTAAAATGTGTTATTAATTACCCATTGAACTGCAATTCACCCAAATGCGCCATACCTTGTTATTTTAGTCTAACACCAGACGATTTTACCAGTCAAGGGAAGGCTCTTGCACAATAATGGGTTAACAAAACTATCTGCCAATGCATCTTGTTAACTCATTAAGCTGCAATGCACCCAAATTCGCCCTTCTTTGTTATTTTACTCTATTTAATGCCAGACAATTTTACTTATCAAGGGAAGGCGAGAGAGTAAAATACTAAACTAGGGTGCATCTGGGCACATTGTAGGCTAATGGGTTAAAATACTGTATGATGCGCATTTTGAAGTTTGCTCGCTTACTAAATTATAATGGTGAGCCAATCTAAAAATGATGATGTTTCGTCATAACAATGGCAATAGGCAGCAACATTTGGGCACTTGTCATTTGGAATAATTACTGTATGATGCTTACACACTGACATAATTACTGGAGTAATTATAGATGCTCTACTAAATCTCTGCAAAGCAGTTTTTGTGGCTACCCTAGTTGTTGCCATTGGCTCCAACTTGGGCAACAGTAGTGGTCATTTTGTTTATCAGGAAGAATTAACATGTACATTCAAAGTTCTTTTATTAATCAAAATCAATGTTCAGCATTCATACAGTACATGTTCAGAATGTACATGCACATATGAGACCCTAAACTTTATACTCAAGTTTCTAATGGAATTTATCTCGAATCCTGTTATCTATTTAGAAACAATTTTCTTGATCATCGCTTGAATCAACTAAAGGCTTCCATCTCAGAAAGATGTGTTGACTCTTCTCCAGTTATTTTGTTAATGGACAACATTAACATGTATCGCGGAAGGAAGCGTCATGACCGTTTGTTCCAAGAACTGGGCCCAAAAATGTGGAATTTTACTGGTCGTGCTGGAATTATTCCTGACTTGTCTGACATCGCAGATTTGATATCTTGTGAAGAGACCACAACTCAACCGCAAATTAATATCGCATCTCTGAAGGCCGATGATATATTTTTGGGTAAGAAATGACACCTTAATGTCTTTATTAACTTTAAGGCTCGAGTCATGTATTTTCTTGAATGTAATTGAGTTTGTGTTTTTTAAAACCAGAAAACAAGATAATTAAATAGTATTCTACTGTGAGAAGTAACGTTTAAAAGCTGAGGAAAACGTTCGAAATTATAGGATGGAGAAAGATGTCCCGGAATTTGTCAGTCTGGGCCTGAGGCAGGGCTTGGCTCTGGGGGGCGCGGATCGCGCGCCCAGGTGAATTTGCGCGCGCGATTTATCGCGCGCGCGAAATTTGATGGCGCGCGCGAAATTTTAATCAAACAAAATCGAGTGTCACTTGAAACATGAAAGAACTCTAATGTTTACATTAGCATTTGCTTGCTAAAATAGCTGTATAATTTGTAAAGCTGATTTGACATATTCTGCTTGATTTGTTATTGTTTTGTATACGTTTGTGTCTTAAATAGCCAGACTATTAACTTAAAAATTAAAGAACTCTTGCTTGCTAAAATAGCTATAAAGCTGATTTGACACATCATACTTGATTTGTTATTGTTTGGTCTACATTAACGCCTCTTAAATAACCAGACTAATAATCGTGCGCCCAGCATGATTTGCGCGCTCGATTGTAATCGCGCGCCCAGCATGATTTGCGCGCGCGATTGTCCGCGCGAGCGAGTTTCTGAGTTGGAAAGCACTGCTGAGGTCATCACGTCACAGACAGCTATGCGTGTGAAACATGAGCAAACTTCCAATTACACTGTATTCAACATTTGGCTTTGAATAGGAATTCATTATTTTGTTTCGATTATATTGTTTTAAAATTGCCATGTCAATCCGCCCCTCTTTGAAGCACACATACCTGTATTTTGTACACTCCTTCCTGAATATCCAACATGTGTTCAGTGCCTGTATATTAATTTTAAACTCCATCTAAAATCTTACAGAGTCCATGTCTGAACACAAGATTATATGGGAGAAATGGTGTGATCGTTATTTTCTGCAATTGTTAGACAAGAGCTTAAACCAAATTCCTAATTCACCAAAGCTAATTGATGATATGAATGAAACAGAAGTCCATGCGTGGCTACAAAAGATCAACTTTGAAGAAGTGAGAAATCATGCACCAGTCAAATTCAGAGTTAAGATACCTCCTGTTGAGGAATTTTGCAAAAGCATGCAGTCCGTAAACAAGACTGATATATTCAATCTCCCGTTATCACTTGAAGACAATTCAACATTGACAGGAACAGCGTCAATACTTGAAGAGTTTGCCAACGAGTTTGGTATCCCTTGTGATAAACCTAATGGATACATTGAATTTGATTCTACGAAAAAGGAATTCGACCTTAAGGCAGCCAGAGAGCGATATTCGTTCATGAAATCCGTTCAGATGCATCACACTGAAATGGTGGAGTTTGAGAAAGAGATAACGTCTGGTGAGAAAGAGATTGTTCAGACAGGCATGCAACCTCCCGACTTGGATGGTGAATCTGATGACAGTGATATTGACGGGTCTATCGAGGAGGGCACAAGTAGGCGTTCCACTCAGGAAGATAATGATAACAAGTTCAATGCATTATTGAAAAAGTTAATTGAGCAAGCTCAAGAAACTGTAAATTCGTGTGATGATAGCTGCTTGGATAAAATGGTGCATGAACTTTCAAGGGGCAGTAAGAAAATAAATGACTGCAGGGATCGGTATGAAAGGACAATTTTTAATGCGGCAGTAGAAGAAAAGCAGTATACACTTGTCAATATTTTGTTGGCTAGTGGCATCAATCCTAATGCAAAGGAGGGTTGTGGTGCAACACCGATGTCGATCGCCGTAATAAATTCTGATTTTGAAATGTGTAAGCTTCTCCAGATGAATTTTGGTGAATATCAGGGTGAACTATTTGGCAGCTTTCTAGCCCATTAGAAATGGCTATTGCTATGGAATTAAACGAGATAATAAACTTGTTCAATTCCTTCTCGAGGTATTTGGACAGCCCTATTGTGACTTTGATCCAGAGTGATGGTGCTGCTTTGCCAACTAATGAACATGTTGTTGAGGATGATGATATGTGCAACAGCAATAACAGTGATTCAGATGACTTTGCATACAAACGTTCCGAGTGCAAAGAATTTCCAACAGCAGTAGTTGGTGATGTCGGGACTTGTAAGAACAACCGGAGTGTTAAAAATAGGGATGGCAATGCCTATGGTTGGTGTGCTGAGATACCCGGCGATATGCATGCTAAAGGCTATTTATGCGAAGCAGCTTTTAAAACACTAGGCAGTGGTGGTTTCCATAAAGTTGTGAATGTGATCATGAAAAGACCCAGACTGACCACAGAAGCATTTAAAAAAAGGAAATTTCAAGACCAAAATCTAAATAGAATAAAAGAGAGTGTACGAGATGGAAGTCAATCGTATGGAATGGCTGCGGTTACAGAATTTCATTCATCCTCTTATTTTCCTTCAGCTGATGATTTGAAGAAATCATTAACCAAGTGTGGCAACCACAACGAAATTCTGCTGGAACGATTTAAGAAATGGTTGAAAGAAAGTGCCGACGTTGATGAAAGCCACCAGTATCATCAGCAGTTATTCACATTGTTTGGACCACTTCTCGACTTGTTTATCACTGCTGGAAAGCAAGGTGATGGTAATCTCCGAGAGATTGTGTGGGTAATCATGCTTCCGATATTCGCTCAGCTCAACTTCCGTAACTATTGGACTGAAGCTTTTGTCCATGTTGTAAATTTCAACGCTCTATGGCCACTGGCATTTAGAGAGATGATAAAGAGGAATTCGACTGTCAACCTGAGTGGGAAGAGCGGTCACAACTTGGACCTGGACGAATACGTTGAAACCCACATTGTACGACCATTGAAAACCTACGTTTCTGGTAAGAATATAGTAAGAACTGTATTCTTTGATATGGGTACAGTATAATGTAGAAAGACGCTAAAGTATCCTGTAAATTATGCTTTATTGTTCTTGAACCTGCCTTGTACCCAGGCATCATGTTTTGTACACAGCTGTGTTACCAGCGCGTGCGTGACACAGCGGTGTGTAAAACAAAGCAACTGGGCCTAAGGGGTACCTGAAATGAGTACGACCTTGTAAAAGCTGACGAAAGTTATAGGATGATGAAGGTGTATTTTTCTTTCTGATTTATTAATCGCATAGCTCAATAATGCTCAACTTTGGTTAAATTAACCTTTTTTGTGTAGGTCATACTTCTGTTCAAACGTGTCGGAGACTTATGGGGAATCTGAACTTGTTGTCTTCAACTCGCAGTGCGTATTCACACCCACAAGCCTTTGATCACCACCCAACCACCAAGCACAAAGAGCAAACGCCATTTCCTGATCAGCTAAAAGGGATGTGGTTTTGCTTGAAAAATGGTTTTTTCAAAGTTACAAGTGGAAAGGTCCCCTATCAGTATCCTTTAAAAGCACTGGTTTCAAATCTCCAGAAACCAGTGCTTAAAACATATGTTCAAGTAAAAGAAAAGGGAGAAAAGAAAGTGAGAGAGAAATTTGAAGAAAAACTGCACGACAGCTTTCCTGCATTCCGCAAATTTTCTTTTGACAGAGTATTGGCTGAAGAAAATGACACTTTTTAAAGTATTCACTACGCTGATCGTGTAGTATTGTATACAGGCCCTTAAACCATCTCTGACGAGAAAAATCGTCTGACGTTAGACAAAGTAAAACGCATTGCCAGCTAATGGGTTAACAATAGACAATGGCAGATAGACAATGGCAGCTTTGGTATTTTACTGTCTAACGCCAGACAATTTTGGGCCTGGCTCCACTGTATTCATCTTCATTATGTATTCTATGAAGTTTGAACTAAGACTCTGAAATAGATGAGCGAAATATATAATGAACTGTGAAGACTGAAGTTGAAAGAATGCAAAAGTCTGAATACGACATGGTTATCTGATAGTTCGAATTTTTAAAAGCATGTGTACTAGACACCTTATATGTACATTATTTTCTATATAGAATTATTAATTACACCTAACAATTAATGCCTGAAGCAGTCAAAAACTAAATAGGCTGCATAACATTAATAGGTATAAAGCTGTATGTAAGCAATATACCCAATTGTCATAACTCACTCATCAATTTCCAACGTGTGCAAGAAAACCTCTTTATTTTCTGTCTAATGTCAGATCATTTGCAATTCACTGTCAGACTGCTTGGGCATTAATGGTTATTCAAATGTATTTACAGTGTCCAAAAGCCTACAAATAAGTGCTGTACATGCAATGTTTTAGTGGTGGATAAAGGTGGCAAAAACCTAGTGAGTATTTGAGTACTTACAAGGTTATCCAAATTTGTGTCTCTCCATTATGCAGCTCTGATGCATTGCTGCCCAAGGCGATGTGCATTGTGTGGCGGCCATTCACAACATGTGAATTCTCAACAAGAACATCTTTAATGATGAGATGCTGAACAAATGTTATCGAATCGGCATCAGTTTTGAACTGATTTCGACCTGATCCATAATGTGCAACTTTGTTAAATCCTTTGCTTTCCACATCATTCTTCGATTTGGATCCTTTGAATGTCAATGCCAGTTGTTTTGTCGTAACATTAGGTGTTAATTTCAGCATTTCTCCCACACAATTGCACAGTAAGATAGCTTCCTTGGTGTATTCCTTCGGTGAACAGGTGGGATTTTCACAGTTGTCACAGTTTCTGTTACAATTGACATCGGTGACGTCATTGAAATGTTTCATTATTAATTGTCTCCTGCATGTAGAAGACATGCAGTAGTGTATAACTGCATCAACAGATCTCTTGAGTTGCTCTATCTCCTGCAACTCTATGGATGAAGTACTAGTAGTATGAAGAAGTTGGTTTCTGTCTGAAAACCTAAACATAATGATGCAACATGAAGGTTTTCCATCCCTTCCAGCTCTACCAGCTTCTTGGTAATAATCTTCCAGAGACCTAGGTATGGTATCATGAATCACAAACCTCACATCTGGTTTGTCGATACCCATGCCAAAAGCACTGGTTGCACACATAACCATAGCTTTACCATCCAGCCAAGCTTTAGCATTATTCGCTTTTTCAAAATGGTCTAGCTTTCCATGGTAATATACTGCTGCAATACCTTTGGATTTGAAAATGTATGCAAGTTCAACAGTGTCTTTTGTTGATCCACAATAAACAATGCCACAGTGGTTGGGATGGTGTTCTTTGACATACTGAACAACATCTTCTTTTGAATATCTGTTCCTTTTCTTTCTTACAGCAAATGATAAGTTGCTCCGATTGCATGAAGCTTGATGGATATCTGGATGAGAGAGGCCCAATTTCTCAATAATTTGTTGTTGCGTATCATGTGTGGCAGTTCCAGTGAATGCTGCAATGGGTTTCTTAAACTGCTTCAGTTCAATAAGTTTCCCGTAAGCTGGTCTGAAACTGGTCCCCCAAGTGTCAACGCAATGTGCTTCGTCAATGACAAATCTGTTAAGCGTTTGGTTTTTAGCCATTGTCTCAAAACATGATGTTGCTTGTTGGGATAAACCAAACTCTGGAGTAACATAAAAGAACTTGTACTTTGTATCTGGTTTCGTCAGTTCATGAAAAATGGAATCTCTCTCCTCAGGTTGTAAAGTTGAGGTCACATAGCACACTGGAACTTCATAACTTCTCAACTTGGTTACTTGGTCATTTAGCAGAGCTATTAACGGAGTAACAACCACAGTAACACCGTTATTCATAATTCCAGGTAACCAGTAGCATATTGTCTTACCACCACCTGTTGGGATAATTGCAAGGCTATCTTTATTTTGCAAGAGAGAGTTCACAACATCTCTTTGATTCTCTTTAAATTGGTCATGGTGAAAGACTTTCTGCAGAACATCTAATGCAAGATCTTCACATGGTTGAATCCCACCTGTCAGCGTCTTTGTTGGGGCTAGAATGGGCAGTTTTGACACACTTGAAGTTGTTATATCTCTTTGGTGATCCTTAAAATACAATAGGATGATTTCAAACTTGATAAGTAAATTTGCGTAGTGATATACAAATATAACACTGACTGATAACAGACACATCTTATCCCACGAATAAATTGTTAACAGTGTGTGTAATTAGTTGTATTTATATATTTATCCACATTCAGGTTATATACATGTATACTATGATAGACTGTATTATTATGGAAGATTATATCAAAGAGCAGTTGATATGTGCAGTGTTAGTTGTGATAATGCATGGTTTCCCGTAATTTTTTGCCCGCGCTATGTAAAGGAATCCAAAATGGTGTCGGATCCTGGTCGTGTAGATTCCGGAACCCAATTTGTGGATTCAGGATCCTGGTCGATTTGTGGATTCAGGATCCTGATTCATGGATTCCGGATAAATTGGTTCCATTTATCTGGATTCAGGTTCCATCAAAACAGTGGTTTCCGGATCCCAGATTCCAAAGTGTAAATTTTGTTGGATTCTGGATTCCTTTACTATGCTATTAAAGTGCTTTGGTTTGTTTTATTGGTAAGTAAGGTGCAAGGGTGTGGCACTGTGATCCACATACTACATGTCGGCAGTGGCATCGCAAACAAAAGCACTTGAGCACACCAAGCATGCATTGCATGTACCATAAAACCTACACATTCCAGGGGTGTTTGACTGCAAAATATTTCAGTGGAATAATATACATTACAAAAAGTTTAACATCCCACACATGTACATAGGATATTAGTTACCTAGCTGTGAAGGGACTCATAATAGTAAAATGAATTGGATATCTCAGGAGTAAAGGAGCCTTTGCCCAGGGGTTGATAACTTTTTTGTGTGCCTGTGACCACAAAAACTATTTGAAAATGTGCCTGCAAAATATCTGCATAAATATGTGAAATCCTAACATGATGGGTCATTATAATTATACTATAGTCGGCTGAATAGACTCAGCCTTTATGGCTTTGTGTATTTTCTCCAATGCAGATTAACTACAATCAATAATAAAGATTAAAGTTATTTGCCATAACTGGGAGTTTTGACTTTTCTTTTGAATTTCCATCGATGACATTTAACAAGTTTTACAAAATGTGCCTGCGCCCGGGGTCCCGACATTATTTCAATGCATTCTTTGATCTTCTTGTTAGTTAAAACATATATATAACCAAATGCTTACTCGTTTAACGTAGAATGCTTCCATATTAAAAGAGACACAAATGGGATGATTCTTGTTCTTTGTGAACCAGCAATTAAACTTCACATTGAGACCCCCACATACTGTTTCAACAACACATGGTTTGTTACCAAAACTGTAAGGCTGCAATACTCCAGCATAGAATAGTAATAGGCACATAAATTGCACTGCTTCACGTTCATGCTTTGCCACACACAATAGACTTCTGCCAAAGGATCTTGCAGTAATTTTCTGGTATTGTTGTTCCTATTAATTAATAAATGACTATAAGGATGACTGAATATTATATGTCATTAAAAATGAAAATCACATTACGTGAGAGTCTCCTATTCAAATATTGTCATAAATAAATAAAAAAGTAGGCCCATATCTAGTCATACAATATAGAATACTATACTGCCTTTAATATTAAACAGGATGCAATATTCATATTCAATAAACACCCTTTCATACTCGTGGGGAATTGAGAGACGAAATAATAATACAAATAATCAGTGAAGTCACATTATATAAAATTGGAATAACTCAAAGAAAATACACACCTTTCGTTCACGACATCTAAAAATCGTTTCGAGACATTCCTTTGTTTCCTTCTCGTGCAAATTTCGGCAGATTCTCAGTGAATCATCACGGTCATTTTCAGTAAATGGGGCATTGTGTTTCGTACGAAAATGGTGATCGATGCCATTTTGTTGGAAAAAAACCAATTTTTCAACACAAACATCTTTTGGACACAATACTTTCCCCGATTTGAAAGCATTGTGGACTGGCCGTTCCAGTCCAGAGAGTAATAAAAGCACATCTTCGTCAAGATCTTCATTTTTATTCTCATTTTCATATGTCACGCCAGTCACTGAACAGTGAGCCGCCATCTTGAATGCGATTTCTGCCAGGCGCTTCCCGCCGAATTTTCCGAGTCTCTCCCACGCGCGTTACCCCGCGCGCTCCACACGCAACGGCGTGCAAGCAAAGCGCCTGGGTACGAGGCAGGCTTTACCGCGCGTCAATGGAGTCGACTTGTAGCAAGTCTATATCGACCTCACAGGCACCACGCGCGATCCACGCGTTTTTGCAGGCATTCGTGGGCCGGCACGAATATTTAGTTTCAAAATGGCTTCCTACTGAGTGTGGTGATTTGAATACAATATACACGTCATGTATTTATACAAGACAAGTCTACAACAGGCCTGAGTCTACAAGGTCTAAATATCACATATAAACAGCTGTAAAATCCATAGCTTCGGCGTGGAAATCAATGGGGGGTATGCGTGGGCGTACTCGGACAAACAAACCGCGATCCTTAATAAAAATATAGTAAAATAGGTAAACGTGAACGGCATTTTTCGCCGGAGTATGCGTTTTTCCCCAAATTTTTTTGTCTCGCGTCATGAAGGATAACACAAACTTACAAATTTTTGTGCTGAGTTTGCGAAATTTTTTAAAATGCATTTGCGAGAGTACAAAGTATAAACGGTGTATGGCTGCACTATAGTTAGCTTGCAAAGCTACAGATTAGAAAAATATGATATAAATCCACGCACTTATGTCCAAGGAACAAACCTCTTGTCATTGCGTGTTAATCAAGAAAGGAAATGCGTATATGGGAGTGTCAGATTAGCTTGTTGCGCAAACGTTCTAGTGGCTATATAATAGCATAAATAATATCTAGTGTTCAGAAATTCAGAATTTCAGAATTGCTAACTGTAAGTGTATCTTAAACTGAAATTGTGATTTATTTCAATTTTTTCTCTACAATATGGATATTAATCTCGAGGAAAAATTTAAAACTATGAAAATGCCAGAGTTAAAGAAATATCTGCAAGATCGTGGCGTTAGTGTGAACAGCCAACTAAAGCCAGGGTTAGTCGCTATTGCGTGCGCTGTGGAAAGCATGAAACTGCCCCTGATAAATCGAATAACTATCGAGCAAGAGAAGCAAAATTTGATGCGACGGTTGTTCAGATCCACGGTTGCTAGTTAGCCGACCCATTTACGATGAAAGTGGAAAATGATTTTCAGAACTCTCCTCCTTTTTGTCTTTTTGACATCTTTAACCACCTTATATACCATTCTTCTGAATATGACAAGCAAGGTCTAGCCGCATATAAAGCATACGAAGATTACCGTCTCTTTCGCGAAGGGTATGTGGAATCCTTACAAACCTGTTATCAGAAGGAAACTGGTGTACATGTTTATGTTGGTAAAGTTAAACCGGCCATGAAAGAGAAGACAAAAGACGGAAAACCATGCTACAGCTTGTGGTTTATTTTAGAAGGTAAAGGAGCAAATCGTGGTAGTGTTGCAGATGCATATGGTCTATGTTTAAGAGGACGTGATGGTGGGTGCAAGCACATTGCGGCTGCGCTTTACTCGTTAGAAGAACTTTTAAACAGCCGCGGAGAAGACAGCGTCACAAGTGGACCTTGCGTGTAGATTAGAAAACCTTCCCCTCAAACCACCCCGTGCGAGTTAAACGATCTTAAAATCGGCAAAAACAATGGCAACAGCGTTGGAGAATCAAAGAGTCCCAAAAGGTCGTACACGTTTTCAGAATACATTGATTACGATCCTCGTGCTTTATGGGACAGAATGCCATGTAACACGGACGAACTAATGGGTGTGGTCGAAGCGATGACTCCAATGGTCGATAAACCTACCATCCTGGACGTACTTGAGAATCAGTTACGTCTTGAAAACGATGTTTCCTCTGTTCCAGCTGTTGATAAAACAGATCCTAACCCGAATTCTAATGGCAACAAGTCGCCCAAACGTGGAATTATGGAAAATAAAATCGTTTTATATTTGCAACATGTAATGGCAAAAGGCGAGGCAGGTGAAAGTTCGCAAGCATTCTTAGAGCAGCTGCAGTTTACAGATGAGGAACGAAATCATGTAGACACTATAACTAAGCAACAGTGGCAGTGTGAAGAATGGTTCAATCACAAAATTGGTTTTATTACAGCATCTCGAGCAAAATCTGTTCATTCCAGACAAGAATCCACCGAAAAGCTTGTCAGCGATACCTCTGCATTAGTCAACCAACCCCCCTTATCCAAAAGCGAAAGAGTCACCATAGCATGAAACTACCGGATGACCCGAAAAATCCTATGCAATGGGGATTAAAACACGAAAGCAGCGCACGTAACGCGTACTGCAAGACTGAAGGAAGAAATCACCACAAACTTCAACTGGTCACCAAATTATGATCTCAGCAGAGAAACCCTATTTGGGTGCAAGCCCAGACAACATTACCTCTTGTAGCTGTACACCAGTTTGCAAGAGTGTTGTTGTTGAATACAACTGTCCCTGGGCCCATAAAAACTCTGATCCAAAAGAAGCTTTTTTCAGTCCTGAGATCGGTGGTACGCGGAGAAATGGCCAGTTCTCATTGAAGGAAAATTCAATATATTATTTCCAAATTCAGATTCAAATGTACGTGTACATGCAAACTGCATATATGGCTATCCTTCTCTCTCCTCCGCAGAGGTTATTTATTATATCGTATTTATTATCTTGAAATCTTATATTAAGTTTCTTGTGAGGGGTGCTGTACAAAAATAACGAAGGCGCGGAAAACGGAAGCGAAGGGAGAATATAACCTCTGCCATATTTCTGTCGGTTTCTTGTACAAAGTGTCGTTTTCTTGTACATAGTGGTTGAACTGCTTTATGTAAGTAGAATATAATATTTGATATTTTCCCGCGCTTACACTAGGTTACCTTGGTTACTGTACAAAGTACAATGTAAATTACATATGAAAATACAAAATAAGCTATATAGTTTTTCCATATAAGAATTGACAGAAAATTCTAACCCCCCTGATGCCACCATTTTGGATGAGAAATATGGCAGAGGTTATATTCTCCCTTCGCTTCCGTTTTCCGCGCCTTCGTTATTTTTGTACAGCACCCCTCACAAGAAACTTAATATAAGATTTCAAGATAATAAATACGATATAATAAATAACCTCTGCGGAGGAGAGAGGCTATCCTTAGTACAGTTAAAGCCATCACCGCTATGGCAAGCTTTAATCCACCGCTCTCGTTTCTCTCCGTGCTGTCGTGCTCCAGGGAAGTGGATAAAAAAAATATCATCGTCCTTCGCGTTTCGTTTCCACAAATGAGGCAGCCGTGAATCATTTTTACATATTCCCCAAGCGCATCTACGGGTGACTACCATAATTTCTAAAATATACACTCACGATGTTTACAGTAGCTTTCGTCGATAGAAACTATACGGTTTTCGTTATAACTTGATAAATATAATGATAATAGCCACTAGAACGTTTGCGCAACAAGCTAATCTGACGCTCCAATATACGCATTTCCTTTCTTGATTAACCACGCAATGACAAGAGGTTTGTTCCTTAGACATAAGTGCATGGATTTATATCATATTTTTATAATCTGTAACTTTGCATACTGTTCCTGTTAAAGATAAAAGCTAACTATAGTGCAGCCGTACAGCGCGTATATACCCGTTTATACTTTGTACTCTCGCAAATGCATTTTAAAAAATTTCGCAAACTTAGCACAAAAATTTGTAAGTTTGTGCTATCCTTCATGGGGTGAGACAAAAAAATTTGGGAAAAAACGCATATTCCGGCGAAAAATGCCGTTTACGTTTACCTATTTTACTATATTTTTATTAAGAATCGCGGTTTGTTTGTCCGAGTACGCCCACGCATACCCCCCATTGATTTCCACGCCGAAGCTATGGATTATGAACTACCACTCAAAGGTGGTATTTACAAGACGCTTACGCCAATATCTGAGGGTTGATAATTGGAACTATGCGGATTACTGTCAAGTACTCAAGTGGCTTTGTCAAACAGCAGATAACGCAAACATGTAGCATTATATTAATAATACACTACCTATTCACGAAATATTTTTTATTGTGACAAAATCGATGTAAATATAATAAACATAATGTCTGAATTAATGTATTTTATTATAGTGCATTCTTCTTTTACATTTCTTCCGATGTAAAAATAGCATGTCATTATCTCGGTCATTATGCAATAGAGGGTTTATGGTTTTATGTCTGTAATGACTGCTGTCCGGCGTGTCCGCGAGATTCTCACAGTTTTCAACGGACACATTAATAAAGAGCAGAATACAATAGTCTACCCATAGCAACTTCAACCACATTCATACTGACTAATCCGAATTTTTAATTTAATTTAATGTATTTCTGGTTTATTTGCGTGGGAGCCAGGCATTAATCTACCTGAGGAGAATATGCCATCAATGTCCTCTGACTATGCAGAGCCAAGACCATCACTGAGTGATCTGATGGAACAGCTTGACAGCGATTTTTGTTGCCATGGAAAAGCGAGGTTAAAGAGGACACTGTAGTTTTTTACCTAAATGACAATGTCCACTCTGTTCCAAAGTATAAAGTATCTCTGGACTCCAGTTTGGAGTTCACATCATATGCTTTTAATTGGCCAATACCCGATGACCATAAGATTTACAATTACCATAAGCGTTCAATTAAGAATGGTGAACAGATTAAGGAACTTTTGAGGATGATAGAGAACAGCATGATGTGTGAAGGTCTACCAGAAAACATTGATACTAAATCGGTGGCTATTGATCCAAACACTGACATAACTGTACCTATTCCTCGAACGGTGATTCGCCACTCCATTCCCCACTTGCCATCACCAAAGCAATTTGAAGTAACCCTTTTCTTTCGCTCTGCAGACTGTCACATTATCATGGAGACTTCTGAACTTTGTGATCCGTGCAATAAAGTTTTCAAAAAATTGACGAAACAAGCAAAGAAGATGGCGAAAACATCCCCAGCCAAGAGTAAGGCTTCTCTAGCTGCATGCGGGCCAGAGAGAAGTTAAGGGCAACCGTTGTAGCAACAAGGCTAAAGTGTAAAATGCTTGAGGAGAAAATTGAAGACATGCAAAAACAAGTTAGCAGTCAGGGAGTGTGAATTGATAAATCTTTAGAGGAGGACATTTTGAACATAATGAATGGACAAAATCTTGAAGCTACTCCACACATGAAGTTCTTTTGGCAAGAGCAGATAAAGCTTTTGCAGTCATCAAGCAGTGGACGAAGTTATCATCCCCAAATCATTAGGTTTGCTTTGTCGCGGCATGGGAAGTCACCATCTGCCTATAGAGAGCTCAGGGATAGTGGTGCATTAGTGTTGCCTAGTGAAAGAGTTTTGCGGGACTACAAAAACTATTTTGCACCGAAAGCTGGGATCAACAAGGAGAATGTTGAAGTTTTGAGGAAGAAAGCAGAATCCCTGAGTGGAGTTCAACGATACATTGTACTAGTTATGGAAAATCCAATCAAATCTTGTATTCGATAAGCATTCTGGCAGCTTGGTTGGATTTATTGATCTTGGTGATCCCATGACCAATTTTGCATGTCTGGAAGATAGTGATACCATTGCCACTCACGCATTGGCATTTCTTGTAAGAGGTCTATGCAGTGATTTAAAGCACGTCATTGCATACTTCTTAACAGGAAATGTCACCTCTTTCCAATTAATGCCAATTTTTTGGAAAACAGTTTCGACTTTGGAGCTATCGCTGAATCTTTGGGTGGTTGGTCTTGTTAATGATGGTGCCTCGCCAAATCGAAAGTTGTTCAATCTCCATGTTAACTTGGCTGTTGAACTAAAGTATGATGTTGTATATAAGACATTAAATATTTTTGCAACATCACGCTTCATCTACTTCTTCGCAGATTCTCCACATTTGCTGAAGACAGCTCGCAACTGCCTGTATAATTCTGGTTCAGGTAGTCGCAGTCGTTACATGTGGAACGATGGCAGATATCTGTTATTCAAACATATAGCAGATCTTTTTTATCAGGATCAAGCAGTTGGACTGCATGTGCTTCCAAAGTTGACGTTGGATCACATTGTGCTAAATTCGTACAGCAAGATGAAGGTGAAACTTGCGACTCAAGTATTAAGTCGTTCAATTGCAGTAGCCTTAGAAGAGCAGGGAAACAGTGAGGTTCTGGGAACGGCAGCATTTTGCAGAATGATGAACGATTTTTTTGATAGTACAAATGTAAGATCGCTTACTGAGTATGTCAAAAAAAGAAACGAGCTCATCAAACCCTACAGTTCTCTTAATGATGATCGATTTGCCTGGTTGGTTGATGTTTTCCTGGTTTACCTGGAGACTTGGAAGACATCCACTCTTGAAAGAGATGGCGATTACCCCCCTAATGCCAGAGGTAAGATGTTCTTATCTGTACAAACATACGAGGGCCTCAAGATCTCCGTTCATTCACATGTGGAAGCCATCAAGTTTCTATTGGGAAGTGGGTTTGAGTATGTCCTAAGTGAGCGATTCATGCAGGATGTACTTGAAGACTACTTTGGCCATCAACGTGCGAAGGGAAGAAGACCTGATAATCCCAGTGCTAAAGAATTTGGTTACAATGACCTTACAATCGCAGTACAACGTGACATTGCTCCTGTTGTAAGAGGAAATGTGGGTGGCCGATATGAGAAGAAAAAATGGTTTGCAGTAAGTGATGAGCCAGTGCATAAGAGAAAGAAAAAATAGACACTTCAAATTCAAATAACATTTCAGGCAGAATGAAATTAGTTATTAGTTAATGATTGATAATTTGAAAACATGGGTTGTTATCATTACCAGACCTTACTGTTTATTCGCTTTTGACCCAATAGCCTGATTGTCTGGTATTTACTCATGTTTTGTGCACAATATGGTTAAGAATAAGCTTGTGACTGGGCTTAAGATCAACAAGAAACAATGATTTATTAGGAAACAATTGCAAGGGTATATAACCTTCACATGCATTTGCCATGCTAAAACAAACAAGCATGGAAACAAGGCCATTGGGTGAAAAGTGAATAAACATGAAGGTCTATTTAGTGGTCAGGTGTCTGATTGGTCTCATAATAATTTTATTAGTAATCAGAAATGAATGCAGTACATGATACATATTTTAAAAGGGGTGGTTTTGGAAGAGACCCACATTGAACTGTTGGTTGAGAAACTACCCTTTATATCAAACTTATTATACATACAGTATCTATAAATTTGCATATTCAATACCGATAACCATTTGTCAGCTCTGGGCATAATTGATCAACTCATTTTCTGGCCATAATGTAACTTTGTTTTTGTCTATCACTAACAAATGCCATGAACTGTTGCATCTGCTGCAAAATTGACCATGTCATTACATGGTGTAAACAACATCAGCATATGTCAGTAGTGTGAATAGCATTTTATCACTAAATCCAAGATCATCTCAGAAAATGAGAACTTTAGGCAATTACAGTATGCTAGGAACTGAAAAGCCTGTCGTGTACATAATCATTATCTTTTGGGTAAATTATTGTGTTTGATTATATTTCACAAAGTTATAGATCGTTTTCACTCACATGATCGATAGCCCCATTGGGGTGGCGAAACAATGTGAAATATTTGAATAAGAATAGAGCAAATTCCCATATTGTACACCAATATGGCCACCATTTCATTGTTTTGGTACACCAATATGGCCGACGTGACGTCAGATGAAAACGATCTATACATATTCATCTGGCTGTATGCATGGTTGGATATCGGATTTTAATTAGTTTGACCAAAGTTAATAAGGTGGCTTACTTAGATTACGAAGAAGCCCAGGGACTGGATTTTTAGAGAGAGAAAGAACCCACAAAATATTAACCAACAATATAATGCAGACTTGACAAATAGCACCCTGCTATACATCCTTGACCAAGACAAGTGCATGTGTGACAAATTAACTGGCCTTTTAATACTAGACAACTTTATTATTTGCCCCAGTTACAATCTAGTAGAGTTGCAAGGTTTTGTAAAGAGACTGTAAAGCTGATAATAAACTAGCATGCATTCATCAGACTTTACTAGTGTTTATGTATAAGAAAACACTCAGAAATATTATACTATGGTAAATACACATGGACGGCCATGTACCTCAACAGCCAGCCAGGTTCCCAGCTACTGGCTGCTTGTTAATGTTACGGCACTTGCATTGACAAACTTGAAATCACAAAATTCAACAAACAGATTTCTATTTATCAACTTATAAACAACTATGTTTTTAAATTGAATTTTGCAATCTATGTACAAAAATTATATTTATGGTAAACAGCCAGAGGTGATACTGTATTAAGTTAAATCAACAGTATTGCCAGTTTGTATTGTGCATATTAAATTTATATATTCAACAAGTTTTCAGCTATCAGACATATCACAGTTGAATGGTTGAAAGCTCATCAACATATGAATTTAATATGTCTTATCCTGGCCAAGCATCCTCTATATTATGATATCAGTCTACAGTCTTGATACTGGTACTGTATTCTATTTGTTTGCTTTTAAATTTCAAGATGACTCAGGCGTACAATTTAAAAACTTCAGTCAAGGACTAAAAGTGTGACTAACTTGGCTAAGTTACATATTTGCTTTGTTAATATTTTTATATGCTGTAAATAGAGTCACCTGCTGTCCTGCTCCAGGCTGTATGTGAGAGTGATTCAATGTAAACAGTTTAAACTTGTTCTGAACTTTGCTTCAAGTCCTTCCTCAATGCCCTTTTTTCCCCTTGCTTTTCTTTTATTTTATACTGTGTGATATAGTCCTTGGCATATGAGAATGATCTCACCTTCAAAAATAGTTCACACTTCGAGACACAACTTCTGTGTAACTACAGATGGATTCACTCCTGAAGACAAGACAATATTTTCCCATAACGACTTCACTATGGGTGAGTTGATGGTTGAGAAACAAATCGAATCTACAGGAATGTTTCTAAGCATTTGCTCCGTGTTTTTATAAACCTCCTTTCGGAAACAAATTTCAGCTTCGTACAAAATCCTGACAAGGTCGTCGGAAGGAGTGATAAGACCACCTCTTGTTCTAACTAATATAAAGCTGTTGCTTTCTTGTTCCGATCTTAAACTTTGCAACAAAACCTGAAGTTCGTTGTTTTCCTGGAGGTTTTCCTGATTAGATTTCCGTCTACTGGTTCGAAGTAATTTCTGGACGACATATCCAGCAATATATGCAAGAGGTCCATGTTCGCCGGGCTCAATTTTTTCGCAATTAATTTCAGGAGTGGTTTCATCTGAGGCAAGGTTTCTCTTTCGATCAATGTTAAAAAATCCAACTAAATGATCAGGAATATGGATCATCACGAGGTTTGTAACTCGTGAATTTTCGCAATTGAAAAATGTCGTTGATTTTGGCATCAATCCATAAAAGGACTCAAGCAGTTTGTCTTGGTTCCTGCTTCGACAAAATTTCGCATACAATGGCGACACTTCGTCAAAGAGTGCTTGGGTCGGTACAACCTTTTCAATGGCAGTTTCTAATTCATCCCCGTATAACTTTTCATCGATGATATTATTTTTTATTGTGTTCACTATTGAAATGATTGTATCTTTACAGAGAGGTGTAGTATTTCCACCAACCGCGCTAGGAAACGAAGCTGCATCGCCATGCTTCGAATTTGTATGCTTCGTCAACCCACCTTTCGACTTGCATATTTTGCTACATTTCGAGGAAGGAAATACATGTTGGCCTTCAATTTCGTTTAATGCTTCGACAAACTCATTTTCAACTTCTGGGTCATCGTTTTCAACAAGGTCAACAGTGATATTGAGGTGATAAAGATCATCATCAAATGATAAGCTTTCGCCTTCCTCGCTCCTTTAATTTAATTTTTTTTTTAATTTAACAACTTTATTGGTGCCATAAGTTACATTAAAATAAAGTACAATATCAACTGGCCCAAAAGGGAAGGTGCGAACGAGACTATATAGAAGTCCCATGCAAGGCACCTCCCTTCTCTAATAAGTAGTAACATTTATATGAAAATATGAAAAATATAAATATGAAAACAATGAAATAAGCAAAATGATCAAACAGGAGCGAATGATGATTTAGAGATAGAGCTAGTCAACTCTCTAGGAGTGATTTAGTAAAAGTTGACGCACGAAACATCATCCGTTCCTATTTGAACGTTTTACTTCTAAATAATTCGTTTACTCTATGACCTATGACAAGAGCAGTCCCGCACTAGACTCCATGTGCACGTCATGTCTACGTTAAAGGTTCTGTACAGCTCTAAACTAAATATGTCTTTAGCAAACGTTTTAAACAATGATAAGCTGGAAAAGCTTCGAGAAGTGGGATTGATCATAATACTGTTCCAGAGCTTAATTATACGATTGAAGTACGATCCTTGGAAAGTGGTTGTACTGCAGAACGGAGTCTTTAGAGTTACTTAACCTAGTGCGACCGTGTGTTACAAAGGAAACAGAGTTATTGATATCCAATTTTATATGCCCGTGTATTGCCTTATAAAAGAAAACCAGGTCCTTTACTTCGCGGTCGTAACATAATGGCAGTAACTTCAGGATCACCAGTCTTTCCTTGTACGACTGTTCACCTTTTCGTTGCTTCTTTTTTTCCTTTCTGCCGATGCAGGCTTTAAATATTGTGTTTCTTCGAGTATTTCCACCGAGTCTCGTTCCAAAATCTGCCCAATAACAGTATCTACTCCTTTTTCTTCTTCAAAACTCATCGGACTTGATTTAAAAGTTGAAAATTTAAGTTAAATCACAGAATGCCTATATTGTTCTCTGTTATTTACCCTGAGGCGATGAACACTATCAGTCACGTGATTTTTTTGTCCTTTGATACGCAACAAATTTGCCGCCCCGCTTTGAAGTTTGCCGGCTCTCCAAACCATCTCATTTCTATTAACTGTGCTTAAATTAATCTATGACGCATTCATTTGACGCATTCATTACAATGTACGTGTCATGGCGGAGACACCACGCTTTCAAACGCTGTCCGCTTTATTCAAATATTTAACTGTCATGAAACGTATTTCGTCGATTCTTTTAAACGTTATATAAGCAGTAAAATGCAAAGTAATGTAGAGGAGTTATTAACTCCGCGTAAGACGGAAAATCCAGAGAATGATGAAAGCATTTTATGTGCGCAAGATCAAGACTGTGTTGAGATACTTGAGGTCACCGAGTTAAATGATTCTGAGAGTTGTATACAAATACCAAATCGCGGTCTTTTGGAAAAATGGATCATTGCATTAAAACTCAGATATTGGATCGATTTTGGAAACAGGGAACAATATAATGTTGATTGGTTACGCAACGTGAATTGCGAAGGTAATTTGATCGAAATAATTATCAGTTTATGGCATCGCAAAGAGGAGAACAGCGATCTACTGTTTACCATTACAGTTTGTCTAGTAAAAAAAAGAGTTTCGGTACAAGGCGAATACCTCAGTCTTTGGAAAGAGAATGAATTTGATAAAATTAAGTCATTTGCCGCAGAATTATCATTATTTGATATGAACAAAACAACAGTAAGTCAGTCCAGGGGCGGATCTAGGGGTGATCAGAGCGATCACGCGACTAACGTAAAATTTGCAATTGCGCAATTAATTAATTAATTCAACCAACAGTCCAGTTATCATGTTTCATGCAGTGGCTTATATTCAAAGTTCGTAGTCAAGTTATCAAGTTTCATACAGCGGCCAGGCCTTCGATATATAACGCGCAGAACAGCGGTCTAGCGCGTGAGTTTTGCTCGCTCTAAAGGCAGATTCCAGCTATCTGATTGGTCAATTTGCTTTTTGCGCGTTCTGCGGGGAGTTCAGCGATCAGGGGCTAGTATACAAGGTATCCGATTGGCTAAATTGAAAAAAAATCTGAATTCCCATTGGCTAGATTTTTCTGACCGATCAGATGCATCAGGCTTCAGTTTATACGGCATGATTCTATGACCTTTCTGATCGCAGCTTTGACCGCAAAGGTTCAATCGAAGTAGCTCGGAAAATATAATACGAATATACTGCAATGTCTCGTAGTATTTACGAGGTCGTTCAGGCCATGTTTGAGAACAACGATGAGCAATGTCTGGTGGAAATTCAAGCTGATCTGAGGAAGCGAATCGACGCTTCGCCGAAGACTTCTGTCCAAGAGCTGTTGAGCGCTATCAACAACACAAGCTTCTGCTTGGGCAGAAATTTTGGTGCCGAATCGTACATTCCGAAGTATGTTCGGGAAAGGAACAAGTCTTGTACGGCTACGACCCTAATGCAAATATATACTATTTTAACAACATTTATTGTGGTGATTTTCGACTTGTATTTACAGAGCAATCTGTGCGCGTGAGGCGATGACCCGCTGGCTATGTTTATGTATATTACTGTGGTCGAAACCCAGCCGATTAGGCGAACTGTATAAAATATAGGCATTAAGGCATTTTGTTTATGCTTTTGTTGCTTGATATTAATCGCCAAAGGTTTGGATATATATTATCGACTTCAACCGAACCAAAATATTCTTATATAAATATGATGTACCGAATAGCAAAACTACCGAATTGCAAAACAACCTTTGATAAATACCTTTCTAACAGCTGTAAAAATAGCTTCTTTATTAGACCAATTACAAAATATGAATTAGAAAATGAGATAAACAATTTGATTTACAAAAAATGCCCTGGGTATGATGGTATAAGTTCACAAGTTATTAAGACAATTGCTACAGAAATTTCTGAACCACTTTCACACATATTCAACTTGACCTTCCTCACTGGGATTATTCCTGATGATCTAAAAATAGCTCTAGTTACCCCCATTTTTAAAGCAAACGAAAAAAATGAATTTAAGAATTATCGACCCATATCTGTTCTCACTTGTTTTTCTAAATTGTTAGAAAAGCTTATGTATCAGAGATTAATTAACCACATAGAAAAAAATAACATATTAACACAGAATCAGTATGGCTTTAGGAAAAATAGATCCACTGAGCTTGCAATCATTAAACTTGTTGACAGTATTTCTAAAGCAATCGATAAGGGAGAATACACAATAGGTATTTTCCTCGACTTGTCAAAAGCGTTTGACACAATTAATCACAAGATTCTGATCCAAAAACTTGAACACTATGGTATACGGGGAATAGCTCAATTATGGTTTCAAGATTATTTAAATAACAGAAAACAAATGGTTAAATACAACCAAGTTAAGTCAAAAGAAATGGTAATTAGAAGTGGCGTCCCGCAGGGGTCAATTCTTGGACCAATTCTATTTCTGCTCTATATAAATGATATTGAAAATTGCAGTAAATTAGCTTCTTTTATATTATTTGCAGATGACACTAATATATTTTACAGTAACAAGTGTCTAGAGACACTCAATAACACTATACAAACAGAAATTGATAAAGTCGCTGAATGGTTAAATGTAAATAAATTAACTCTAAACACTACTAAAACAAAAGTAATTTTGTTCAGATCTTCAAATAAAAAACCGAAACAAACCATAAAAATTAGTATAAATGGCAAAGATATTGAACAAGTTAAAAGTACAACCTTCCTTGGCATTATCATAGACGAATGTTTGACCTGGAAAGAACATATAACTAAGGTAACAAATAAAATAATTAGAACTGCTGGTATAATAGCTAAAGTACGACATTTCATAAACCGAAATGCCTTAAAACTAATATATTATGCGTTAGTCTATCCATACTTGATATATGGCAACCTATCATGGGGTAATACTTACAAAAGTCGAATTCAAAAAATAATGAATACACAAAAAAAAATTGTACGCCTAATGACATTCAAATCTTATTTAGAACATAGTGAGCCAATTTTCAAAGAATTAAATATCCTAGACATCTTCAAAATAAATGACTATTTAACTGCCTTATTTATGTTTCGATACCACCACCTTGGTAATTTACCAGATTTTTTAAAAAATTACTTTCTAAAAAACAACCAAATTCGTGAATATAACACTAGAAATGCATCAAAACTTCACAAATGTTACAATAGGACAAATTATGTAGAACACACTCTCTCAAATAAAGGAGTTGATGTATGGAATTCGTTAGAAACAAAACTTAATGGGATAAACTCCTACAACATCTTCAAAAAGCAAATTAAGCAACATTTTTTGCTACACACAACTACCAGTTAATATATAAGACAAACCATAAAACACATTTTATGTATATGATATATAAAAATTTAAATGCATCTACAATACTATAGTATTCACTTGTATAATGAGAAGACTTCCACCTTCTTTTTCTTTCTTGTATATATATGTATTCTTGTAAATATTATTCTGGTTTTTCCATATTTATCAATTGACTGTAAATAATTGATTATGTAATCTAACACAATTGAACATAACTAGGGGCCTAAATAAAAAGTCTGCTAAGATTTCTAGTAGGTCTCTAGCCCAAGATTTTTAGAAATTATTGTAATATTTTAGTAAATTTATTGTACATGGGAAAAAAACAATAAAAAAAAAAAAAGATGTATTTTTGAGTTGATGTGTGTTGGACCGCATGGCATGGTGATGGTGTAATACGATCTCAGATGTGATGTAAAATTGTGTTTGTTAAAAATAGAATATAGCTATATGCAGCAAATTGATCCTATTCTGAAATAGCCTTTGGCTAATTGGCTTCCCAGGACCAAAACATTTTATCCTTTACTCTTAAAACACGTTTTAATACTGATATCATGTACAGTAATTTGTTTTATTGTGTAAACTATAAATATTTGAAATGGAGATTAATATTTAACTCCATGTCTGGTTTGTTTATTAGATCTGCTGCTACTGGGAATTGCTTGTACAGCTCTATGTATGTTAGGTGGGGGGGGGGGGGAGTGGGGTAAAGGGTTGACTGGGACGGGTGCGAAAATTGAGCAATTTCCCCCGACCCCTTCCCCCCCTGAAAAAAATATCCCTCTCCCGCCCGTGTACCAACGAAAATTTTGACTAACGTACGAAAAATCCTCGATCCGCCCCTGAGTCAGTCATATACCAGGGTGTTCGATAATGAACATGATACCCGTAGCGAGTCACTCAATCTCGAAAACGTTTCTCTAGATGCTTACGCTGACTCAGAATCTGAAAATGACACTGAGAAAGAAACCACTGTCAAGGTTACTGAAAATGAATCTGACTCTAAGAAACGATTTTAAGAAATCTACGGCAAAGTCCCCAAGCAAATTGCGTTGTAAACAAAGCAAATTATGCAATGGTCTAAGAAACTCTACACCTTCTAATCTTCAAGTTCCGTCCAATACTCAAAGCATAAAAGAAATTTTGGATTATGTTAGTGCATGCAATAAACGCATTGTCAATTTAGAAAAAATCACGAGTAAACTAGACTCAGTTATAGCTGATTCGGATCTTGAATTAAAAATTATGAATGACAATCTCTCATGAAGAATTATCACAATCTATCAGCAACCACCTAAAACATGACATGTCGATCCTGAAGAAAGATCAGAACTGTTTTAAATAGGAAATCGATGAGCGGATCACTAAAGCGGAAACTGAAGTGAATCGGCTACAGGGTAGAGTGAGTTCACTTGTAGAAGAGAAGAACAATCTTGTCAAAAGAGTGAAAACTCTTGAAAGCAATAATAAAACATTGCAAGAAGAAATTATACTGTTAAAGGAGAACGATACGCAACATGTTTCTTCTGACACGCCATTCTCTACGCCGATAGAAAAACGATATTCCAGACATAGTAAATCAGTCTATTGAAAACACCAGCAAAGAGAATCAAGAAAAGGATGAGATAAGCAATAACAATCCTAATGATAATTCAACCGGTAACGCTAATAATAATGAAACCATTCCTGAATACGATTTCGTTATGCTATGCGATTCAAATAGGAGATACATTAACATTCACAAACTGTGTTCCAATAGAAATAGCAAAATAATTGCTTGTAGTACTACAAAAAAGGCCGCTGAGGTACTTGATTCACCAAGATTTTCTGTAAGTAAAGGCTTAATAATTCACACTGGTGTGAATGATGTCGAACATCTGTCTACAAAGGAAGTTATTGAAAGCCAAGTGGAATTAGTTAAAAAGGCAACCAGGGTATTCCCTGATAAGAAAATATTTCTATCAGACATAACTCCAAGACTGGATAATCTAGATAATCATATCCCTACAATAAATCGGGCAATTGACGAAGAAATTAAAGATATTCCTAATGTAATTCATATCTATAATGGTAACTTGGCGGTCACTCACTGGTATCATGATGTAAAACATTTAAATAAGAGATATGGAGTTCCTGCATTAGCAAAGAACATCAAGAGAGAACTACGTTTAGTTTTCAATCCCCCTTTACGAAAAGATCATGTCTACACTGGAAAGAATAATCAACCCCAACGTAGAGAGCCACAAACAACCATCGATCCACCCATACGACAAGAAGATGTTCACTTTGAACATGGTAATCAACCTCAACACAGAGAGCTACAACAAACCATATCACCCCCCGTAAAACAAGAAGATGTTCACATTGGAAACGGTATTCAACCTCAGTCACCTCAACACCCAACCGTGCAAGCGTTCAATATGGATCAACCTCTCAGACAAGAAATAACACGAAACCCACCACCCCAACCAGCAGTGATTAATATGATACAAGATCAGTTCAAGAACATGACAAGTTTACTAAATCATTTTGTTCAATTATCAACAGCCAATTATCAACAACAACATTATCAGCGGGTAATGTATAATCAAATCCCCCCTTTTTATAATCCTAGAGTATTAAGTCAAGTTTAACATTATTATATACATATATATTTAATCTCAATTAATGGCAACAAATTTCCTTCGGTTTGGCGTCTGGAATATTGAAGGTCTGTCTAACAAGCTTAACGATACAGATTTCATTTCAAAAATAGGTAATTTTGATTTAATTTCATTAGTCGAAACCTGGCTTCCATATGGCTTCAATTATATTAATATTGATGGCTTCTTTTCATTTTCAAAATGCCGAAAGCAAATGTCCGAAAACTCACGTAGAAATTCCGGTGGAATAAGTATTCTTGTTAAATCATCTCTAAAAAAGTGGTTAAATTTCGGGATAAGGATAGTAATGAAGAGTTTGTATGGTGGAAATTGGATAAAACATTTTTCAAATTAACACATGATATTTATATATGTACAGTTTACATACCACCACAGAACTCCTCTCGCGAAACTCGAATTGATATCGATCACTTTGAAAGGCTCCAAGATAAAATTTATAAATTCTCTACTTTGGGTAAGGTAGTATTATGTGGAGATTTCAATGCTAGAATGGGTAATCTTGATGATTTTATTGAAGAATCGTTTTTTGAAGATGAAAACTATACCCCAATCAAAATGGATAAGCGACTTTCATAAAGTAAATTCATATGGGCGGGCTTTAACTGATTTGTGTATTGGCAATAATATGGTTGCATTAAATGGTAGGACCAAAGGTGATCTCATTGGAAAGTTCACTTGTCAAACTTACAATGGAGCTAGTGTTGTTGACTACGCTATTGTTTCACATGACTTACTTTCATCTATTAATAGTTTTTCAGTTGCTGATATCACTGAATTCTCTCATCATTCTTTTCTATCTTTCGTGATGAGAATTAAAACACCTAAGATTTCAGATGAAGTTCTAAAACTAATGTCTCATTCTGTGTCATTTGTATGGAATGACAACCAAAAAGATACTTTCAGAGAGTTTATGAACTCGAATGAAGTACAAAACAAATTGGACACATTGTTTCTTCCCACCACAACTTCTGAAAAATCAATTGATGTTGAGATGCTTGTAAATAGCTTTTCAGAGATATTATGTGACACATCTCAAAAAGTGTTAAAGTGTTAAAATAGAAACAAATTAAAACAAAAATGGAATCTGAGAAATTTAGGTAGTCTACGAAATATCCGAATGATGTATATCTACGACATTTATTTTTTGCAAAAAGAAAGGAATATAAACGTATGATTAAGAAATTAAAAAGACAATTTCATAATTCCATACTAAATCAAATTGAAACTCTATCCGAAAACAATCCTAAAGAATTCTGGAAACTAGTAAATTCAATAAAAACACATAAACGTAGTAAATCAAACGAAATACCATCATTGGAATGGTTTGACTATTTTAAAAGTTTAAATAAGATAAACTTCAACACTGAGAAAATTAGCAGCGAAGCTCAAATTGTGAAGGATTTCAATATATGGGCCACTTGTAAAAACGATACTCTCGACACACCAATCTCACTTGAAGAAATATGCAAGCTATCAAAGAAACTAAAGAACAAAAAAGCCAGTGCTAGTGATTCACTGTCCAATGAGTTCATTAAGACAGCGGTCGAAGTTCTACCTTCGTATTTTGTAAAATTGTTTAATACTATCCTATCCAACGGTGTCTTTCCATCACAATGGTCTAAAGGTTTTATTGTCCCAATACATAAATCAGGAAACACATTTGACCCGAATAACTATAGAGGAATATGTATAGGTAGCTGTTTGGGAAAATATTTTACATTATTTATGAATACACGTCTAACTGAGTTTTTGGAAGAGTCGAAAATTATGAATAGATGTCAAATTGGTTTTCGGAAGAATTGTAGAACTACAGATCATCTATTAGTCCTAAAAACCCTAATAGACTTTTATAGATCAAAACGAAAACCAATCTTTGCTTGTTTTATTGATTTTAAAAAAGTTTATGATAGCGTATCGAGAGAAGGTCTTTTCTTTAAGCTTATCCAGTATGGTTGTAGTAAGAAGTTTATCCGTCTAATACTAAGTATGTATTCTTCAGTTAATTATTCGGTTAAATTGGATAAGGGAAATACTCCTTTCTTCAAATCTTTTGTTGGAGTAAAACAAGGTTGTAATCTTAGTCCTACTTTATTTAACATGTTTATAAATGATATACCAAATCTATTTAACAGCTCATGTTCCCCAGTAAAGTTAGGTGAAACAGATCTAAATTGTTTATTTTACGCAGACGATTTAGTATTACTAGCTGAATCCAAGTCTGGTTTGCAGAATTGTCTGACAAAACTTGAAAGATATACCAAGAAATGGAAATTAAATATTAATATTAAAAAATCCAAAGTTTTGTTGTTTGGAACACCAACTCAAAGATACAAATACTTAACGTCAAATTGGTTTTTTGAAAAGAATACTTTGGAACAAGTGGATGAATATTGTTACCTAGGAATAACACTTCATTTTTCAGGAAATTTTAAACGAACTCAGAAAGTCTTATATGGTAAAGCAATAACGAATGACGTAGAAAATTTTAGGGGTTCACTCAAAATCTACAAATCTAGCAGAAATAGGAAAGGTACCCTTAATTATACAAATAGCTACCTTTATAATAAAATATTGGTTACGCATCAAAAGTACACCGTTCAGAGATACTGTGAGGTATGTGGTCAATTTGTGTACAATTGATCACAACCAATTTCATTTGCAAAATATTTGCTACAACTTTGTGATGTAGAAGTTAAATATTCGCAATACCATCAGATATGCAGGGGAATTTTTGCCATTATTTGAAGAGTAAACTACATAAATGTTTCACTGATTACTGGAAAGAACAGATTCAACAAGGTGGAAATATTGGAAAATTAAGAATTTTTAAAACATTGAAAACAAATTTTGGAATTGAAGAATATCTCTCTTCAGTTAATAATTTTAAACACCGTCAAGCTGTTACAAAATTAAGAATTTCAGCACATAAATTACCTGTTGAAACTGTTCGATATAACAAAGTTTCATACAATGATAGATTATGTAAACATTGTGATCTAAATGAGATTGGGAATGAACAGCATTACCTAATGTCATGCATGCAGTAATACAAAGCTCCGGCGTCGATCTCAGAACAAAATTTATTGCTAATCTAGCTTTATAATATAAATAATTCTTTTTCTTCATTCGCTTATCAAGATATATTGAAATATGTTCTTTCTATGCAAGACAAAACAATGTCTTTAGTCGCAAAATACTGCTTTGACATACTAACAGTATACGATATGTTATAACTTTTGTAGTCTTAAAGTAATGTAATTATGTATGTGTATTTTTATGTATGTATCCTATATGCCAATGATGGTATTTTTGTAGATTAAGTATATTCTTTGATTGACAGTTCTTATCTAAATATGGAAATTAACCTAATTAACTAATATTAACACAATTCTCAACAGATATTCAGCGGTGACTATAAAAGGCGGAATGACTCTGCGGAATGGCATGCGGAATGAGTTGCGGAATGAAAAATTACAGTGTAAAGAAACCGCTTTTGCTAATAACGCGGGCTCAATTGTTTTTGTTTTGTTATTGTATGTTCAAATATTAATGTTGAATCACTTGAATCAGAATGTGATATTAAAATCGTTTGAATGTGATATTAAATTCTAATACTTTAGTATATTTTAAAGGTGAATTTAAAACAATACTAAAATAGGCCTCTGGTGTGCTGTTTTAGAACTATAGTTTGTTGTAAAAGAAACATAACATCATATCATAATAATATATACTTTGTTTTGCATCACATTTTTTATAGAGATAAGGATATGAATAGTCTGTTTAAGACAGTTAGTTAACACGGTATATACAGCAAATTCAAGTAGGTTGTCGTTCCAAAAACGTAAATCTTTAAATAGAGTTAGGTTAAGATTAGGATCAACTCTGGGCAAACAATCTTAAGGTGGCTCGATATAGTAATCACAAACAGGCCTTGTTCAAGAATCGTGAAAACAAAACTTCATACCTATATGAACAAACCCGCGTGACCATTTGTGCGCGCGAGAATAATAACGAAAGAACTTCCAAAATGACCTGACGTGAGCAGAAACATTAAGTGGGAAACCGAAAAAGAGATAGATGGACTGCGTAAAGAAGATTCAAATATGAAGGAACTGACTGTGTCTGTGGACATGACAAGGGATATAAAAGAATATAGAGCACAAGAATCCGAGTAGCCGACCCCTGCTGGTCAGTCTGGATCTAGAGCTGGGTAATAGTGGTAGTAGTCTCGCTAATACGTCCCCTTTTCTTCTCTTCGATCAAATTTTATGTTATTTTCAGTTCAATTTTGATGTCTCCATTTAATGTGCATAAAGCACTGATGTTTGTGTAACTGCAAACAAGAAATTGTGTAATATAAAAATACTACATCGCGTGATAAAACAGAGTACAATATTAACTAGAAATACATGCGTGCAGCAACCCCTCGCCACAGCTAAACAACGACAGTTCCTAAACATTTCTAAGCTTTTCGTCGCAGAATCTGCATGCAAAGGATGATTTGCTCAAAACCAGAATAGACTTATTCAGAATGCATTCGTGAAGGGGTAAGAAGAGGCTACGAGAGCTAGGGTTTTTTAATTGCTTAACTGGAAAATATGGCAGTTGCACCAAAATTTTTACTGCTGGAAATGGCATTCGGTAAATTAGTGGCCTACTGACCGAGTCTGTTATCTGGGTTTCAGACAAACTTTTGGCGGGGAAAACGATATTAACCCCCCCCTCCCCTCCTCCTCCAAAGGCTATTACCATTTAAATGCAGTACTTGACGTAAATACTAAGTATTTCCGTTCATCTCAAATGTGCCATGACAATTTTAATCATGTTACTGTAATAGTTTGGAAGGAAAACAAAGGAAAACTGAAAGAAAATTTAAATATAAAGGAATTATATAAAGGAATTTTAAGGATTTTTGCAAGGATAAACAATGGAAATTTGTTTCAAACTGTGGAAGCACTGTGGTCATGGCAACACGATCAGTAAGAAAATTTATTTTACAGTTTTTACTTTTTAGCGTACAAATTACACTACAAAACCGGCAATGTAGTTAATAAAATATTATCATGTAGGTATGTTATTATGCATTCTAATACTTTTTTTTAATGTAAAATTGAAAAATTTAAACGTCCGTTCAATATAAAACGTTTCGTAAAGTTCATATAAAAACAAACTGCATTTTACCTATAATTCCTTTTTGAAATGAAATCTTGCGGTTGAAAGTATACAATTCTCTCGTAAAAATGGTTCCGCTTTCCTTTTAATTTACAGCTTTTTGTAACATAAAATATAGGTGATACTGAAACTGGAATTAAACGAGACTGACTATTTATATAAAGCAACAGTTTTTAAAACAACATTGATATTAATAATTAATATACGCTATACCATGAACAAATACATCAACAATTATCGCAAACTCGCCTTATATTTTACTTTTTCGCTCATATATCTCTTCTTATCCTTTTATATAAAGCAAAAGCGATAAAATTCGCCGCACAGCTCCTCTTTATAAAGTCCCTAAAAGCGATAATCTTCGCTCATTCCGCTCCTCGGCTCCTGACAATAACAGCCCACGCGATGTCCACGAAAAGTTCACGAAATTCGCGAAAACGTTCACCCAATTATGCTCGAAAATATGGCCATTATGCCCGAAGGCAGTGCTCGTTAAAACAACGTATTATGCTCGTGAAACAGCCTATTATGCTCGAATTATGCTCGAGGAAAATTCAATTTTAATAGGTACAAAAACTCAAAAAGTCGTACATTTTCCTCGTGGCATTCTCGTGGCATTCATTTTCCGCCATCTTTGTTTTACTAGTGCCCAGGATCCTGGCGCCCGAACCAGTGAACTCTGGGCCTGGGGCCTCTGGGCAGTGGCCGTGGGCACTAGCCGAACTCCCTCTCTTCAGTCTCATTTCATTTTTTTATTTCTTTAGGACTCTAGCCCAAAAGCCAAAGCATTATTTTATTATTTTTGAAATCTTTGCTCGAAAACGGCCTATTATGCCGACTATACTCGTAAGTGCCTATTATGCTCCTGGAGCCCTATTATGCTCGAAATTATGCCGGCATAATTTACCCAAGCCTACCCATGACACCCATGAAACATAGCCACACGCCAGTAGGCCGTAGGATGAGCATCCAAAAGATGCAATTCCGTTGCACCCCTCGTGGAACTACGTAATTTTCACATGAATCAATAGATAAAAACTTACTTTATCAGAATCCGTTGCTCCCCAAGCAAAACAGGTGCACAATTGGGAAAAAAATCCCTCCAAAGTTTGCTATTTTCGCGCTTCGAAATATTCGAACCGCCATTGTTTTGGTACCAAATACGCATGCGCATGTCAGCCAAACTCGCACTGCGCACGCGCAGACAGGAAAAATGGATTTCCCCTGTGGGTTTTCCCCGATTTCACCCGTAAAAACAACAAAATAAAATCACGGAATAGAGATCAAACCTTGTAATATTATCGAATAAATGCACACACATTAAATATTGTTTAAAACACATTGTACATTTTGCTTGCTCATATGCTAAATCACTTCAATTCATTGGCTATTGTTTCAAAATACCGTTTTAACGTTTAATTCTACTTATTAACATCCTAATTCAATACAAATTTGTGTGAGGTAAAAACCCACCTGTATCAAACAGGACGGAGAATATATAAATACACATACAATTCACACGATCAAGGAACAAATCAAATATTTCGCTAAATTAAAGCCTTGGCCAAACGTAAGAAACACTGTCGCGGAAATATTCGTGATTTTCAATGTTTGCTCAAATGTTTCCCTGTCTCCCACATCTGGCTCTTATTGCAGAAACAAAATTTGCTTCCCGGAAAGCAAAAATATTTCCTACCAAATTCAGAAACATGTGATGAAACACTCTTTCTCCGTTTACCGACGCTGGTAGGACAATATGACATACCGAAACATTGGTAAGACAAATAATATGACAAATATCTTTGTGCAACAATGTTTCCCAGTTTGTCCCGGGCTTTAAGGGATATTTATATAAACTCCTAGGAAAACCTCTGATTGAATCTTTAATGTATTATTGAATAACTATGCAAGATATGTTTGGCGCTTCTTAAATTGTGCGTTCCATCCATCGCTGTATATTCTATGGATACCAATCTTGGATTTGGACCAACTTTTCCATTCATTCCAACCATCTGTTCCAATCGACGAAGCCGGACTGCACCAGTGAAGGACCTTTAACTGTGAAAGAAACATGTCCCAGGCACTAACTCGAAATTCAGCATAAAAAAGATAAATTGGGAGGAAATATAAAATCCATAATTTCATCATAACTATCTATAATTGAAATAGATGTTTTTATCCTTGAGCCCAGACTTTCATCAGTGCAATAAAATCCCACTTATTGGATCCTGGCCAAGGGCCTACGCTCAAAACGAGATTGCATATATTCTACAATAAGGTGTCCTGGTTTTTGTCTGGTAAAGTTCTACTTCTCGTATTTGAACTGTTACATATATTATATTGTGACATAAGTTGGTATTTAGCCACTATCTAGAATAACAAGGAACGATTTAGAATTTCCCTCAGTTTCTGTGTTGGAATTCAGATCATCATCATCAATGGTACAGCTCTCTTCATCAAAGTCTTCATCGTTGTTTTCAGACATATTTGACATATGTTCCTCAACCAATTCAGAAGAATCCACATTTTCCACATATACAATCTCACTAACATTTCTCATTTTCGGTACACAGAACACAAGTTGGGGATAACTTTTCATCAGTCATTGCTTGAGTTTAAAATCTCTATATTTAGATGCATCCACATTCTCGGTGTCCTTAGCAATGATAACAAATTTCTCCAGCAAATCTTTCATATACTTTATTTGCTTATTTCCGATGACCTCCGTCTCGATTACTTTCTTACAGAAGACATCATAAGACTTCTCGTACACTGATGTAGATCTTTCAGTCTCCGATTGCTTCTTCGTCTCTCTCTGGTGAGAAATTTTGTATAATTGCAGTAGCAAACTTTGTGATAGCGGACTTCCAGTGCTACACAGTCTCTCCCTCTGATTTGCACGAGTATCCGTTCATCATTCTTTCTCTCGGCAGCTGTACATAGAAGACCAGCATCAATTGTTTCTGCCAACATGAGTGGAGTCTTCTTAGTTACCTGGTGAGAAACAAAATTATTAAACTAAATATCTGCTAATAACAAGGTTGGATGTTTGTAGCATTAGAAACTACTTTACCCTAAATAAACTTAATTGATCACAATTCAAGATATTTTAAAACCAAACCCGAGATTGTTGTGCACATTGCGCTAGTATTATACCTATCAAAATGAGCATACCTTGTCTAGTGAGAACCAAGAGGCGTCTCTTCCACAAATAATACATATCTCTGGGAGTACATGCTCGTTTCTTTTACGCAGGGTCTTATTAGCTTCTGCGACTGATTGACGTGTAATTTTTCGCCTTGGTTCTATTGGCTCCACTTCCACATGTGGTTCTTCTTCGGCAGTGACGTAGACAAGGAGGAGCAAGGGGGGACTCAGCCCCCCCAATAGGCTGAAGGACTGCCCTTGTGAAAAGATGAAATCCGGGTAGGAATTGGGGGGGGGACGATGACTATGTGACTACCAATCTCATCTATTCACCCCAGAAACACGGGAAATCGCCATTGAGGGACTCTATATTTCAAAATTTTCACAGGGGAGCATGCGCCTGGACCCCCCTAGAAAGGCTCACGCCATTGGCATTCGATATATGCCTCCCAAAACTTCAAGTCTGGCTACGCCACTGTTCTTTGATAGAAGTTACAGTTTTAGAGCTAGTTCCTTTTCCTTTTTCTTCTTTCCTCTGTTGTCTACGGATCTTCTCTTCATCACAAAATCTCTTCCAGCATTTCATATGATGGTACCATTCTAAGTTAATGCTGTCAGGGTTCTTCTCCATGTATGAATATTCAGGGGCGTCGTGGGTCCCATGTTTTAGGGGGGGCCAAGGGCAGCATTTTTCCGACAAACACAATTTTTTCCGACATAAATAATATATGAAGTCATACGAAAATGTTCATAAGTTTGATCAGTCTTAGAAAAAATGGGGGGGAGGGGGTAGCCGTAAAGGCGCAAAGCCCGGCAATCCATGCTAATGTTACATGTGTGTAATCGTATAAAGCATGCATATAACTCTTAAATATTGACTATTCTATAAACTTATGTTGGGAAACGTAAACTGAGTCCGATTTCCGATATTTCATCCAGGGGCGTAGTAACGTATTCAATATTGGGGGGGGGCCAAGCTCACGAGGCGCCACCATGGTTGGCGCCGAACGAAAAAATTTTAAAATTTGAAGCCGCCAGATCGCCGGAAACGGCCGTTTCAGATTCTTATCTGCCTCTTTTAGTAAGCTTGTTCAGGGAACTAAGTAAGCTTGTTCAGGGAACTTTAACAAGTAAGCTTGTTCAGGGAACTTTTTTTGGGGGGGGGGGCGAAAGATATTCCGCCCCCCCTCATATAATATTGGGGGGCCGCGGCCCCCCCGCTTCCTACGCCACTGATTTCATCTATATATTTTTTTATTCCAACATGTTTCGCATTGTCAAACAACGAAGAGAAATTAAATTCCCGCTCGTATATGCAGGTATGCTTGACCACGAAGATTCCGACAACATAACAAATTTCCAATTTTCCGACGGGTCTCGACGATAGGGGGGCCATGGCCCCCCCTGGCCCCCCCGGCCACGGCGCCACTGTGACCCAGAATATTTGACAAATCCGTCATCAATGTTCTCGTACGATTTCTTAGCTATTTCAGCTTGTTGACATTTAAGTTGGGCCCATTTAGACCTACACTCAAGAAATTTGTTAAGCCTTTGGCGTCTAACTTTGCAAAGTTGCTCCGTAACGCCATCAAAATGCATAAAACATGAGGATATTCGAGTTTTATAAATATCTTCAGCCAACTTCAGCCATGATTGTTTTGCATATTAACTAAGCGTGTTTCCACTTCGAAGCATGTGCGTGTTTGTACGCGTGCGCAGTGCGAGTTTGGCTGACATGCGCATGCGTATTTGCTACCAAAACAATGGCGTTCGAAAATTTCGAAGCGCGACAATAGCAAACTTTGGAGGGATTTTTTTCCCAATTGTGCACCTGTTC
This sequence comes from Trachythela sp. YZ-2020, assembly GCA_016169945.1. Taxonomy (NCBI): domain Eukaryota; kingdom Metazoa; phylum Cnidaria; class Anthozoa; order Malacalcyonacea; family Clavulariidae; genus Trachythela; species Trachythela sp. YZ-2020. Next base: position 3,150,373 of record JADLSH010000382.1, on the reverse strand, counting down.
CGCTTGGGGAGCAACGGATTCTGATAAAGTAAGTTTCTATCTATTGATTCATGTGAAAATTATGTAGTTCCACGAGGGGTGCAACGGAATCCGTTTTCTAAGCATCTTTTGGATGCTCATCCTACGGCCTACAGGAACTTTGGTTTCGCATTGCTTTCCTTTTTTCCGTGTGTAATAAATAGCCGAGCGGAATTAGTACCCTCGCCCCGGGCTATTGCCCGGAACGGCGCTTCGCGCCGTTGGCTCGGGGACTATATTATAGTCGATGTACGTTATTATACGCTTTCCTCCTCGATATGCGAAAAACAGTCAAAGTAGTGGCAGTATTTGGAATAGGAAATTTGTGATAACAGTCTATTTGTGATAACATCCTGTTGCCAGCTGACAATAATATTATCGCGAAAACGTGCATGTATTGCGTAATTTCGTCCTGTGCTATACCACGTTGCCTGCATAGTATTGACTACTTGCATTGTGTCAAATTGCCAATCAATTTATTGTTTTGTTTCTTTCGATAAATTTAATCATCTCTAACTATTTTGGTCATTTGTCAATCCTACACTATCCAGCGAAAGCGGGATTTTTCTTGGCATCTCGTTCGATATGGGAATAAGAGTTGATGGTGTTTGTGGATGGCGATTCCTGGCAGAGGACCAAAGGTTGCATTTTTCGCAACTGCGCCTGGCTTGGTCTACAAACGTATATAAATTTTCGTTCGAATATTCCATCCACAAACACCATCAACTCTTATTCCCATATCGAACGAGATGCCAAGAAAAATCTAAGTGTTTGAAAGCGTTTTAGACTTACTAAGTAAAGTAGAAATAGGGTAAATGTTTGAAAGTTTTTAATTTGTTGATGGAATACTCGAACGAAAATTTATATACATTTTTAGACCTAGCCAGGAGCAGTTGCAAAAAATGCAACTTTAGGCCCTCTGGCGGGAATCGAACCTGCGGCCCTCCTGGCTATAGGTCTAAAAAAAATTATATAAATTTTCGTTCGAACATTCCATCTACAAACGCCTTCCTCTATTAGTCCTATCGAACGAGATGACCAGAAAAAAAGTTTTGATAAGTGTTTGAAAGCGTTTTATAGTCACGAAGTAAAGTAGAAATAGGGTAAGTATTTGAAAGCGTTTTAAAGTCCCTCACCTAAGTAAGGTAGAAATAGGGTAATTAATGTTATTTTATTAGTAACTCTAAAACGCTTTCTAACACTTAGCCTATTTCTACCTTATTAATAACCCTAAATAAATAAATAGGCCAGAAATATGGTAAGTGTTTGATAGCGACTGCATGCGTCTTGTATAAACAGTGTGATTTTCTCAAAGCGCGCGAAATTGAAACTGCGCGAAAATTAGTATACCACGCGAATTCAAATACAAGTAAGGTATAAATCATGCAACCTTTGTATAATAATTGCTCTGTTTGGAACCACATGTTATGGTTTTCAGGTTAGGTTCCTGGAGCAATTATATACAAGTAGCATGTAAAATTCAGAAAATGGTACCTGCAAGATGGTATTTCTCTTTATTAATCTTCTTGGACTTCTTCTACTAACTATCTTGGTCTGCTCTCTGCAGCATACAGGATCGTGGACAAAGTGGTGGCAAGGTCTGAAATTATATGCAATGGTCGAAGAATAGGTGTAAGTCTTTACATGCATTTTCTCTATGAAACGTCAAGAATTACTCTCTTTGTAACCTGGTGTAATGGGTTATATGTTAGATTGATAGAGCAATTAAATAGAAATAACATGTAAAATTCAGAAATAGGTACCCGACTCAGGTAGAATACTCATGTATTTCTCTATTTAAATATTTTGGCACTTCTTCAACTAACTGTCCTGGTTTGTTCTCTGGAATCAGAATAACTGTTGAAGCGGTGGACTGGAAAGTTTTAAAAGAGAAGCTCCTTACATATTCTCTAGGAAAAGTCAAAGAGGTAAGCCTTGGAATTTTATAACAAAACGAAATGGGGTTAGCTTTGCCCATTCTTTGCTACTTTTTCAAAAACTAAGAGTGGCCAAAACTGTGCAAAATATGAAGGCTAACTTACCCTTAAAAGGGAAACCTCTTTTGGTTCACTTTTAAAGATATCCAAAGTGGTCAAGAAGTAAAGACACTTTTTGGCCGTTTATACTTATATTTTTTAATGTTTTTTCCAATGACAGGTTAAGGAGAAGCTATGATACCAACCCACATACAAGAGAATCTAGTGGACACTTGGTAGCTAATTCCCATGCACGAGAACTACGGGAACTCAAGTCAAGTCAAGTCAAGTCAATTTATTTTGCCACACATAGAGTAAATACAAAAAATATAAATATAATAATTATAGTATTAAGGCAAGGAAGCCCAAATGAAACCAAGAGGCTTACAAGTTTTGGGCTACCTTATTATAATCCGATAAAACCGGAATCAGGAAGTATTAAGTATGAATTTATTTACAACAATGTGGTTTTTACGCTTACATATCGAAAAGATAAACTTTTAATTTTTTCTTAAAACAGGAAACAGATGGAGCATCATAAATATTCTGACTAATAGAATTAGAAAACTTCACACCTTGATAAATAACAGAGAACTGCTTAATATTAGTTCTACAGAAAGGGACATAATATACAATTTCGAATTACATGTATTATAATTATGAACTTGACTAACATAACAAAAAAATTTATCAAAATTAGCCGGTAGCATTCTTTTGTGGAATAAAAACATGAATTTACCTAAGTGGAATAAATATATCTTCTGAAATGGGAGAAGTCCAAGATCATTAAACATGGGCTCAGTATGAGCATCGTATACGGCCTTATTTATAATCCTAACAACACGCTTCTGTAATAACACAATACGTCTTAGATTTGATGGATACGTTGATCCCCAGACTAAAATACAATATTGCATGTATGGATAAACAAGAGAATAATATAGTGTTAACAATGATGATTTAGAGAGGTAAAAACTAGCCTTTTTAATAATGCCAATCGATTTAGACATTTTCCTCGTTACATGCGAAATATGAGATTTCCAAGAGAGATGCTCATCCAAAATTACTCCGAGAAAACTAACCTCATTAATTAAGGAAATTTGATGACTACTTAGGACTATATTAACATCAACATTACATGATTTTTGTTTCGGTCTAAAAATCATGAACTTAGTTTTTTCAAAATTAATTGATAATCTATTAGCAGCAAACCAATCAGATAGTTTAAGTAACTCATGATTGACTTGGTCAATTAGAAATGACAGGTTTTTATGTGAGTGGAATAAATTTGTATCATCAGCAAATAACACATAGTGAAGGATATCTGAAGCATTACAAATATCATTGATATATAGTAAAAAGAGTAAGGGACCAAGTATTGATCCCTGCGGTACACCACAATTGATTGGTATTTTTTGTGAACTTATGCCATTATATACAACAAATTGTTGCCTTTCATTAAAATAACTTTTAAACCAGTCTAGAGGAACACCCCGAATTCCGTAATGTTGAAGTTTATCAAACAAAATACAATGATCAATAGTGTCAAATGCCTTGGATAGATCCAAAAAAATACCAACTGTGAACTCCTTTATATCAATTCCTGAAGAAATTTTGTTATATAGCTAGATCCAATAAGGCTAAAGAAGTCGAATGATCCTTTCTAAATCCATATTGATTATCAGTAAGAATACTGAGTCTATCCACATAGCTTATCAAACGATTGTAAACAACTCTTTCAAAGACCTTAGAGAAAATTGGAAGGACTGAAACTGGTCTGTAGTTTGACATAAGTCTACGATCGCCTGATTTAAATACAGGTATTACTCTCGCAATTTTTAAAAAATCAGGAAAAATGTCAGACGATATAGATAAATTAACAATGTGAGCTAAAGGTTTAGCAATTAGATCAATAGATTCTTTAATAACAGACACAGGTAAATTGTCGTAGCCAGAAGCCACACCGTTCCTAAAAGAATTTACAATTTCCGTTATCTCTTGCTCGGTCGTTATATCAAAAAACATACTATCTACAAACTCGCCAGAAAGAAACGAATTTGGGGAAACAGGAACCTGTGGAATCTTACTAGCTAGATTAGTCCCTAAAGTTGAAAAATATTTGGAAAAATTATTGGCTATTGAAATTGGATCTGAACAATCAACATTATTAATTATAAATGTAGATGGGAATTTACTTGTTTGTTTACGTTTATTGATAATTTCATTCAAGATATTCCACGTTTTTTTACAATTTGACTTATTACGCTCTAATTGCTGCTCATAATATAAACGCTTGGCTAATCGCAAAGAATGATTTAATTTATTTTATACCTTTTGTACTTAGTTTCCATGGCAATATTTGGAGAGCTCAAATATCGCTTATATAAACGATTTTTTTTCTTAATTGAATATAAAAGACCCTTAGAAAGCCAGGGTTTACTAATCTTGGACCTCCCACTTTTAATTTTCTTAAGAGGAAAACAATTGATATATGTTTTACTAAATTCATTAAAAAAACTAGAATAGGCCTTAACTGGATCGCTAATATCATCAAGATCAAACCAATTGATTTGAGAAAGACAATTACGAAATTCGGTAACATTTTTTGAACTTTTATCGCGATATAAGAAGTATGATGCTTCATCCTTTCCCTCAAATTTCTTATTAAATATACTAAAAATAGGTAAATGATCAGATATATCTGAAAGAAGCAAGCCACTAAAAGCATAATTATGCAGATCGTTTGTAAATATATTGTCAATCAAAGTGGCTGAATGCCAAGTAATTCTAGTTGGAAGTGTTATTATAGGGAAAAGCATATTTGCATACATTATGTCGAGGAATTCGCTTGTAAGTTGATGCAATTGCTCATTGAGCAAGTTTAAGTTAAAGTCACCCATTATATAACAATACTTATTTTCTTTCGAAATTTTCCCAATTAATATGTTTAAGTTAGCAATAAAGTCGGCTACATTTTGACTAGGCCGGGCGGTCGATAAATCACACCAGCTATATAATTTTTCCCTTTAGGATTATCAATTTCAACAAACAACGATTCAGCGAGTTTTTTATCATTGAAACGCAGGTCATCACGAATTCTATATTCAAATTCACAAGCAATATACAGACCGACTCCGCCTCCGGTTTTATCACACCGATAATTGTGCACAAGAGTATCCATCCATGTTAACATGGTGAGTTAAATCCTGGAGCCATGTTTCAGAAATGGCTATAACGGAAAACTTATTAATTATAGTCGCAAGTAAATTCTGGAGCTGAGACAAGTTACGACCCAAACTTCGAATATTTAAATGCATGAAAGATAAGCAAGAATCACTTTGACTTTGATTGTTTCTCCGCAACATGCTATTTACACTGCTCTCAGTATAAAAATCACAATTTAAATCATTCAAAAAATTAGAATCCGGGTCTAAGTTTCTTGTTAAGGTCGAGGTATATTGTTGATTGCAATGAAGTGGATTTAGCTTCAAATTAAGTAATCTATCGGCTTCGAAATTAACCCTACCATGTGACAATTCGTACATTTCTAGTTCAAAACTATCATTATCGAGACTACTAAAAGGAAGATCCTCGAGCTCATTGTAAATATCAGAAGCCATTAGAATAAAATAATTACTTAGCTTTAAGAACACGAATGCTCATAATTAATCTTGAATTTGATTCAGCAGGAATTTGCTTCTAAAATCCCCAAATTCCTGCAAGTGTCAAACACAAAACTGGGAGATAATTGACTTTCGTCTTTCTTTAAATACACCTTTCCATTTCTTGTCCAAATGAACTTGAAGTTATACTGGCTTCGAAATTTCTTTGCTTCGGAAAAAATGACTCTGCTTTGAGCCGTTAAGCTATCATTAACATAAATACGATTCGATACGTCCAAGCCAAGATCGCTGGTAGATTTCGAAGAGAGGTTTCGCCTCTTTTTGTAAATCTCATCACGTAGATCGCGCCGAGTAAATTTTGCAATAATCTTTGGAATAAACCCTCTCGTAGAAGGCAAGCGATGGCTGACTGACAACATAGATTCATCAAAATCACATTCAGGGGCAGCAAGGCGGGCGACTTTAAGAACAATAGCATTAGTATTTTCACCTGCAATAACAGGAATTCCACTAATTTCAAGCGTGTCTCTACGGGAGTAACGACGTAAATCCTCCACGTCCTTTCCACTTGCATTAGCTTTTTCTTCTAGCTGTTTAACGCGCTGTTGCAATTGTTCATTAGCTTTACGTAAACTGACATTCTCTGCTTTAACTTCTTTGATTGAAGCGACAAGGTCGTCAAACTTCAATCCTAAGAATTCTTGACTGCTTTTAATTTCATCTAAGTCACATTTTGTCGTCTGCAAATGATTTGAAAAAAGATCATTAATTAGAGATGTTTGCTGTTGAAAGCGACGATCAAATAAAGCTTCCATGTTTTGTTGTAGTGATGTTGTAACTGGCATATCGACGCTTGCTTCGACTTCGACATCATTTTCGGCTTCGTCGGTAACCATGCAGGTCAGACTTTTTCTGATTACTGGCTCTGTCAAAGCGCGTTTTTAGCCTTTGACAGGGGTATGAAAAGTGCAAAAACGTATTAGCTAAGATAGAAAACCTTAGTCTATCACCACAAGATCTGGTGGTCTAGCCTTTATTTTTTAGCCATTTTTTGAGTTTTTGAAACACTAGCCAAAAATCGTCAAAAAGTAAAGGGGTTAGCTTTAACTTTTGTCGAAAAAATATTAAGGGGTTGCCCTTTACTAATTTTCAGCCATTTTTAGCCACTTTTTGAGTTTTTGAAAAACTAGCCAAAAAGTAAAAGGGTTAGCCTTTACCTTTTGGCCATTTTTAACCGCTTGTGGACGTTTTCAAAAAATGCATGCTAAATGTCCAAAAAGTAGAGGGGTTAGTCATTACTTTTGGCTATTTTTTATAGCTAGTTTCACAGATGAATATCGTAAGCTTTGTAATTTAAATGTACCTGGTGCTTCATACCTGCAGGATATACATGTATTTCCCTTATGCTAATCTTCATAGAAACATGAGCAATGTCTTCGATCAAATGACTGCCTCAATTTGTTCTCTTGGATACAGTATATAATTATAAACTGATGGCAATATCTGAAAGAAGACAATTTTAGAAGTCATGTGAGAATAAAGGAATGACTGAAAAATTGCAGCCCCTAATGGTTATCGATATACTGCGTCAAACAATTCCCAATGTCTGGGAAATGACACACTGCACTACCAACTTAGGAAAAAATTTCGCTCTGCTAAAAATATGTTCGAAAAAACACGCCCTTTGGTTTTCAAATGTTTTCCAAAATTTGCTTCAAACCATTCCAAACGCTTGTAAAACATTTTCTTTCGTGAAAACAATGATTTTGAGCTCATAAAAACATGTTACAAAAATGTTCCTGAAATGATAGAGGGAAACACAGGCAACTAGAGGCTCTGTGGTCTCCGTCCCTTTGATTTTCAACATATTTTTCAAAATTTGCTTCAAACCATTCCATACACTTCGGAAGTGGTCTGAAAAACCATTTCTTTCATCAAAGAGATGGAAAAGAGAAGTTTGTATTTACAATATAAAATTATAAATAACAAAGATGAACTGAGGATTTTTGTAGGTGGGGGGGTCCATAGGTTTAAGTATTTCAACTCAAACCTCAGAAAAACTGAATTAAGCTGGCTTCAATCCCCCCCCCCCCCCCCCTGAGTTATCGTTCCAGTTTATTTATTGTTCAATGGTGCAAAGTTGTCCGCCATTTTTTTTTGTCATGGACGTTGGACGGTTTTTTAAGTTATGCGCATGCGCGAGTACCGACAGAAAAAATCAAAATGGCTCCTCGAGAGCTGCTGAGTTTGAAACCGAAAAATCGGTTTTTCGAGCCTGATTTCAAAATATTTAATCAAAAAAATTAATAATAAATTTCAAGAAGGATATATTATTGACATTTTTCAAGGTAAGCGATAACAAATACACTTCTTTCTCCCCGAAGCAGCGTTTTTTTCGCTGTTGAAATATACATGTAAACTTTTTCCGCACGGCTCAACTCTCAAGTGAATTATATACTTACAGTATAGTTTGTAAATTATTCGTTTTATCCTCATTTATGTTGTTATGTGCAGTAAAAATATAGCTTAGATATATTTTTAAAGCCATTCTATTTTGTATATGAGCCATTCCAAAGTATTTTTCTCACGAATTTGTTTGTTTTTGTAGTTTTCTTCGATATATTTTTGACACTCGTTGTGAGTATTGTTTTTGCCGGCATGTTTATAACCGGCCATTAAGTAAAGCGCTGCATGAATTTTGTACTATATATTAAAGATAATCTACAGTCCGGTTTGCGCATGAGGAGTTTTTTGTTTTGAGGGGACTCCACCTCATAAACAATAACTAGTGCCCATGCCATCGAGTGAATCGCGGCCGGCTCATACTATAAAGTTATAAACAATATGGAGGAAGGCACGAGTGAAGCCGAACAAACTAAGCAATCATGTCCCAGCAAATATTCCAAAGTAGCAAAAGAAACAAGAAGAAAACCTTATTATGCACGAAGGGACGCTACTAAGATATATCTTTTTGAGCATTTCGAAAGATGGAGGACGCTGCTAATCGAATTTGGCTTGAAAACTGACAAAGAGTTGGCCGCCGCGCTTCTTGATAATTTTTGTATGACAAGGTAAAGATATTTATAAAATTGTTAACTACTTGTTTGCTTAGAGCATTGCGAATTATAAATGTATATATATTAATACAATTTACAGGAAAGAAGTCAGCGAAGTCTGCACTCAAACTGTAGACAATTTATATGAAGATATGAAATGGCAATATTAGAACAACATCATCTTTTGACAAATACACAAATTTCATCACCTTGTCCGGAAGCGACATCGGCTCCATGTGAGTATACTTTTGATATTTCATGACGATCGAGAATATAATTATATTTGTTTTACGTTTTTGTAATTCTGAAACCTATTTTTATATCATTTTATTGTCAACAGTAATGACTTCTACACCACTATCTATAAAGAGAAGTTCACAGAGTACTGAGAGTATAACAAGGTCTGACTCAGAGCAGCTTCCCTTAAAACGTAGATGCTTGGCATATGAAACAGAATGCAACCCAATACTGCTAGAGAGGTATGCGTTCTGCATGATCTGTATCGATTTTCATTTTGATGAAATAGTAAATGTTTTATTATTTATGTGGGGACTTGTACCATGTTTATTGCTTTCAACCTAACAGCCTCATTGTGTCTGGTTATATTATGTATATATGGCAGTTGCCAATAATAAAGAGTGATTCAATCACTATTCCCTTGACTTTTTTGGCAAGGCAATGAAAGTGAACACATTCCCTGCAGTCAACAGATAAAAGCAAATTTTGAGTGCCAGTTTATTGCCATTCTGAATTTCTGCCCTTTTCTGGGTTGGAGATGGTTACACATTTTAATATTTCTGTAGTTCCCAAAATTCACCTGCTGTTCATGTCTGTCAAGAGAAAGAAACCCTTATAGCTTCAGAAAAAGAAGATGAAACCCTAACAGCCACAGAAAAAGAAGATGAAACCCAAGCAGCCACAGAAATGCCTTCAAAAGACAGTTTCGGTCTACCACCATCACTTTCTGAAGTTTTCCAGTGAGTATTTATATCTGATCCCATTGACTGGCAATGCACCCTAATCTATTCTATTACTATGTCTAATGCCAGATGATTTTACTTGTCAAGGGGATAGTCTTGAGTCTAGATAATGGTTTAACCCATTGATTAACACCTAACCCTTTCCCCTTGACAAGTAAATTTTTAACAATATTATAATAAAGCATTGATGCACTGCAGCCAAACAGGTTAATATTTGCCCAAATAACCTGGTTAACCATTAAAGCCTGACACTTCTTCTATAATAAATCTTTCATTATACATGGTAATAAAGCAAAGTTTGGTGCAATGCTGCTAGGCTAAACAAAGTTAGATCCTTTGCCTTATACAGGACAGTGAATCAGCGATTGCTGCATGTGCCAAATAATGAGAAGTAGCACTGTTGGTTTTTTCTCTAGATCTAAATATCCACCTGCTGTTGATACCAGTCGAGAAGATGAAACCCTAACAGCCACAGAAATGCATTCAAAAGACAGTTTCAGTATACCACCACCACTTTCTGACGTTTTACAGTGAGTATAACATATATATATATGAGCTGATATATTTATTTTAGAAACCTTACTGTATATAAGCTAAGTCTGCACATCCACCCTTACAATCCATGATACCAATGAACACAGTAAAATCATTTGGAGTTTTACAGAGTACCTAAATTTAATTTCCTTTCTACATATTTATACTTTGTTAGAATGAATGTGGATGACCTGGAAAAGACATCTCTTGTTGATGATGTGTTCAATACGATAATAGGTGGATATGACCTTGATCCTGATGATAAAGATAGCAAGGAACCAGAAATGGATAGTCGAAAAGAATCATCTAAGACAAATGTAGACCCACAAAGTGCTGTTCAGGCTGACAAATGCATAACCTACTGTGACAGATTACTTGAACTCCTGTATCAAATTCATGGTTTGAAGTGCAAAGTATCGAGTTGTGGAAAACGCTTAGACTATCGGAAAACATTTTCTGGGACATGTTTTATTGTATCTTGGCGTTGTAGTAGTGGCCACTTTGGAGGAAGATGGTCTTCACAGCCTAAATGTAAAGGATTAAGAGCTGGGAATCTACTGTTGGCATCATCTATTGCTCTTTCAGGAAATTCTTTTACGAAAGTTGGCTTTTTATTTCGAATAATAAATTTGAAATACTTCTCACAGAGTCTTTTCAACCAGTATCAGAATTTGTATATAGCGCCTGCAGTCGATAAATATTGGAAGAGTATGAAAAGTTCCTTGTGGGATGAGCGAGAGGGACAAGACATTTTGCTTAGCTCGGATGGACGTAATGATTCGCCAGGACATTGTGCGCAATATTGTACCTACTCCTTTACAGACATGGAGACACAGACAATACTTAACATGAATATTGTTGATGTGAGAGAGGTGGAAGGAAGGAAAAGTCCCAACATGGAACGGATTGGCTTTGAGAGGGGGCTGGATGAAATTTTAACTTCAAAGATCGTGATAAAGGAAGTTGTCACTGATGGTCACTTGGAGATTGGTGCTCTTATGAGTATGTTATTATGAACTTCTTGAAATAGGTTTTTCATGGCTAGCTTTGTCACTGCCTATTAAGATGTAATAGTCTTCTCTAGCTCATCCAAGTAAAATAGGAAATCATGGTGCATTACATCTTGTTGTGTTTATTGCTAAAATGCATTGCCTAACTGTCTAAATTCCTTTGTGGTATTTCCTATTAAATAAATGTGTTTCTCTTACATTTCCAGAAAACTCACCAAAATATCAGGCTATTAAACATCAAAGAGACATATGGCATGGAGCTAAAAACATTTCCAAGAAAGTAACTAATGTAAGTGTTGTAGTGTAAAGGTGTCATTGTAATTATCAGAATAGAAATTTGTTAATGTGATACATTTACAATAAAATAAACTGAATTATATATTGAATTATAGGCTGCACGTGAGAAAGGAAATGAAGACTTATCTTTATGGAGTGGTGCTGTTCGCAATCACTTCTGGTATTCTAGTAGGACCAGTGCGGGAAATGTTGATGACCTTAAAGTAAGTTGTTATTTTTATTTAAATCACAATGTACCCTTCTTTAGTTGTTTTACCTATTTTCACACTCTAGTTACATGTACATGTCTTACTGTATCAGGGCCACATACCTGTCAAGGGGAAAGCGCTACAGCTGAATGTGTTAATAGATAGTTGATTATAAACTCTATATTTTATTAATAGGATGTTTGGATTGGTCTTCTTCATCACGTAGTTAACGAGCATTCCTGGATTTTGGATGAAGGGAAAGCGCAGGGCAAATGCGCTCATGCTCCATTAACAGCAGAAAGAGACAAGCCTTGGTTAAAAAAAAATTCTTCTGCCCATAATGTTTTGACAAAAATCATGATGGACAAACGATTCCTAAACACTTTGCCATACTATACTAACTTTAGGTTTGTTTAATTTGTTTTATAATTCTTCCAATTATCTGACAATATATTTTTTTCATGTAGATGTACAGTAAGTGCACTTGCATTGATCATATGAAGTGCATTATTCCAAAATACTTTTACTTTGCAGACATACTGGATTCCTGGAATCTTTTCACAACAATCTTTTAATGTATTGTCCCAAGCGTCATTCTTATTCGTAAGTACAAATGTTTAGTTCATGCCCGGGCCTAAACATATACACAACTTTATTTATTAAATAATAAAAATGATAGTATACCCAATATCTTATACATGATTTTTTTGTTTCAAAAAATTTTAGATTTGTAGGTTACAAACTTCGTAACCAACTGGCAGCCATTGATTTCAACATGCATAGGAATCGAGAAATTGCAACAACTGCTGATGGTACACCAAGGTACAAATTTGAGTTGCAAAATAGGTCATTATACTTTACACCATAGTTAATATAGTATATATTAACTATGTTTACACCTATATGTGTGCTGGGCCAAGATGAAATTTTTTGTGACCAAATTAAAAAATCATCTTGCTAGTTGCAAGCAAAAAATTGTATAAGAAATTAATGAAGAACACAAAACCACCGACTTTCCAAACTGAAAGTTTTATTTGTCAAAACAAAAAAAATCTTTTTTACGGAGTTTCTGAGGAACAATGCAAATTTTGTGGTTGTAACACAGGAACACAATAAGAAAAGTGTAGGAAACATGGTAATACAGAATATAAATGAAACAGGGAACATTGTAAAGTTAGGTTCGTTTAGAGTGAAGAGCCTCATTACTGCATAACACAAAGCATCTCACTGTACAATATTAATGTTAATTTAGATATCGTGCACAATACAGTAAGAAAACAAAACGATGGAGACCTGTTGCATTGTTGAAGCCAAAGGCATACAGCTACATTCCAGATTTGTTGGTGCAGATTTTTCAAACTCGTGCAAGTGTCCCTGGTCGAGTTGATCAGAGAATTGTCAGGTCTGCAGAAGATCCCGTAATATTGCAGCAAACATTGCTATCATACCCCGACCAACAGTGCAGCAGCTTTTGTCAGAACACAAATCAAGATTTACTACAGAATAAAAATTAACCAGAAGTCTCACATAAAAATTTGTTTCTGTATATCTTATTCTGTGATAGTAGAGATGTGCCTGAAATAAAAATAATGGCACCAGCTAAATATAGATGTCTAACAAAAGTCATAGTCTTGCAGGGCGAAACCCTACGTAAAATCCATTAGCAGAAGGATACCTTGCACGTATTGCAAGGAAACAACAGCTCGGCACAACCCTACGGTCACCTTTGCCCAATTTCCCATGCTGCCACAGCACAAATTGCCGATAGGCAGCATGTCGAAAGTTCTCGTTATTTCTGTGGTGAGCCATTGCAAGTATATCCTCTCGATACCTCATCTGTATCTCTAATACATTTGCATCAAGTACTATATGTTGGAAAAGTGGCATAGTTGTCATGCATTGCATTCTTCTTTTACAACAACACTTGTTCTCAGTTTGCGTAGGCATGGGCCTGCATGCACCACAATAACACCAAGCTGGAACTTCATTTGGATGGTCTAGGGGTGGTTGCTCTGGGAGTGGTTGATCTAGGTGTGGTTGGTTTGGGGGTTGTTGATCAACTGGGGGTGGTTGGTCTGGGGGCGGTTGAACTAGGGGTGGTTGATCTAGGTGTGGTTGGTTTGGGGGTTGTCGATCAGCTGGGGGTGGTTGGTTTGGGGGTCTGCCTGGGTCTGCTTGTTGTGGTGGTTGGTTTGGGATTTCTCCATTTACTAAATCCATGTAGACGTCTGGTTGCCGTCTTAATAATTCCAGTGCTAATTGCTGCAGCACAGCATGTGGGAGGTTGAGCACTAAATCCTAACAACAAAATTTTTTGCATACTATTTAGCAACCAATTGTTCATCATCTGTTCACCTCATGCAAGCAATATATGATACAACCAGTACCTGCAACTGATTCTCCTGGGCAGCCTGTCTAGCTTCAGCACTTTCCTCAGGCACCAACCCTCCTCTGCCACGACCACGAGATCTTCCTCTTCCTGACTTTCTTTGAGTTTGGGCCATTCTTCCCCGAGGACCTAGCCCTGAATGCTCTCCAGTTTTTTCCAAGTTTTCTTGTGGTTTTGCCCTTCCTCGTCCCCGAGAATAAGGTCTTCCACGCCCACGGGCTCTTCTATTCCTGCCAGGACCTCGACTTCTTCCCCTAGCACTGCTTTTTCTTATATCAGTAAAGCTCTCATCAGCACTTGAAGTATCCTAAAAGTTTGATAATTTTTAGACACAGTAATGCACTAGTAATGTACAATAGCACTTTATTCTCATGTTGCGAATAAAACATGTTTATACACTTTAATGATCTTCAATCATGGAATTGTTAAGCATTGGTGATTGGGGCTAAAAAGGCTGGGATCTTTAACAGCTAATATTCCCAGGGTAGCGGGGAAAATACCAGTGATTTAACACTGTTGAAATGTTAATTTCCCCGCCCTATCTTAAGTGTCTGGGGCCGGAGTTTCAATTGAATATTGTATAATTTTGAACAATTTTGAGTCGTGTACACAGCTGAAGTGGTGGATTGTATAAAATTTGTTTAGTAAAATTACATTTTATAGTTCACTTACCGGTCTCATTGACACATCAGAGTTATCGCTTTTATTATCCTCGCTGTTATCGGAATCAGAGTCGCTTTCCAAAACTTTTCGTTGGTTCATACAAGCCCCTGAGAATTGGTTTGCATGACATACAGACGAACAATAATGGCCGACACTCTTGCATGGGCATGCACTCCTTCCGCTATCTCTAAGACACAATCCACGACAAGAGCAATTTGATATGTCATCTGAGTTCGGAACAACAGCCGCCTGCTCAATTTCAAATCTTTCAAGGTCATCCAATTGAAAACTATCATTCATATTTACATTTTATTTGCATAACAAAAGTATCAAATTCATAATTTTGGTGTAGTGATGAAAGCATGTGATTATATGACGAATGTAATACTTAGTGTAAGAATATTAGAATGTGTTTATAAACACAAAATGTAAACAAGACTCCCGCATATGCGCAAACCGGACTGTAGATTATCTTTAACCTTTTAAACTGGCCTCATAACTTTCTGTCTGTGTTTTTCTCTTTTAAATGTCTACTAATTCGCCTTCGGCTCAGTTACTATACTCTATAGGCTTGTCAAATGGGCGAGGGGATTCTGCATGAATGTATTTTTAATTTCTACTTCAATTTTTATGTCAGATACGAAGATTTTGTTTTCCTGCTACTGAAAATGAGACCGACTTAAACCGTTTTGTAAATCGACGGGAAAATAATGACGTAATCTCATCACAATGGCTTGGGGCGAGAGATACTTAATTAAGACGTCATCGCTAATTAAATCATAGTCAATTGTTCCAAGAACAATGAAGTCGCGCGAGATTTTGCTCGCGATCGTGGTCGTTTTTGCTATATTTGATGGATGTGTGGGTAAGGCAATGAATTTGACCAATATACAGACAAACAACAAATGGAAAAAATAGATTAATAGTAAAGAAAACAAACATGAATATTCTTTTTTAATAGCTATGTCAGTGAAGGACAATACGAAGTCCTCAGACGAAACTGAAGACGAATGCACCGTCTGGTATAAATGCACCGGTAAGTAAGTCGATAATTGTTTTGTTGAAAACACGGCGTTTTCAATTTGGCAAAGCATTCAATTCGTAATTCCGGATCTGTTTCAGCGCAAATGATATAAGACTAATTTTTAGCTCGCATTCCTCTTTATTACTGGCAATGTTCTGCGCGTATGTTTTGCGCACCTGTGACTTGCGCACCAATGGTCTGACAGTGCGTGAATTGTAATACTTGGGCGAATTTAAGTATACTGTAAGTAAGGTAACAGCATCCCTATGTCCCTACGGCAGCACTTCCCTATCGATGGTAACTCTTGTTCGCGTCATTAGAAAGATAATTAGTTAGAAAGTTAATTAGACCGCTAATTAGAAAGTTAATTGGATTAGTTACGTCATTATCCTGTTCTAATTAACGTGCGCAAGAAATTGACTTTTTTGACGTGACTGGATATTACCACGCGTACCACTCAAACGAGTCAAAACTCTCATCAACTCTCATCAAAATTGGAACCAGGTCGATATTGATGAGAGTTGGAAGTCAAACGCGAGCGAGAGTTGCAACCAGGGCTTTAAGCAAGATAAAGTTTAGGTATCAAAAGCAGACTTGAAAAGCTTGGGTTGGATATGTGATGGCGACAAAATCGAAATATGGTTGATTATGTTGTAATCTGTTTGTTTTAGAGCGGTGGTTCGTAAAGTTTTTCAGAGGTTTTCAGAAACCAACATTCTCACATGGTATTTTTCTTGGCGTTCCAGTTGGAATGATGAGCACGTTTATCATTCGTGTGATTATTAATATCATTGTCAGGTGAGATATTGTTTGCTGTTTTCAACTTTTTGTTCGTTTTTCTCCCTCCTTCCCTCCCTTCCACCTTCCTGCCTTCACTAAACCCCAACCTTCACTAACCCCAACCTGTTTATTTCAATATTACAGGATCTGCTGCATTCACTGTTTTAAAAGAAAAAGCGTGAAAAAACCCGACGAAGTTAAGTGTTCGCCCAGGAACAGCTGGGTCCACGTGGATATACCAACCATTAACAATAACGAAATCCGCAAATCATTGAGTGAAGGATCAGTGTGCATCACTGTCAATGACATCCCAGAAGTCAATGCTTCTAGGAGTTGTTCCTGGCCATAACTACATGAACAAACACTATCACTGTATATTTTCCTCTAATTTCCATATCGTATATATATTATAAGTATTACCGTAATCTCATATTAATCCCCCCTCTCCAATAAGCCCCGTCTGTATTAAGTCCTCACTCCCCAATAAGCCCCCTCAAATAAGTATCCCTCGAATAGGTATGCATGTCCCCCCCCCGGGTGACTTTATATAAGATTTACGGTATGTCGAAAAATATAACTCTATGTGTAAACTATGCATCACAATGTTAAACTTCAATACGCACATCGCGTATAACAAACCTCGCGTGTGTTATTTTTTGTATCAAGCTTTTGGCCAGCAAGTGTCAAACCGTCCAGAACGTATTATAGATCAGTTGGAAAACAATGACGTAATCGCATCGAAGTGGACCGGTGCGAGAGATACCTAATTACGTCACTAATTAAGTCATGCTTAATGAAGTCGTGCGTGTTTCTTCGAAACTCTTCGTGACCTTGACACAGATTAGATATATTAAATATAATATAATTTGTATTCTTGGTGTTGTTAATGCCAGAGAGGGCAGTGTCCGCATTAAGGTCTGATTCCACGAGTGCTTTTTCTCAGCGAAATGCAAAAAATTTCGCACGAAATGAATTGACGCATGCGCAGAAAATATAAATCAGGGTTCGCGAGAAAAAATTTCGCTTCGCCAGTGAGTAAAAGTTAGTTCTACTCACTGCGAAAGAAGTGGGGGAATTGAATAAAATCACTGATGTGCAGCCATCCGTATTCTGCAGACACAATTTCTCGCGAATAATTTCGCCGTAGAATCAGGCCTTTATGGCTTGTGTTTCAATAGCCATTGCCTTCTCTGGGTACGGGTGTGTGTCTGCTTTGAAAACTGTGAATTTAAAGTAATAAGATGAATCTAAACTATTGCTCTTGTTTAAACAGGGATGGATTTACTGGGGAGGTGCAGGGGGTGCGCACCCCTCCTAGCCTTGGCCAAGGGGGGGGTGCAGGAGGGGTGCCAATTCCCATATCAAATCCAAATTTTGGATTTGACAGGGCATTTATCAAACAAAAATATAACATTGGGCCATTGATGGACCTTTTTGACCATCTATATATAGGCAGTCTTATTTTTCAAAACATTTCTGGCAAGATAACTCCCTTGACCCTATAGGAGGCTCTCAGTGGTGATTCGCCCTTCCTCGGTCACCGACCACGCCCTGCTTATCAAATCAAGCTGGATCCATCCATGTGTTTAAAAGCAGCGCATTAGCTTCATTCATTCAAATATTTTGATGACAACAATTGAAGACAATTGGTCGCCCAGAAGCAGCTGGATCCTTGGACTTGAAAAGATTGGGTTGGATATGTGATGGCCACAAAATGGAAATATAGTTGATTATGTTTGTTTTAGAGTGGCGCTAATTTGCATGCCAGTGGGCATTATAAGCTCGGCGCGAAGCCGGCGCGAAGCGCCGTGCGAAAGCGCCGTGTAAAGCTAGCATATATAGCCTAGCATATATAGCCTAGATTAGCGAGGGTACTAATTCCGCTCGGATATTTACACCCGGGTATGTGAAAACATAGGGGAATCCAAAGTCGTCCGCCGCGATGCCATGGACGGTTCAGGGTTATCTACGTTATACGCATGCGCGAGTTCTGTTCGAGAGAAACATACGGATAAACATTTAAAAAAAAATTTACGGATAAAAATTTTGTTATGCATCAAAAATGATTTTTAATACTCGGGCTACTGGAAAAACATACCGATAAACAGAGTCTTCAAAACAAGATAAACGTGAAGGAGTCGAATGGCTGAAAAAAGGACACTTTTGAAGTGTTTTGAACGGGTAAGTGTCTATTTTGCATAGTTTAGTTTGTGGATTTGCAAAAGCGTATGTCACTCTGTGAGGTTATTATAATATCGATTAAACCTAAAAGGTATTTTAGCAAGTTTAAATTTGAATTTTGAAGAAACAACGTAATGTCAAAAACTTCATTTTAAAGATAAATGTAAAAAAATATACTGTCAAAAAACAGTTGAAGTTTTCTGAAAATTTTTGACGTTTTTGTGAAATGTCTAAGGTTAAATTTTACAGCAACCAAAGCTAAAAGAGTACGTAATAACATATCTACAAAGTACAAATATTTATATTACTGAGTTCGAATATGCGAGGGGATTCTGCATGATGTATTTCTAGTATAATGTTGAATTCTTCATTTAAGTGTTGTGCCTATTGGCAATCAAGTTAGTCCTGGCCAATATTTACTCAGGAGTCGAACTTTTATTTCCAGTCCGAACTTGTGTTATTCACTTCACAGTTGGTCTGTATTATTAATGCCTAGGTAGATTTTTTTTCCTAATTTTTTTCTGGGAATTTTTTTGTTGCTTTTTCTCCACATCCCCCATCACTTTTCTAATGGTCCGTCCCTAATAAAAACTATAGCTTGTACATATATGATACATAGCAATAATATGTGTTTTATAGCTATACTGAAATTGTTTTGAAAATTAAAACATTTCAACTTTGAACAGTTTTTTTTGGATAAAATCACAAATCATGGGTAAATACATCTCGTACCCTGGCTCCATAAATAATATTGACAACATGACTACCAATGTATAAAAAATCCCAAAACGTGGCGTTACATTCTTACTGAATAATATTACTGCTAAACGTCCTGACTTGTTTGTAAACGCGTGCTCGCGTCTCTATTTAGCCCGTTCTCCACTAGGCGAATTTGTTCGCGCGAAGCGAAGCGAAAAACCAATTTCGGCAACGTGATTGGGTAGCGAAAAAATTCGCCGCGAAAAAGTAGAAAGCGATCCTACTTTTTCGCAGCGAATTTTTTCGCTAGCCAATCACGTTACCGGATTTATATTTCACTTCGCGTCGGGCGAACAAATTCGCCTAGTGGAGAACGGGCTTAAGAGGGTATGTCGGTCGGTCGGTCGTTTCGTCTTTGCTTATTTGTCAAATTCGAAGCCCAAGATAATGCTTGGTCGAGTACGTCTTCCCAAATTGATGGATAGAAATCAACGATGTCAAACGTAATAAGAGTGTGCCTGTTTTTTTCTTTTATGTTGTCAAACCATTCAATTACATTTTTCGTGTTTATCCATTGGTTTATACTTTTAAAATTCCTCTCATATTAGGATTGATTTCATCAAGAATTATTTCACTGCGTTTTCCGAACTCACTTTTAGCAGGGTTATAATTAATGGACATTTTTCCATTTTTGTGTTGTTTTCGAAATTGTCTTTATGCATGTTCTTTCAGTGAAGAAATTGTCTTTATGTTCGAAATTTTTTTTCGTTCATTGTCAATGTTATCTATATCATTACGATTTGCCTCCCGTGTGATTGTGTAATTGAGCCTACATTTTGTACTACAATATACAATATCAATATAAAAAGTATTTTTGCGATAGAATTGAAATATAGTGAGCTGGTTAGTGGCTTAAGTATGCGAAGTGGTCTGCGAAGAGTATGTCGCGGGTTCATTTCCCCGTTGTAACAATTTTTCTTAACTCTTTATTGGAAGCGGGTATCAATTCTAAGACGATATCGTCTTAGAATTTTCACTAATTTTGCAGTTTCATAACTTCGGTTCAGTGCATGCTATGTAGATGACAATACCACCGTTCGATTCAGCGTTTTATGATCTCTTTAGAGAAGTAAATTGTGTTTGTTTACAACGCTACGCGGCCGACTTAGCCCCTTTCAAACACCTCCGTAGTTGTATTTGTTTACAAATTAACAATAATACAAACTAATTATATATTCATTTCGCTTCCTACCTACCCATTCGACGGGGATTTCCAATCCCTTTAGTTTGATACCATTTTTGTAATCATAGGACATAATCTAGCCCTTTTACGGCAATTCTCGTCAAAATATAATATTTATTCCGAAAGACGGTTTTGTCGGCGCACGCTCGGACAACTTCGGAACCTAAAATCTCCGCGACTTTGCACCCTGGCGTATTGAAAGTACCGGCAATCGATTCCTCGTGATGTCATTGCAATCAACACTGACCTTATATGGCGTGCGGGAATCAAATTTCAACGATCTCGGCATTTTGATGCAACTTTCAAAAAATAAAAATAGTTCTACTTCTTCAAATGCAATGAAACTTTCCAATAATATTCCTTTTTACATGAGCTACAATTCGTGTGGTAACACTTGCTCGAAAATAATAAATCTTGCTCTGGCAATTCCGATTTCATGAGGACCCGCACGATGTGTGAAAAAATTAAGGCAAAAGGTGTTCGTTTCCAAGGCATCCGAAAGGCAGGCGTTTGAGGGTTGAAATGTATTAATTAAATTTACTCACTTCATGACCAGATGCAGATGTAATTTAATCAAAGAGTTTGCGCTTGGTTTAAATATTGATAACTCATGTAATAGTTTACTAAATAGTAAATAGCGTTCCATTTGTCAACGCCATCATTTAAGATTTAGCATGCATGGTAGAGTACGCGCCAAATTTAATACTGCGTGAGCCGCGAAGTATATTTTCGATCAGCCGATGCAGTTGGCGAATAGCAATATGCAGTTGGCTATAGTATATATTTCGTCATTTCGATAACTTCCTTTGTAATATTCTTGTTCTGGCGTTCAGTCAAGGAGTAGAAATAAAGCCGAGCGGATGGAATACAGCACGTAGCAGACGGTGAATAGCATGGTCAACCAGATCTCTGGAACAATACAATAAGATAAGTATGGCGACAGTACATCAGATTCAGAGAAGCATATCCGACATAAAATCGCGCAAATGCGCACCAGCATCTCATGCAATGAAACGATATCTGGAAACATATACTCAATCAGAACCAATTATATTTAGTAAGATTATTTAGCATCCCGCGCCACAACGTTCAGCTCCATGTTGTCGCCTTATAAATTCGCGCGTACCGCGCTACAACATAACGATGTTGTTGTAATGTTAGTGAGAATTCTTTTAGTGGATGCTCTTGTGCCAGAAAGATGTAGTCATCTTTTGCTAGCAGATTAAGAAGATGTAGTCATTTTTGCTTAATCATGCAGTTGAATCTAGAAGGCCAATCATAATTATTGCACAGCAACTGAGCAACTTAAATCTCAATGCGCAATGATATATAACTTGAAATATTAAGTTATTTGGAAATTTATATTATATATGCGGCCTTTGTATAAAAGAGTCAGCATGAAATAACGCGCGTCTCCACATCATGTAAATGCTGTATGTAATTTTAGTGAGAATTCTTTTAGTGGATGCTCTTGTGCCAGAAAGATGTAGTCATCTTTTGCTGGCAGATTAAGAAGATGTAGTCATCTTTGCTTAATATCAGTTGAATCTAGAAGGCCAATCACAATTATTGCACAGCAACTTAAATCTCAATGCGCAGTGATATATATCTTGAAATATTAAGTTATTTGGAAATTTATATTAAATATATGCGGCCTTTCATATATAAAAGAGTCAGCATGAAATAACGCGCGTACCCACATCATGTAAATGCTGTATGTAATTTTAGTGAGAATTCTTTTAGTGGATGCTCTTGTGCCAGAAAGATGAAGTCATCTTTTGCTGGCAGATTAAGAAGATGTAGTCATCTTTGCTTAATCAGTTGAATCTAGAAGGCCAATCACAATTATTGCACAGCAACTTAAATCTCACTGCGCAATGATATATATCTTGAAATATTAAGTTATTTGGAAATTTATATGAAAAATATGCGGCCTTTGTATAAAAAAGTCAGCATAAAATAACGCGCGTACCCACATCATGTAAATGCTGTATGTAATTTTAGTGAGAATTCTTTTAGTGGATGCTCTTGTGCCAGAAAGATGAAGTCATCTTTTGCTGGCAGATTAAGAAGATGTAGTCATCTTTGCTTAATCAGTTGAATCTAGAAGGCCAATCATAATTATTGCACAGCAACTTAAATCTCAATGCGCAATGATATATATCTTGAAATATTAAGTTATTTGGAAATTTATATGAAAAATATGCGGCCTTTGTATAAAAGAGTCAGCATGAAATAACGCGCGTCTCCACATCATGTAAATGCTGTATGTAATTTTAGTGGGAATTATTTTAGTGGATGCTCTTGTGCCAGAAAGATGTAGTCATCTTTTGCTGGCAGATTAAGAAGATGTAGTCATCTTTGCTTAATCAGTTGAATCTAGAAGGCCAATCATAATTATTACACAGCAACTTAAATCTCAATGCGCAGTGATATATATCTTGAAATATTAAGTTATTTGGAAATCTATATGAAAAATATGCGGCCTTTGTATAAAAGAGTCAGCATGAAATAACGCGCGTATCCACATCATGTAAATGCTGTATGTAATTTTAGTCGGAGAATTCTTTTAGTGGATGCTCTTGTGTCAGAACGATGTAGTCATCTTTTGCTGGCAGATTAAGAAGATGTAGTCATCTTTGCTTAATCAGTTGAATCTAGAAGGCCAATCACAATTATTGCACAGCAACTTAAATCTCACTGCGCAATGATATATATCTTGAAATATTAAGTTATTTGGAAATCTATATGAAAAATATGCGGCCTTTGTATAAAAGAGTCAGCATGAAATAACGCGCGTATCCACATCATGTAAATGCTGTATGTAATTTTAGTGAGAATTCTTTTAGTGGATGCTCTTGTGCCAGAAAGATGAAGTCATCTTTTGCTGGCAGATTAAGAAGATGTAGTCATCTTTGCTTAATCAGTTGAATCTAGAAGGCCAATCATAATTATTGCACAGCAACTTAAATCTCAATGCGCAATGATATATATCTTGAAATATTAAGTTATTTGGAAATTTATATGAAAAATATGCGACCTTTGTATAAAAGAGTCAGCATGAAATAACGCGCGTATCCACATCATGTAAATGCTGTATGTAATTTTAGTGAGAATTCTTTTAGTGGATGCTCCAGTTGTGCCAGAAAGATGTAGTCATCTTTTGCTGGCAGATTAAGAAGATGTAGTCATCTTTGCTTAATCAGTTGAATCTAGAAGGCCAATCATAATTATTACACAGCAACTTAAAGGTAGGTTACAGTCGATTCTGCGCATGCGCGGGCTGTGTTTACATTTTTTGTTTTTGTTTTGAACCACATTGACTATATAACATGAAGTATATAACAGGTGTTCGGAACACGATTCAGTACATTCGACATAATTTGCGACGTAAGGAGTGCAATGTTTGATATGTTTCACAATTTGTACTTTTTCTACACTTTTAAATCTTTATACGACTTTTAATTGAAAAATCGTGAATAAAGAGGCCGCTTTGAACCTTGTGTGGTCAGCTAGATCAAAAGGCAACAGCCAGAGCGGCGAAATCCCGAAAGTGCGAGTTCGATCATTGAATGATAAATATTTGTGTTTACTTTTGGAATTTAATGACTTGGAAGTGTTATAAATGTGTATAATCATGAAAATATTTCATGTGGTATCTCTCGTTCGAAACATGTTGCCAGAGTTGTTGTTGCAGTCATGGCAGAAGTACTGGAAGAAAGCCTCTCGCTTGACGAATTCGAAACAAGTGTGATCGAAAGTGTTGCTGCAGTGCCCAATGTAGACAACAATATCACTACATGTTCTTGTCGCGGCGCCTGTCTTCGCGAAAAAGGGCGGAATTATTGTGCGTGTAAAAGCGTAAACAGCTTTTGTTCTAGCGCGTGCCATGGAGACGATTTTGGATACTGCATGAACAACAGAAGGGCCCAAGAGAGTGACAGTGAAGACACAGTAAGTATTCAAATCTTTTGTGTATATTATATACAAAAATTATGTATGATTTGCAATTATCGCCTGGAAAAATCTGAAATATGTAACTCACTGATGTCACCCTCAGATCGATAGAAGAATAAAATACTTATTTTTTTTCTTTGCATTAATATAAGAACAGTTTTATTCACTTTCACACTATACTTTTTTAGGATTCTGATTTCTCAATGCAAGAACTGGAAAGCAAGGTAGAGGAGGAGTTGATAGAAAGTGAAGAGATAGGAGAGGACATGGCAGAGGAAGAGCTAGAATTCTTCTAGGGGAAGAGGTTGAGGTCAAACAAGAGGAGGGCGTGGAAGAGGAGGGCGTGGAAGAGGAGGTCGTGTAAGAGGAGGTCGTGGAAGAGGAAGTCGTGGAACTGGAAGGGGGCGTTTAAATGAAGAGCCAGATGCTGCTGAAAATCAAGCCAACCATGAACAGCAGTTGGTGGTAAGAAAACTATAGGTCGGCTTTTATTATATTTATATAAGTTGAGTTGGCAGGCACGGATCAACCACAACCACCAAGCCCAGATCCCGACAACGAAACCCCTGAGTGGTGCAATTGTGGCCACTGCATTGTTATGCCAACGCAGGATGAGAACAAATGCTGTGCAACAGTAAGACGTCCATGCATTTACAGAACAAATGTATTTAGACAAGTAGTTACTGATGGCAATGTTCTGGAGATTGCAATGAGATACAGGATATAGACAATATGTACTATGGCAACATGGAAGGTTGGGAAGGGGTACCAGAAGGGTTGTTCCAAGCTGCTGTGTTGTTGCCATACGTGCTCGTTACCCTTCACCCAATGGTGTGTACACAGGATATAGGCCTGCACACTTGTAGATATTAAGCATATGATCCTTTATTTATGTTCTATTTTGTCTAAAAGCAGACAATTTAACTTGCCTGCATTATGGAATTAGTAGCCTGTGCACAGTGTACACAGATATTTTGTTTCCTGTGAATAGACTGCGAATCGACAAACAAAAGATAATTGTTCTGTCACATCTTCATATTATTAGTGCATAATTTCGGATTTATAGTCTATCGTGTCATATTATTCTATATAATTATTGTTTAGCCTATCACAATTTCCCCCTGATTCTCACATGATCAGAACAAGTTATTGTTTGCCGATTCACAGTCAATACAGGTAACGTTAGGGTTTACTTCCATTATTTGCTGGATATGGAATTATAAATAAGAGGAGAGCCTTTGTGTTAACAAATTCTTGCATGTGGTTATTAACAAGAAGTTCTAGCAGGCAGTTTTGTTTTTTTGTTATTTACTAGTGGCTCAGTTCAATACTAAAAATAGTATGGGAACAATTAACTTATTGGGTTGAGCTGCCCATCTCCCACCAACATGGCCAGACTGACACCCCCAGGATACCACAAGACAGGTTCCCCGATACATCTTTCTATAAATCAATGAACGGCCACAATCTGGTCGTTTACAAACACTCCCATGTATAGATGTAATCAATGACATAAGAGTGTCTGTAAATACAATACACTTTTCCATCTTTATGGCTTCTTGTAGGGTAACCTCTTCTACGGTAGAGATGTACTCTGATGATGTCGTTGTCTTGGTTCCTCCTTCGCTATTTCCACCTTCAGGCTCATCTCCATCTTCATGCTCATCTCCATCATGCCCATTTATAGTTACATTTAATACATCCTCTATTAACGGTTCATCAAAGCAGGATCCAATCTAAATTGTGCATTAAGTATGTATTACTTGCATGCATGTACTGTAATACTGTACATACATAAATCATATGGTATATAAAGACAAGTTTTTTAAAACATGTACCCAAAAATGGGGAATATTTGCCGTGTGAGAAAGGCTAATTACATTATAGACTAACTCTTTATCAGTTTATGCCACTTTAATAATACCCTAACAGCCTCTGTTCAGCAGACACTAACCTGCTCCCTGAGGATGTCTGTTTAATACAGGTTTGACAACAGACTTTTAAGGGTTGTGTTGATGGCTTACATATACTTACTGAGGAAAATCATCAGTAGGAGACAGTATGTTTGGTGGCTGGATAGTCAGATCCGATATGTCATCACCAAAGTCATCATCACTTTCTCCACTACTGGCAGACATGGTTTCTTCGACAATAGGATTTTGATCAAATCTGGTAAATTGTAAATACTTCGTATATAAAAATCTTAATACTGTATATCATACCGAACAATGCAATTACTTGCTACTAAATCTGCAAGTAAAATCACTAAATCTGCAAGACTGAATTGAGTCTCAAATCAGCTTCTTAATTGCTTAGGCTAAATTTATTTGCGATAAAAACAAAGCACCATGTGCCAGAAAATGAATGAGACTGGAAAACATACGCATAATGGGTAGACAATATTACACAATAAGCTCACATGTTAATATTTGTATTCTCACTTATCATAGTACTTTATTTATTTATTTTTGTAGCTAGCCTGCAAGCCACAAAAGCTTGCCACAGAAATAAATAAACAACACAAAATTTGACATAAATTATACAGTATGTATAACAAACTCAAAGATTCAACAACTTCATTACCTGGCGAACACATGCTGCTTTTTGAGCGTCTTCTAGTAAGGAGAACAAATACAATGTACCCCACATCTTCAGTGCCAGACAATGGCCACATTGTCGTTGTGCTCTCTGTTTGAGTTTCTACGTTGCTAAAACATTACAGAATACGTAAAAGAAAGTAAATAAAAAGCGTAAAATCATCATAAAAGGTCAAAGGTTTATTTGCATCATTAATATGCTTACCATAACGTGTTTCTCAATGCGTAATAATCGAGCAGAAACTCTGCGACATGCTGATCGGTTTTGAGGTTGTGATCTTCTTTGAACGCTCTCCACCTCTCGAAAGCATCAAATAACGACACTTTAGATGCGTCTCTTTTCTTGTCGTATTCTTTTCTAGCCTCAGATCTGCTACGATGGCTTATATTTCAAGGATCTACATCCGAACGTACTTGATGTGCCAGAATCAGCCATCACTCCTTCCAATGGCGACAGTCGAATGAATATTGATTATAAGGCGGCCGCGCGTGTGTTTATTATGCTTTAGGACTGGAAACGTGTTATGATTGTAATATGAGTAGGCTACTCATAACAAACTCACCGCACATGCGCAGAATCGACTGTAACCTACCTTTAAATCTCAATGCGCAGTGATATATATCTTGAAATATTAAGTTATTTGGAAATCTATATGAAAAATATGCGGCCTTTGTATAAAAGAGTCAGCATGAAATAACGCGCGTATCCACATCATGTAAATGCTGTATGTAATTTTAGTGGGAATTCTTTTAGTGGATGCTCTTGTGTCAGAAAGATGTAGTCATCTTTTGCTGGCAGATTAAGAAGATGTAGTCATCTTTGCTTAATCAGTTGAATCTAGAAGGCCAATCACAATTATTGCACAGCAACTTAAATCTCAATGCGCAGTGATATATATCTTGAAATATTAAGTTATTTGGAAATCTATATGAAAAATATGCGGCCTTTGTATAAAAGAGTCAGCATGAAATAACGCGCGTATCCACATCATGTAAATGCTGTATGTAATTTTAGTCGGAGAATTCTTTTAGTGGATGCTCTTGTGTCAGAAAGATGTAGTCATCTTTTGCTGGCAGATTAAGAAGATGTAGTCATCTTTGCTTAATCAATTGAAGCTAGGATGCCAATCGTAATTATTGCACAGCAACTTGAATCTCAATGCGCAATGATATAACTCTTGAAACGCTAAGTTATTCGTAAATTTATATCCAAGTAAATAACGCGCACATTGTAGTACAGTTGGTAATGCAGAGAAGATGTCTACAATAATGTCAATGAGTAATGAAAACGAGCGCTACATGGTTCTAGCGCTGCCGAAATTCCAGGTGCGTGAACCAAAAAATGGTGTTGACGGAGGAAAACATTTGATGCCCCGTCTTATGTAAAATAAAGATCATTAATAATCTTTAACAACCATATCAAATTGCTTTTCCCTGTATGCATTTTTAATCAATAACCTGTTAATAACTGATCAGGACCGGGGTACCTACTGCGAACTAGTGAGAATAATTACCGATTGATGACAGTTTCTCGCATCATATTTAATGAGATAATGTACTCTCATTTCCGGACTTTTGCGCCTTGAAGGCGCAAAAGTTGCATATTTTTGGCCGTGCGGATCCTCATGATTTCAACAATAATTGTAAAATGTTTAGATAATTTATGAACATGTATGCAAATTAATTTGGATATGTAATATGAACCGGGACAAACTAAATATAGTCATAAGCTATCGAATGACGCGTGTCCTGCTGCCAGAGAATAAACACGTCTGGAGATATTTACATTTGAAACAACCGTTAAACTTGTTTTGAATTTCTAGGGTTAGTTTTAAGGTTAAGTTTGGGGTTGGTTTATTCTTATAAAAATCCGATTTTATTTCGTAGTACAAAACATGCCGGACATTTAGTTTTTTCAAAACAGTTATCCGGCTGCCGGACATAACATGAGCGAACAAGCTCGCAAAAGGTTATGGGACAGTCACCCCACGCCCGTGGAGGTTACATCCAAGAATGCAACCGGGACCGAATTACACACTCACACGGGGGAAATCTTGTCTGTGTTGCATGCCCACTGATCCGTTTCTTTATATTTTGTTTTGCTGTCATGCATAAGCTTGTTGTATGTGTAGAGCGCTGTTACATAAATATTTCTACAGTATAGTTTTGTCTGCGAGAACAATTAAACTATATTAGGCGACGAATTAATTAAGAATTAGAAAACTCGTCTAGTGCTTTTATGGTGCGATAAAGCACTTGTACTCATGGAACGTTGGGAGAACACTCGAGAAGCGTGTAAAACACGAGGCGTAGCCGAGTGTTTTACACGCTTCTCGAGTGTTCTCCCAACGTTCCATGAGTGCTTTATCGCACCATAAAAGCACTAGACGAGTTTTTCTAAGCACAGTAAACAATTTTGTTCAAAGATCAATATTGATATTCTCCTAACATGTGTAATCACTAACGTAACTCGCAAGCTTTTCAATGTTTTCATTGCTTGGCAGGAGCGAAAGACGTGCAACTCAACAAAAATTAGGGATTAAAAAGGCACAAAAACTGTTGAAACGGTTGAAACGGTCAAGAAATCCATAAACATGTCGTATTTGTGTAGGTTTTTGTCGTTGCATCTTGACAGCTTAAAAACTATAGACACAGTGTTATCTAAATCAATGGCAAAATGGTTAATTTTAATTTTTGCACCTAGAACAGTGGATAAATTTGGTCTGGTTTGTGTTTAAACAGAGATTTTGTACCTTTGAATGTCAAAATAGAACAGATTTTCGCGTTTCTTATCGCCATTGAATGCGAACTTTCAAGCAAAAAAGTATATTTCAGAAACAGCTAAGAATCTTTATTCGCCGTTTGTCCCGTTGTCATTTGTTGGCTGGCTTATTGCATCTCTTTTTCTTGCTTTCTGACAGACTTTGGATTTAAAACTATTATAATTTTGTTCATATGTATTGACAAGTCCCTAGGAAAATTTAACAAGCGGGGACGCAATCAAAACAGTGGCCGTGCTTTATTGCGTCATAAAGGACGCGCTGAATTAGTCAATCAAATTGCTAGTTAGTTAAATCATTTTCCAAAGATTACTGAAATCTTATTAGAAAAGATAAAATTTCAAAGCACGAAAAACCAACAGATCATATTTTCGAAATGTTTTAATTGGCAAGAAGGTCGAAGTGGCCGCTACAAAGCGGAACAGACCAGTTTGTTGTGTCATTTGTCGCCTTTGAATGGTGAATTTTAACCGCCAAAAAGGTTAATTCAAACCTCAGCTGCAGTGAAATTGATTTTTGGTTGCGTTCGCCCGATTTTTGAGGTTTGCTGGCTTTTGCATTGCGTTTTTGAGCTACACTTTCCGCTTTCTGATAAACTTAGGATTTTAAAGCTCTTATTCTGTGTCACACTGTTATTGCATGCAAAAGGCGAAGACGCGTTCAAACAAGTGCGTTGTGGGTTACAATGCACGCCTATTAGTGGCAATTAAATTGTTGGTTGTAATGCTGCAGAACTCTCTCTATTCATACTTGCAAAGAATTGGAATTAATATAAACTTCTTTTATTTCAGTTATTTTTCCCAACACAGAAGCACCTACATTTTGTTAATCTCATATATATATATATATATATATATATATATAGTCAAATCTGCAGACATGCATGTTTCGTAAAAGATAGAATTCGTCGTTCTACTCATCGTTTACAAAGTAATAAACTTCAACATCAGTAGGGGTGAAGTTATAAGCTCCTGCCAACAAATTTTTGGCTTGGACTGTGTGGTACGAATAACCATGCAGATGGTGGTTTATAGGTGTGACCGAAGTTGATATACGAGGATGTTCCACCATTGGCGTTGTTAGCATGTAAAAGTCATGGCCACCTCCAAACGTGGGACCATAACCGTTGTTGATATATATTGCATTCGCGTTGTTTTGGTAGACTGGGGATTTAAAGGGTGCAATGTCATCTTTGCTATTGTGCCGTTGAATTCAAGGACAACGAATTGTCGAGAGAACTTGCCTTATAGACAAATTTGGCTAACACTTGTTAATACCGAATTCACAATTTTGGTTAACTCATAGTCACATGCCTAGTTCCTATTGTTCTAGTTTGCGAAAACATATAATAGAACGAAGGTAACTATAAGCATTAGAATGATCAACATGAGTGAATAGCGAGTCTTATACATAATTTTAATGCTTAGTTACCTTTGTTCTATTCTTCGTTTTCGCAAACTAGAGAACACTCGTGCCTGTGGTAACTAGGCATGTGGTTATCCAAAGTTGTGAATTGGGTAGCAACGACACAGTATAGAGACCACCAGTAGGGCCACTCGGCGATGCAACATGTAGCCGGCTAGCTTTTTATGCAAAAATATGCAGTTTAATCTAGGTCGTACTCTGTCGATCTCAAACTTAGGCGTATTCCTATAAACAGTAAAATATGTTAAAGGATATGGCAATAAGAATTTAGTTTGTCTCATTTGAAAGAACTTTTAAAATTATATATAAATCTCCCTTACCGATTTTTCGTATCTTTCTTAGTTCTTGATAAAATTTGGACATAAATAATCATAAATCAGCGAGCTGCCCGCCATCTTGGATTTTTGTGGATATGCATGTTACGTCACAAGCAGGGTCACGCAAGTATTTTATTCAGAAAGCCAATGGTCATTATAAGCCCAAAATGATACTTCGGTCACCATTTCGAATAACAAATTGACTTACAACTTTTTAAACATCTACTAATTGTTATTTAGTCACCTAGGAGTCGTTTTGTATGGCTAACCCTGCTTGTGACGTCACTAAAACTAAGCAAAATACGCAAATCGGTAAGGGAGATTGATATATAATTTTAAAAGTTATTTCAAATGAGATAAACTAAAGTTTTATTGCCATATCCCTTTAAGGTTATAAGATTAATTACATTAACATAGCCATTGCTGTATTCGGGGTATGTATTTTTTTATAACTAACATCCTTGCTCGTGTAGGCGACCGTCGACTTGGTTTTAACAAAGTAGGTTTGTTAGGGTGGGATGCGTAACGGAATATTTTCCGTATTAATTTACTGGATATAGGGGTCTGTCGTATGTAAAGCGCCTTAGACGGCAAATAACCTATACTTTTTTTTTAAATAGATAATGCCAACATGAAATTTGATGACGTAAATGTTGAAGCTGAGCTAGCATAAATAGTCCCTATCTAACAAAGTCAGTGAAGCCTAACTTGGTTGTTTATGCGTTATTAGGTAGCATGCATTAACCAATCGGAAATCAATCTGGTATATTAAAGGCTGGTTTCCATATGATCGTTACGATCGCTGAAAAAATTTACCAGCGATCATAGCGATTATATGGAAATCAGTTAGTTGGCGATAGCAGCGACCGCAACGATCGCAACGATCGTGATCGCTGAGATAGAAATTTTTCTATCTCAGCGATCACGATCGTTACGGTCGCTGCAATCGCCAACTAACTGATTTCCATATAATCGCTATGATCGCTGGTAAATTTTTTCAGCGATCGTAACGATTGAAGCGATCGTAACGATCATACGGAAACCAGCCTTAAGCATCTCCAATGAGTTTAAGCGCAAGCATAACAGACACCCATTTTCTGTCCCATAGTTAAACCGAAGAAGACTTTGAAGAGAAGAACAACTGGAAGGACATCTTGCATTTGTTTGAAGTAAGTTAGACGACTGTTCGGTTCTTCCTTTCTCGTTGAGTCATTGACGTTGTTAAAGTTGATGGTATAATCAGTCGAACCATGAAAGTTTGCATTTACGTTTGTATTTAACTCCCAAGCTGAGTGATCACCGGGACTTAAGCTTTTTTATTCGTATATTACGTAAATTGGCCTAAAGCAGCCAATGAACGTTTTACATTTAGGACTTTGTAACATGATATCTCGCTCATATTGCTGAAACGAACACGACGCTGAAGGCGTGTTTATTCTATGCCAAACAGCGTATGACTGCAAATAATTCGGCTAGATAAATTTCATATTTATTATCATGTATAGATTCTGCACTAACTATGCATTCTAGTTTTGCATATTTGCTGCATGGTTAGGGTAAATAACAACTATGAATTGGTTTATTAAAATCGTTCACACGCTAAAGCAAAGGAGGGTTGGATTTTAAGTACGAGTTAACTATATCGTAAATTATATAAGATATCCGCAATATATCGAGCAAATACCTGGACAAATTGCTTTCAGCCGTCATGTTGTATGAGTCCTTAATAATTCTCTTTAATTGTACCTGCGCGCAAACTTACTGTGCGCAATGTGTCAATTTGAATATCCTGATAATAAGGATTGATGGTAGACCAGGTCGACTTTGCATAACAACTTTCCCTAGATTTGCTACGCCAGTTCTCCCAGTAAAGCAATCCATGACAAGAATTTCTTAAACGCATCAGGTTCAATAGGATATTTAGTTGGTGTTAATTAAGAATTTATCACAACAAATGTTACCACAGCACACTTTCACTGTATCACCGCACAAATTGGTTATCACTGCACACTAAAACTAGGCATGATATCTGCTCTAACTGGCATCCTATTTCATCGGCATCAAAATCTAGCATTTTAGACCATTCTAGACAAGCCGGTCATCCGAAAAACCCATACAATTTCTTAATCCTAAAATTGCCATAAAATCTCTGAAAATCCCAAAATCTCTTCAAAAATCCGCAAAATCCCTCTCAAAATCCCAAGGTCGGCGAGACCTTGGACAGGTTTGTGAACGCGGGGCCCCTCAGTCTTACCGAACGTTCGCCAGAGACGTGAACGTTGTGCAGTGTTCTGGCTCCACTATATCGCCGGCGAATTTCCTGCGTAAGATTTTATATAGTTCGAAGTGTTATCGTAGGACAAAAACTACTGAGAATATACAGTCTATTATATACCATTTAGTCCAGAAATGTAGAGTATATTGAACGGATAGGCGCACTTTCCCCTCTGAACAGCCCGGGCCATGGGTATTTGACTCTCTGTCCCTCCTCCCCGCCCCTCTCTCGTTGGCGAGAGAATAAAGAATCATGAATATCATAAATATCCATAATCGAGCAAAAATATCCTTCAAAATCCACGGTGTACCAAGTTATAGAAGTGTATGAAGTTATAGAAGTGTACCAAGTTATCGAAGTGCATGAAGTTAGCGAAGTGCACCAAGTTGTCGAAGTGCATGAAGTCATCCAAGTGTACCAAGTTATCGAAGTGCATGAAGTTAGCGAAGTGCACCAAGTGTACCAAGTTGTAGAAGTGCATGAAGTTATCCAAGTGCATGAAGTTATCCAAGTGTACCAAGTTATAGAAGTGTATGAAGTTATAGAAGTGTACCAAGTTATCGAAGTGCATGAAGTTAGCGAAGTGCACCAAGTTGTAGAAGTGCATGAAGTCATCCAAGTGTACCAAGTGTACCAAGTTGTAGAAGTGCATGAAGTTATCCAAGTGTACCAAGTGTACCAAGTGTATCAAGTGTATCAAGTGTATCAAGTGTATCAAGTGTACCAAGTGTACCAAGTGTACCAAGTTGTAGAAGTGCATGTCATCCAAGTACACGAAGATATCCAAGTACATATATTATAGTATGGCGACTATATGCAGGGCGACTATATGCAGGGCGACTATATGCATAATTATGTAATGTATATGCATATATGTATGTTACGTAATAATATAATCCCCGAGCCGGCGCGAAGCGCCGTGCCAGGGTACTAATTCCGCTCGGCTATTTATTACACCCGGGGAAAAAAGAAAGCTATGCGAAACGAAAGTTCCTGGCGTGTGGCTATGTTTCATGGGTGTCATGGGTGAACGTTTTCGCGAATTTCGTGAACTTTTCGTGGACATCGCGTGGGCTGTTATTGTCAGGAGCGGAATGAGCAAAGATTTTTATGAGAAATTCTGATTATTTCAAAATCGCTTTTAAGGACTTTATAAATAGGAGCTGTGAGGCGAGTTTTATCGCTTTTGCTTTATATAAAAGGATAAGAAGAGATATATGAGCGAAAATATAAGGCGAGTTTGTTATAATTGTTGATGTATTTGTTCATGGCATATTATCATTGATTCATTGTTGTTTTAAAAACTGTTGCTTTATATAAATAGTCAGTCTCGTTTTATTCCAGTTCAAGTATCCTATATTTTATGTTACGAAAAGCTATAAATTAAAAGGAAAGCGGAACCATTTTTACGAGAGAATTGTATACTTTCAACCGCAAGATTTCATTTCAAAAAGGAATTTATAGGTAAATGCAGTTTTATGAACTTTACGAAACGTTTTATATTGAACGGACGGTTGAATTTTTCAATTTTACATTAAAATAAAATATTAGAATGCATAATAACATACCTACATGATATATTTCAGTATTCTATTGTTAAAACCATTAATATTTTAACTACATTGCCGGTTTTGTAGTGTAATTTGTACGCTAAAAAGTAAAAACTGTAAAAAACATTTTCTTACTGATCGTGTTGCCATGACTACAGTGCTTCCACAGTTTGAAACAAATTTCCATTGTTTGTCCTTGCAAAAATCCTTAAAATTCCTTTATATAATTCCTTAATATTTAAATTTTCTTCCAGTTTTCCTTTGTTTTCCTTCCAAACTATTACCGTAATATGATTAAAATTGTCATGGCACGGAACTGAACGGAAATACGGAATCACTTAGTAATTACGTCAAGTACTCCATTTAAATGGTAATATCCTTTGGAGGAGGGGGGGATTCAATATCGTTTTCCCCGCCAAAATTTTGTCTGAAACCCAGATATATAAACAGACTCGGTCAGTAGGCCACTAATTTACGGAATGCCATTTCCAGTAGTAAAAATTCTGGTGCAACTGCCATATTTTCCAGTTAAGCAATTAAAAAACCCTAGCTCTCGTAGCCTCTTTTTACCCATTCACGATCTCATTCTGACTAAGTCTATTCTGGTTTTGAACAAATCATTCTTTGCATGCAGATTTTGCAACGAAAAGATTAGAAATGTTTAGGAACTGTCCAGAGGGGAACTGTCGTTGTTTAGCTGTGGCGAGGGGTTACTGCATGCATGTATTTCTAGTAGGGCGACTATATGTAGCTTACCATGAAGTATATACGCCCTTTTGAGGTTTTAAAATCTGAGAAATGGAGCCATTATATCTACACAACATAAAGTACTCATACACCATTGCATAATATAAAATTACAAAATGGACGAGAAAACATCAGCAGTACTCTTGCTTTGCTTTTTGCGTTTTTCTTTGGTAGATGCCCTCGACAATGGGCTAGGTTTGACTCCACAAATGGGCTGGAACTCATGGAATCATTTTGGCTGCAAAATTAACGAAGAGATCATTTTACAAACGATACGGGCGCTGTCAATCTCGCCTCTTAGTAAAGTTGGCTATGAATATGTCAACATTGACGATTGCTGGGCAGCGAACAGATCCTCTGACGGCAAAATTATTGTAGATTCTGTATCATTTCCTAATGGTATCGCACCATTAGCAGACTTTGCACATGGAGAAGGGTTAAAGTTTGGCGTATATAGTGATGCTGGGTTTAAAACATGCGCTGGTCGTCCTGGGTCTCTGCAGTATGAAGTATCAGATGCAAATACATACGCTAGCTGGAAAGTTGATTATCTCAAGTATGATAATTGTAATACAGATGGATCTAAACCTGAAAAGAGATATCCAGTTATGAGGGATGCTTTGAATAAGGTAAGGGAATATATATTATAAAGCAACAGCATTTAGAAACGGTAGTCATACTGTATATTTAAATGTCAATATTTCAATATTTGATTAATTTAACCAAGGCTCACAAACCTTTACCCGACCGCTTTTTTGCCCCCAAGTGAAGTTCATATTTAGTATCCAATCAAAATGTCCCAGGGGGATGTCATAAATAATAGTATGATCATGAAATCAGCATTAACCAATCAAAAACACACATCAATTTTTTTTGTCTGATAGCCAATTTAAGGCTTTTTTACATACGATCAAATAAAGATTTGTATGTGGCCTTCTTTGCCTTCTCTCCACTCACATTTGAAGAAGGGAAATCGGCCTAATGATACTCAAGTAAATATTTGATGTCATATGACTTTTATGTCGGTATTTGATCGTCTGACCAGGGTGCATCCATTGTAAACCACCCAGTATGGAATAAAAGGAGTGTGCGCCGGACATGTCCGGTGCACAACGGTGTTGGT
This sequence comes from Trachythela sp. YZ-2020, assembly GCA_016169945.1. NCBI lineage: Eukaryota > Metazoa > Cnidaria > Anthozoa > Malacalcyonacea > Clavulariidae > Trachythela > Trachythela sp. YZ-2020. The sequence continues at coordinate 3,112,941 of JADLSH010000382.1, read as the reverse complement.
TGGCGCACAAATCGGCGCACAAACGCCTGTTTTGTTCTATTTTGTTACCTATAGTTGTATCTTTTTGGCGCACAATTCTCAAAGATGAACATGTTGTCCGGAGCAGATAAATTGTACATTCCATATGGGTAAACCACCAAAGCAAGACAAACAACAGTTTCACACCACCAAAAATGACTGCATGGAAAGTTTTGAAATTGTGCATATGTTTCAAATTAAATTATTTATGCAGTAAATATATAGAAAACATCAAAACTGAAGGCACTTTAGTAGACCTCATCATCGATAACATACTGTCAGCTCATGTGTTGTAGTTCTGTTAAGTCATTGTTGTGTGAACCTAAACCTAATAAACAGTGGCGGCGGCAAAGGGGGGTGCCCCCCCAATATTTTACAGAATGGGTTTCTAGATTCGTCCAAATCTGGTGACAAAGGGGGGGGGGGGGTTGACGGGGTGTATAGTGATTTATTAAAACCTTTATATTTCTCTTCAAGTGCCTCAAAAATGCAGGAAATGCCATTTTAGACATCCAAAATTCAAAATTTTCCCACATCCCCCTAGAATTTGTTTGCCCCCCCAAAAATAGATCCTGGCATCACCACTGCTAATAAATAATTCTTAGAACACAAACCTAAAAAAGTTTGTTAGGGTCTGCTAAACTGCATTCTAGCCAATAGCGGTCAGCAGTCGTACTGTATTAAAAATCATATTTGATGTCATATGACATTCATGGTATTTTTATCATGTGATCAGGGTGCATTCCATATACAGTATACTGCGTGTATGCCAAAGCAAGATAAACAACAGTCTCACACTGCCATTATATAAACAGAAAGATGAAGTTGTATGATACTCTAACTAATATTTACTGAATGGTCAAAAATGCATGCAACAGTTGCAAACAGGAGTTGAACACCAGACTGACCAGAGGACATTAAATCTCATGTTGGTATGCCAAGCCATGTTTTTAACTTCATGTTGGAGATCATCGAACTTCTGTACACAGAATGTATGCTGGTAATGGATTATTTATAGGTAGAAGCCAGTAATTGGCAACTTTTAGGCTTTTCCAATAGTTTACATGCTTGCTTCAGGGGCGTAAATGTGGGGGGGGGGGTGTGCATGATCCAGTCAGCCTCAAAATGTGCAGTCGGTTTCAAGATATTCATTGTTAAATTGGACGCATTATGCCACGTAATGCTATGCAAGACTGGCTAAATAGTTTCAGAGACCGACTTCAATCGTTGCATTAATTAAAATATAAAGTTTGCCGAATATCCTGTTTCAATCTTTGTTGTAAAGCGTTCTTCTAGAATGTCATATCACTCATACTGTATGTGGCGTGCGTATGTTGAATATTTACAGATTGAAGCACTGATCGAAGCACTGTAAATGCTAAAACAAACTACTTTGAAATAGATCCATAATATTGCCATTTGCCTGTTGCCACAACTGCTATAATCTACATATTAAATACTTTATGGCAAACTTACAGTATTGTACAGGAAGCTAAATTTATTCTTATCCGGAAAAACTACATTGTTTTTTGCGATATAATTTGAATTTTTTTACTGATTTCCACCTACAAATTGTAATAAAATATTTGTTCAGAACGCAGGAAATCGTGTCTACGAGGTTCTAGATTTCAAAATTTCCCAGAGGAGGATTCCCCGGAGCCCCTGTGAATGGGTGTCCTACTGCATCAGTCGTCCTATTCTGCTGGATCTGCCCCTGTGTACATGAGTTCAGTAAAAATATGAACGTAACTTACGCAAGTTGAATTGTGCGGCTACTCATTAGCAAGTTATTGCATTCTATTGTATTTATAAGAATAGGTAATAGATAATTAATCAAAACTAACAAAGCACGGCCGGTTGATAAATATATGTCGACTATATTGATTAAATTTAATAATTCATTAATTCACACCAACGAACATATGAAAGATAAACTGTCTTGATAAGCTTCCACTCAAAATTTTCATTATGATACTAGCGACACGACTCAAGTCTGTGAATCCTGTCCCTAATAATTTTAGCACCTAAGAGTTTTAGCACTGACAGCACTGTGTACGTAATTTCTAAAAACTAAAGGCAGTATGACATGAACTTTCATGCGCAGTACTCAATGTAACTGAAAGTCAGAGAACAAGTTTCTGCTCAATTTCCAATTAGTGTAATTAGATATAAAAACTTTTTTTCTTATACAAGGTAGTCATTAGTATGTGTGTACATATTTTGTTTATTGAATTGTGAGAGGTCGGTCTGAATTTATTCATGAGTCAGTCTCATTTCGAAACTCCACCCCCCCAGCCAAGATCGATATGTACGCCCCTGGCTTGCTTTTTCCTGTTATATATACTTCCCTTTGTTTATGAAAAGAAAAATGAGTGACAGTACAAAATGTATTTGGTTCCACAATGAAACTGTAAAATTTTATTTATATGATTAGTGCAACAGTTTTACCAGTACAGTAGGTGTTTATCTCTTGTCTTCCGTCATTTGAATGATAGCAGGTCCTTGAATGATAGCAGCTATTTAAATTAGCTGACCAAGTTAACCTGTATAAATATTGTATGTTATTATTATTATTATTTGCATTTCTTTAATAATGCAGATAAGGTAGAATTGCACAAAATCAAACAAAACTAGTCAAGGAAGATTTGTATATTGGCCAATAGTCTAAGTCCCACATATCGTATTTTTCATTATAGTCTCATCCTTAGTGTAATGTATACTGTAGGGAACAAAGTTGTGATTTGGTAGTATAAGTCCCCATCCATGTTTAATATGTGGATTAATGTAACCATCAGACTTTCTCACTAAAGTGCGATTTCATGCTCATTGGAAAATATATTATTGCGTGGCAGACGCCTTTAAGTTTTTGTACGACTACAGTATCTTCATCAGTATCTTCTCAGCAATCTTTATTTTGGGCATCTGTATGCAAATAATACTTGTTAGCCTCTTGGACTATGAAGTCAGCGTCGCTCCATGGTTACCTAACTTCTGTAGCCATTCTTTGATTTAAAAGACTTTAATTTTGAACTATTGTATATACTGTAGTACATAAAATATTTCTGATTAGCAGGGGTGCAATTCGTCATCACAGTGGATAAATGAATTGTCGTAAACAAGGCTGTGACCGAATGGGAGATGTCAAATATATGTTTCAAAAATGGAATTATATATTAAGGATTATGTAGCAAGTTCCTTGCTTCAGGCATAAAGCAAACTTTATACTGAATTTAATTCTTTATCAAATGCCTTGAGCTGAACTTATCCAAACCCTCCTTATCATTCTGAGAGAACATAATAGAAGAAGAGAAGGATGATGCCTCCAACCTGCCCAACCCCATGCAGTGTCACCACTGACAGTAAATGCCGACTGATTTTTCGGTTTTCAAAAGCAAATTACATTATATTTGCTCCTGCAATAGTCTCTTTGACATTTTTAGCACTGCAACATTTTTACTTAAACATCTGGGGCCGGTTGTTCAAAAGCCGGTTAACGCTAACCCCGGGTTAAATTTTAATCTGCTGTTCTGGTTTGTATACTTCTACATGTTTGTTTATTTCAAAACTATATAAACAAAAACTTCTATCGCTCAGTAAAAGGTTGATAGAAAAAAGTATTCATATTAATATAACCAATGTCGGGAAACTTGTATGAAAGTTACCACTAACCCAGGGTTAAGTTAACCGGCTTTTGAACAACCGGCCCCAGATTTGTATATCTCTTAAAATATTTTTGTGAATAGTATTATTTGCTTGCAAAAACTGAACATTTTCGCCCTCTTGCCGAATTGCGTATATGAGCCTAAATTCTAATATGTAATTTTGTTCTAGACTTGTCGCCCTATATTCTTTTCTATGTGTGAATGGGGTGTTGATGACCCTGCGACATGGGCAGGAGATGTTGGGAATAGCTGGAGGACAACAGGAGATATTAAAGACAGTTGGGAAAAGATGATTTCTATTGCTGATAAAAATAACGAGTGGTGGAAATATGCAAAACCTGGTGGTTGGAATGACCCAGATATGTTGGAGGTACTGTATGTTGAACTGGGTATTTTAATTTGTAATAATAAGCACTACTATTCAAGAAGTTGGTTAAACAGGGTTCGTAGTGGTCTTTGAAATCCTTGAAAGTCTTTAAATTTAAATGTAGGTCTTTAATGTCTTTGAAAAGTCTTTGAATTGTGTAAAAAGACGAAGAAAGTCTTTAAATTCTTTAGTGAGTATTTAATTTCAATTCCCTGGCTAATAAAATAGATCGATTGCAGCTGCAAGAGTTTCACAAATATCGAAGAGAAGACGCTTTTTAGGTTGTGATTTGACGGAACTAATTACCAGGTAAAAATGGTGCTTACAGTCGATTGCTGTCAAAGGTCTTTCAAATGTCTGAAAATTAGCAGAAAAAGTCTTTGAAAGTCATTGATTTTGTTTTTGGTTTTTGAGACTACGAAGCCTGTTAAAGGATAATGCTACATGAAAATATAGGAATATAGGCCTACATCGATATAGAAATTATAGAATAGATTTTTGAGATCCATCAAGCAGACGAAGCAGCTTCGCGAATATTTTAGATGACGCTACTCCGAGCCATATCTACTCCAAGTATCACTTACTCGAACCGAATTCACATCGTAGCTAACTTGGTAGAACATTGGACTAGAACAAACCAAAGGTCGCAAGCTCGATTCCCACCGCGGTCAATCAATTTTTCAAATTGCCCGGTGTGGAGCCACTCGGAGTATAGCGTCATCTAATGTAATTTACTCGAGTTCTAATCCCACAATCATTACACTTATACTGATATTGAAGGAACTAGACTAAGGCCCCTTCCACACGTAGCCGGAGAAATCTGAAGAGGCAGAAATATTTATCCGTTTTCAAAAAAATCCGCGTCCACATGGCACACGTAATCGTTTCTGAATCGTTTTTAGTGCAAAGTTTCACTTTGCAACTATTGTGATTACAGGGCAAAAAATCACATAAGTGACTCAGATAGGCATAAATGGATAGTGTAAACAATCCGGGGGGAGCTAACACTTGAAGTTCTGTATTACATTATATAGGATTCAAAGGCTTAATATTTTTGAAACATTGAAACATTATTTTAATAGCTACAGTTGTTTATTTAATGTTATTTTCTTGTCAGTTTAATGAAATCTCGAAGAAGTTTGATAAATTGTCGATCTAAATTGCCTATATTATAAATCGTAATTAACTTTGATTTTCCCCCCGCAACACCCGAATCCCTTGAGAATGGAGAATCGATAGTTCAATATACAAATTAAAATGGCGATGTACGAGTGGGTGTTGAAAATTGAGAACAATTTTGGTACAAGATTGGGCTGCAGCTGTAACGTCTAAACGACATTCTATTTTAAGGTACTATACTGTGCTTAATTTGAGCCGCGACTTTCGCCGCGACTTTCGCCGCAAAACCGATGTCAATTTCATATTTTGACAATTTCAATATATACGAGGGAGTTGTACAGTTTTCATTGTCGAATGCGTTGTAAGTAGCAACTTGCCGTTGTCAGCGTTGTGATTTTGTGTGATTTTGTCGGCGATCTTTATAGACTTGGTAAGTTTTATACGATTCATAAATATTTTATAAGTTTATAGAAACTACTCGAATCTGTAATGAATGTAGAAATTAATATTTGCAGATACAAATCAACCTACCGATTAGTCATTACAAACTGCATGTATTTCATTTTCTTTATTTTATTGTATAAGGGTTGCTTGTTTATGCAAAGCCAAGGACCAAGGTTATTAAGAAGGAAGATTCTCGTATTAGTTAGGAAACTGACAGTTTTATATGTATAAATTCTGACACATCTGTTCATACTAATGCAGTAGGAATTGTTTATTTGTTTGTTATGAAATACTAGGCTTGTACTTTTGAAGATTTAATACACTTCCTTGTTTACAGTCAATATACTCTGAAATGCAGCCGCTTCGTATCCAAGTTTTAAATTTATTCTCATAAACCGCAGTTATATTCGCCCAACTAGTTCAACTTTATGATCAAGGATAAATTTAGATTTATTTTAACTCTGAGTATACATAGAATTAAAAGACAAACTAAATCGTGAAAATTAATCCGCTATAAAAGTAAAATATACTCTTTCCGATATCAGACAGTTGATTTAATCCTTATTCTATGCTATAAGCCAAGAATGAGCTCCGTTAAGACAGTAAGTTACAATAATATAATATTAATATATTCGCATGCATGTACTGAAACATATACTCCGGAGTCAGGAGTACCAGTTATTAACAGGCTGCGTGCAAAATGCACGCCGGGTGAAATACACAACGCTATTTATAGACAAGCGAAAAATCATAGCTCAGTAAAATAAACGCAATGCAGCCTTGAAACTTTGCACTATCCTTAGGATCTCTGAGTTGGTATCCACACGTAAACGCGAAAAACGATTCGAAAACGCTGAAATCGCTTACTGAGCATGCTCGTTTGAATACAACATGAGCCCGCAGTACACTGACAAAACTGGCCCACCAAGTACTTGTTCGTCCTGGTCTGATCCAGAATCGTTGAGGTCGTGCTTCGCCTTCTGTTTAGGCGTTTTACGGCTATATTTTTCGGCTATATTTTTCGCGGTTGGCAGTGAAAGAATCCTGATTATGTTTCTTCGCTTCCTCGCATAATCAGTTTGAAAAAATAAGCGCCATTAATATCGATACTATAACAGCTTGTTTGTTCGCCATTTTAAATTGTTTACCATGTGACTACCATGTGGCCGGCCGAGTAAACATGGGTGGACTGGATTTGAAACGTTACGCTATCGTTTTCATATCGTTTTCAAATTTATCCACACGTATCCGCTTAGCCGGTGTTTTCTCCACTCTGGAGAGCGTTTTCAGTGGGCGAAAACGCCGGATACGTGTGGACGGGATCCGTAACCGTAAAAATATTTCTGCGTTTTCAGATTTCTCCGACTGCGTGTGGGACAGGGCCTGACTTCCAAAATATCCCCCACTCGAACCGACTTAACCTCGTAGCTCAGTTGGTAGAGCATTGGACTAACAAACCATGGTAAGATTACCACCGCTGTCAAGCAATTTTTCAGCTTGCCCGATGTTGAGCCTCTCAGAGTAGCGCCATCTAATGCATTTGCCCGATCACAATCATTAGACGAAACTTCTTGAGTATTCAACGCTGCCCGCATTGGAAAGTGATTTTTTCGCTTCATAGACACTTTAAATATGACCAATATAGGTTTAGATTCAATCAGATTTTATACTGTATATCTTTTTTCAATTCAGGAGTAGCATACTGTATAACCTATAAGCATTTAAGGTGAAACTTAGCGATGGAAATATCCTGTCTTTCTGGGATATCAGCGTTGTGGTTTTTATTAATAACGTTTGTTCATTTTGTTTTTCGGCCCTGTAAATAAGGCGATTTTCTGATGACTTTATTTCGTGACGTAGCAATGACGAAAATACAAAGAAGAGATTATTAATATTTCAGACAGAGACCTACTGTGCAATGTTTGCACAATAAAGAATATGTTCAAAAGTTTCGATACGTTTCCTACCCTCTGGTTGCACTGCAATAGGTAAACACGTACTCGTGTTTATATGCGGCGTACTTTTCATGAGCCGAACTTAATTCATATTCTAACTTGATTCAAACTGGCCTGGTTCTCGTGACCCGTACTTACTCTAGGTAATGGTTCTGCTTCTCCTCGAAATCGGGCAAAAAATGTAAAAAGCAAAAATTCATACGTTGACATAGTAAATTTATACATTTGGTACGGCTGATGTAAGGCACAGCTGTTTGAATCAACATATGCTTCAGTCGTGTAGAACGCCTCAACCAGGAGATTTAGGCCTTAATAAAAAGTGTCGTTCTTACTTGATTCAGACGCCGTGCTTCACATGTACTTAGTTCATTGAACTAAGTTCGGCTCATGAAAAGTACGCTGTCTAGACTGGGCCTTACTTTCTTAATTCTGCCTTGCAGGTTGGTAACGGGAAAATGTCAACTACAGAGTACATGACACATTTCAGTCTATGGTGTCTTATGAAAGCGCCTCTTCTGATTGGCTGTGATATACGCGACATATCCGCTGACACGCTACGCATACTCACAAATACAGACGCTATTGCTGTAAACCAGGACCCACTTGGTGTCCAAGGTCACAAGGTTCGATCTAACGGTGACCTTGAAGTCTGGGCTGGACCTTTGAAAGATGGTAGTATGGCTGCCATTTTGTTAAACCGTGGTTCAGAAAAAGCTGAAATTGCAATAACAAATGCAGATCTTGATTGGGACGCAAATGCAGACTTCAGTGTTTACGATATTTGGCAACATAAAAATCTCGGAGAATTTCCTGGGAAGTACTCAACTGAAGTGGAAGCACATGGTGTTATGTTTGGGAAATTCACAAAGCAAAACGAGATCACAGATAATTCTATCATATTCTAACACTTCATAGATTGATGATAAATGAGGAGACGATCGGGGAACTCAAACTGACGTTAAGTCAAAAATAATTAAGAATAAATTAAAAGTATAAATAGGTAGAAATATTTTAAGGTGTTTACGCCACGTGCAGTCAGGATAATTCCATCGTTCGTAACACTTGCAGTATTCTAGCACTTCATAGTTAAGAAGTTTTAAAGGACAAATGATGAGGGGCAAAATGAGTAATTGAAGTGTAAAGTTTACAACAATTGGAAATTGATTTAGAAATTGTTCAAGACAGTTTAAAAATAAGACAGAAATGTTTAAATTGAACCTTTTAATGAAAAAATATTCTGTGACCATGCCTTCAGAATTTCGTGCTATTATCTTCTTCTAAAATGATGCATGAGAAGACTAGGGACCTCTCTCCTTCGCAGAGGCTTGGATAAAAAAAATTATAAAAGGATACACTAATATTGGATAATAAATAAAATAATGCGCTAGATGGTAATAAACAAAACGCCGCTATTACCATTTAGTGCGTTTTGTTTATTACCATCTAGCGCATTCTTTTATTTATTATCCAATATTAGTGTATCCTTTTATAATTTTTTTTCATCCAAGCCTCTGCGAAGGAGAGAGACTAGGGACTGTCTGTAAAAAAACATCAAAATTAACAAAAGGACTAAGTCCTAACTATGGGAAAGATTGCCTGAAATTCACACATCTTTGAAGTTTCATCTTATTCGCATACTCGTGTAAATACAGAAAGAATAGGAGTGTGTTTAAGAATTATTTCAAAAACAAAATACTAGTACATGCACGGATATTAAGCAGAAAATTGTCTCCATGCAAAAAGAAAATGTTTTGAAGGATTAGGTACTATATACAGGGAGCCTCAAAAAATCCCCACAATGTGTATAGTGTTTTACTTGGTAAAATCACTATCATATCAATAATGTCATGTACTCATATTGATTAACATCGGCCAGATCAAAACAGGCAACCTTTTACTTTTCTTACTCCAATATAGGCACTTATAGACGGCCAGCCAGCTTCGAAAAAAGTGACTGTCGATGGCATTTTTTGTTAGAAGCAGGAAACCACACTAAATGTCATCGGAGTATGTTCACTTTGACGGTGAAAGTGGTTGCCTTCCGTAATTTTTCTATTTAAGTACCGAAATTGGAAGGTTTTTATAACGACATTTCGATAGATGGGAACCATTTAAAAGCAATTTTCGATATCATGAATTTATTGTAATTGGTTCACTACCTAATTAGCATGTGCAAATTCCTCCTTTTCTTAATTGTCATAACTCAAAGTGACATGCTAATGAGAAAATGGTATTACAATTACACTTGTTAAAATACCTGTATGGAGGCGAGTTTCAAAATAAGGATGGATTTATTAGGACGAGTGGTTACCCAAAGGCTTAAATTCGTAAATTATTGCGTCGTGTTATGTAAGTATTAACCTTCTGTTGACATGAAAATTGTTTGCCGACAATCTTTCCTGGTATTATACTGAGTAAAAGACTGTTTTTGTGGAGTTTTCTACGGCTATTTGAGATTTTTTTCTAAACATGTATACGGCTTTAATTGAGAGTTGAAAACATACTTGACAGCCCGCCAATTTCATAAAGATCACATTTAGTATAAACTGACTTACTTTCTACAATGATTTCGCAGCAATTTCTCGCCTCAAAAACACAAAATTAACATTTTTTGAGTTTGAAACATATAAAAATATAGAACCGAGCCGTTTATCAACGCATTTGCAAGTCTGCGAATTTACGCATGAGAGCACTAAAAGACCTATATGACGTGAGCAGTGGTGAGGACACCGAGCTCCTGATAAAATAGATGCGCGCTCAGTCCATTTGCCCGACCATATAAAGTAGGTATGTTATCATACAATTACTTTATGGTTTCCGTGTTTGGATGGCCTGATCCAAACACGCGGGAATGTTGCGAGAGTTAAGAAAAGCGCACGAAATCTCGAGCCGAAGGCGAGTGATTTTGCGCGCTTTTCTTAACTCGAGCAACATTCCCAAGTGTTTGGATCAGGCCATCCAAACACGGAAACCATAAAGTAATTGTTTTATAAAATAACAACAACACGATAGTCTTCCGTGTTTGGATGGCCTGATCCAAACACGGGTTTCGACCAATCAGAGCACGCGTTATATACATGTTATTTGTAGTCTTTTAGCTTTGATTTGTATAGGAAATAGCACGGTTCGAGAAGTATTAATGAAAAATTGCACGAGTGCGAAGCACGAGCGGTATTACGAATATTTCGCCAAACAAAAGTTCAATTTTTCAATAATATATACTTCGAGAACAAGAGCTATTTCGTATTAATATTATTATTAACAATTTTAATTTGCTCAATTTTCAAATTGACGTTGCTCAATTTTTACTAGGGGTATTTGGGAGAAAATACCACATGTGGTATTTTCTCCCAAATACCCATAGTA